>JAQFVV010000025.1:3340674-4045229 GCA_028023455.1 Epiperipatus broadwayi | reverse complement strand
ACCTAAAACAATCCTTTTAATTTTTTTTTTAAGTGTAAGGCTAATGAGTGTTTTCCAAATATTATGGTTTATGTGTAACCTCATCAATGGTAGCGGGCATAGATATAACAATGTATATATTTACTAAAGCCGTAAATCTCAAGAGTGTGCACATGAAAATGCAAAGGTAGGGACCTCTACAGGTCTTAACCACAAGCTTATGCTTTGGTAAAAAAGAGGGGAACTCTTTTTTACTTCAACCTACTCTCTACCTTCACATTTTCATGTGCAGACTCTTGAGGTTTACAGCCTTAGTAAATATTACTTACATAATCAAATGTGCATTTAAGTAAATTTATAATGTATATATTATAAATATGATTAATATAAGCATTAATATAAAATATGTACTAATAATATATACACTGTTATATCTAAGCCTGGCACTGTTGACAAGTATAGCTTCTAGTTGCTGTGGAATTATAGAAAGGAAGGATTTCAGGTGCTCTTATAAGTTAATCTATCATTTCCAGCTATACTGTGACAGCCTGCCTCATGAGTATATACGATAACATGTCCAACTGTACTATGACAGCTTGCCTCATGTCTGATTTAGATTATAGCATATTCCAGTCCTCAATATGAACTTACCTCTTTGCATTAATCTATAATGGACAATCAGCATTCTGCCACTCAGCTTTGATAGTTGTTGGCTGACCTTACCTTCATATGGATTGACTATTTATGGACAGATTCCCATTCATAATGAGATCAATTAGATTCAGAGAGCATCATTATCTATTTAACCCATTTTTGCCATTGGATATAAGTTATCTATTTGTGTAACGAATGCTTAATCTGATCAAGATAAGATGGAATTTGGACTTGTCCACTATTTGAAGGCAAGGTAAGATATAACACAGGTTATCTCTTATTGTCAGGTGAGCAATTGTTATTTTTTTTCATTTTCTTTTTACTTTTTTTTTTCTCTGCCCAATAATCTTATTGAATTAATATTCATTGACATGTACATTCTCTGTTATTTTTATACGTCTGGCTTTTCTTCTCATATCATTGTTTTGCATTCTTTTATAAATGAATATAAATTAGTGACATCTAATAAGAAAGTGATTAAAAAATAAAATGATGAGAAAAAAGATAGATGTGTATAAAGTAGAAAACATATATATATATCAATGAATATAAGTTCAATTGGGAAAATGCAAAAATATTAGGCAGAGGAAGTACAAATTTAAAGCTGATTATTTCATAATAAGAAATAATCCCATAAGTTAAGGTAAGATGATAATCCATATTGATTAAAAACTACTGACTAACATTGTTTTTAAAAAATGAACCCGAGGAAGATTCTCATAGATGAATATATAATATATCTACTGATGGTTGCTTTTGTCTAAATAACCTAGTTATTAAAAGCATCACTTTAAATACAATATTCATGAATCAAAAGGTCACAGTACACATTTGGCCAAACTAGAAACAGCTCAAAAAGAGAGAAAAATAATATAACATAAACGTTTACAGTTCGACTACATCGGGGATTAGCGGACTTTTTAACATGAAGAGCCATTTTGTTTAAATATCCCTCCCTTCCTCCATTAAGAGCCACAAAAAAAAAATATCTACACTCCCCCTCCCATTAAAGAGTTACAAGGACAGTAGTGAAAAATATGTTCTTTAAAAATACGAATAATCTCAATGGCTGTGGATATATTTGAATATTTATTTTAGTAATAGAATATAATAGAATCTATATACATCCTAAGGAAAATAAAAATTCACTTAAAAAACAAAAAAATTATTTTGCCAGTTTTATTTCTTCACAAATTTCTAATATGAAGACGCAGCATGGTGTATATACTTAAATTACATGTAATTAGAGGGGATTGAACCCAGGCTTTCATGCTCCCTTCAGTAATCCATTCCATCTTATATACTCGGTACACATGACCACATCATCAGATTTTCAATGATATGGATCGCTGAAGAGTTGAAAAATGGAGAGAATTGAAGCCTGTCGATTAAAGTTTGAAGATTTGCTATCTTAATATAAACTAAGCACTGATTATATTGGTTTGTGGGAGATGATGGTCCAGACCAAGTGATGAGTGCTGGTTCAGCATGAAATACTTACATTGGAGATCGTTTATCTTTTTCACATGTATGTGGTCACGTGTATCGGTTATATAAGATGAAATGGATAGCTGAAGGCAGCTTGAAAGCCAGTGTTTAAATCCTCTCTAATATTACTATTCTATAATAAGACCGCATTTATGAAACATTATAATGTGCATTTTTCCTCTCTTAGAGTCATCAAAATATTTGCTTTCAAATTACAAAAAGAAATAAAAAATGTGTTTATGCTTATCATGAGAACAAAAGCCATAAGATTGGAATCAAAGAGCAATGTTTGATTCATGAGCCATTGGTCGACCTGAACTAGATGATAAAAAATGTTCAACACAAACCCATAAGCAAAATATGACTTAATATGTTCAGCCTTCATGACCGATCAGGGAAAGGTCATATTTCTTCAGACACTAAACCAATTTATAGCTTTATCTTTTTATTATTGTTGTTTTAAAATATTATATGATCAGTTGCTTGGGAGGTCAGGTTAACTCAAATTGTAAGTAGAGCACAAAAGATTTATTCAAATGATCAAAATACTCAGTTAGAAATCATTCTGATAATGTTTTTCCTTTGATTTTGCCATTTAATTACTGGATTAAACTGGATAGGGCATTATTATTGGTTCAGTTAAAGTACAATAAAATTACCACAAATATGTATAGTTTATTTGATAGAGGCCAATATAATAAATGGAAACTAGGTGTTGGTACCAAAAAGTGCTTGTCCAAAAGTTTGGATGGTGGTATTTTAGTTGTAATTATGTGTTCGATTATTCCATCAGAATGTGTTTAGAAAAGATCAAACTTTATTTAACTTTTCAAGGACATTAATTAGTATATAACGTAACTTTTCAAGTGATATTATTAGTTCTTCTTCCGGTATTGCTGAACTGGCCAGCATGTACTAGCATGAGAATTGAATGATGGCCTTCAGATTCATGAATATTGAATTTAAAGGGGTGCTTTAAAAGACTAGCCTTTATGTCAAAGATAACAGTCAGTGGAAAATGTATATACTTATCTATGAGAGTTCTGTTGATTTTTCCATTTTTTTAAGAATAACGTTAATGAATGCTTTCCAAACATTATGAATTATCATTTTTGGTTAATTTATAGAGTTATTTGTCATTGATATATGAGCAGCTTTTAATTTTTTTTTCTGTAGCTATCCATTATTTTGGGTCTCTTTTTGCAAGCGAACATATGCTAAAATCTGCTACTTCATGTACAATTGGGAAAAGATTGATATATCTGGAGAAAATGGAAGTGCAAAGAAGCAACTTTAAAGAAGCTTCTCATAAGACAGTGGCATGTAACCCATAAGCCAATCTAGTGCGATAATCAATAATGCTTGGGGTTTACTTATTAACCAAAAGATGTAAAAATCAAGTGAACCCTCATAGATAAATATATCAAATTTCTATTGACTGTTAACTTTTGATAGAATAGTCTAGTTGATTAGAGCAGTTTTTATTAATCTAAAGGTTAAGGTTCAATTCCCATACTAGTAGTGTCAGTAATTAGGGCAACAATACCTGAAGAGAGAATATCAAGAGCACACATTATAATCCAATTAGATGATCAAAATAGTCCAATACATAACTATAAAAAGTATGATTGTAATAAGATCCAGCCATCATTACTGATGGGGGTGGGAGTGGAATCTTAATTCTTCAGACACTTATTCCATGGGTACCTTTATTTTTTATTATTTTTAAAAAAATAATTGTATGTTCAGTCGCTTGGGGTGAATGGGTTATAGTGGATTAAAATATCAAGTTATGAGTACAATACAGTAGCTTTATTCAAGTGATCAATGTACTTTTTTAATTTGCTCAGCTAAGAATCTTCCCATAAATCTTTAAATCTTGATTTAGTTTCTTTATTTAGGGATTAAACTGCAAATGATCCTAAAGATACAGGTTTACTGTTTTAAGACCCAAATTTTTTCATCAATTAAAGCCACAAAAAAAAAATACTGGATAAGGCAGTAAATGGATAAGTATTTAAAAAACACTATAATCTGACATTTATTAATTACTCAATTTTACATTAACTTGCATAGCAGTTGTGAAAGAGAAAGAATATGTTGCAGAAAAGCACTGTTAAAGACTGAAATAATGTAATAGAGTCATCTGATGTTTTCCTGTTTGTGTCCAAAATGTCAGATTCAAAAGCTTTGTAAGAGTTATGAATTTTTGGATTCCAAGACTAGAGATTTTACCTTTTTACTGTAAATCAAAATCAATTTAAAATGTAAATAAACATTAAATTTTATACTATTTAGCATTGTTCAAATATAAATATTTACTTTACATTGTATAAATTGGATTTTAATCATTAAAAACTAATCAACATTTAGATACCAATAACAATCACAATTTCAAACTGTTGTCATGGCAACCTCCTTTTAACAATAAAGGTGGGATCTCATCTTTATTAATGGTCCAATATATTTATGTAGATACTAAAGATTACAGCATGATCACATAGATTGAAATTATTGATACAAAGAAGTTTAAATAAACCTCTTAAACAGACAAATATAACCTGTTGATTTTAATAGTAACAATCAAAAGTTTCAAATATAAAATATGTTTATTTTTATATAGATATAAATTTTTCCCTGCAATTACTGAAAAAAGCCAAAATAATTTACTTTATTGATTACCATTCTGGTCAATTTCCTTCGTTTTTTAGTTGCTAATTTAAAATATAAATCACTTTCCTCTTAATATTTCAATATAATTTTTTTTTAATTATAAAAGATTTTAAAATTTTTATTTTTTTCTCAGTGATTTCTTTCCCTTTCCTCTTATTTATGATTTGTAGTAATCATTTTTTTAAATTAATTATAGCATTGATCATAAATAACTTCATGAGTGTTTGATAATAAATAAAACAAACAGATATGTTGATCTTTAACTGGTGTTTAAAATTTATATCTGAGCTAGGGATAATTTTTAATTCAATAAATGATTAATGATAATCCTTATTGTATTAATCTAGAGTGGTTGGTGTCAAAGTTGTGGGTGGGATAAGTTTAACACATGTAATTCAAAATGTAATAAAACATACAACTCACTACAATGAAGTGTATTAAATCGTAGGGATTTACTGAATTTTTAAAACTTTGATTATAAATGCACCTATAAACAAATTCAATTTTTTTGCAAGGTTAAATGTCACCTTTTACATTTCATTTGAACAACAGTTTTTGAGTAATAGGAATTCCAGTTAATGGTATTATTTCTGAAATACAGCCATAAACTTGTTAAGTTTTACTGGTGTTTGATGTTGCAATTTTTAATACCACTCCCTAAATTGCATTTTGGGATTGATAGTATACATATATTTTAACAAACAATTTTGCTAGGCAAATTTTTTTTTACAAACTTGAAAAAGACGATTTGAAATTGAATTGGATATTTAATAGCCTATCATCAAAAACAGACACATTCATTGGTGCATAAATTAACAACTAGTACATTTTGTAAAAACATTAAAAATGCATAAAAATTATCTACTTATAATTGGGTTGGAAGTGATACCAGGCTTTGTGTACCCTTAACAATGTCTGGAGGCCATGCATCCTGTCTCTATTTTTAATTTTTAAAATTTTATTTTAAAATAGTGATTGTAATTTCTTAGATATAGGGTTGAAGCAAAAATGGTACCCTAGGACCCAAAGGATAAACATAAGGAGACAGTTGTCCTTATTGAAGGTAAAAGGCCCCATTTCATGCTGTCAATGAAAATAGAAATAGAAGAAGTATGCAATTTGTTAATTGATCCAATAATATTCCTGCAGGAAAGAAGAGCAGGATATTGGAACAGGAAATGAGATATTGTTTCATTTCAACAAAAATTTTATTAACAATAAATAGTGATTACATACTAATAAAGGATAGATATTGTTTCTTTAAACTTATGACAAAGAGAAAGTCAGTCAATGTTAACATATTCAATTTTTTATGATAAGAAATGACTAAAAGGGAGTGCTTCTAAATCGATTTTGATAAGGAAATTGAGGTAGTTTGGTTCCAGATACTAGAAATTGAATTTTTTGATTGTATTGTTTATTGGCGATAGTAGTAAGGAGAAATGGAGATGGTTGAGTGAACCAGGTTGTAAGATTCCCAAAAGGCTATTTTTCTGATCATTAAAGTCAATATAAGTAGCAATAGATTTGATTAAGGTTTGACAAAAATTAATTTTACTGGGTAAAGATGTTTCTCAATTAGTTGAGAACTTTCTTTTCTGGATTCGGTGGTGGACTATGGCTTAAAGAAGATGATGGATTCTCTACTCCTACATGGTATTTGAACCAAAACACATGAATAAACACAGTAACTGCATAAGATAAGCTGGATGACTTAAAGCACACAGAAGAATAATCAGAATAAAATCAGAACAAGAATAATCAAAAATCAGTTTAAATCTCTATTCATATCTTTTTGACCTGGCTTATCAGCAAAAATAAAATCCATTGGTAGTCATTTGAATCCTTCTGTCTATTAATTGTAGATAATGTCTGACGTCCATTTTGGTCTGCAATTTGATTTTCCCAATCATGCCATTTACCAATTTTTATCTTTGAAAGGGATTAATAAAATAACTATGTAAATTATGTCAGATATTTATCTTCTTACTTAATTAATCTGTTTACAAGCATTTTAATTACTTTTTCTAAGAATTTCATTTCCACTTTGTTATTGTTAATAAAAAAAACACATTTTGCTTTAACACACTTTTAACATAAATTTATCATTAATTATATGGTATATATTTATATGTACAAATAAATTATATATATAATCAGAATTGTTTAAAAGTTTTAGTTTTAAAATTTTTTTAATTTATTTAAATTACGAGCATAAAGTGTATATGAATGTTGCTTCAATATAATATATCAAATAATGGGAAACAAAAAATTAAAGACGTTTGATATATTGCCAAGTTGATTAAGATTTTGAATCAAAGATTTAGTGGTGAACAATGAGCATGCTCTGAAATCTTATTTTTAAATGTTATTTTATTTTAATAGTTGAGAGTTATAAGTCTAGTGTACGGCAGCAAGAACCCATTCAGCCACCAATTTATTCCACTTTACACATTGATGCATATATATATATACTTAAATATTTTTATGGATTGCTATTATAATAAATAATAGAAATGAGAGCATATACATGTAAACAGATATAACCTTTAACCTTTGATGTTGTCAAGGATCTATCACTTATTTGTAATTGGCAATCCCTGAGGCTAAACACATTTTCTCATTTAACTATAATAGCTTTTTTTTAAAATTCTTTGTTGAAATAAAAGGGCCCCCCTTTTATTTCAAACCCAAGTTCTTATATAGATTTAAACCCAGAAAAATATTTTTATAAGTGTGAGACTGTGAAAGATTAATATCTTATATATATATATATATATGAACTATATTTTATTTATATACCATAGAAAAAATGTAGTAAAATATATTCTATCAGAATATATAGACAATTATCAACTATTACAGTAAGAAATCTTAGTAGAAAACAATATTTGTTACTTTGCCAAACCAAATTTTCAATACGGAGAATCTTTGTCAAAGCACAACTATAGTACCAAATTTGCATAATAGTTTATAATTGTCCAATACTTTGGTAGAATATATTTTATTATATATATATATGTGTGTGTAAGTGTAATATTTGTTTTACACATGGAAAAAAAACTAAAACAATATATCTCATGACCTTAACTTAGCTATTAATTAGCAAATTCCTCTATTTTTACTACAGTTATGCCATAATTATCAATAAATGCCAGATGGTTGTGCTAAATAAATCCTTATCCAATGCCATTCTTTTGATATTTGGGTTGCTAGTTTGCTCGTATAACAAAAATTTAAAAGTAGCTGCTATAGTGAAAATGCATTCCAAGTGTTGTTGCTTGAAATATGCATGGGAATATTTGGATAGGACAATACTGAATAAGACTTCCTGGCATCTATTGATTACTAAAACCTTCACTAGATAGCATAACTGAATGAGAACCAAAGAATTGTTTTCATAAATTACTTAATTCTCAAATAATATATATTAATAGACTTAACTTTTTCATCTCATCTGTCATCTTTATTAGTATTCCAATCTCATTATTATAACTATGATTTGTTCATTACAATCTTTCATTTTCTCTTTGCCTCCCTTTTAACCATATTTTGATGATGTTTTGTGAAATTTATTATTCATCATTTTTAACATCTTTATATAATTCCAAATTATATATGATTTATTTATTTTAGGGTCTGTACAGAAATGGATATCACTACGGCCCAGGAATTTTAACTTATTCAAATTCCTCAGAAGATAGAGGTCTTTGGATGAA
Organism: Epiperipatus broadwayi; assembly: GCA_028023455.1. NCBI lineage: Eukaryota > Metazoa > Onychophora > Udeonychophora > Euonychophora > Peripatidae > Epiperipatus > Epiperipatus broadwayi. The sequence goes on along the minus strand of JAQFVV010000025.1, from coordinate 4,036,716 downwards.
TGATTATTTAACAAAACTGGTTTTTAATATTGATAATTGTTTTTCATTAAAAAATTATACTTTCGGTGAATATGACTGTACTGAACCAGAACAAATTTGCAATATTATTAGCAGGTTGCATCACAATATTTCATTAAGAAAATCGCCATCTAGTGAGTTAAAATGTAGTAATCCTGATGAAAGCAGCCCAAGTTTAAACCATGAGTTACTTAGAAAAGAATTTTTTTCTAAATGCAATCTTAATGAAAATGTCTCTGAGATTTTAAAAACTGCTGATGGATTATCTGATGACTCAAAAATACAATTGTACATTGACCAGTTTAAGAAGTATATACCACAACAAGAAACCCCAATGATAAAGCTATCCTGTAGTCATAAAGGACATTTAGAATCTAATGCAATCAAATTCTTTGAATCAGCCAGAAATGGTAATCTTAATAGTGTTACTATGCTACAAAAGAAGCAATTGGCTTATATTGATGTCAGTGATAATCGTGGAATGACACCTTTAATTGAGGCAGCTGTAAGAAATTATTTTTAATATTATTAAAATGAGTAATAATGATTACAATAGTGTTAACAATTCAAATATTTAAAAATAGAAATAAAAAAATAGTACTTGTGTATTATCCTGTCATCCAAATTTGGCAGCTTTTATTTTTAATTATACAGTTTCAGGGGCAAATCTTTCAAACAAAATGGCTGAAAAAAAGTGATCTTTTAATATTTGCAGTTTTATTTTTTTATTTTAAAATTAGAAAAATTTACACAAAAATCATTTATATTTTCACTTTATTTCTTAATGTTTTTTGTATTAACTCAACTTATTAATATAAAAGTATAAAAAACATCAAGTGTCATTTTGTGCTTTCTAATGCAGACTTCAACTCTTTAATATAAAAATAAAAAACTGCCACATCATGCTCATTAACACAGACTTTTTATGTGGGCAGGATTCCATACCTGCAGAAATACTCCACTGCATGGAGTCGAAAGAAGATCATGAACTTTCTTCATTTTTCTAGAATGGTAGTGATAAAAGTAAAAATGCTGAATGAAAACAAACTATGACAAAGTTCAGAATATATCAGCATTTAAACATAACATAAATTTAAAAAAAGTTGAAATAATTCTTCTGAATGGAACAACTAACATGTATTTGGCAAAATAAAATTGAAAAAAAAAAACATAAACCAATACTCATAAGGCCCCTGAAACTGTATAATTAAAAAAAATGCCAAGCATAAAAAAATCTTAAAGATTTTTATCATTAAAAGTGAATTCTTTGAAGTATTATTTATTGGATATTAAACCAATATGACATCACAAGATCTGTGCTTACACTTTTTTATATTTAATAGCTTTTCCAATCTTAGTATGTTTATGCCATCTAGTGTAAGTTTTAGTAATTAATTGATGTCAGCTAACTCATCCAAATATCTCGACTAATTTATAGATTATGGTTTTCATAGATGTAGAGCTTTTTGGATTTTATGAACTTCTCCTTTAGTGGGCACTTTTTTGTGTGTGTTACTATCAAGCTATATCCCAAATTAAAAAAACAGTAAATTTTTCAATCCAAATCAATTTGCTTGCTTAGTTATATGAATCTGAAACCAATTGTTTCTATATATTATAGTGGTCTCAGTTTTTTTAATAACTATAAACATAATTCTATAAGAATTTATTTTACTTATTTTCTATACTAACAGTAATGATTTAATAAATGTTTATACATCTAATAGCAAAACTCATGTTACAAATATTTACTTTATTTAAATAAGTGCTTTCAATACTAAAATGCATCATAATCATAGTCTACCTTATGTGTCTAATGTTGTGCAATAATTAAAAAAAAAAAAACCATAAATACAACATCAGTTTTCAGTCACCTCCGTCTTTAAATAAGTTTTAAACAACTCCAAAGATAAAATAACTAGAGAGGCTGTACACCAAGTAGTGTACAAAATTGTGTATAAAAATTCGAATTGCTTAAAGGCTTTCTATGGAGAAATGAGAGCTAACCTATTTACAAGACTGACCAGCACAATTACCTATACAACTAGGCTACAAAGGCAAATTCATCAATATTTTTAGATTATATGCTACAATCAGGCCACAACTTCAAGCTCTCTCAGGCTGACATAATTTGCTCTGAGAGAAATGTCAAAAAGAGGAAGGTGAGTGAGGCGTGAGCTATACCCAAAAAAAAGCACACCATAAATAAAAGAAGAAACCAGCACTCTCTTTTTAAAAAAATGGCATCTGTAACTTCCAGTACAGTTATTAGAATGTAAATGAACTTCTAAAATTCAATTTTATGCTAATTTGATTTACAATATACAAAACAACTTTAATATATGATTTTTAAAAAAAAAAAATTTTACAGTACAGACTTTTTTCATACCTGCACTCCAATATGTAATATATAGGGGGTTTGAACTCAGACTTTCAGCAACTCTCAACTATCCATACTATCTCATTCTGCTGACACATTTGATCACACACATGTTGATAAGATAAATAATCATCAATATAAATATTTCATGCTAAAACAGCACTCGTCAGTTGGTCCAGATTATCATCTCCGCACATATATATAATCAATGCTCAGCTTATATTAAGATACCAATCTTCATATTTTAATGGATAGGCTTCAATCCATTCCATCCCACAACTCTTCAGCCCATTTCATTGAAAATCTGGTAATGGAACGCTCAAAACAACATTAAATTGAATTTTGCGAGTTTTAATTGTATAATGATTATGATACGTTTTAGTATGAAAAGCGCTTGGCTGAATAAAATAAATATTTATGAACCTGAAAAAAACCCGTTCTGCTGTTAAATATATAAATATTTTTATAACCATAAACACGTTTATTCTTTAGCCAAAAAAAAAAATATTAATAGTGATTGCTAGACAAAAGGTGTATTAGTTCATAAAGATCCAAGTCTACTGCTCAAAAATCCAAACACGTGACGTCCTTAGTGATGAAAGGTCATAAGCTAGATACTAGTCTGAGGATATTTGAATAGAAAATACTGAATAAGGATTCATTAGGCATTATTATTTGCCATCTATTGGTTACTAAAGCTTAAAGTGGACGGAATAAACATACTGAGATGAAAAAAAAATGTTATTCGATATTACAATTCAATTAGTATGGAGTGATTCCTAAACTCACAGACTCACAATCTGATAATTGAAGAATTCTACAATAATTTTTTTTCTATGCTTCTAGATGCATGAATATATAAAAAAAAACGTTATTCTTTTACATATAGAAAGTATCAAGTAACAAATTATTATTAGGAATACTAATAAATATCACTCTATACATTGTAATAATAAATATCACTCTATACATTGTATGCAAAATTTTAAAAAATATATTTATATTTTATTTAATATCTATTAAATTAAAATAAAGTAAAACGAATCTGGATCAAGGAGTGAATACTGTATAAAATTGTGATGATAATACGAAGAAAACGTTTTACCAAAGCATATACACATTCAGAATACTTAGCAATGTACCCCTCAGTGATTCGCACTACACATTTTTGATATTATCAAGCTTCATAAAGAAGGCCAATTGCCCAGACTCAAGATAGATTTCAGTGGAGCATATTACTGCAAACAGCAAAGAAAATAGCTGATTCATTGATGGAAGACATTGGATTTGGCAAAAAAATAATCAAATCATTTTTGAGTGTGTGGATAAAATTAAAAAAAAAAAAAAATTAAGAAGAACCACAAGTTGTCCTCGTTAGATGTAAAAAAACTGTACAGTTCAATGCCTCATAATCTATCCATTAACATCATTTACAATACCATGCAGCAAATTAACTACAATTCATATAAAAAATAATTTATGATAGAAGTCTTAAAATGGATTGATAGAGAAATTATAGCAGTAGGCAAGAATGCATTTTTTTTAAATGGAGAGCAGTTGCTTAGTGAGGTTACCACTAAATGGTATTGTTTGTGGCATTGTTTTAAGTTTGAAAATAATGTCTTGCCTAAATATTTAGCCCCTTCAGCTAATAATATTTACATGTGATATGTAGATAATGTGTTTATATGTGAAGCAGAGGATCAGATTAACAATATATAGCTGGAGCTTGAAAATACATTACCTCTGGAATGGACTATTGAAGTAAAAGACATCAATCATGGGATCAATTTTCTGGACATGTACATCCAGAAAACGGAATGGCTTTAAATATTTCATATATAGAAATAAAAATATATGCAAGTATGAGGTGATAGAAAAAATAGCATAGATGCATACATTAACAATCTAATATGTATCATAACACCTCTTAAAACAGTAGAGAAATTTTACACCAATGTAAATAAGTTAAACCATTAATAATATGCCTAAAATGTGGATAAGCCTTTCTTATATCCTATATATTGGTCACCCCTTAGTTATCTTTAAATTCCTCTAGACTATTTTTCATTTTACTGTTAACTTGATTATTACCAATTATAAAAAGGCAATTACTATTACTATATGTAATAGACTGAACTTCTTTCATTATTATAAATAATATTAAAACATTGCAACAGAAAATAAAATATAATTCAATTAACCAAGTATATTTTTGACACAGCCGCATCATAATCATAAAACCCTGGTACTCTTTAAACAATTAATCACAAAAGAATAATTCTGACAACTGGATATACTTTTATATATAACACATTCCAATTCTCAGGATCATTCATCCGTGATTAATTATTATCAGTATTTTTTAATTTAAACAGAAGTAATTTACACCCTAAGCACATGTATGTTGTTATAACATCTCAACAATATCTTGTTAAGTATTGATGATACTCTCAAACCAAAGACTTTTGAAAAGATAGAATACTCTCAAACCAAAGACTTGAAAAGATAAGAGTAGTCATCTTATCTTTTGTACTTAAATTTAATTATATAGGCTGATCTAAAGCATCTTAGTTTGAGATTGTGAAGATGTTTCTCTATTCAATTTTCATCCACTAATTTCTTTATATTAATGTTCACAAAATTTTATAATTTACTACATATACATCTCTGTACTAGTAAATAAAATCAGTGTTTTGATAAAAGTATATTTATCTTCAACTGAGTAGAGAGATTTTTTTAAATCACTGCCCAGACATATACAACTGTTTTAAGAAAAAAGATAGATTAATTAAATTGATGACATCCTAAAACAAATGAAATGTGTTAGATTCCAGAATAAATTTAATCTTTGAAGGAATTGTATTTGTGGTCAATCAAAACCAGAAATTAAATAATAAGGATTAGTCCTGAAGTTATACGAATTTTAATTGGATTTAAATTCAGTTGTTGTTTCTAATTGATCCACATAATGAAATGCTGCCATAAAAACAATACTCAAATGTATTATTACAATGGAATGGTCAAAATATCATGAATTTGAAACAGTTTCATGATACAAGTTAATCAAAACCAATGACTAAATTTAAATCCAACCACTCATTCCTCATGACTCCCAGTCTGAATCTTATTTTTTATTTAATTTTTGGGTTTAACTTGTTTAAAATATAATCATTCTGTGTATTTGTGACTTTACATATTCTGTTTATGGCTGCACAATATTTTTTGGTATAATAATTATCATATTCTTAGGCAACTGTTATTTATATTTTTATGGTAAACACAGAATAAATTCACTGCCCAATTGAAAAGAAATATTTTCCAATATATTGGAACTCTTGAAACATTTAATTATTTGTGGCTAATCCTGATAATGAAATGGATTACATAACACTGTAAGTTTGAAAGTCTTCACTTTAGTATATATATATAATAAATGTTTATATGTGGATGATAAAAAAATTATCTTAATTCAAAAACAGTTTTCTGTCCCACGTGCCACTTAAGTCCTTAAACCAGAAATGCATATAGCTAATTGATTATCATATGTAAATCATACCACCACAACCAATGCTTAAAATAAACCAATAGAAGATCGGCAATCTGTTATCAATTGTTGCCTTGATAATATATTGCTGATATTTTATTGGCCTATTTAAGCAATTCATATATATATATTAATTTTATGGTTAATACTTTGCACAACTTATTATTTTTAGAGCAATCTACATATGGCTATAATAAACTTTCTTTTGGATAATGGAGCAAACGTTAATCATCTAAACAGTGAGCGTGTGTCACCTCTTAGTGCGTGCATAATCAAATTCTACTCATCAGTTCATCAAGGGATAGAGTTAATTAACTGCATAAAGGATTACAATTCCGAAATCGATTCTGTTAGAAGCAATAATAAGAACCATTCAAAAGATGATTTGGAAATAAACTTATCAAATAAATTCTCTCCCACAGAGTTGAAGCAAAGTCAATCTTGTCCTACCTTAAAAAGCAAACTGAAATTCAAATTCAAAGAAGCAGACCCAGTGATATATTACGATAAGAATTCATTACCATTTCCTTCCGCTCTAAAAAGTGGTGCCCGAGAGGAGCAATTTATAAAGAAGCACGAATCTCTGTTAAAGAATGACTGTACATTTTATAATTGGTGTGACGATTTAAAGTTGGCTGATCCCGAAGATAACTGGAAAGAGAAGTTAAAGATCAGGTGACGTCATTTTCATAATCTATTGTTTTAATTTATTATTGATAAAAGATTTAATTTTCCAAATGATTAAAAACAAATTTCATAAGTAAAAAAAATTCCTTGTGGTATTTACTTTAATTGGCTTCAAACTGTTTTATAGATTGCTCTATTTTTTTACTGTCTTATAGTTGCACATATTTTCGTTCAAGCATGGACAGTATATAACCTGTGAGTCCTTTATTTCTTTCTGCATGGAAGTGGCAAATTAGTTTTTCATAATTTATTGTTTTATTTATTTAATTAAAGGGGATTTGAACCCAGACTTTCAAACTCCTTTCAGTCATCTACTCCAACTTATACAATGGATACACATAACCACATACATGTGAAAAAGATAAATGATCTCCAATACACATATTTCGTGCTGAATCAGCACTGATCTGGTCTGGGTCATCATCTCCCATATTTATATATATATGGGGGAGGATACTATATTGGATATGATTTATCTTTTTCACATGTACGTAATCATGTGTATCCATTGTATAAGATGGAGTGAATGATTAAAGGAATCTTGAAAGTCTGAGTTCAAATCCCCTATAATTACCTCTAGCTTAAGTATATATATGATACTTGTATTTAAAAATATTTTCTTTATCATAATAATATAACAAAACGTTTTTAACATCCACAACTGTAAATGTTTTATTTACTGTTAGATACAGTAAGCATATTTTCAGTATGGTTACACCAGAAATTAATTTTCCAAATACCATAATAAAAAAATAAGTAAAAAGTTTCATAGAAAGCAGCATGTATTGGAACGAGCTCCATAACCATACCTCCAAGTCTTTTTATTCATTTTTCAAACTTTTACTGACTTAAAATTACATTCAAATTTTCAATCAGGCATGGACCATATAATTGCTTAATAAAATGTTCATTCTGCTCTTTAACGTTTGTCAGCAGTAAAACTTCACAGCTCATTGTCCAGCTGTCACTTTTGACCGTCAAACCCTTTATAAACTCCTGAGAAGTAAATTGTTCATTTGTTTATCTGGAATAGATTGGCAAATGTGTCTTATTTTAGACATATTATGAAATAAAGTCATTAAAAGTGAAGTGATTGATGAATGAAAAAGATTACCAGATAATAGTCTCTCTTCATCATGATAATTCTTAATTTAGCATATGGATTTTTTAGGTGTCTTGACTATTAACAAAATAACTCAAAGAAACCTGGAGAAATTCCAGTCATTAAACAGGATCAACAGTAGTTTAATTAAGCCCTTTACTTCTTGCACTATTTGACAATCATTACTTATGTGATTCATAGTTTGGGTTTGCCCATACCTACAGAGTTCAATGGCTGCTGAATTTCACTTGTGAAGAAAATTAACATAACAACTATGGATTGTCCTGTATCTGTTGACAAGACTCCAGTAACATCTAGAAATTTCTAATCAAACTGACTTAATTGTAGATTTTGAAAAACAAAATTGTTTGGAGCATGATATAGATGTCCATTCTTATATCATCATTCCTTTGTTACTGATTTGTCATTGAATACTAGTAAGAGATGTTGATTTAAGATTATGACTGTTACCAGTGTAAAAAAGCTGATTGATAGTTAGACATTCTAGGAAAAGAGTGTATATATAATTAACAGGAATTGATCTGATGGCATCTAACAAAAATAATAACTTACTAGGAATGTTATTAGTTTGTGATATTATGAGAGATTAGCATTCTGTTTATATAATGTATGTTTCAGTGCAAAGGTAGTTTCTTGTCCAGACTTTTTTCAGCAATTTCTCTGAATTACCATGTATTATATAGTTACATAGTTTAAATATTCACCACAAAAAGTTTAAGGTGCTAGTGTGTTGGAGTTATGAGTTACGACATGAAACATAACTGCATTTTATACCTTAATTCATGATGGAATAATGCACTGATATTGAACTTTGTTTTAAATTGGGTAAAACTGTTACATAGACATTTGAAATGATTCAAACTATGTGAGGCAGTGAAGCTATGATTTGCTACAATATTTTTGAATGGTTTGCAAGAATTCATGATGGCAGAGAGAATGTTGATGATGATCTGCAAAAGGAAAAAATATACCGCCACATTTTATATCATAACTTGTGATTTAGATATGTTAAAACCTTTTGTGATAATATCTAAATACACATCACTACATAACATATGTATTAATTTAGAGATGGCATTGCAGGAAACTCAGAGAGAAAACCAGGTATCTTTTCACTGGGCTATATCATGATCATCATCAATCATTATCAATCCACTGCAAGATGAAGATCTCTCCAAGTGCAAACCATCTTCTTCGATCTTTAGCTTCTCTTCTCCACATCACCCCTGCACACTTTCCTATTTCATCCATCCATCTCACATGTAGTCTCTTTCTGGGTCGATAACATTCTTTTTTTTTATTTGATTTTTTTTAACAAAAACCTTTTAATGTTTTCTTGGTATTTTAGATGTGATAATATGTTGAACTATTTCCATCATCTGTCATTAAATGTTGAATGCCTAAAAAATTTTAAATTTTATTTAAAATTTTCCAAATACAATCAACTATTAGAAAGAACACAAAAAGACAACACAGGCTAGTAAATTACACAATGTTTTGGGTAGTATTATTCTTCACTCTTCTTCAGTTGTTGCTGGTATGCTTAGTTATAATGCTAGCATAAAAGTCAAACTTACGTCTTTAGATTCCTGAGTATCAAATTTTAGTCAATGCACATTGGTATTATTCTCCAGTCTTCTTCAGGGCCTGACCAATGACAATGCTAGGATAGGAGTCAAACTTACACTTTTAGATTCTTGAATATCAAATTTTAAGGCAATGCTAGAATCTAAAGCTGTAAGCTTGGTTGGCAGAATAGCTCAGTTGGTTAGAGCGTTGCCTTAAATTTTGATATTCAAGAATATAAAGATGATTCCGAAGCTAATGATGTCATTGATCAGGCCAACAACACTTGAAGAAGAATGCAGAATAATACCACTTGAAACGTATAATCTATTAATATATGTTGTCTGTGTGTGTTATTACTAAACGTTGTTTGTATTTGGAAAAGTTTAAATAAAGTTTAAAATTTAATAATAGATGATGAAAATAGACAAACATATTATCATATAAATAGTCAAAATAAAAGTCATAGATCAATTCATAGATCACATGACCCTATCTCTTAAGCTTGTAAGTTATAAATAGTGAGGATTGCCAATTCCTCTACAAGCTTTATGATAAATGCTTAGCCAGAGCCAGCACTTAAAATATCTCTGTCAGGAACCCCTCCCCAAACCCCTGACCATGGTTTCGTGCTTTGGCACTCCTCAGAGAGGTGTCAGGGTAGGTTCAGACACTAGATCTAAAAATACCAACCCAAAGCTAAGCACTTAGCTAAAAGTTATCTATTGAGTGGAAAATCTGAAATTTTCAGACATGTACATGTCTTCAAACCCAGCTATCCAACTCAAATAGCTATATGGGGCTGATAGATCTTCAGCCATGCCATATAGTAGTAGTCATAGCAATATAAAATTGCATAAGACTTTTTGGCAGAGACTATAAATAGTCAAAATAAAAGTCATAGATCAATTCATAGATCACATGACCCTATCTCTTAAGCTTGTAAGTTATAAACAGTGAGGATTGCCAATTCCTCTACAAGCTTTATGATAAATGCTTAGCCAGAGCCAGCACTTAAAATATCTCTGTCAGGAACCCCTCCCCAAACCCCTGACCATGGTTTCGTGCTTTGGCACTCCTCAGAGAGGTGTCAGGGTAGGTTCAGACACTAGATCTAAAAATACCAACCCAAAGCTAAGCACTTAGCTAAAAGTTATCTATTGAGTGGAAAATCTGAAATTTTCAGACATGTACATGTCTTCAAACCCAGCTATCCAACTCAAATAGCTATATGGGGCTGATAGATCTTCAGCCATGCCATATAGTAGTAGTCATAGCAATATAAAATTGCATAAGACTTTTTGGCAGAGACTATAAATAGTCAAAATAAAAGTCATAGATCAATTCATAGATCACATGACCCTATCTCTTAAGCTTGTAAGTTATAAACAGTGAGGATTGCCAATTCCTCTACAAGCTTTATGATAAATGCTTAGCCAGAGCCAGCACTTAAAATATCTCTGTCAGAAACCCCTCCCCAAACCCCTGACCATGGTTTCGTGCTTTGGCACTCCTCAGAGAGGTGTCAGGGTAGGTTCAGACACTAGATCTAAAAATACCAACCCAAAGCTAAGCACTTAGCTAAAAGTTATCTATTGAGTGGAAAATCTGAAATTTTCAGACATGTACATGTCTTCAAACCCAGCTATCCAACTCAAATAGCTATATGGGGCTGATAGATCTTCAGCCATGCCATATAGTAGTAGTCATAGCAATATAAAATTGCATAAGACTTTTTGGCAGAGACTATAAATAGTCAAAATAAAAGTCATAGATCAATTCATAGATCACATGACCCTATCTCTTAAGCTTGTAAGTTATAAACAGTGAGGATTGCCAATTCCTCTACAAGCTTTATGATAAATGCTTAGCCAGAGCCAGCACTTAAAATATCTCTGTCAGAAACCCCTCCCCAAACCCCTGACCATGGTTGAGGTGGATAGCTGGGTTTGAAGACATGTACATGTCTGAAAATTTCAGATTTTCCTCTCAATAGATAACTTTTAGCTAAGTGCTTAGCTTTGGGTTGGTATTTTTAGATCTAGTGTCTGAACCTACCCTGACACCTCTCTGAGGAGTGCCAAAGCACGAAACCATGGTCAGGGGTTTGGGGAGGGGTTTCTGACAGAGATATTTTAAGTGCTGGCTCTGGCTAAGCATTTATCATAAAGCTTGTAGAGGAATTGGCAATCCTCACTATTTATAACTTACAAGCTTAAGAGATAGGGTCATGTGATCTATGAATTGATCTATGACTTTTATTTTGACTATTTATAGTCTCTGCCAAAAAGTCTTATGCAATTTTATATTGCTATGACTACTACTATATGGCATGGCTGAAGATCTATCAGCCCCATATAGCTATTTGAGTTGGATAGCTGGGTTTGAAGACATGTACATGTCTGAAAATTTCAGATTTTCCTCTCAATAGATAACTTTTAGCTAAGTGCTTAGCTTTGGGTTGGTATTTTTAGATCTAGTGTCTGAACCTACCCTGACACCTCTCTGAGGAGTGCCAAAGCACGAAACCATGGTCAGGGGTTTGGGGAGGGGTTTCTGACAGAGATATTTTAAGTGCTGGCTCTGGCTAAGCATTTATCATAAAGCTTGTAGAGGAATTGGCAATCCTCACTGTTTATAACTTACAAGCTTAAGAGATAGGGTCATGTGATCTATGAATTGATCTATGACTTTTATTTTGACTATTTATAGTCTCTGCCAAAAAGTCTTATGCAATTTTATATTGCTATGACTACTACTATATGGCATGGCTGAAGATCTATCAGCCCCATATAGCTATTTGAGTTGGATAGCTGGGTTTGAAGACATGTACATGTCTGAAAATTTCAGATTTTCCTCTCAATAGATAACTTTTAGCTAAGTGCTTAGCTTTGGGTTGGTATTTTTAGATCTAGTGTCTGAACCTACCCTGACACCTCTCTGAGGAGTGCCAAAGCACGAAACCATGGTCAGGGGTTTGGGGAGGGGTTTCTGACAGAGATATTTTAAGTGCTGGCTCTGGCTAAGCATTTATCATAAAGCTTGTAGAGGAATTGGCAATCCTCACTATTTATATTATCATATCATTTTTTTTACTGTTTATAAAGTATCATAAATAAGCTTATCTATATAATAATCAATCTAAATAAAATTGAAACAAACAACTAATTATATTTACAATTATTTAATTATAAACCAGGCTTTCATCTCTTATTGAGACCTTTTCAAGATGTAATGTTTTATACAACACATGACCTAATAACTAATATTTACTCCACCTATTGGACATTATTTTACCTTCAATAATATAATTAACATTATACATATAAACATATAAATAAATGACCTGAATAAAAATACATAAAAACAAATTTAAAACAATATAAATACCTATACATATATTCTACCCCCCCCCTTATAAACTTATTCACAATTCTACCATAATTTTTAAATCTTCCAATTATCTAATAATGTCCATTTTCCTATACATATATTCTACCCCCCCCTTATAAACTTATTCACAATTCTACCATAATTTTTAAATCTTCCAATTATCTAATGATGTCCATTTTCTGTCAACTATATTTACACATCTATCCAAATTTTTCTGAATGTATAAAGTTTCATAACATATCCTTTTTTAATAATCTTTAACATGTTTTATAACTCTAATATTCTTCTCATACACCATGTCTAAATAATGCATATATGATCCTGACCAAACATCTCTCCTACTAATTGCTCTATCATGTTCCTTCCCTCTATAACTTATTGTTTGTTCTGTCTGTCCTATATATACCTTACTACAATTTCCACATTCAATTTTATAAACCATTCCTTCCTTACTATTACCATTTATCCTATTTGTATTACATTACCATCTACCCATAGACTTACTATTTTCCCAAGCTAGTTTTACATTTTTTAGAATACATTGTTGTGCTTGACATCACCGAATACAAAAATGGAAAAGTCATAGCTATTATATTTCTTCTTTATTTGCAAGTTATATTATTAAATTCTAAAAAATAATATTAGTTTGACTTAAATCATTCATTCTAATAATTCTTTGTGATTATAAATTACACACTTAGATATCTAAGGCATATGTCAAAACATGCTTAAGCACATGTAACAAAGTTAATCCAGCCACACATGAGCATGCAAATACATAAAGAACTAATCATTCATTCAATACAATTTTTTCTTCCAGATTAAGGAACTCATAAGGAAACCCTGGAAATTAACATCTCCCCATATACATTGACATTGTGATCTTCAGTATTTAAATTAAAAATATATGATTCTATTTAAGTGAAAGATAGACAGTGAAACTCTTTAAAAATACATAGTTACATATATATTACAAATAACTTGCCAGGGCTCATAAAGTAATTATGATGCATGAAATGTAAATATTTTTTCTGAGTTATAAAATTTAAATATTTTATTTGCTGCATGAGTCTGAGTTCTCACATCTAATGTTTTAATTTTTCTCTAGAAGAATGCATGTAAGAGTAATTAATGTAGTGGTGTTTCAGAGAAGGGTCTGCTATCAGTGCACACACCAGTGTGAATTTTAAAATGATTTCAGTTATACAAGTACTTTTTAAATGAGTGAAGGTTTTTTTCCAGGTATAAGTCTAACTGAACAAGATTGTCATTCCAATATTGGTCAGTAAATGGGTATCTATTTTTAACTGGGGAGTAAAAATTTCAAAAATAATTTAAGTTTATCAGATGAGGGCTAATTGAAACATGTAATGTAGACTTTACTAATGATCATTGAGAAATCATAAACCTCTAATTGCACAGTTCATGTATAATTTTTGATGCATTCAGTATTACATGAGAACAGTAATTAAAAGAAGGTCTGATTATGCTCAGTTGCATGACTTTGAGCCATAACAGTATTCTCTACTATAACATAAATTCATCATTGGTTGTTCTGAGTTCAGAATTGTATTTACATGAGCTTTTTGTTTTTGAAAGAAAAAAAATTTTTTTTTTTTAAAAATAGGTTTTTTATTTTTTCATAATCAATAAAACTATGCTATATATATTCTTACTGAGGAATTCTCAAATTGAGAGACCATAAACCCATAATTGCTCATTTCAGATTTACAATTATTAAGATGTCTGCCAATAAATTATATTCGCAAAAGGTAGACTCTACTAATAATTTTTATTAGGCATTCATTAGACTAGAGATTATCCACTTAATGAATAATATTTTTGTAGTCCCTATCTTGCATGAGAGTAGTGAAATGAAAATTTTACTACAAAAATATTATTCATTAAGTGAATAATCTCTCTTCTAATGAATAACTAATAAAAAATTATTAATATGCTTTCATTAAGTGGTTTGTGTCAAAGTTGTAAGGGCAATAAATTTGACACTCATCAATTAAGCTATAATAGTTACCTATCTATATAACCTGAATAATGAATGATAAAGATATGTATACAAGATGGTGATCTGGACCAACTGATCAGTGCTGGTTCAACATGGAATCTGCATCCTGGGGATCACACACCTTTTCACATATCTTTGGCATATGTTTATATTACAGCCCCTCTACAAGGTGTTAAAAGCAAGTAAAAACCAGTCTCTTACTTAAGTGAGAGTGGTGTAATTAATTCATCAAGTTGATACTACTACATTGAGAAAAAAATTAATAGGAAATTCTTTACATTTAAACAATTTTACCTCATTAAGTTTAACACGTTTATTAGCTATCTTTACACTAAGTGGAAGTTTAGAATTAAATAAAATGCCTAGTTCACGGGACAGCAGCGCATAGCTTGTGAGCCGCATGCAACACTGTGACCCCAAGCATGCTGTTCTTTTTATCATAATAAACATACACACTTTTTATTTTTACTTTTAACTTATAAATACATATTTTCAAAACTCGAGTAGAGAAAAAATGAAATTTTCCACGTTCCTCCGTAGTTTTAGCTTTATTATGAGTATTATTAAGGTTGAAATAATGGAAATTTATGTATAAATCAAATTGGCAAAATAATTTTTTGTTTTTATTGTTTTTTAAAAGAAAATTTCAATTTTTATTACGTGTATTTTATTATTTTGTTATTAAAATAAATATTCAAATACAACCATTCAGAAATCTATATTGTCCTCATCTCCATTGTGGGTTTTTTAGATTTGGATCGGAATATTTGAACAAATTGGTTCTTCGTGTTAAAAAGATCGTCGATCTCTGATTTAGGTTACAAAAAAATATAATATGAACAACATTTAGCAAATCAAAAATGAAATAAAATACGATGAGAAAATCATAAAAGTTTGAAGCCTCTAAAATTCTAATTCTCCTAATTAAAGTTTAATCAGTCTATAAAAAACCTGTGGTTCTAAGAGCAGTTTTCTTTATTCTACTCTGGAGCAGTTTATTGTATGCCTAAGTGATTATCTGATGGTGGTAATACTATAATATTTACTTCTCACCATCTCACTTTTATCTTCACCTTTAAGAACTTACAATTCAAAGCTGAAACTGCTAAAAACCATCTTTTAATATACTGTTTATTAATAGCTCAAAAAAAAAAAAATACAGATGTGGTGTGATGCACTATGGCTTCTCCTTCATCAAAGTTAGGAATCTCTCAGCCACTGTGCCCAGAAAACTTGTTATCCACTTTACTTCTCTTTTTATTCCTCATTTTTAAGTTTTTTCCATATTCTTCCCTATCCTGTTCTATCCCATTTCCACAACATCATTTTGTCCACTCCATGATCTTTATATCTAGATCCCCCTAATCTTTTTCCAAACCCAGCACAAAAACCAAGAACACACTTTCTGTATAATCACTTTGTTTATATTTATTCACCCACAACTTCATTATATGTATCCTTTCTTCTGGTAAGCATTTACATTCAATTAGCAGATCCCTAATATTTTACATTCTTTCTTACATAACGTTCATGACTAAATCATCCACATTCCTCCATTTATGTGTATATTCCCTTGTTGCTAAAAATCTTGTTGCTAAAAATCCTGTTCAAGCCTTAAACAGTAAACTATTTTCATTGCTATCATTGTAAATTAACTCACATCCAATATTCTGTTTAATACTATATATCAGGGGTCCCCAACCTTTTTGCACTTAAGAGCACATTCTATAATACTGGCCAGGTGGCAGGCACCATTTATTTTTTTCAACCAGATGGTGGGCACCATTTAATTTTCAATGTAAATTTATAGTTGGACATTGTTAATAATACACATAATGTACAAAAAAATATTTATTTCAAAAATAAAATTTTAACATATAATTAATGTTTATATTTTTACACTGTAAAAGTATAGTATGCCCTACAATTTGATTACAATATAATACAATAATTTATAAGTAATTTTAAAAATTACATTTATTTGTATCAGATAAATAATTTTTTATCATGTTCGGATAGCGGCGAGCACACATAAAATGGTCTGTGGACACCATGGTGCCCACAGGCATAGGGTTGGGGACCCCTGCTTTATATATTTAAACTTTTTTACTCTCCATACTGGTTATCGATCTATCCAACTCTCTATTTTTTATTAATGCATCTTTTCTTCTATCCTATTCCTTTGTCACTATAACATTCAACAATTTTCCTAATATAATCATCCCATCTTTTATATAAATATACTGACATAAAGTCTTTATCCAAATCTTCTGCATACTGCATTACCTTTCTCACCATCTTATTGCCTGTCCTTTACTTGTAACCCACGTAAATACTATTTTGGCTATTTTCTTATTACCCATAAATTGCAATCTACTGAAGATTTTAATTTTGCTTTTTGCATCTCTCATATAAAAACTTGACCATCCCATTTCTCCTTGAATCCCTTCATTTGCCATCCACACATCTCCATCTAATGCATGCCTTCCTATTTTTCTTTGTACTTTTTCTAACACCCCTTTACTAACACATAATGCATCATTACCATATGTTAATCCTGCTACTGCCACTCTCTTCCATATAATTCTAGCTACATTGTATTTATTATATGATCCCACTGTTAATTTCTTTATCAGTCCTTTTGTTTTCTTTGCTTTATTTATCATTTTTTTCTCCCAATTTATGCAAGCAATTTTCTGATTACTTAAGGCAATTCCCAAATAGTTATATCTATTTAGCACATTTAACTCTATATCCACCAATAAAAAGTCTTTCTCTTCTCTTTCCCCAGCATTTATCATCATTACTTTTGATTTTTCTTCATTAAATTTAATCCCTATTCCTTTACCCATCATTAAATTTTGATTTTTTCTTCACTTAATTTAATACCCATCTCTTTACCCACCCTTGCACATGTCTTCAGCATAACTTCCATATCTTTCCCTACTTTTTGTGAACAAGAAGATATCATCAGCAAATAAAAGACCTGATAATGTATATACTCTCTTGCCACCTATTAATGGTATCTCTACCCTTTTTCCTAGTCTTTCTATTGCCCTCTCCATTTCTCTAAAATATAACAAAAACAAAATAGGTGACATAGGGCTTCCTTGCCTTAGTTCCATCCCATTTTTAAATCTAATTTATTCTATATGTCCTAATTGATATGTACAGTAATTATTTTTATACAATCAATAAGATCCACTAAAGCTCCATTCATTTCCAAATTTAGTAAACTTACCCATAGTCTATTTCTGTTTAATCTATCATATGTTTTCTCTACACCTATAAAGACCATACATAATTGTCTGCCTGTATTTCTACTTATATCTACAAATTGTGTGACTACAAATAAACTATCTCCTATATGCCTATCTGATCTAAAACCTCCTTGAATTTCTCCCACTATATTATTTTTTTCTATCCATTTTGCCATCCTTCCAGCTGCTATATATGCAAAAACTTATATAACACTAATGATACCACTATCAGTCTATAATTGTTTAACTTTCTATGATCCGTATCAATTCTTTTAAATAATAGCCTCACTCTTGTATTATTGCAGCTATCTGAAAATTCTGTCTTCTGTGCCATCTTATTAAAACATGATAATAAATTTAATTTTGGTCTCTTTCCCAAATTAATCACCATCTCTGCTGCCCATCCATCTAAACCACTTGGCCTTCAACCTTTCAATTTCTTCCCTGTCTCATTCAATTCATTTTCTATAAAACTAATATTTCCATTACTATGTGCTTTTATGTTTATCACTCTGTCCTTCATATCTAACATCTTTTCTATATCCATTATATACTTATTTAAAATTGTCTCTAATTCTTCTCTAGAGCTATACTCTTTTTCCTCATCATTTAGTAATATTATTTCTCTCTCCCCTATATTCCTTTTTTTAATATATTTCCCAAATTTTTTACTCCAATCTCTTCCACTTTTATTAATATCCTCCAATAATTTATTATTTAATTTCATTCTCTCTCTATAATTATCTATTTTAGCCAACATCTTTCTTTAAAAATAATTTTCCCATTTAATATTAATATCTTCATCACTTTATTTGTTTTTAATAGCAATTTATATTCTCTGCATGTTTTCCTCTTCTCTTTTACATTTTGACTAATTTTCATTTTTCTATTACTTTTATTCTTATGAATATTCTCACCTCAAAACCTATTTTCTATTTTTTCTACTTCATCACACTCCTTATACTCATCCCCAACAAATTCTTCCATGATTTCTTCTCCTTTTATATTTTTCTAGCTTCTTCTTATCACATTCATTCTCTATCTACATTTTTAAACTCTTCATACAGTAGTGCCACCTAATGCAAGCCACAGTAATCAATGGGTGCAAGAAGATTAATGCATAAAATACCTATCTGGTGCCTACTTACCCAGTGTTCCCATATTAGTTTATAGCTTGTGGATTTCATTAGTGCAGAGCTTTGGATTTGAGAGCACTGCACCTTAGGACCTAATACAACCCTCCAGCAGCCATCTTTTAACTACTTAGTTAACTATAAAACCATGAGTCCAAAATAAAAACAGATGTTTTCAATCCAAGCTCATTCACTTGTGTAGTCATATAGATCTTAATCCTGTTCAATATCTATATATTTTGATGTCTTTGATTGTTTAATAATCATTTATCATCATTCCATGGGCAGGAATGGTATTAAATCAGTAAACATCACATGATCACCAGAAATGATGATCATGTGATCATTAATAGCTTACAATTGAAACAATTGCTTTGAATTCAAAATATTTAGATTTTTTTTTAATTTCAGGCTATTAATTTATGTAATATAAAAAATAAAAGGTGATTGCTAGATATTAATTTATATTTGAGGCCTCAGTGGTGAAGTCAAAGTCCTGAAACCAATGTAAAAATATAGATATTACTAGCTTTATCATCTGATATCAGTATTTATTTAATATTACAGTAGGTGGAGCTAGAGTAGAGTAACACCACTACTCATGAAAGTATAAGTTAAGAATAAGCTGAGAAGATTATGTGATGTTTTGATGATAAAAAGGAATAAACAAGCAAACTATGATGTGAACGCATAGATATATGATATGCTACTTAAGTGTAATAAAGGCTACTACACCAAACCTTACATGACCAACATAATTCATCCTGGTATCTTTGCTTTAGACTAGATATCTGTTAATTAAGCAAATCGTGTGATACTATTAGTTAAAAGGCTTAGTTGGCTTTGGGCAGCTATATAAAGAAATTTTGATCTTTGTTGTATTTATATATTGGACTGCTTCCTATCAATGTTTTGAAAAAAAAATTATCTTTATTTAAATATTTCAAATACATTCAACTGTTATTAATAGACACAAGTTAGTATTTGCACAATGTTTTGAGAAGTCGAATGTCTCAGTTGATTAGAGCAAAGATCCAGATTCGTTTCCCATGCTAACACTGTCACTGGTCAGGCTAGAAACCCTAAAGAAAAGAGGAGAATAATATCTCTTGAAACATTGTGAATATACTAACTTGGGAGCTATTACTAACAGTTGAATATATTTGGAATATTTACATAAAGTTAAATTTTTTTCAAGACATTCAATTCTTATATTAGATTATGGAAATAGTCCAATATATAAATACAACTAAAATACCATTAAACCATCAAACATCACATGATCACCATCTCTATACTAGCACATAATTTGTTGCATTAGATCCTAAGATCTAAGTGCAGTGCTCTCATATCCAAGGCTCCTCACTAATGATGGCCACAAGCCAGAAACTAGTCTGGGGATATTGGATGAGTAGGCACTAGATAGGGATTTTATGCACAAGCCTTCTGGCATCCATTGATTACTCTGTTTAGCACAGGGTAGCAATACTGTATGGAGAGTTTTGCCTTTGTTAAAATACCATTATCGCAAACTTTCAGGAAAATTTTGATTTTATTTGGAAAATTCACAGCTACTGGAAATTATCTCTAAATTTCACTTAGTTTTAGAACCTCAGTTATGGTCAAAGAATGCAAATGCATGAATTATGAATTTCACCAAATAATCTATTGCATTACATCTTTTCAAAAGTATCCTTCTTATCAGAGGTGAATTATTTGAGTTGCCAAATCATTACTTAACTTCTAACATGATCGAATTTTTTTATAGGCATGATAAATTTAAAGCCACAGTTTTGCTACTTTTGATGCGAGGTGCTGATCCAAATCAGAGGACCCAACCATTTCCTGTTTTATTTCATGCTATTCGGGCAGGTGATAGTTGTTTAGTAAAACTTTTGATAGCACATGGTGCAGATGTCCACACTACAATAAAAACTAAGGTAATCATTTTCAAAAAAATATCAAAACCAAATATAAATAATAATAAAACGGAATTTCTATATATTACAGATTTTTTTGTATAACTATTTTCTCAAAGTTTTTTTTATTAATATATAAATTCTTTATAATCTCTATCATAAGAAAGGATAAATCATTGACAATTACTTCAAAATAATCAGTTCATATCGCCACAGCCAATGTTTAAATAAATCTATAGAATATTACCAATCTGTTGCCAAGGCAACATTCAGACAATAAATGAAAATCTGACTGTTGCCTTGACAATGGGTTGCTGGTATTTTAGAGTTTTATATAAACATTGGCTGTGATAATATAATTTAGTACATATACATCATATCACTGCATCCAACCAATGTTTAAAATTAACCAATAGAATATCAGCAATCTGTTGTCAAGGCAACACTCAGATATTGCAGGTTTATTTAAGCTTTAGATGACGCAATGAGACTTACATTTGATAGCTAATTAACTGTAGGCACTTATGGTTCAATAATCATATATATTTAACAATGAAAATAGTCTTTTGAGTGGAAAATGGCAAAAATTTATTGTTAGCATTGGTCATGTGACTAACCTTTAGTGTTACCTCCTGTTTATCAGAGTTTGTTTAATTTCATTGGGTTTTTTTTATTTATAAATAATATTTATATTATTAACAAATTGCTTAATTACTTAGCTTTAAATCCCCAAGCCTCATTGGTAAAGAACTGCCTGGTGATTACTGTTTATTCAACCTTACTATAGATGGCACTAGATTAAACATTTCCTCTTGTTTTATCATATATTTTTGAGCAGGACATGTAGGTGCTTACTATTAATAAAAAATGAGGTTATAAAATAGGAATTACTGACTTAGATTCAGACATATTATTGATCAAGCATTTTGGTTTGAGTTCTTAAGAGTATTTTCATTTTTTAGTATTGTAGTTTGAATAATAAAGGGTTAAAGATGATTATTAGATTCTAAGTGCATTACTTTCATTTTAACCCATAGTCTCAGACAAAAGACTGAAACTAGCATAGGGATGGAAATTTAAATGCACTATTATCTAGTAGTCCCTGATTACTCAATCTGACTACAGATGGCACTAATGTAGAGAGTTGGTTTTATTTTATGCCATTTATTTCTCAGGTCAGTTACTATTATTTTGTCTTCATTTTTTATCATACTGTTTATTTCTATAATTATCTAATTAAGGGGTGTTGGTAATAATGAAACGGAGTATCACTATTCACACTAGATTCCAAAATGTAAACATTGAGTAAAATTAACAATCAGCAGTTGTAAGATAAAGCACATCTCCAAGACGAATATCTGGCTAATTGGCCTTCTTCTGGTAAATGTTATTAAAACGAGATCTTTACAACAATTTTTTATTAATTGACAATTTTTTGTCCCATGATGAAAAGCCCACTTCTATAAAACTCTTTTCTGATGAGCTTCTGTTTTTTTTGTTTTTTTATAGAAAGAAAATGATCTTCTATTTAAAATTAGCCAATACACATAAGTTTAGCATTTGGGGTCTGGTTATGCAGACGTTTAATGTACTTCTTTTTTGTTTTTACTCATTGCATACACTTTGAATTCTAGAATTGAGACAGCTACTACTATTGGCTAACTAAATAATGTAATAAAGTCATGTGATACTTAGGTTTGGTTTGAACACTACATAAAAGCTATCAACTTTGCTGCTGGAAGATAAAAATAAAGCTTAAAATTCTATGCTTAGACTTAGATTGTATTAAAAACACAAAGAGATTCTCCAAAGAGCCATACTCAAAGATTATAAAGTTGTGTGTGGTATAGTCTAGATTACTTCAAGTATATAATTATGAATTTCCCAGATATCTTGTATTTCCACTGATTAAAAAATCTTTGGAATAAAAATAAAATGGTAGTCAAATGCTTTCATAATGAATGAACCCAGAGTCCTATTTCACATCCTTATAAACAATAGGTAAATGAAAGTTTTTAAAGGAAATTGTTGAATACTGAAAGCATTGCAATAATTGAATGGCTTTATTGTTCAGGAGTTCATAAGAAGTTTGAGGGTTGGAAGTTATAGAACTGGAATCGATACAAGGTTTTATATTCTAGAGTTGGACACTCTACGACCAACCTAAATTATGTAAGTCATTGAAAATGTTGACTTTAAATAATAAAATTTAAACTTTTCTAAAATTAAGTGTAATGGAAAGATGATTTGCTTGTTGCTAAATGAAATGCAATTAAAAAAAGAGTATTTAGTGTTTGTGTCAAAGTTTGAAAATGATGGTATTTTAGTATTCATTATTTGTTGGAGTATTTCTATAAAGAAATCATATGGCATTATTGCTTGGGAGTTTGTCTGAAGTTTGAGGATCCTGGGACCTCCTTATACCAAGTTGGATATTCTACCAACTATCTCAAACCATACAGGGTAAAAAAACACATGTGGCCTTTCTGATCGGGAGCTCATAAGAAATTTGAGGTCAGACTGCAAGTGCCAGAACTAGGATCCAAAATCAGATGTTCTACCAATTGGGCCAAACTACTAGGCTTACTATTTTCATCATCTAATATTAAGAATTGAATATCTTTAGAAAAATTGTAAACTTTATTTAAACTTTCTAAATAGATTAAACTGCTAGTTAAACTACACAGATCAGTGTTGGACATCATTCCGAGTGATATTCTTTTTCTCTCTTCTTTGGGTTTTGTTGGCCTGACTGGTGACAGTTCTCTCATAGGAAGAGAACCCGACCCTTTAGATTCTTGAATATATAAAACATTCAACCGTGTGTTAGAATATATTTGTAAAAACTTTAATATTTGTGTTAATATTAAGAATACACACACATATATAATTCGACTATATATAAATAAATCAAATCAAATAAATAAATGACAAACTTTTATTCATTCTTTTAGCGCTTTCAAAGGTATAACCTTCATTTTCAAGAAGTACAATATTCCTTCATTTTCACGAAGTGCAAATATGCTAAATAGGACAGATTAAATATGCAAATATGGATGGGAAAATTTAAACTTGCTATTTCTTAGATATGGCGTAAAATGTCTCTTTTTTATTCATCGCGTGTTCATCCGATATAATATAGCACACCTCTTTCACTTTCCTACGCAATTCATGCCACTCTCTACACATAACCCGAGGCCTATCTGGCCTGCACTGGTGGCCCATAGCAACAGTGTGCTGTACAAAAATAGAGGGGTGGGATGGGTCAACCGAGGCCTTATATGCATATACCTGCTGGGCCAGTCTTGTATGGACAGATGCCCTCATTTCTCCATAATATGCCGCTGGGCAATTGTTATTGCTACACGCGATCTTGTAAACTGCTTGCTGGGCGTGTATTGGAAGGATATAGTCCTTGGTATTATTTATGCTCCTGGTGAGATTAGGAGGCGATTGGTAACACACACTAAAATCGGTGCTAAAGATTGTATGCAAGTCTCTATGAATATTTTTAATGTATGGCAGCAAAATACGGGGTTTATTCTGTTTCAGTTCATGAATAGGACCTCTTTTAAATTTCCTAATAATATTGTCAATCGCTCTTTTATTGTATTTTGCATTTATAAGCTCATTTCTAAACATTTCAATGTTTTTCCTTTTGTCAGCTTCAAAGCTGCACAGATTATTGTTTCTATAAAATGATTTAAGGCCAGCCATTTTTTATATATATATGGAGTGTTCCGATGAATGGTGTATGTGGCCTCTAACATTGATAGGTTTAATGTTCATTCTGTAACAGAAACGATGGGCCTCAATCATCACTTAAAGGTCTAAATATTTAATACTGTTAGGGGCTTCGTTTTGATTTGCATTTATGTTCAGACATGATGCTGTTGTGAGGTCTGTTTTAATGTCATCTCTAGTTTCTTCTGGCACAACTATTGTATTTTAAGGTAAAGCTCTAACCAACTGAGCAGACGTTCGATTACCATGCTAGTAGACACTAGTCAGGTCAGCAACAGTTGAGAAGAGAGAATAGGGTCACTCAAAATGTAGTGTCAAATACTAACCTCTGTCACAGTTGAATGTACTGTATTTAGAAAAAGTTTAAATTTTTTTTAAAGACATTCAGTAATGGAAATAGTCCAACAAATGATAAATAATAAAAGAGTCTTTTTTTAAGTTTTAAATACTGCAATGATAAATGGTTATGTGAAGTATATATCATTTATATAGCTAAGGTGAGTGTAAAAAATATCAAGACACTCTCACATGCAACATAAACATTTTAATTATTTAACCTTATATTATTTATCAATATCTAAGAGATTTACTTTAATAAGAATATTCCTCTTCACTTAATTACATTTTATATGCTTTTATTTAATTCCGCTATTTTTTAGTCTATACAGTAATGTGATGTGATGTGATGTACTGTAGCTTCTCCTTAAACGGAGTCAAAAATCTCTCAATAGTTATGCCCAGAGAAACCTGTTAGCCACTTTATTTTCCATTCCCCAGTCTAGGTTTTCCCATATTCTGTTCCATCCCATTTCCACAACATAATCCTTGTCAACTCTATAGCCTTTACATCTAAATCCTCCTTATCTTTTCCCAAACCCAGAATAAAAATCAATAGTCCACTTTCTGTATATTCATATTTATTCTTCCATAACTTCATTATATGTGCCCTTTCTGTTTTCAAGTATTTACATTCAATTAACAGATGCCTAATATTTTCTATTCCTTCCTTACATAATTTACAGACTAAATTACCCATATTTTTCCATTTGCATGTATATTTTCTTGTTGCTAAAGATCCCATTCGAGCCTTAAACAATAAACTACTTTCCTTACTATTATCATATATTAACTCGCACCTAATATTCTGTTTATTTCTATATATATTTAAACTCTTTTTTACTCTCCATACTAGTTCTCCATCTCTCTAATTCCCCATTCTTTATTAATAAATCTATTCTTTTATTCCATTCCTTACCACTATAACACTCAACAATCCTCCTAACACAATCATCCCATCTTTTGTACAAATATACTGATATAAATTTTTTATCCAAATATTTTGCATACCGCATTACCTTTCTCACCCATCTTGTTACCTGCCCTTCATTCATAACCCAATTAAATACTATTTTGACTATTTTTTATTATCCATAAACTGCAATCTACCAAACATTTTTCTTCACTAAATTTAATCCCCATCTCTTTACCCACCCTTGCACATGTCCTCAGCATAACTTCCATATCTTCTCTTCTTTCTGCACACAAAAATATATCATCTGCAAAAAAAGACCTGACAAAATATATACTCCCTTACTACCTAATAATGGTATCTCTATCCCTTTTCCTAATCTTTCTATTGCTCTTTCCATTTCACTCAAATACAACACAAACAAAATAGGTGACATAGGGCATCCTTGCCTTAGTTACACCCCATTTTTAACTTTAACTGATTCTATATTCCCTAATCGTATATATAATAATTATTTTTCATATAATTTCTTAATAATATCCACTAAAACTTCATCCATTCCCAAATTTGCTAAACTTACCCATAATCTACTTTTATTTATTCTATCATATGCCTTCTCTATATCTATAAAACTCATATATAACTGTTTACCTGAATTCATACTCATATCCATAAGTTGTGTAACTACAAATAAATTATCTCCTATATGCCTATCTAATCTAAAACCTCCTTGCATTTCCCCCACTACATTATTCCCTTCCATCCATTTTACAACACTTCTAGCCACTTTATATGAGAAAACTTTATATAAAACTGATGTTACCGCTATTGTTCTATAATTATTTAACTTTCTATGATTCTTACCCTTTCCTTTAAATAATAATCTTAATCTTGTATTACTCCAACTACTCAGAAAAACTATTCTGTGTCATCTTATTAAAACAGGATAATAACTTTACTTTTGCCCTCTATCCTAAATTCATTACCATCTCTGCTGCCTATCCATCTAAACTTTTTGTTTTTCCACTTTTCAATTTCTTCTCTACCTCATTCAGTTCATTTTTTGTACACCTAATATTTCCATTACTATATGTTTTCATGGTTTCTGTCATTCTATTCTTCACATCTAACATCTTTTCTATATTCATTACATATCTATTTAAGATTCTCTCTAAATCTTTTCTAGAGTTACACTCTATTTCCTCATTATCTAGTAATACTATCTCTCTCTCCCTACATTTCTCCTTTTAATGTAATTCCAAAATTTTTTACTCCCATCTCTTCCACTTTAATTAATATCCTCCAACAATTTACTATTCAATTTCATTCTCTCTCTATAATTATCTATTTTAGCCAACTTCTTCTTTTCTAAGTACTTTTCCCATTTAGCATTAATATCCTTTTTCACTTTCCTTGTTCTTAATAGCATACTTATATTCTCTACATGCTTCTTTCCTCTCTTTTACACTTTTATTCTTCATATAGTAGTGCCACCTATTGCAAGCCTTAGTAATCAATGGATGCAGAAAGGTTTGTATATAAAAGCTGTATTTAGTGCTTCAATTGCAGAGATATTCTTGACTTTGTTTAAGGAGAAGCCACAATACATCACATCACATCACATCACATAATGCATGAACAGCTTTTGGAAGCATAGGAAATGCTTATCATGTGATGATTTTATGCGGATAATATCTTGTAACTCAGTTTTCACCCACTTCACAATTTACAATGTAGTTGAGTTTTTACATGCATATGTATTTTCAGTGATTATGCATTTTTCAGAGATTGCAAATAATTTAAAATATAGTGAAAATTTTAAATTTTTGAATTTTTTATGTAATTTTGATGATAGCAGTATTTAGTATTATTCCTGGTAATTTAAAGCTGAGTATTCAGTGGAATCATATGCATTTATATTCAATATTAAAATTTATCAAATGCATGTGTTTTCAATAAATCATTTAGCTCTAAATTACAAGAAGGAATGCTGGACACTTCTTGTACCAATGATCATCATCATCAACCATTATCAATCCACTGCAGGATGAAGATCTCTCCAAGTTCAATCCATCTTTTCCTATCTTTAGCTTCTCTTCTCCACATCACCCCTGCTCACTTTCTTATTTCATCCATCCATCTCACATGTGGTCTCTTTCTGGGTCTTTTACAATCTCTGGGCATCCAGTTCAAAATTTCAATTGTCCATCTATTATCAACACCAATGATATATATATATATAATTGAACATTGAAATTGAAAGAAATTTACCTCATCATTACATTTGATTTTGAACATTTTAATTAAGTAAATATAAAATTAATTTTCCCAGTATGACAGCTATATTCATGGAAATAAAAATAAACAAAAATTAACAAAATGGAACTATGACAATGACTATGTATAAAGGTAACAATTTGAAAATTAAAATATAAATTGTTTTAAAGAAACTTTTTTCTTTACGTAAATACCCTAAAAAATAAAAAATAAATTTTCTTCAGCTTTCACAGTAGTCTCGATATTATGCAGCTAAAAATAAAAGCACGGAGAACTCATGCCCCATGCAAAATAAAAGCATGGAATGCTAATCTTCAGAAATATTTCTAATCATGAGTACAACACACTTTTTATTCTTACTCTTAATATCAAAAAAACTATAGAAAATTTTATTCTTTACTTTTTTAATGCATTTATAAAAATATATTTTTTAAATTTTACATGTATATAATTTGCAAGTTTATACATACTTAATTTATACTTCTGATTGCATGATCGTAAAATTTTATACCCAGTAAAATATATAGAGGCAAAACTCTCCATACAGTAGCACCACTCGTGCAAGTCAGAGTAATCAATTGATGCAGAAAGATTTGTACATAAAATCCCTATCTAGTGCCTACTCATCCAATATCTTCAGACTAGTTTCTAACTTGTGGATTTCATCAGTGACAAGCATTGGATTTGAGAGCACTGCACCTAGATTTTAAGATCTAATGCTATTCTACAGTAGACACCTTTTATCTTATTAGCTAACTATAAAGCTTTGAGTCCAAAATGAAAACAATATTTTTTAAAGTTCATGCCCATTAACTTGTATAGTCATATAGATTTGAACTCAGTTCAGCATCCATACTTTTTGGTGTCTTTGGTTCTTTAATAATCACAGTCACCTTAATTCTGATGAAAGCCAAAAGCTAGAAACTAGTCTGAAAATATTGGATGAATAGGCACAAGATGCACAAACTTTCTAGCATCTTTTTATTACTCTGGCTTGCACTGAAGGGTGCTACTGTATGGAGAGTTTGGCCTTTGTTTAAACAGCTTGTGCAAGCATAAAAATGATGTTTGTGTTATGTTTAGTGTTTTGATACAATATAATTTGGTAATAGTTTTAAGTTTAGCCAATATTAACAAAAATAGTTGTGGCTTAGATATTTATTTAAATATCATCAAAAATGGAATTTAATAAAATCTATTATGCTGTTCTTTTATATAAATTATAGTAAAATAATAAAAATAATATACAATAGATATATAAATATATGTATTTTAATAATAATAAAAACAATATTCAATAGATATATAAATATATACATAAACTTATAAA
Organism: Epiperipatus broadwayi; assembly: GCA_028023455.1. Taxonomy (NCBI): domain Eukaryota; kingdom Metazoa; phylum Onychophora; class Udeonychophora; order Euonychophora; family Peripatidae; genus Epiperipatus; species Epiperipatus broadwayi. The sequence goes on along the minus strand of JAQFVV010000025.1, from coordinate 4,007,067 downwards.
TAAATATTAGAAAATACAGTAATTAAAATTTGTTAAAAAGAACAAAAAAATATTTTATGTACCACCTACATTAAATAAATTAATAAATAACTGTAAAGATAAAATCTTATTTACAAATAAAAATTGTATCATTTATAAATGGATGTGTAGGTGTGGTAGTGGATATACAGATGAGTCAAGATGCACATTGGAGAAAAGAACAAAAGAGCACTTGTTGTTATTAAAAAGAGTTCAAAATACGTAACAAAATTCTAAAGATAATGATAATTTGTCAGCATCTGTTTTTTATGACCATAATAAATCATATATATATATATATATGGTTTTGATTTCAATTATAATAATGTAAAAATATTGCAAACTGACAGAAATAATAATACAAGAATAGTCAGGCAGCAAACATTAAACTCATGGAATTATGGGAAAGTTGACTTTTTGAAGTATTTGTTGACAAAGACTACAAGGATAGTTGAAAGTGCTCCTGAGTGACATTTATATTTTTTATTCTTTTTAACAAATTTTAATTATTGTACTTTCTAATATTTATTTATAAGTTTAAGTATATTATTTTGAAGAAATACAGACATTGATTTGTATTATTATTATTATTATTATTATTATTATTATTATTATTATTATTATTATTATTATTATTATTATTATTATTATTATTATTATTATTATTATTATTATTATTATTATTATTATTATTATCATTATTATTATTATTATTATTATCATTATTATTATTATTATTATTATTATTATTATTATTCTAGAGTTTATGTTCTAAATACTCGTCTTTCTAATAAATTTCAATTACCTTTACCAAAATTTTTTAAGGAATCTAGTAGAAGACAATATGTTTATTCTGGGTCAAAGTTGTTTAATAAATTTGTATATGAATGTTCAATTGATCTGAATAATATTTCTTATATATCATTCAAAAAATATTTGTGTCAATGGTTGTGTAGTATGTATTAATTTTGGCATTTATTTTATTTATTTAATTAATTTTATTTATTTCCTAAACTGTTCTTTTGAGTTTTTGATTGTATTTTTATTTAATTTATTTTTACATGTAAATTCCACACACAAGATTTTTCTTGTTTGGAGTTTTTAAATATTTGTGATGTACTTTGTTTTATTTCATAGAATAAAATAAATTGAAATTGAAATTGAAATTATTATTATTATTATTATTATTATTATTATTATTATTATTATTATTATTATTATTATTATTATTATTATTATTATTATTATTATTATTATTATTATTATTATTATTATTATTATTATTATTATTATTATTATTATTATTATTATTATTATTATTATTATTATTATTATTATTATTATTATTATTATTATTATTATTATAAATATAGGTATATTAATAATAATTATACATAAAAAACCTTTTCTGACTGATGGTAATTATCAATTAAGAGACAATATAAAATACAAAAAAGGAATCATATATAAAATTAATTGTGACCTTTTCAATATGATTTATTATGGTTATACAGGGACATGATTACAAATAGAAGCCAAGGAACATAACAATGTAATTAATAGATGAGATGATAAATCTATTTTATATATTCATTACTGTACATATAGATATAAAATAGATACTACAAAAATATTAAATCTTTAAATTATATTAAAGATATTAAAAAAGACAATTGTATGAAACATATTACATTAAGCATAACTTTAATAATTGTATGAATATTTACAAAACTTTAGTAAATTTAGTTAACAAATAAATTATATATGAATGGAAAATTACTTAAGTTAGTATAAATAAAGTTGTGTAATGTTGTATTCTTTATTCTGTACATTGTTACATTATATAGTTTCTGTATGAAGATTTTATTTTATTTCAGTGATGATTTTATTTTATTTTGCTTCCATTATAGAACACTAGATGGTGTTGTATTTGCAATAATTGACTAATATTAAAATAGATTAGCATTTGAAATAGGCATGAAACCATGTGCCAAAACTTTTTAGATATTGCTTAATATCGCTTTAACACATTTGTTACCATCTTCATACTACTGAAAACAATTATAATTAATATATGTTAATCAATATTTATTGCATATTTAATTTTATTTACCTTTAATTGAAGAAAATTGCAACTAGTTTTATTTTCTCATGTGTCATAGCATCAGCCTGGAAGCAAACCCGCTAACCTGGGACAACTGCTTGTAAAGCAGCTGTCGCTGACCTCTTGACCACCAAAGCTTGATAACTAGTATTATTTTGCTTAATAAAGTAAAAATATGTTTCGAAAAAACTAAAAACTAAGATATTTGTCAACAGAGGGAGTAATTGTATGAGAAGAATAGATGGAATGTAAGAAATAAGCAAAAGGTAGTTGATTTAGATATAAGTATAGATATGGAGAAGGAATGGGTCTGTAAAATTAAAAGGAAGAGAGTTATTTATAAATGTAATGGAGAAGAAAGAATTGAAAGAATTTATAAAAGAGTAGTTAGAAAAGAAGAAATTGTTAAAAACTGGATATTTGAATATGCAAGATGGTGACCAAAAAATGGGTGGAATTAAATAAAGCAATTGAAAATGAAGAGCTTAAGGTATTAAAAAGTAGTGGAAATGCATTTAAGAGAAAAAAAACCTATTTTGAAACATTTGGTATGTCAGGGTATAAATAGAAAAGAAAAGAAAAAAAGGGTGGTGGTATAGTTATTATATCAAAAAATATTTAAATATTGTTAAATGTCAAGAACATTTGTGGTTTGAAATAAGGTTGGATAGACAAGAATGGATGGTGGCTATAGTTTATATAGTCACTAAAGATAAACAAACTATAATGGAATGGAACAATAACATATATGAATGTCTAGTAAAGCGGAAGAGAATAATGGTTATAGGGGATATGGATGGACATATTGAAGATATTGATGATGTAGATAATAAAAATGGACAGCTATTGAAAAAATTTTGTCAGAGAGTGAAATTTGAGCATTGGAAATTTATCAAATATTTATGACATATGGTCTAGAAATAATATATTTCACACAATAGATTATGTATTGGTAGAGAAAGAGGGAATGAATAAAGTACAGAAAATTAAGGTGTTTGATAATGAAGAGAAAGTATGTACTAGTGATCATAACTTCATTGTAATAGAAATGGTTAGTAATGTGATGGAGAATAGAAATAAAAGTAGAAATAATAGTGAAAGATGTAGATGGAGAGTGAATGATAAAAATAAGTTGGAAGACTATAAAATACAAGTTGAAGAAATCATGGAAGAGTTGTTTGGGGATGAGTATAAGGACTAGTGTGATGAAATAGAAAAAATGGCAAATAGGGTTTTAGGTAAGAATATTCATAAGAATAAAAGTAATAAAAAATGAGAATTAGTAAAAGTGTAAAAGAAAGGAAAGAAGCATGCAGAGAATATAAGTGTGCTATTAAAAACAAGGAAAGTGAAAAAGTTATTAATACTAAATGGGAAAAGTACTTAGAAAAGAAGAAGTTGGCTAAAATAGATAATTATAGAGAGAATGAAATTGAATAGTAAATTGTTGGAGGATATTAATAAAAGTGAAAGAGATGGGAGTAAAAAAAAATTAAAATTACATTAAAAGGAGAAATGTGGGGGGAAGAGAGATAGTATTACTAGATGATGAGGGAATAGAATGTAGCTCTAGAGAAGAATTAGAGAGAATCTTGAATAGGTATGTAATGGATGTAGAAAAAATGTTATATGTGAAGAACAGATAGAAAATATGAAATCATATAGTAATGGGAATATTAGGTTTTCAGAAAATGAACTGAATGAGGCAGGGAAGAAATTTAAAAGTGGAAAGGCAAGAGGTTTAGATGGATGGGCAGCAGGAATGATAATGAATTTAGGTCATAGGGCAAAAGTAAAGCTATTATCATGCTTTAATAAGATGGCACAAAAGAGAGTTTTTCCAGGTAGTTGGAGTAGTACAAGAGTAAGATTATTACTTAAAGGAAAGGGTAAGGATTATATAAGTTTTAGTCCAATAGTGGTAACATCAGTTTTATATAAAGTTTTCACATATATGGTGGCTGTAAGAATTCCAAATTGGATGGAAGGGAAGGATGTAGTGGGGAAAATGCAAGGAGGTTTTAGACCAGATAGACATATAGGAAATAGTTTATTTGTAGTTACACAACTTATGGATATGAGTAGGAATTCAGATAGACAGTTATTATTTATGAGTTTTATAGATATAGAGAAGGCATATGATAGAGTAAATATAAATAGATTATGGGTAAGTTTAGCAAATTTGGGAATGGATTAAGCTTTAGTGGATATTATTAAGAAATTATATGAAAACAATTACTATACATATCAATTAGGGAATATAGAATCAGTTAACGTTAAAAATGGGGTGGGACTAGACAAAGATGCCCAATGTCACCTATTTTGTTTTTGTTATATTTGAGTGAAATGGAGAGAGCAATAGAAAGATTAGGAAGAGGGATAGAGATACCGTTAATAGGTGGAAAGAGAGTATATACTTTATCAGGTCTTTTTTGTGGATGATGTCTTTTTGTGTACAGAAAGAAGAGAAGATATGGAAGTTATGCTGAGGACATGTGCAAGGGTGGGTAAAGAGATGAAGATTAAATTTAGTGAAGAAAAAACAAATATAATGATGGTTAATACTGGGGAAAAAGAAGATATAGGTTTTTTATTGGGGGATATAAAGCTAAGTGTGGTAAATAAATATTGTTATTTGGGAATCATCTTATATAATCAGAAAAATTGTTTGGATGAATGGGAAAAAAAATGATAAATGAAGCAAAGAAAAGAAATGGATTGATAAAGAAATTAACAGTGCTTTCATATAATAAGTATGATGTAGCTACAATTGTATGGAAGGGAGTTGCAGTACCAGGGTTAACATATGGTAATGATGTGTTATGTGTTAGTAAAGGGTATTAGATTATTTAGAAAAAGTACAAATGACAGTATGACAACATGCATTGGATGCAGATGTGTGGACAGCAAGGGAGGCAATTCAAGGAGAAATGGGATGGTCACATTTTTATATGAGATGAAAAAAATAAAATGAAAATGTTTAGTAGGTTGCAGTTTATGGATAATAAAAGAATAGCTAAAATAGTATTTAATTGGGTTATGAGTAAAGGGCAGGCAACAAGATGGGTGAGAAAGATAATGTGGTATGCAAAAGATTTGAGTAAAGAATTTACATCAGTATACCTTGTATAAAAGGTGTGACGATTGTATTAGGAGGATTGTTGAATGTTATAGTGGTAAGGAATGGGATAAAAGATTTATTAATAAAGAATAGGCAGTTAGAGAGATGGAGACTAGTATGGAGAGTAAAAAGAGTTTAAATATATATAGAAGTTAATGAAATATTGAGTATCAGTTAATTTATGATAATAGCAAGGAAAGTAGTTTATTGTTTAAGGCTCGAATGGGATCTTTAGCAACAAGAAAATATACACATAAGTAGAAAAATATGGTGATTTAGTCTGCAAATTGTGTAAAGAAGCCATAGAAAATATTAGGTATTTGTTAATTGAATGTAAATGCTTGAAAGCAGAAAGGGTACAAATCATGAAGTTATGGAAGAGTAAATATGGACAAAGTGATTACACAGAAAGTGGGTTATTGGTTTTTATGCTGGGTTTGGGAAAAGATAAGGGGGATTTAGATATAAAAGCCATAGAGTTAACAAAGATTATGTTGTGGAAATGGGATGGAGCAGATTATGGGAAAACGTAGGGTGGGGAATGGAAAGTAAAGTGGCTAACAGATTTCTCTGGATGTAGTTGTTGAGAGATTCTTGACTCCATTTAAGGAGAAGTCAGAGTGTATCCCATCACATTTTTGTTTATCTTATATCGATTTTTTTAAAAATAAAATTGATTACATTTACTAAATTGTCTCTGAATATTTTTTGTTTCATTGTCTATTATACAGATTATTTAGTATAGTGAATTATGCATTGGCAGATTGTAGAAATATGGTGGTTTATTGGCTTTTTACCTCGAGTTCGACAATCACCATGGACTTAAAGAAGTGTGCAGGGATGATGTGGAGAAGAGAAGCTAGAGATCAGAAAAAATGGATTGAAGTTGAAGAAATCCTTATCCTGTAGTAGTTTGATAATGGTTGAAAATGATAATGATGATGAATGTTCTATATATGTAATCAAATTATTGATCGTCATTGCATTACCTGAGTGTAAAAGAAGAAACTACTAGTCAAAAGTCTTATATTTAGTTGTTCTAATGTGCATAGTGTGTCTCTGTGAAAAAATAACTCATTCTATCTCCAAGATGTCTGTAATGGCATCTCTTTTGTGTGTTGGCTGGTTTGTGTATGAATAAAGATATGTGTGTGTATGTTCAGAAGTGGATAATAGGGGGCAATATTGTTGGAATTCTAGAAATAAGGAAATGCAGAGTAAGTAGATTGTGCAAAGTGTAAATATATCCAGATATCTTAATTTGCATAAGGACAATAATGAAATATTTATGCAGATTAGCAGAGTTTTAAAATGATTGCAGATCTTTAAAGAGGAAAGAAAAAAGATGCAGGAAAGAAAATTATATTGAGTTAGAGGTTGTGTATAAACAGTAAGATGCTTACTAAACCTGATGTTAGTAAAAAGTAAGAACTGCTGAATATGCTAGTGGGAAACTAATGTAGAAAGTTAATAGATATTGAAATGAAGGTTTTTAAATAAAATATAGTGGTAGAAGCAAAATCTGTAAAGAACTATTAATAATTTTTATTAGTCATTCATTAGACTAGAGATTATCCACTTAATGAATAATATTTCTATAGTGTAATTTCCACCACAGCACTCTCACACAAGATAGGGACTGGTTTGTATTTGTTTTTAACACCTTGTGAAGGGGTGTAGTCACAAACATATGCCCAAAGATGTGTAAAAAAGATATATGACCCCCTAGATTTACATTTTGTGCTGAACCACCACTCATCAGTTGGCCCAGATAGCAATCTCTTACACAGATCTTTATCGTTGCTCAGTATATATTAATACTTATCAATTAAACTGTAGTAAACCATCTATATAAACAGAACAATGATAAAGATATAAAAAATTGCGATCTGGGCCAACTGACGAGTGCTACTTCAGCACATAATGAGCATCTTGGAAATCATACATTTTTTTCACACGTCTTTGATCATATGTTTAAAATTACATCACTCCACAAGATGTTAAAATCGGGTAGAGTGTATGGCTACTTAGATTAAAGTTTGGCCCCATATGTGTAACATTGGTTAGTTATAAGCCACTAATGTTTTAAGGCTCTATTATCATGTTTGGATTATGACTTATGACATAAAATGCGATGGTGTATATTGTTAATTTAACCATGATGAAGCAATGCACTATTTTGTTTTATATTGGCAATGTCTGAAATAATTCACACTAAATATGGAAGTGGAGCCATGAGTGCTAAGAATGTTTTTAAATGTTTACAAGATTTCTTGAACGAAGAAAAAGCACTGAAGACGACTGATTGTGATCCAGACCCACTATCATTTTAAACATTTTTGTGGTGAATAACTGAACAATGTTACTATGTAATATATGTACTGATTCAGTGATGGCGCTGCAAGCAACTTGGGAGAGAAAGTCAGTCACCTTTTCACTAGGATAAACTATATATATATATATGAAAACGTCTGTGGTATGTATCTAATCAAGTTACTGTCAATCGTATTGTGTGGGATCTGAAAGTAAAAAAAAAGTTATAAGCCAAACATTTTTGGCTGTTCTATATATTTAATTATAGCTACTTATATATTATGAATATTAGATATTGTAATTAGTTGATATATTAAATGCTACATGAATAACCTTTTTTAGGTTAGTTTTATGTATTTAAGTATATTATAAACAATGACATCTTTTTTTTTTTTACACATAGTTAAAAATGCTTAGAAATATTATACATAAATTTAGAAATATAAATTAGAGCAGGGGTGGGCAATTGTGTTGGTTCGGGGTGCCACTTTGTGTAAGCGGAGGTTAACGGAGGGCCACAACTTTTAAAATGAATGCATTCATTAATTACTGTACCATAAAATCAATAAATATAAATTAAATACACTGCTTAATAAATTTGACATCCAAAAAAGGCTTGCTGCGTTTAGCAAGGTTGTACGCTACCATGAAACTTGCTTCTATCACACTATTTTGAAGTATTGATTGCTTTGTAAATAATATTTGTTGCTTCTTCAGCCTTTTCACATACTCTGCAGATTTTATTTTGCGTTCTTCCTTGGAACAGTCAAATTCGCTATGTTTTATTTCATGGTGTCATTTTAGATTGTACTTCTTAAATACAGCCATCGTTTTATGACACAATAAACACACTGATTTAATCCCTGTATTAACAAAGAAATATTTGTTTGTCCATTCTTCATTAAACACATGACATTCATCATCGATTTTATGTTTTTTCAAAGGGTTCATGGTTTCACTAAAGTTGGAAATTTATATATTTATTATTGCAAAGACAAAATTGAAATTAACTAGATCAACTGGAAAAGCACTGTGCACCATATCTACACTGTGCATGCATATTGATGTGATCATCTTTGTGAAAATATAAGATGAATCTTTGGTTGTGCATGGAAAGGAAATCTTGGTTTAAGGCCGATTTTTCTGACTGTCTTGGTGGGTCACAAAAAATTCTTACCGGGCCACATGTGGCCCATGGGTTGCTATTTGCCCATCCCTGAATTAGAGTAAGCCACTCAATAGAAGTATGGAGAGATGCATGTTAGGAATAAGAAGAAGAAATCGAAAACGAAATACATGGCAGAGAGAACAAATAGATAATATTGATATGATTGAAACAATGAAGAGACTGAAGTGGAGTTGGGCTGGGCATACTGCTAGAAGAGATGATAATAGATGGACAGTTGAAATCTTAAGCAGGATTTCAAGATAATGTAAAAGACCTAGAAAGAGAGCACATGTGAGATTGATGGATGGATGGATGGATGGAATAAAGGAATGTGTGGGGATGATGTGAAGAGTAAGTTTAGGGATTGGAGATGTATTAAACTTGGAGAGGCCTTCATCATGCAATGAATTAATCATGGTTGAAAATGATGATGATGAGATTCATCTTGTTGAAAGCTATCAGTCATTCAAGATAACTGTTTGTTTAATGATTCATTTATTTATTCTATTTTCCATAACAATACATACATAGATATGCAAATAATTTTCATCAATTTTTACATTTTTTATTTAGCAGTTGGAATTAACTTCACTACATCAGGCCTGTTTGAGTAATTCTCCTGCTGTTCTCCAAATTTTATTAGAAGCTGGAGCCAATCCCAATATCCCAATAAAATATTTGGACATGGAAGAAAATACTCAGGTAAAACAAATTACTAATCGATATTTTTAAAGCCTGCATACATAAGGTTATACACTAACATTTGTAATTGAATGTTGGACTATTTCCACCCTCTAATAATAGTAATTAAATGTCTTTAGAAAAACATATTTTTCAAATAGAGGCAACTGTTATTAATACTACACAAATTATCATGTAACACAATGTTTCAAGTGATATTATTGTCCTCTTTTATTTAGACATAGTTGGTCTGACCAGTGACAATACTGGCATAGATTGTACCTGGGATATTGAATTTAAGTTGATAATCTAACCAATTAGATTACTCTGTCAATGCATTCTTAGATCATTATCTTAAATTCAGTATTCACAAGTCTAATGATACCAGGTTGATTCTATGCTAGTATTGTCATTGATCAAATAATACCAAACAAAACACATAATAACCTGCATAGTACTACTAAAACTTGAATCTATTTGAAAAGTTTAAATAAAGTTTGAAGTTTTATAAAAGATATTTAAGAATTAGTTGAAGATGATGGGAATACTTAATATATGACTATAAGTATATGCCATTATCATAAATATCAGAATACTATTTTGAAGTACTCTTATATATTTGTAACAGCAATAATTCAGGACATATAAGAAACCATCTGTATTATTGATGTAAAAATAACAATCACTTTATATCATTTAAATTTTCATGACAAATTGAAATTAAGCAATGTTAATTCTTTATGCGACTATGTATTTCAGCTTCATGTTAATTGTAACTCCATTGACAGTACTGCCACTAAACATTTTCTATGTGAATCACATTGAAAAATTCTATGGCAGTGATGTGTTTAGATATTTTATTTATCAATAAGGAACACCTATTCCCTGAAAAAATAATTAGCAGTTTTGAAAGAAAGATTACAGTAAAACTGAAGTCGTAAAAATTACCTTTTTAAAAAAAGAAAAAAATATTTTTAAAGAAAAAAAAGAGATCAATTTTTAAAAGGAAATAATTTAAAAATACATCAATTTATCAGAGAGTGAAATACAATGTAACAGTATTATGCCTGAAAGCAGATTTAAATAGTTATGATTTCTAGATTAATCACACCTTCACATTATACACTATCGATCTTTTAAGAACATGCATATAAAACATCACTACCAAGCGAGTATCAATATTGTTTATAAATGGCACAGTTTTTCTGTGCATAGCATGGAGGAAGAGTATCACATAGTGGGCTAGATTGCTGGTAGCAGATGATGTAAACTAGATATACTTACCTATGGCTATCAGCACCACCAAGCAGGCAGTACTGCTGGCAGCTACTTGACATAACGTTCCTGTGTGTATGCATGGTGAACAGCACCACCTAGCAGCTTAACTTGCATCACTGCTTTTAGCCCCCTACTCTGAATATTTCTGTGGTTGACACAGAAACAGCACCTCTTGTGGCCACATGGGGCATAAGTTACAAGTACCACTAATTGGATTAATACTAATAATAATATCTTTAACAACACTTAGAACACTTAATTTATACAGTAAAGAATGTTTTTCTTGGAATATTTCCTAATTGATAATCATGATTAGCTTCAAGAGCAGCAGTCTTTTCAGATTCACTGAAGCGAATATATCCAAGCATTTGTTTCTTAATGTTTTTAAACATAAGTAGTAACTACAATCTAGAATTCAATTCTTTATATTATATATGTATATTGTATTTAGAAGAGATACTCTTTTAAATGTAGGAAATGTTTACAATTTACTATTTTTATTGTTTATTGACTATTGATATCTGATGGTAATTTTTGTAATATGAAAATATAACAGATATTTCCACATATTAAAATATTTGAAGAATTACATCTGTTAAAAATTATTGATTGTGTAACATCTGATTGGCAGAAATTTATTATTAATAAGGAATGTGTTAAAGGTTATGAGCATTTTCTTTAAACCATAAACAAATATTGCAACACTTTAGTCTCTATATAACACTAAGAGATTGCATTTAGAAGAGATACTCTAGGTGCTTTTTGAATGCAGGAAGTGTTTACAGGTTACCATTTTCATTGATTACTGTCTATTGATATCAGATGATAATTTTTGTAATATGAAAATACAACAGATATTTCCACATGTTAAGATATTTAAACAATTACATCTCTTAAATATTATTCATTAAGGCTGTAGCCTCAATCACATGCATATAAAATGTGATAGTAGGGACCTCTACAGGTCTTAAAACCACAAACTTACTCTTGGAAGAAAAGAGGGGGTCCCTACTATCACATTTTATATGCATGTGATTGAGGCTACAGCCTTAATGAATATTATTTATGTAATGAATGTGCATTTAAATAAATTTATAATTATATCTCTTAAATATATATATGTGTGTGTATGTGTGTGTGAACCAAATGTACACATCATTAAATTAGTTTAATATTCTCAATTAATTATTCTTTAACAAAGTTTAAAATATAATGACTGGTCAGTTAATGATAATTTGATTCTTACCAATTATTTCTTGTTTCTCTTTTTTCCTTACCAATACAAATTCAATAGTGACCATATTCTTTATCAACCATATAATTTCATCCCTCATACACTTTTATTTAAAGTTTTATTCCACTCTTCTCATTAATTTCCACATTATGATCATTATCTATCATCTACATCTTATTTTTTCTAGACTCATTTATATCTCTATATAAATATTCCTCAACACTCTCTTCTTCTCATTCATATTTTTCCATCTTCAGCTGGTAATGTTATGCCAGATATCTATTTCTATTCATCCAATTTTAATCTAACTTATATATGTTTTTTAAGATTTAATTCTCATATATTTTTCTTAACTTCTATATATCCTTTTTTATCTCTCAATATTGACTTACTTTCTTCTATTGAAATTTTTGGAGATATAGCATTTTTCATTCCTCAAATATAGTCATACACAGTGTGTCCCAGTGAAAAGATGTCTGATGATTCCAAACAGCATACAGCATCATCTCTGAATCAACACATGTATTCTATAATGACATAGTTTAGCTATTCTCCATTAAAATTTTAAGCTACTGGTATGCTTGCATTATGAGTTATAGCATGCAATATGACATTGTTTTGTACTTAGTCCCCACAATGGAACAGTGAACTAATATTAAATTTGGTTTTAAATTGGGCAAAACTGCTACTGAAGTGTTTACAATGGTTAAAATTGAGTATGGAGATCAAGCCCTGAGTTTAAAAAATATTTTTAGGTTATTTGCAATATTTCGTAATGATAGGAAAAACATTGAAGATGATCCATAAAAGCATAAAACAAACTGTCACATTTCATGTTATAATCAGTAATCCAGATAAGCTAGCATCTTAAAATTCTTGTTGTGTAAAGCAAAATAATGTCATTATATAATACACATGTTTATTTATAGATGGCACTGCAAGCAACTTAGAGGAAAAAACAGTCATCTTTTTACTGGGACATTGTGTATATGTTAGATTATGTTATCTAATTAAATTGCTTAGTATTTTTAGACTAAGGCATAATTTATTTATCCTTTTTTAAATATAATCATTATTTTCAACCATTGTCAATCTATACCAGAATAAAGGTATCTCTAAGTTCAATTAATTTTTTTTTTGGTCACTAATCTCTCTTCTCCACATCACCCATTCATTCTACACGTGGTCTTTTTCTGAGTCTTTTACAACCTCTTGGAATCCAATTTAAGATTTTAACTGTTCATATGTTATCATTTTTGAATATATTTACTTGTTAATAATAATGCACAGATTAGTATTTCTTATACATTTTTTTGAGGGATATTATTCTCTATTTTCAGATAGAGATAGTCTAACCAGTAGCGCTACCAGTGTTGAGAACTGAACTAGTACTTTCAGATTTGTAAATACTGAATTTAAGGAAATGCTTTAATCAATTAAGGTTTGATAAAATAATCTAGTTGATTAGAATTCTGTCTTTATTTGGTGTTCATAGATCTAAAAATTATTGGTTCAGTTCTAATGCTCACTGTCCAGGATGCAACACCTATAGAAGGAAGGAGAATCTCATTCAAAGCATTGCGCTTAATACTAACAAATGCATTGTTACTATCAGTTGAATATATCTCTCCTGCTATAGAATGAATAAGTTTGTAAACTTCAATTAACAATTTATAACTCAGGCACTCAATGGAGTGAAGGCCTGATTTCAACATGGAGAGCAAAGATTGTCTTATATCTAGATAAGCTTAGTTATAAGCATACACTTATGCTTTCCAAACCGCTGCTCATGGATGAATGCATGTAGAATTGTAAAGTACATGCGACCGGAGGTTTGTTCCTACTTTATAAATAAAACTTGTATTTTTCTAAAACTATTTAAAAACTTTAATTAGATGAAATGTTTCATTATATTATTGCTAGTAAATTGCATCTTGAGGGTCTTTATTCCTACAATTTCAAAAGAATGCATGGTGGTGTGGTTATTTAATACATTTATAAAATTTTGTTATTGGAAACCTTAGATCATTTCTTAAATGTGCCTCTAATTAACAAATTTAATTTTTCTCTTATAAAACCTTCCAATGGTTTTTATTTACATATATCTCTGTTGCCTTGCATATTTATTAAGCTTTTTTTTTTTTCAAATAACCTTTTCTTATAATCACTTCCAAGCATTATCTTTAACTGTTAATTTTTTAATTATATCAGCAATCACTCTATTCCATCTTTTCTCTATGCTATTAACTCTGAATAGAAATATATCCGTTTCATTTCTTAGTCCAACATAGCAACTTTATTCTTATCAATATATAGTATTTTTCACCTTCCTCTTTAATTCAAGATTAATAAATTTTACCCTTATCAGCAGAAGCTACTGCCATCTAGCAGAAATTATTTTAATTATGTGATTCATAGATCTTTTAAAAGGAACTGTTATAGATATTTTTAAAAAATTGAATGGTTTATTGTTTGCCTACTTCATAAAAAATTGGGCATCAGAAGAGACAGAGTGGGCCATCCATGAGTCTTAAGTCAGAATCAGTCATTCTAGCAGTATACTAAATCATGTTATGTCAAAAGCATGTGTCTATTTTTTATATATATATGAAGATGTGTGTATGTTATTTACTTATATATATCTCTAAGTGTGCACATAAACTAACATAACGACAAAATCTAAATCAATTCATATTAAAGTTAATTTATATTTTCAAAAATGCAGACTATCGTGAAAATTATATATATATATATTAGAGTGAGAATTTTCCCAGGTAAAAAGTATGTAAAAAATGTAAACATATATTTTGGATTCATCCTTGTATACATTTTCCTATTGTTAATATTAAAATTATATCAATGTTTCAACTAGATTCCATATTATAGGTAGTAAAAATGATTCAGGGATATCGCAGATGTACTCAAAAAATGCTAATATTAAAATGAGGCTACGTATATATACATGGACAAATCTGAAATATATATAATATAAACAAGTGACATTTAAATTTGACTAAAAATTGCTGACGATGGCATTTTGGTATTAATTATTTATTGGACTACTTCTGGCATGCATTATATTAAAAATCAATATTTATGAATCCACAAAGTCCAAGTTTGAGTCTAATGCTAATAGTACTGTCACTGGTTAGGCCAGCAACTGAAGAAGATAGGTAGATTATACCACTCTAAATGTCTTATATACTAATTTGTGTGTTATTGCTGACTGTTGGATGTGTTTGAAAAGTTTAAATAAAGTTTGATTTTTTTTAAAAAACATGTTAACACTTAATATTAGATAACGGAAATAGTCCAACATATAATTACAAGTAACACGTGACACTCCATACAGAGAGTGAAATACAAATCAGTATTGTAAAATAGAGTTTTTATTGTATTATAAATAATTGTATAGAAGTATATAAAGAGAAACAGTATTTTACTTCTATTACAGTAATAAATAACATTATGTTTCAGAACTTTGCCAGTCCAGAACTATCTGCCAGCCAGTTCCCACTTCATCTTGTCTGTTCAAAAACAGAAAATCAGCAGGTATAGTTAACAATTCTATTTAATTTTTAACTCGATGTCTATTAGAAATATTAAATACAAGGAGTGTTCTGCCAATAAACTAATGAGAAAGAAAGAACAAAGATTTGTACTTTTTTTTTCTTTCCATATGTCATAGCATCGACCGGAGGCGAACCCACAACAACCATCTGCAACCAACTGCTTGCTTGCAAGTCAGCTGCACTGATCTCTCAGTTAACAATGCTTGACATATAATTTTTTGATTAAATATGCACTAGCATAAAAATAAACAATAGTTCTATGCTTATAAACCTCATAAGAGAATTCTAATTTATAATGAATCTGATGTTTTCTTTGAATAGTTAAAAATTCTCATGAGACTATTTTAGAAGTCAGTCCTTATTCAAAGTTCCATTTTCTATTAGCTTAAACAGTAAAATAAATTTGAAAAGGAGGTGATCAAATAAACATCAGTATGTTAATGGATAACCAATTGAAATACAATATAACCAGGGAATTTTATAATAACTGTAAAGTATATTGCTATGGTACAAACATGAGGTAGACAGGTTTTTTTTTTCCATCACCCGAAATAAATAAATGAACATCAGCAGAGAGTTAGCATTCAAAATTCAAAATAAATAATAAACATGTTATAGACACAACTTTATCTTTCTTATTCCACTGCCAAATTCATATAATATTAATATGATCTATATTCTTTATTACTTTTTACAATGCTTTTTTATAATCCACTATTGACAGTTTCGATTGCCCTAGCAATCTTCTTCAGAACTAAAACACAATACAAATACATGAATATAAATATACATGAACATATAATTTTACATTATATATTATAATGATCCAAAAGAAAGTGGAGAACGAATCTAACCACAATCTGCACTACAGGGGCACCATCTAGGCATTTGAGCCTAGAAAAATTTATAAAGTAGGCAGATACGCGCTGTTAAGATTCCACTTTATTTAAATATTTAGATCATTAGCTCAATGTCACTAGCTCAGGGAGTAGCAGAGATAATAAAATATAACTTTATATCCTAAATATAAAAAAATAAAAGCCACTGCCAGAAATTAACACAGAAACAATATTTATTAACGCACGTATAAATAACTTTGAGGAATACATTTAACATTTTATATTTTTATATTAACCTTTAATTTTAAATAGATTGCAATAATGAGTTTAATATTTATTTAGAGCGTCGAGTATGAATAGACTACATAGATCTGCATTTGAAAAGAAAATATTTTTTCCCTTATTTAACCTTAGGCCAAAAGTTCGCAGTCAAACCGGCGTCAATCCATCTGATACATTAATGTATTCAATGTAGCATGAAAATACAACAGCACTAAATATACTATACTGTCAGGAATGTACATCTGAACAGTATAGTTAGAGAAGACATTGTCTCTCAACCAAACAGGAATGCTACATCTGTTGGCGAGAAGAACAATAAATAAAAAACTCCATAGGAATGGACCGCGTCTTCCATCTTACTATACAACTCCATTAGGCAAACAGGGTGTGTGTGGCATATATATGCAATCCTGCCCGTAGCAGATCTCCTGCTACATTTACTAATTACATCAATACATCTAATCCATTGACCCAATTTAACTACAAAACAAATAACCTAAGATTACCCTCCCTTAAACTATATATATATAGCTTTACAAATTTATATAGCCATTCACACCCGACTTAAATTTAACATTTAGATACGTTCACACAGATGAATTTTATACAATTTGTTTTATAATGTCGAGTATAGATCGGCCGCACAGATTCCATGGTTAAAAACATTTCAAAATAAACACAACCGATCAAAATACAAAATCATCGATAACATCAATTACATAGGGAATACACAAAATCCAATAGCATTCATCATAAGATGCCGCAGTGACATCGATGACTTATATATTCTAATCGAATGTGAAAACCACAACATAATCAACCGCTAACGCATATATGCAACATCTATACCCAACCTTAAATTTCCTCATTTAAAATTTAAACAATAAATATTAATACAAATAAAATAATAAATGGAAATTATTTTTTTATCAAATGCAAACATATAAAATTAAACATTATTAATTGATTTGAAACTTACAAAAATCAGATAAGAGTCCATTTTAACATTTAAGTTGGCTTGTTTATTAAATTTGTCAAAACCTGATGAAAGTTTTTAATTATTCTTTTTTTTTATGATTTTAAAAATTGCTTAGTTCATATAGCTCACAGTAAAAGAGCTCCTGGTTCCTGGTGTTAATTTCCACGGAATCCTTATTTGCAACCCGGTCTATCTGAAGGCATCCTTAGCTGGAAAAATCCTGGTATCTCAGTCTTTTTATTTTTTAAAATAAATGAGAGAGAACGACAAGTGTGTCTTATTGTTCTTCTCACAAAATCAAGTTGGAACTGACCGGAACTCAATATTTTTCTTTTTCTAGTCCTCCTATGGATTCCATGAACAAAAATGTCACTTCCATTTTTTTGTTATGGTCCGGGCCTTTATTTGCTTCCATTGGTCAAGCTAAAATCTTTGTATTTTCTTATCTGACCATTTAATTTATTTTAAATGCCTCAAGGGCCAGCTTGCTTTCGAACAATCATTTAATTAATAGAACAATCATTTCCATTTTCTAAGATTATAGAAATCAACATTATTTCTATTTTTAAAATATCAATCTTTATATTTTTACTTTTTTTTTTTTTTTACAACAAAAAATACTTTTAAATACTTTTTCCTAAAATAGTTTAAGTTTTCCATCTGCACGACAATATATATATTAAACAACTTTTACTTTTCAGTTTTTAAGTTTTTCTCTTTTTAATAAATCAATTTTATTTACAAACTTTTTATTTTCATTTTAAAATAATGTGAAGGGATATTATATTCTGTTACAATATATATACATAAATTCTATCTTATAATCATTTTCCACAAATATCTTATATGTGGGTATATAAATCATGATTATAAGATAGAATATATGTACATATATAAAATGTAAAATTATATGTTCATGTATATTTATATTGTGTTTGTTATAGTTCTGAAGAAGATTGCTGGGACAATTGAAACTATTAATAGTGGATTGTAAAGCACTGTATAAAGTAATAAAGAATAAACATAACCATATATATTATGAAAACACCACAAGCATTAAAAAAGAACAATCAATAGTCATTTCTTGTAACCGGTTTTAAAAAGAGTAAATATCAAAATATAAGCTTCATCATTATTTAACTATTGCTAAATTTAGAGCATATAAAACAATAATTACATTTTCACCACCATACACATATATGAGTGCTAAAATATCTATTGTAATAAAAAATACTGGGATTCTGATACAAGCTGATCATCATCAATGGTCTTTACAGATAGTACCATGAATATATATGCCATCTATAAATTAATTTCAAATCTGTACAAATATACTAAATGGACTTTAAAAATGATCTTGACTTTGGCACTATCCAAATAACTATCTGGATGTCCAAAAACAAACATATATTCCTACATCTATATAAATTAATATAATTGCTCATGAATTATGTCAGAAGTACAATAACCTTAGAAACTGTGATAGTGAACAAGAGAAAATAGAAATGCATAAGTTTAATCCATTTTATTTTAAATAGTTTTATTAGAATAATTTACAAATTCTTTAAAGCACAATGCTATGATGAAATCAAGTCAAACAAACTACCAATTTCCAGAACAGATATCTGGAGAAATAAATACATTAGCATAACAAAATAATTTTAGAAATTATATATATATTATAATGGTTGGATATGTTGAGAGTCTTACTGTATCTGCACTACAGTGCACCACTAGGTTATTTGAACCTAGAAAATTTATATAGTAGGCAGATACGCAAGTTAAAAAAATATTTTTTTAATATATATTTTATGCCGACCATAAGCCCAATGCCATTAGCTCAGCAGAGCAGTAGAGATTAATAATAATAATATATATTATCAAAATATATTAATATTTAAAAAAAATGAATAAAATAAGACACTGCCAGTAATTAACACACAAACATTTATTTATGCACATATAAATAAAATTGAGGAATAAAATTTATTATTTTAGGTTGGTTATTAATTTTTAAATTATAAATTTTTAGTTTGAACAATCCGCACAGATTTGTTTAATAATACTTTTAAGAGTGTCGAGTATAAATAAACTACATAGATTGCATTTGAAAGGAAAATATTCTATCCCTGATTTAACCCTAGGCCAAAAGTTCGCAGCCAAACCAACGTCAATCCATCTGATATATCGATGTATTCAATGCAGTATGAATATGACAGCCCAAATACCATACTATCAGGAATGTACATCTGAATGGCATGGTTATAGAAGACGTTGACTCTTGTCCAGACAGGAATACTACATCTGTCTGACAAGAAGAGCAATATAAAAAAAATCCATAGGAAGGGACTGCGTTTTCCATCTTACTATCCTATTCTGTAAGCAAAAGGAGGTGTGCGGCATATAATGCGATCCTGCACATAGCGAATCTCATACTACATCTTTAATTACACCCAATATATTCAATCCATTGACCCAATTTAACTACAAAACAAATAACCTAAGATTACCCTCCCTTAAACTAACATATATAACTTTACAAATCTATGCAGCCATTCACACCCAACTTAAATTTACCATTTATATAAGTTTGCACAGATGAATTTTATAAAAGTTTGTTTTATAATGTTGAGTATAGATAGACTACATAGATTACACAGTTAAAAACATTTCAAAATAAACATAAATGATCAAAATATAAAGTCATTGATGGAATAGCAGAGTGAAATTTACAAGAAACCCAATGGCATTCATCATAAGATGCCGCATTGACACCAATAACTTAAAAGACACCCGAATAAATACATTTTTTAGATATTCAACATGAGATGTCATATTTACTGAACGTCTATACATTTTAATCAAATATAAAAATGAAAACATAATTAAACATTAATGAATCCATGTGGTCATCTATACCCAACTTAAATTTAATGCATTTAAATAATTTATACAATAAATATTAATAACAATAAAAAAAATGGAAATGATTTTTAGCAAACTCAAATGTATAAAAATTAAACATTAATAATTGATTTGAAAAGTCAGATTAAAGTTCACTTAAAAAAAATTAAGTTGAGCTTAACAAATCTTGAAAGTTCTTAATTATTTTTTAAAATTTTTTCAGTTATATCTCTTATAGTAGAAGAGCTCCCGGTTCCTGGTGTCAATTCCCACAAGGTCTTTATTTGAAGACCGGTCTATCTGAAGGTGGCCTTAGCTGGTTCAATCCTGGTATTACAGTCCTTTCATTTTTAAATAAATGAGAGAGAGTGATAAGTCTGTATTATGATGTCTCTCAAAAACAATCAAGCTGGAACTGTTCTTAATTTCAATATTTTTCCTTTTATACCGATCATTCGGATTCACTGAACAATGGTTTCCTGTTCCAAATTTTTGTTACAGTCCGAGCCTTCATTGCTGCTTCTATTGGACATCTAATTTATTTTTGTTTTCTTATCTGTATTTCATCTGACTTTTTTATATAAGAGCCCCAATGGCTAGTTTGCTTTTCGTTTCATTTATAAAACAATCATTTCCATTTACTGAGACTACATAAGAATCTTTTAACAAAAATATTTTATCTTTAGATCTTGTACTTTTTTATAAAAAAAGTACATTCAAATACTTTTTTTTATTATTTAAAAAAAAAATACTTTTAAAGTTTTGCATCTGTGCGATATATTATATACGTTAAACAACCTTTAATTTTTTTAGCTTTTAGTTTTTATTTACGAATTTTAAAAAAAAAAGTTTTTATTCTAATTTTAAATTAATGTAATGGCATATACCATTACAATATATATATATATATTTAGACAATTATTTAATAAAGTTAACCAATGAGTAGTAAATAAGAAAACTGCAGGTCAGTCGAAATGTCAGTGTATATATATGTACAAATAAAGAGTTTTGCTAAAAAGTGTTTGAAGCGATTTGGATAAATTGTATTTATAGAAATCAGTTACTGAGTTATGTATTTAGTTACATATCACTGATGTTATAAACTTGTAGGGCATATTACTATTATTATTTCATCTATCCATGAATTATTTTGTTTAAATATAAATAACATTTAACTTTTAGTCTAAGTTTGTATTATTATAAACAATGTTTTGACTCATAAGGTGGTGATATTTGGTTTTATTGCTTTATCTTTAATCTATTGCAAATAATGCTTATATTGTAGAATAGCATGGCGTAATGATTTTATTTGTTTTCTATCCATTCTAAATTTTACTGGAATCTATGAGGTCACAATAAAAATTATTATCATTGTTTTATTAACTTAAGTATTAGATTGTTATTCATTGATTGGTATTTGTTTTAGTTTAGTTTATTAATTTCATTCCGGTACAAATGATGCTACAATTTGTGTGGGCATTGTTCTTTCTTGGTTCATGTTTTTATTTTTTTTGTAAATGGTAATCAATAATTAGTACATGACTAAGGATTCAATACAATCCATAATTTTATTCAGTTATAAATCACATTCAACTTCAGTGTATATTTTTATTTAGTTACAAATGGTGACCCATGATTGGGCTATATTTTATTCAGATTATATTAAACTTATCATTTCCCATTGTCATCATTTTTATTCAGTTACAATAATTATCTATTGACATTATATAGTTAATTTCAGTGTTAGGTTTGTAGGATTCCGTTAATAATTTATAACTCAGGCACACAATAGATTGAATCTCTGATTTCATCATGGTGAGCAAAGGTTGTCTTATATGTAAATAAGCTCTAAGTATAAGCTTATATTTATGCTTTTCAAACCGATGCCATAAGCAAGTGCATGTAAATTCATAAAAGTATTATAAGTGGTTTGTTCTTTCTTTATAATATTACATACATATTCTGCACTATATAAATAATAGACTATTTATTGTGTCTAATGTTAATTAATTGCTAGTACATTCCTCAATTGTAAAGCTTCTTTAAACTTTTCATACTGATTTCTTTGATTTCTGCAAATAACTACGGTTCTAGATATTTTTCATTTAGAAACTGTAATTGTTTTATTAGAAAGTTCTCTCCATGGCTTCATCTCTTCTCAAAGCTGGAGCAGATCCTAATGCCATATACCAAGGCCAATCTCCACTGGTTTTTGCAATACAAAATGGACACTTGCCAGTAAGTCATTTCCTTCTGTATAGTTGAATATTATTTCTTCTCTTATCTACATTTTCAATTTCAGCTTACAAAACTTTTGCTTGAGTATGGTGCTGATGCTAACCTTGAACTTCCATCAGAAAAACAAAGCATTCTGGGATTATCTTTAAGCAACTCTGATAGCAAGCTTTTTAGTCTCAAAAGACAGCAAGAAGAGGTGAGTTGGTAAATATATCCTTTTTATTACAGTATTCAGATGTTTATTTTTACAGTTTATCAAACAGCAGCACACACTATATATATATATATTCAAGTCATTGGGATAGAATTTAACACACAATACAGAAATCAAATAATGTAATACTCGGTAAATTTTGTAAGCACAGTGTTTAGATTGTAACTATATAAAAGGCATTTAACCCTCCTCACTAGCATCATTAAACAGTAGTGTTAAAACTGCAAGCATACTCTTACCCCAGCCATAAGATAGAGACTTTAAGAAAAGAAGAGCAGCTTTCCTTTTCCGAACTCAAGTAAAATTATATGAGCCAATCTTAAGTGTCTAAAAGTGAAAGTGTGAATATATAACTCATGCATTTTAAATCCATTTCTTATTTAATACTCTTATGAGCACTTCTAAAATATTAAAAATTATTATGCATCAATATTAGACAATGTTAAATTGTTGCTGAGGCGAGAGCATCCTTGCAGTTTTAACACTACTGTTTAACAGTGCTAGTGAGGAGGGTTGATTGCCTTCTATTTCATTACAATCTAAACATGATGTTTGTAAAATGTATTGAATAATATATAATTTAACATCATCTATTATTGGCACATTAAAATAAGAGATGAATATAAAGTGAATGAATTACTTATTCACACTCTCACTTCTATTCATTTAAGATTGGCTCATACAATTTTACTTCGGTTTGGAAATAAGATGTCCTCTCTTATTTTCTTATAATCTTTATCTTGTGGCTGAAGTGAGAGTATCCTTACAGTTTTAATACTATTGTTCATTGGTCCTCATGATCAGGATTGATTGCCTTCTATATAGTTAAAATCAAGTAATGATAAAAATTCATCTAATTGTTTGCCCCAAAATAGAAATTGCTAAACTACTTTTTTTAATTATTGCAAAAGTCAAACAGTTAATTCAAACTGATATATAAAAATTATTTTTGAATGATTTCTTGTTCAGAAGTTCATAAGAAGTTGGAGCGATTGAGGTGTTGAAGCTGGGATACGATCTATAAATCTTAACCTCCAGAGGCTATTACCCTATCATTACACGAATCCACACAAAACAAGATACACTAATACATATTATTTTAAAAACTTTTAATTAATAGAGATAATATTCCATTATGCGTCTTGTAGTCATGTTACCTATTCTAGTAAGGCTAATAAATGCATCATTAGAAACTCTCAAAGAAACTATAAAAACAGTGATAGTAGAACTATTTATACATTTATTTCATTTCTGATTACTATCTCTTCCTGAAGTGTTTTCTAAGATGTAAAATAAAACATTGCCTTTTTAAAAATTCCCTGACATGACAAAAATATCACTATAATAACATGTTTAGTCTGTCTGTCTGATAGTTGTATATTTTGTCAATAGATGGTTTTTTATAAAGTTGTTTTGATAGACTTACCTAAACATACAAATTTCCTATAACATTTGAAAAATATTTGTTGATGATGTAAAAAAAAATACATGAAATACATACCTTTGTTATTATTTCAATATGTTATTAACTTTAGATAAAATTAAAAATATTTAGATAAAATAATCATGTACATTACATAAATAAAGTTTAAATCACCCTCCCCAAGTTATTACTTAAAAACACTCTAAATGTTGAACAAAGAATCAAGGATAGAATCCACTTATTCTTAGTAGCTCTGATGTATATAAGCATACCTTTGTCAACATTGTTGGTAATTCAAATGAAATTAATTTATCAAACAGATAGCATGCTTATAAACATTAGAGCTGCCAAGAATAGATGGATTCTATTTTTGATCTTTTGTTCAACATTTAGAATGCCTTTAAGCCATAGCCTGGGAAAATGTGATTTATTCTTTTTGTTTACATATATATATATATATATATATATCATAGATATATATATATATATATATATATATCATAGATATAATAAAATATCTTTACTAACAACAAAATGATATATAACAATAGCTGTAATATAGTCATATAATCATCATTATATAACATATAAAAGCTCTTTTCAGCAAATTTTAAATTTTTGCCCTTTTCAATATGGCTTAATTACAAAAATAACCTATACTGCATACATAGTGACATCTACTGGTTCTATATAAAATTAACACAAGCCCATAATTATACTTAAATACAACAACACATATTATACAACCCTCCATTCATTTTTCATTATCCAATTATATATATTATATATATTTTAAAAAATAAGTTAATTAGATTTTTTATTTGTTGATACTCCACAAAATAGTGTTGAAAGTCAGAGGAGTTTTTTTTACATGTAGTGCAATTCATTTTTCCCACCATTTGAGATTTAGCAATATACTTTTTAAATATTATTTTTTAAATTTATAATACTGACTTTTGAGATTTAGTATATAATGTTGAAAAACAGGAATAGGCTTTTGATAGTAGCATTTATAATTTTTCTAATTATTGCTATATAAAGGCTTTTGTAAATGACATCTATGATTTTTTTAAATGCCTTAACATATGCTAATTTTTTGAGATTTACTATTACAATGTTTGATTATCACTATATAAATTAGTGTTTTTGATTTATTTTAAAGGTTTTTGTAATTTTTTAAATTTTTAATGTTACTTTCTTTTTTCACTTTTTTTTCTTTTCCCACACTTTTTCCATTGTAGCACCTTAGGCTATTTAATTTTCGACATTACTTTCTTTTCCCACACTTTTTATAATATTTTGAGATTTGCTATTACAATGTTTGATTTATAGCATTTTTGATTTTTCTAATTACATGTAGTATATAAATTAGCATTTTCGATTTATTTTAAAGGTTTTTGTAATTTTTTTAATTTTCAATGTTACTTTCTTTTCTTGCTTTTTTATTTTTTAACACTTTTTTTAATTAGAGAGCCTCAGGCTATTTACTTTCCAAGGTTACTTTCTTTCCCTGCACTTCTTTAAGTGTAGTGCCTTGGGCTATTTAATTTCCATGTTACTTTCTTTCCCCTTCTCTTTTTTAATTGTAGTGCCTTAAACTATCTACTTTTTTGAAACTGGGTGCTTCTAGTCAATGTCATTTATCACTTGTCTTTGCCAGCAGTGTTTTTAGGTGTTTTAAAATTCAAAATGGCCACTGAGTGCATACTATATCAGCACTGGTAAATCTATATCTAAGTAACAAACATGTATATCACACCTTGATAAAACTTCAAACTTGTTTTCAAAAGAATTAGACAGATTGAAAACAGTCACTATGATTTTATCATCTGACCCAGCCAAGATTATAAAAAGTCTGGTAAAAAATATCAGTCCAATTTGGCATGAAGTTTTTGTAAGATCTGGCCAGAAGAGTCTGGTTTTAATATTTTGAAAAGCAGTGTCCAAGTAGGCCAGCTGCAGAGTTTGGCTTGCAATTTTTATAAGAACTGTCCAGAAAATTCTGGTTTTAATATTTTGAGAAGCATTGGCCAAGTAAGCCAGCTGCAAAGTTTGGATAGTAATTTTTATGAAGACACTTCTTGTTTTGATATTTTTGTGAAGCAGTTGGTGAGCAGAATTGGTGTTTGGAGAGTTATGAAAATAAAAATAGCTCCCATAAAGATGTAGCTGGAGTTAAGCCAGTAGATCCAGCAATGAGCAGTCTGCTAATTCTACATACTGGAGTTTTGATTTACTTGAAGACTGGATCAACTTAAAATAGATCAATTAACCTGCTAAGTATGTTCTAGAAGACAGTTTTCTGGCATGAAGCTTATCAAGCCCTAGAGAGAATGCCAACATATCTGATTATACCTTCATGATTATGACAGTCCTGGACTATACCTGTCTCACTAAGACCAACTCATGAAGAGAAGCATGAATAAATGTATATATAATGGTGAGTAGCATTATATATAATGAGAATGAAATTTTAAATAATTTTTTTGGCAAAACTGACATTTAAAAATCTATATATTTTAAAAGATAACAATAATTTTGCTTGAATTGAATTAAAATCTAAACATAATGATTGATTCATGGACAATTTATCTTTTTTTAGCAAAATGACATCTTTATAATGATTGTTTTATTTGACACTTTACAAAGGCAAAACTCTCCATACAGTAGTGCCACCCTATTCCAACCAGAGTAATCAATGGATGCCAGAAGGCTTGTGCATAAAATCCCTATCTAGTGCCTACTCATCCAATATCCCCAGACTAGTTTCTGGCTTGTATCCATCATCAGTGAAAAGCCTTGGATATGAGAGCACTGCACCTAGAACTTAGGATCTAATGCAACCCTCCAGCAGCAACCTTTTAACTCTACTTTACTACAAAACTATGAGAATGAAAGTGAAAACACAACAATATTTTCAATCTAAGCTCAATAGTTTATATAGTCATATGGGTCCATTGATTACTTGGTTTAGCACAGGGTGGCACTACCATATGGAGAGTTTTGCCTTTGTTTATAACAATTATGTGCTAGTATAAAGATGGTGATTATGTGATGTTTAGTAGTTTAACACCACTCCTGCCTAATAGGATAGTGGTGGCTTTGGTTGTTTAAGAGCAAAGACACCAAAATTTATGGGTGCTGAATTGAGTTCAGACCCATATGACTATATAAGCAATTGAGCTTAGATTGAAAATATTGTTGTGTTTTCAAATTTCAATCTTATAGTTTTGTAGTAAAGTAGAGTTTAAAGGTAGCTGCTGGAGGGTTGCATTAGATTCTAAGATCTAGGTGCAGTGTTCTCAGATCCAAGGCTCTTCACTGATGATGGCCACAAACCAGAAACTAGTCTGGGAATATTGGATAAGTAGGCACTAGATAGGGATTTTATGCACAAGCCTTCTGGCATCCATTGATTACTCTGTTTGGCACAGGGTGACACTACTGTATGGAGAGTTTTGCCTTCGTTTACAACAATTATGTGCCAGTATAGAGATGGTGATCATGTGATGTTTAGTGGTTTAACACCAATCCTGCCTAATAGTATAGTGGTGGCTATGGTTGTTTAAGAGCCAAAGGCACCAAAATGTATGGGTGCTGAATTGAGTTCAGACCCATATGATTATATAAGCTATTGAGCTTAGATTGAAAATATTGTTGTGTTTTAAATTTCATTCTCATAGTTTTGTAGTAAAGTAGAGTTTAAAGGTGGCTGCTGGAAGGTTGCATTAGATCCTAAGATCTAGGTGCAGTGCTCTCAGATCCAAGGCTCCTCACTGATGATGGGCACAAACCAGAAACTAGTCTGAGGATATTGGATGAGTAGGCACTAGATAGTGATTTTATGCACAAGCCTTCTGGCATCCATTGATTACTCTGTTTGGCTCAGGGTGACACTACTGTGTGGAGAGTTTTGCCTTTGTTTACAACAATTATGTGCTAGTATAGAGATGGTGATCATGTGATGTTTAGTGATTTGACACTTTACTAAAACAACTTTTCATTCTGTTTCCTTTTTTTAATTGGATAAAAATGAGATTAAAATAATACGATATTCAAAATTAAAAAAAAAAAAGTTTTTTTATTATACAAACTCCATACATATATAACTTCATCTTGTATCATCATCATCATCATTAACCATTATCAATCCACTGCAGGATGAAGGTCTCTCCAAGTTTAATCCATCTTCTCCGATCTTTAGCTTCTCTTTTCCACAACACCCCTACACGTTTTCTTATTTCATCCATCCATCTCACATGTGGTCTCTTTCTGGGTCTTTTACAATCTCTTGGAATCCAGTTTAAAATTTCAATTGTCCATCTATTATCATTTCTTCTAGCAATATGTCCAGCCCAACTCCATTTCAATCTTTTAATTTTTTCAATAAGGTCAGTAACACCTGTTTGTTGTCTTATCCATACATTGCGTTTTCAATCTCTTCTTGTTACTCTCAACATACATCTCTCCATACTCCTTTGAGTGGTCTGAAGTCTCTGTATTGCTCTTCTATTAAGTGTCCAAGTCTCAGATCCATAAGTAAGAACTGGTAAAACACATTTGTTAAAAACCATTCTTTTCAAACACATAGGCATATTTCTTTTTAGTATCAAGTTATTTCTACCAAAAGCACTCCAACCAAGTTTAATTCTATGATTAATTTCCTCCATTATGTTTCCATCTGTATTAATAATCTGACCAAGGTATTTGTAACTGTTAACTTCTTCTAATTCTTCATAATCAATCTTTATTTTCATATTTTGAGCAAATCGATTAAACATTACTTTAGTCTTTTTAACATTTATCTTTAGTCCTACTTTTCTATTTTCATCTGCTAACTCCTACAACATTTCCTGCAGCTCTGAAGCATTATTTGCAAAAACAACTATATCATCTGCAAAATCTAAATGATTTAAATACTCTCCATTTACTTTCATTCCTTTAGTTTCCCATTTTAATCCACAAAATACTTCTTGCAGCACTGATGTAAAAAGTTTTGGAGATATGGAGTCACCTTGTCTTACACCTTTCTCAATGTTGATTTTTCCAGTATCATTATGTAATCTAATTGTTGCTGTTGCATTTTTATAAATATTCTTTAAAATATGACAATATCCTGGATCTATACCTTGATGATCCAATGCTTTAATCACTGAAGAAATGTGTATAGAATCGAATGCCTTTTCATAATCTACAAATCCAAAACATAATGACAACTCATATTCATTTGTCCTTTCTATGACTATTGTACTAAAACCACTTTTAAATCCAGCTTGTTCTCTTGGTTGGTGGAAATCCAAGGTTCTCTGTAGACAAGTTGTAATTATCTTGGTAAAAATTTTATATAAAACTGATAAAAAGCTGATAGGTCTGTAATTTCTAATATCTTCTTTATCACCTTTTTTAAATAATAATATTATTACTGCATTCTTCCAATCTTCCGGTACATCTTTATCATTTAGACATTTGGTATATAACTTTGCTAAAATTGTTTCTATTTCTTCACCTTCTTCATAGGTCTGTAATTTCTAATATCTTCTTTATCACCTTTTTAAAATAATAATATTATTACTGCATTCTTCCAATCTTCCAGTACATTTTTATCATTTAGACATTTGGTATATAATTTTGCTAAAATTGTTTCTATTTCTTCACCTCCTTTTTTTAATATATCAATTATAATTCCATCATTTCCTGGAGCCTTTCCTTTATTCATACATTTAATTGCATGTCTCACTTCTTCATTTAAAATTCTGGGTAATTCAGAAGATGTAATAGATATAGGAGGTACTTGTTCTTTATTACTATATAATTCTTGATAAAAATCTTCTACCAATTTCATGATGTCATCTCTCTTTTTAGTAATAATTCCATCTTTTTTCTTATTGCAGATATAAATTTCCTATCAATACCAAAATATTGTTTAACATTCTAGAGACTTTTATTTTCTTCTACAGCTTTCCTTGCTATTTCACAGTTATACTTTCTTATATCATTTTCAATTCTTTTCCATACCATTTTACAAAATTCGAGATATTCAATTCTTTTTAATACATCATTTTTGTATATCTTCATATTCCTTCTTTTCTTCATAAATTCTCTAGTCTCAGTAGAAATTTTATTAGTCAATTGCTGCTTTTTTCTACCAGCTATCTTTGTTGCAGTTTTTAAAAGTGTATCAGTTATTTTCATATTAATTTCATTCAAATCTGAATCATGTTCAAAATCTTCTAACACTTGAAACCTATTTGTAAGTTCTAATTTAAATTCATTAGAATGTTTCTGAAGATTAGGAATATCAACTGTAAATATTGTTTTTCTTAATAATTTTTGTCTCTCTAGTTTTACATTAACACGTAACTTACACCTTACTAATCGATGATCACTTCCTGTGTTAAATTTATTAAGAACATTACAATCTTGAAATATGTATTTCCTGTTAGTCAAAATATAATCCAATTCTGCTGTACCTTCATTTGGATGCTTCCATGTCCATTTCCTTTTAACATTTTTCTCAAAAATGAATTCATAATATAAAGTTTTTCTTTTTCTGCAAACTTCACAAGTCTATGTCCTCTCTCATTTCTATTACCATAACCAAAATTACCTACAGCAATTTCATCTTTCATTTGTCTACCAATTCTAGCATTAAAGTCTCCCATAACAATTTTAAAATGTTGTTTACTCTGATCAAAAGCCTTTTGTACATCCATATAAAAATCTTCTACTACTTCATCACTATGAGAACTTGTTTGGGCATAAACCTGAATTATCTGCATTTGGTATCTGCTATTAAGTTGTATAACTAATCTTGCAACTCTGTCCGATACACCATCAATCTCCACAATATTGTTCTTCCACTTTTTATTTATAATAAATCCTACTCCACTTGTATTTCCAATATGTGTGCCTTTATAATAGAGTATATGTCCACTTTTTAAATCCAATTGTTTCTTCACCTTTTCTTCTAACTTCACAAAGTCCAATAATGTCCCATTTAATATAAGACAATTCTTCTTCTAATTCTTGCAGTCTTCCTTCACTTGAAAGTGATTTGCAGTTGTAAGTACCTAAATAAAAAGTCATCATCAAATGGTAGCCTGCGTCCACAATCAGGGGATTCTTAGCACCCTCCGCCTTCGGCCACCAACCGCTGCCTTGGTTGGTGACTTTACAGCCTCCTGGGAATAAGGGCCATGCTTTATTTTTGTCTGTCATAATTGTATATATGTATTGGAAAAATATTTATCATTTACACAAATATTCATTCTGCCTTATCAGGCACTGAGAAGAAAGACCATGGTGTTTCTTGATCTTAAACTCAGAGATAAAAAGCCAATAAACTCACCACGCTGGCTAATGCATGTTGGTGAACAGCCCATCCATGTTCGTATACTATATGAATAATCACATAGTAATAACAGCTGCAATGACAAGAATGTATGGAGTGGACATTAGGAATTGCCCTGCTCGGTTCCTTTAAGGCCTCCAAGAGGAATCAAAGGGTCTCCTTTCAGTTAATAGCAAACTCCTTTCTGCAGCCCATCTTGTATATTTAACATTAAATACAGATATTACATTTATCATAATCATTGTCATGTAATTACTCTAGCTGTGATATTTCCCAACATTCAGGTTAAAAACATATTATTTTTGCATGTTTTAACAATAAAATAATAAATGTAGCAATACAGGCACATTAATGAGAATGATTGTTAAAGAGTGTTCAGCATGTAAAGGTAAGAAACACCATTACAATACAAAGTAACTAGTGTATTGTTTTGGTCAGTTATAACAATTATGCTCATCTAAGACTAAGCAGTTTAAATCTTTAAGAAAATTTATCTATAGACTTCTGCTGGGCTATGAAATCTTGTTTTTATTTTTGCCAATCCATGAAATCTTATCCTTATTTTTGCCAGACCACAGATGTGAAAAGGTTGAAGACCATGTCTTAAAGAATATCGCTAAGAAAAACAGTTAATTTAAGCATAGCAAATACTTAGTTATTTTTAACTCAATATCATTATTAATTAGAATTCTATTTTTAAATTTTAAATTGAAAAGTTCAAAATCAAATTTGAAGATTAAAAGATTTTCCATTAATTTAACTTACAAAATTTTTTGCTAATTGAATTTGAGTTTGTTTAATTTTTGTGCTAATTGGTTGTTAATTTTTAAGAAGCATAATGATTCTTTTTCTTAGATAATAGTTGTCCGAGTATTATCAGTGAAGTAAACAGTTTAAAAGGCAATGCCCCCCCCCAGATAGAAAGTAATGAAATGAATAAAGGATGAACCACTGAACAAATAATTGAATTGAAATTTTTGAAAGAATTTAAAAATAACTTAGTGCACTTTTTATGTTCTAGAGCTGTTTGAAATTATTACCAGATGCGATTAAAACACTTTATAATTTAAAATAAATAAATATTAAATAATATTTTTTAATTTTTTTTTCTAAAAAATGATGAATTGCATTATTTTGTGTTCATATACAAAAAACAATGCATTTAAAATAAAGTAATCCTTTCTCCCTTCTTCCTTTATAAAATATTATTGTTCTTTAAAAAATAATTTAGTTATGTTCTTTAAAAAATAATTTAGTTAAAAATAAAACCAATGAATTAATTATGGAAAGTACATTTTAAATAACTTTTTATTTTATCAGGTTGAAATATGTAAACATCTGTTAAATCAAGAAATAATTATGTGTTATAAAATTAATAATTTTATTTTGACAAAAATGAAATTTATGATATAGACTTCTGTGTGTCTGAAATTCAGTATGCATGCACATGTATGTTAAATATGTTATAAAATGTGATAGAAAATGAATTTCATTTATATAATTAATCAATTATTGTAATGCACATATATGCGCAATTATATATATATATATATATATATATATGTACTTTAGTAAACCTAGCATAGGTAATTGTATTATTAAAAATATAAGTTAAAAAGTTCAATCATGTATTATTGTAGGACAATTTAAATATGTTCAGAAATTACATGCACACAGATGTATGTGTGTGTATATATGTCAATTGTATTGCAAATACCAATGTGTGTCAAATAAACACTTATATGTAAATTTTAATCATTTTTTGGTATTAAATGTCAGTTCAAACATGTTCATTTTATATCAAACCACATACCTGTGTGGTGAAT
The DNA here is from genome assembly GCA_028023455.1 of Epiperipatus broadwayi. Lineage (NCBI taxonomy): Eukaryota > Metazoa > Onychophora > Udeonychophora > Euonychophora > Peripatidae > Epiperipatus > Epiperipatus broadwayi. Next base: position 3,973,522 of record JAQFVV010000025.1, on the reverse strand, counting down.
GGGGTTTAGACAAAACTAATGAAACACATATGTAAATCATAATGTAATAACTTGAATTGTGACTAGTAACTTTGTAAATCACAAACGTGATAATTTTTTTTATTGTATGTTAATCAAAATCAGAAGACTTCTAGTTGTAGAACTATATTCTAGAAACCTTAATGTCAATTTTTTTTGTTATTGTTATTAATAAACTTGAATTTAATTGTTAAAATTGTATTAAATCATTATCTCTTGGTCACTATAACAGTATTTGAGGTTGTGTTCTTCTGAGCTAGATTTGTGTATAATGGCTGATATATATAAATGGGATGTATTTAGTACTTAAGGGGTAGCCAGTATGACATTATTCTGACTTGACATGAGGATTATATTCTTCAAAGCCTTTGCACTACATTTTATTTTATTTTAGTCATAGAAATTAAGTTTATAATTGGCCATTACATTAATGGTAATAAGTGGCCAGAGCATTGTTGATGGTCAGCATGCTTTAATATCCCAGCATTATTGTTTTTTATTATTATGTATTCTGATGGATGAGCACTTAGTTGGTGCATCCTAGTAATGTTTAAATAATTGCCCAAGTTGGCAAAGGCTAAATAGTTAGCTTTGTCTATAGAAGTCCCATTTCCAATCCAGTCACCAGATTGATGATTTATATTTTGTATTGTTCAAATGGAGAGCCACAAGATGGACTGTTGATTTTATTTGATGTATTATTGATCATTCATGATGATGAATGCTACTTTTACTTATTATACTGCTGGTGAATCTATAGTTAATCATAACTGATCTCTAGCTGGCTGATCTCTCAGAAATTCATGATCTCATGCTCTCTTGAATATATAACATTACTTATATATTTTTTTGGATATTAACATTACTTAATATCTTCTTACTTTAATATTTTATTTCATTAAATTGATTTTTATTTGAAATATTTAATTTACTGGAAGTGATGATGATTTGCCATCACCCTGATCTACTCCGTTAGCCCCATTCCATTATAATATATATATATAGCATATAATTAAAATGTTATTTCTTGTAATTCTTCATGAACATTAAAATTAACATGATTTTTTATGAATCTTAAATTTTATGATGCCGTTTATGGATCATCTTTTTTTTTTCCCTTATTGGAATGATTAAAATATCTTAGGAAATACTTCTAAGTACAATTAATTGTAAATGCATATTTCTTCTAAATTTATACATAATAATGTTATGGTTTTATAATAGAAAACTCTCCATACAGTAATGTCATCAAGTGCCAGTCTTAGTAATTAATGGATGCAAGATGGTTTGCACATAAAATTCCTATCTAGTACCTACTCATCCAATATCTCCAAACTAGTTTTTAGCTTCTGGTTTTCATTAGGGAGGCACTCTGGATCTGAAAGCACTGCATCTAGACCATATGATCAATTGCAACTGTGCTGCCACCTTTTACTTATTTAATTAACTATAAATCCCAGGATGAAAAACACAATAATGAATTTAATTCAAGCTTGTAGCATTATAGCTAACTATATAAGTTAAAGGTGACTGCAAGACAGTTGCATTATATTCTAAGGTCTTGGTCCAATACTCCTCATTGATGAAAGCTACAAGCTAGATATTTGTCTATGATATTGGATGAGTAGGCACTAGATTGAAATTTTACAAACTTTCTTGCATTCATTGGTTACTAAGGCTTGCATATGATGGCACTACTGGGTGGAGAGTTTGCTATTACTAGATGCTGAGGAAAAAGAGGGTATCTCTAGAGATGAATTAGAGATAGTCTTAAATAGATATGTAATCGATATAGAAAAGATGTTAGATGTAAAACACAGAGTGATAATAAACATAAAAACATATAGTAATGAGAATATTAGGTTTACAGAAAATGAACCGAATGAGGTAGGGAAAAATTGAAAAGTGAAAAGGCAAGAGGTTTAGATGGGTGGCATCAATGATGGTAATGAATTTAGGAAATCATGACAAAATTAAATTTTTTAGCATGATTTAATAGGATGGCACAGAAGAGAGAATTTCCAGATAGCTAGAATAATACAAGAGTAAGACTATTATTTAAAGAAAAGAGTAAGGATCATACAAAGTTAAACAATTATAGACTGATAATTGTAACATTAGTGTTATATAAAGTTTTTGCGTATATGCTGGCAGGAAGGATGGCAAAATGGATGGAAGAAAATAATATAGTGAGAGAAATGCAAGGAAAGTTTTGATCACATAGGCAAAATTTATAGAAGGTAGTTCATTTGTAGTCACACAATTTATAGATATGAGTAGGAATAAAGAAAGACAGTTTTATATATATATATATTGTACCGGTCAAAACATGTTTATCCATCTAACATGAGCTGGAACTCACAAAATGTACTTCAAACCCAGTCAAGCCTGAGATTTAGGTCAAGGACCAGCCTGGATTCGAACCCACTCTCTAAGCCCCAGATCTAACACCTAATGAACAACATAATAGTGATGGCACATGAGAATTCATTTTAATCCGGCCGACTAGGAGAGCGGAGAAGACAATGAGACATCTATTACTATGACTAAACTAAAATATATATAAGCATGGCTGTAATATGGGGAAGTGGAGAAAAGAGGAACTCGAACTACTCAAATAAGTTAGTCAATAAAATATAGTTTAATATAATGACAACATTATTATACATTATGACTTAATTATATACATTAGTGTGTGTGTGAATGAGTAAGCAGTAGATAATTACATAGTGTCATTCACACTATTATTTCTCATATGCTCTTTATTAGCTAAATAATATATTACAAATAAACATACATTTTTGGTGGGTCCAATATTAAGATGCCAATCGAATATTAGAAAGAATTACATAATACTGCCATTAACGCTTTGATTTACGGTTCAGAAACATGGTGACTAACATATATTTTTCTAGGAGTGTTCCGAAATTCATTATACATATGATATAAACTATTTTCACCTATTGAGGTCGTGAAAATAAACAAAATACATTTGAAAACATTTGATTATATTTGAATCTACGACAAAATATTTAATGAAAAATTATTTTAACAATAGTAAGACGAATGTTTTATTTTTCCCAATGCATATTACTCTTAAATAGATATATAAACTACGACGGTGGGATTGTATAAGATTGAAATAAATTTATATATTATAACATTAATAATAAATCTAGTAGTAGTTGGCATTTATATATATTTTAAGCAGAGTGCAATTTTAATATTAGAGCATTAAAACTGGGTCATGAAGCAAAAGAAATAATAATAGAAAGAAATTTGCAGTGCTGACATTGTGGCAAAAGGATAACAGGAAAAGTCATGCTTCTGGATGAAAAACGAAATCTCACACCCCCTTCTTGGGTAATGCTTAGAGGAAAGTGGATAGGCATGCTGTGGACATCAGCCCATTTTTTTAACGAAGAAAGTGGATATGCATAGCATGTGCCAGACTTAGGTGATCACCGCCAGAGGCCTTTTTATATGAAATAAATGAATATGCATAGCGTGTGCCAAACTTATGGGAATCACCACCAGAGGCCTTTTAGAAAAATAAATCTATGGGTTCGAACTTGTCGCAACCCCCAGATTAAGCAGCATATATATATAAACACGAAGATAAGGCCAAATGTCAGCAACATCAGTAATGATAAATGTCACTAATGGCATGAAATATAATTTACTGCTTTAAAATAGATGACCCTTATTTGAATGCTATAATTTATATAAATAATATCACTATGCAGTTATATATATATATATAATATATATAATGCATAGTGATATATATATATAGAGAGAGAGAGAGAGAGAGAGAGAAAGAGAGAGAGAGATTTAGATTAATAAAATATACATGAAGATTTTATTTAGTAAAAAAAAAACATTAAGATTGACCCTCATCCCTTTTCTGATATTTAAAATAATTCAATCCCACCTTCATGATTTTTATAATAACTGGAATATTTAAATACTGTATTTGATATTTTAAGAGTATGAAAAATGAAGTAGATTAGCAGTTATATAGAAAACAAATTATAAGTCACCCTTTCAGAATTTAATAAATAATTATAAAATAAATGTTTCAGAGTGTTAATTAGCTTGAGTTCTGGCTTTTCCCCAGGTAGAAAATTCAGAGTTAAACAAATCAATTTTTATATTAAAAATGAACCTAAAATGTTGATTCATAAAACAATCTGGCGAACATATTAATTTACAATGCATTATATATATATTTTAAGAGGACGTTAATAACCTTTTCATGAAGGTTTAGTTTTAAAAAATGACTGAAAAGATTTTTAGAAATTAAGCTCGCCAGGTTGTGAGATTGGCATATCAGTAATAAACAAGCAGATATATAAATCAAATAATAAATACATATAAATAAATGACCGCACCAAAGTTAAGGAAAGTTAAGAGCATATGAGAGAGAATTAAATTTATATAAATTATTTAAAAGCAAATTACATATTATTTAAAAGAGAAAATTGAACAAATGTTAAAAAACTTGATAGCAGGTTTTGAGATTAGTTAGGCTAGATTCATTTTCAAATAGTAGCATAAGAGTTACCTTGCACAAATTTAATGTCTATTTTCAAAGTACGGCTCATGCATGAAAATTGAGGGATCCAAATGAATTCTTGGTGACAGCAAGCTCCTATTTAGCACTCCAGAGTTCCTTCTTTAGGCTTTTACTTTCTTTCAGGGTAGCAGTTAGATTGTATGGCCACAGAAGATGATGACCCAACAGGGTCGGAGAAGGGTGGTGGACTCACTACTACATCATTTTTAGATTTCAAAACAGCATGAAAATTGAGGGATCCAAATGAATTCTTGGTGACAGCAAGCTCCTATTTAGCACTCCAGAGTTCCTTCTTTAGGCTTTTACTTTCTTTCAGGGTAGCAGTTAGATTGTATGGCCACAGAAGATGATGACCCAACAGGGTCGGAGAAGGGTGGTGGACTCACTACTACATCATTTTTAGATTTCAAAACAGCGTGGTGTCTAGTAGCAATCAGTTCTCTCAATAGTGGCTAATCTCTTCTGAATTAAAATCCAGCCATTTTATACTTGTGTTTCTGGAATGCTTTTAATTAGTTCATTGTTTTTAAAGATGCAACTGTTAGATAACATCCAAAAATAAATTCAAACCTATTTCTAAGATTAGAAATAGATTTGACAAAAATGTTTATAACAAAGAAATCTTTAATCTTAATCCTATTTTAAATAAAAACTTTAATTAAAAATACCTTCCCCAGATTAAACAATAGCGTTTCCAACCCTTTAATTATTTTTAGACAATTTACAATTGCATCTTCCATTTTGGATTTAAAAAGAAAAGTATAGTTTAATAGAAAAAAAGTAACTTTGAAAGAAAAAGTTTAAAGAATGACATATAATAAAATATTTAAAATCAATATTGTTAGTAAGTTTTTGATCCTATATATATATATTTGAATTGCACCTATAATACTTTAATTAAAAAGAACTAATAATTAATAATAGAATTAATAATCATAAAATTAATAATAAAATGTTATTGAAAGTTAAAATTGATAAATTTAGGTGCGCATTTCAAATATATACATAATATATATACATACATGACAAAAGGAGCGGGATAAGATATAAGATTTAAATATAGGTTAGTAGGTAGAAACATGAAGCACAATCTTAAGCTAAGATTGACTGCTTCAATATATATATATATATATATATGTGTGTGTGTGTGTGTGTGTGTGTGGTCTTTATAGATATAGAAAAGGCATATGATAGAATAAATAAGAATGGATTATGAGTAAGTTTAATAAATTTGGGAATGAATGGAACTTTAATGAATCTTGTTAAGAGATTGTATGAAAATAATTACTATACATATCAATTAGGAAATATAGAATAAGTTAGAGTTAAAAATGGGGTGGGACTAAAGCAAAGAAGTCCTATGTCATCTATTTTGTTCTTGTTGTACTTGAGAGAAATGGAGAGAGCACTAGAAAGACTAGGAAAAAGGGTAGAGATACCATTAATAGGTGGCAAGAGAATGTATATATTATCAGGTTTTTTATTTGCTGATGATATGCATTGAAAGTGGGGAAGATGTGGAAGTTATGCTGAAGACATGCACAAGGATGAATAAGATGGGGAATAAATTTAGTGAAGAAAAATCAAAAGTAATGATGATAAATGCTGAGGAAAAAGAAAAGAATTTTTATTGAGGGATATAAAGTTAAAGGTGGTGGATATAAATATTTAGAAATTGTCTTAAATAATGAGAAATTGCTTGGATGAAGGGGATAAAAATTTATGAAGCAAAGAAAAAAAAGGGATTGATTAAGAAATTTTAGTGTTTTCATATAATAAATATGGTGTAGCTAGAATTGTATGGTTAACTTGTGGTAATGATGCATTATGTGTTAGTAAAGGAGTGTTAGATTACTTAAAAAAAGTACAAAGAGAACTAGGAAGACATGCATTAGATGCAGATGTGTGGACAGCAAAGGTGGCAATTCAAGTAGAAACAGGATAAGTTTTTATATGAGATATGCAAAAAGCAAAATGAAAATGTTCAGTAGAATGCAATTTATGGTTAATAAGAGAATAGCCAGAATATTATTTAATTGGGTTATGAGTAACGAACAGGCAAAAAGATAGGTGATAAAGATAGCACAATATGTAGAAGATTTAGATAGAGACTTTATGTCAGTATGCTTATATAAAAGGTGGTATTATTGTATTGGGAGAACTGTTAGTGTTACAGTGACAAGAAATGGACATAAGAATAGATGCATCAATAAAAAAATAGGGAATTGGAAAAATGGAGAACTAGTATGAAGAATAAAAAAAGTTTAAAAATATATAGATGTAAACAGAATGTTAGATGTGAGTTAATTTATGATAATAGCAAGGAAAGTAGTTTCCTGTTTAAGACTCTAACAGGATTGTTAGCAACAAGGGCATATACAAAGAAATGGAAAAATGTGGGTGATTTAGTCTGCAAATTTTATGAAGAAAACATGGAGAATATTAGACATCTGTTAATCGAATGTAAATTCTATAAGAAGAAAGGGTACAAATAATGAAATTGTGGGAGAATAAATATAAATAAAGTGATTGTACAGATAGTGGGTTCTTGGTTTTTATGCTGGGTTTGAAAAAAGATGAGAGGGATTTAGATATAAAGGCCAAAGAGTGGACAAAAATAATGTTGTGGAAATGGGATGGAGCAGGTTAGAGAAGAATAAGGAAAAAACTTAGGGTGGGGAATGGAAAGGTAAGGTGGCTAACAGATTTTTCTGGGCATAGTGGCTGAGAGATTCTTGACTCTGAGAAAGAAGAACCCATAGTGCATCATATCGCATATTGTATTAACAGCTTGTGTAAGCATAGGAAATGGTGATCATATAATATTTTAGTTGTTTTATATTATGGATCTCTGGTGTTTATGTGTGTTTTTGCAATGTCTGTTTTCACAATCACAAAGGCAGAGTAAATAGTGATTATTGTCAGAATGTCCACATGGTTTGATAAGAAAGTGGATTTAAGAGCTTATCAATTTTTAGCTGAAAAAAAAGTAAAATAAAATAGTTTGATAAATTAAATACAATGTTGTACTCACCTATTATTTTGATGCTCAAACATCACTTGACCACCTGAGCAACTGTTTGTATGATTATTTTTTTAATACAATAACTTTTCATAAAAAATATTTTTTTAAAATATAAGCTTAAATATTATCCTAATTCAATCCAGTACTAATTCCTTCTTACAAGTTATTATAACATGTGTAAGATATACCTTTTAACATAAAACAATATGGATTCTCAACATTTCAGTGTTCTTCAGATATTATGTTAATTATAAAATGAAGTGTATTAAAACCATAATAATTTATATATGCAAAACCAACAAAACACCATGTCTACTGCTTACATATTTCTTGTTCTCCTTCTCTAATGCTTAAAAAATACCTATTAAGTGATGATGTTCTATACATATCCCCAGATGTGTTTCAAGTTTTGGATTTGTACTTACTATTTCTAAATTTTTTGGATCTGTATGCAATTTCCTCCAGTAGTCATCTTTTACCCCATTGCTGCTATTTAATTACCACATAAAATTTAAAAATGCCTTAATATTTTTGAGTCTAAATCAAACTAATATGAAATAAACATGGTTTAAATTCAAGGCATTAAGATTTTTTCAAAATTCAGCCAATAGTTTGGTAATCAAAAAGGAGCAAAACATGGCTAATAGAGGAACAGTGCATTAGATAAAAAAAAAAAAAAACTCAAGCACACTAGTTCCAATTCAAAAAAACTCTCCACTGATTGAAGCCATAAAGTAAAAATTAGTTTTCAGGATGTAAGTAGAACCTTACTGGGAAGAGTTTTATTAAACACTATAACCTAGCATCTAGTAATTACTCAAATTTACACTAGGTGGCGGAACTGCAGTAGAAAAATAGATTTGATACTTCATCTATGTATATGAAGATATCTGTAAACTCATAACTTTTCAAAAATAATCAGATTGTCAATTGCATAGTAGGTCAAGTGACATTTGAATGCTGTACTGATGGTCAAACATAACATATCCATTTCATCAGCTGGAAATTTTTTCAGGACTTGTAGACTTATGAGTCTACTATTTTTCATTATTTTTAGTGTTTATATCCCTCTGTAGTGTTTGTACATAGGTGAAGTGTCAGACTCAAGGTCCACAGATCTAGCCCAGTTGATTTCTATAATTAAAATGGAAGTAATTGCCTTCTATTGAGATACATTTTAATCATTTTCTATAATCATTTTTAAGGTCTATTTCTAATTATTTGTTTATGCATCTAAAATGAAGTGAAATTATATAAAAGAAAAATTTTAAATAGGCTTTGAGAAGTACATAAAATATGATAAGGACATACACAAATTTGCAGAATAAATATGATTTGTAAAAAAGAAAAAAACGTGTGGATAATGATTTTTATATAATTTTAAAAAATGTTTTATTTTTAACTAAGTAATGAACTATATATATATATATGTGTGTGTGTGTGTGTGTTTCGAAGTTCCACTCTAATACACATTTTTTAAACATATAGAGATATCTGAAAAAGATAAATGATTTTCAAAGTGCATTTCATGTGAATCGGAATTATTCGATTGATCCATATCATAATCTTTTACACATCATGGAGGGCTTCTGTAAGTATATCTAAAAATATATTACCTATAGAAAAGGGTAAAGTTTGATTATCCCATGTATTTATAATTAATTTTAAAAAACATATCCAAATCATTAATTGAATTTAAAGTGTATCTGGGATAGGAATGATGTGACAATATTTATGTTAATAAATAATTATTAATGAGTTTGTCTGAAATGAATGGTGTCAAAGTTGTGAGGGTCTAATGTCTGATGCGTATAGATCAAATTGTAACATAAACAGTAACAGTACAGATTCAATTACAGTATTGTGTTACAAATCTGCACAGTTATGAAAGCTTAATAAGTGCTCCATTGTCTTGTGTGCATGTTTTTACATACTAGAGATGATGTACGAGTAACTTAAGTACACTGGTTTAAGAAATTAAAGAGGAAAAAATCTGTAGAGTTAACCATATCATTAAATATTTAATAAATGAAATGTACTATGTAAATTTACCAACATTAAAATGCTAACTTATATAATGTAAGGGAAGAGAGAAAAATAAGTTTTAGCATGCACAAATAAATCTGATTTGTATAGTTTAAGAAAATATAATCATTGTGACCCTTTCACATTGGCCTACTAGGATGAGAGTTTTAAAAAAATATTTGTTTTTGTAGTAAATTCAGTGACAATTCTAAATATAATATTAAGAATTATAAGACACTAAAATTATGAAAGTTAGAAGAAAAATGTAAAGTTGGTCCTGATTTTTTTTTCTTATTTTCCTATCATTATCATAAATAAATAAAACAATTTTTTATGTATAATCATTTATAAAATAATTTATGGAAAAAATAAAATATTTATCAAAAAACATGTGAGAAAAATATATATTAAATCAAAACATTAAATCTAGGTTAGGTTATTTTTTGATATACATCTCAATGTAAATAAACACATACTTGATTATGTGTTATGTGTTAAAATCACATTATGAGGTATAAATAGATTGACAAAAACAACAACAGTAGTCTAGTCAAACTCTTGGCTCAGAAAGAAAGCAATGTAGAGTGATTCCATGAAGATAAAAGTTTCTGGTCAAAATAGTCTTCCTTAGTATAACTTTGAATAGGTGTGCCTTTCTGACTGTTTTAAAGTATTTTCAATACTGTACCAATCTTAGCAGTTATGACAATAATAGTTAGCAAAAGTCTATTCAATATGGCTGACTAGAAAATTTTAACCATACTAGTTAAAAGACCTGAACTATGTAATTGTATCCAGAGATGAACACGTAAAAATTGCTTCGTTTAAAGAAACAAAACTATGCCATAAGGAAATAAATGAACTCTGCTGTAAGACATCATATACACTATATACCACTATTAATATCTGCTGAGGAGAATCATATTCAGTATTTTCTAAAGTTTGTGTGCATAAATATCAAACATATATCTGCAGAAAACCATAGTTTTAAAGTAGAGAAATTTAAGACATTTTGTAAGATCTTATCTTTCTATTTATCCATAAGGCCTTCTGTTATAATACTGATAAATATTACTTTAGTCTAATTATAAATATTTTGTATTGTATTTATATAATAGCAGTTACAAAATTATAAGCAACAATATCTTTTATTTATTTATTTACTGTAAATAAATTGTTAGTTTATTTTTCTTATTAATCAATTTAGTTTGTTTTGCTAAATTGAATTCATTTCAAACATATGCTATTAATATCCACTAACCCTGAGAAATTATGCAATCCTCTGGGGTTCATCCAGAGATAATAATAGTAATTCAAAATGGTAGTCATTGATATTTAATTTAGAAAGCTTGGTACCTGAAGATTAATTTTAAATTGAATCTAACAAAAAATTATTTTGGAATAATTACACTTAGCTTTCAATTCTAGGATATCTGATTTTCATCATCAGTGTAGTGATTGTATTAAATGTATATACGTGATTTTCCTTAACCATTCCAATTATTTATATTTACTATATTAATTATTTATATATATACTCATTAATTTTTTAATCATTATAATATATGTAAATCTAACTGAACAGAAGAAACTGCAGTTTCCAATGAATTATACAATGTAAATAAATTCCCCAAAAGACATGATATCACCTGTCTCTTAGCATTTGTTCTTACATATGCTTATGCTTAGTTTATTTATATAATTTTAAATGAAGTAATGAATTTGGTCTATTAATTATATATATTTATAGAATAAATGCCATGTAATACTAAATTGTCCATGCTCTTTACTACTTTTACACAATATTTTATTTACCACCCTTTTTACAGTTTACAGTTTCGATTGCCCCAGCAATCTTTTTCAGAACTTTATGTCTCCTAGCCTCAACTCTAAAAAAGGGTGATAAATAAAGCATTGTGTAACAGTAATAAAGTCCATGGACAATTTAGTATTGTAGGGTATACATTTGACAATGCAATAAGAAAGAGTAATTATTATATAATAAATAATAAGAATCACCCTTTAAATATGCAGAGGATCAGAACAGAGCTTTAGTTTTAAAAACCTCTGAATATGAAATGAAAACTCAGATTTAATATCTGTAAATAATATATATATATAATTGAAAAAGAAATAACTGAAGCTGCTAATGAGTTATAGCTCATTGGAAGCTTTAGTTATTTCCTGTTTAGTTACATATGATCTATATATTTTTCTTTAGTTAAATTTACTACTTAATAATTCTGTTGATTTACTCAAGCCATTTAAAATTGGCAAGAAGAAAAGAAAAGGCTCAGTAGTCGATTTTATTCATCATTTATATGATTTGGTAAGTAGCTATTTTATCAAAATGTTTCAAATGTTTTTTATACTTGGTACATTGATGTTCAAATTGTGTTTTATGAATCCTTTAAGATTGCATGGGTAATTGTCTTTATTTCTGCAAACACGTTTTAAGTAAATTGCATCTTTCTTAATTTAAAAATTGCTCAAAATCTTTTCATTATCAATGTTCTGATAATTATCTTTAAAAAAAAATAAAAGTAATCAAAAAATTATTACAGTAATATTTTTATCACTGGTTGCGATGTGATGTGATGCACTATGGCTTCTCCTTTCTTGGAGTCAGAAATCTCTCAGCCACTATGCCCAGATAAACCTGTTAACCACCTTGCCTTTCCTTTCCATTCCCCGCCCTAAGTTTTTCCCATATTCTTTTCTATCCTGCTCCATCCTATTTCCACAACATTTTTTTGTCCATTCTATGGCCTTTCTATCTACATCCCCCTTATCTTTTTTCAAACCCATCATAAAAATCAAGAACCCATTTTCTGTATATTCACTTTGTTTATATCTATTCTCTCACAACTTCATTATTTGTACTCTTTCTGCTTTAAAACATTTACATTAAATTAACAGATGCCTAATATTTTCCATGACTTCCTTACATAACTTGCAAACAGAATTACTCACATTTCTTCATTTCAGTGTATATTCCCTTGTTGCTAACGATCCTGTTTAAGCCTTAAACAGTAAATTACTTTCCTCGATATTAACATAAATTAACTCACACCCAATATTATGTTTACTTCTATATATTTAAACTCTTTTTACTCTCCATATTAGTTCTCCATCTCTCCAACTCCCTATATTTTTTATAAATGCAACTATTATTCTATCCCATTTCTTGCCACTATAACACTCAACAATTCTCCTAACACAATCATTTCACCTTTTGTATAAGTTAACTGACATAAAGTCTATATCCAAATCTTCTGCATATTGTACTATCTTTCTCATCCATCTTGTTTCCTGTCCTTTACTTATAACCTAATTAAATACTATCTTGGCTATTCTCTTATTATCCATAAATTGCAATCTACCAAATATTTTCATTTTGATTTTTGCATCTTTCATATAAAAATCTGACCATCCCTTTTTTCCTTGAATTGCCTCTTTTGCCATCCACACATGTGCATCTAATGCATGTCTTCCTACTTCTCTTTGTATTTTTTCTAAGTAAGCTAACACCTCTTTACTAACACATAATGCATTGTTACCATAAATTAACCCTATTACTGCCACTCCTTTCCATACAATTCTTATACATTATATATATTATATGAAAACATTTATTTTTCTTATCAGTCACTTATTTTTCTTTGTTTCATTTATCAATTTTTTTCCTATTCATCCAAACAATTTCTCTGATTACTTAAGATAATTCACAAATAGTTATAGCTATTCACCACATTTAACTTTATATCCCCCAATAAAAATTCTTTCTCTTTCCCTGGCATTTATCATCATTACTTTTGATTTTTCTTCACTAAATTTAATCACCATTTCTTTAACCACTCTTATGCATGTCTTCAGCATAACTTCAATATCTTTCCTATTTTCTCTGCTCAAGAACATATTATCAGCAAATAAAAGACCCAATAATATATATGCTCCCTTGCTATCTATCCCTCTTCCTAGTCTTTTTATAGATCTCTCCATTTTTCAAAAATATAACAAAAGCAAAATACATGACATAGGGCATCCTTGCCTTAGTTCCCAGCCCACTTTTAATTCTGATTCTATATTTCCTAATTGATAAGTATAGTAATTATTTCCATACAATCTCTTAATAAGATTCACTAAAGCTCCATTCATTCCCAAATTTACTAATCTTACCCATAAGGTATTTCTATTGACTCTATCATATGCCTTCTCTATATGTATAAAAATCATATATAACTGTCTACCAGTATTTCTACTCATATCTATAAGTTGTGTGACTACAAATAAACTATCTCCTATATTTCTATCTGATCAAAAACTTTTTTTCCCCACTAAATTATTTTCTTCATCCATTTTGCCACCCTTTCAGCCACAATATATGCAAAAACTTCACACACCCCTGATGTTACCGCTATGGGTCTATAATTATTAAATTTTCTATGATCTTTACCCTTTCCTTTAACTAATAGCCTTACTCTTATATTATTCCAGCTATTTGGAAATTCTCTCTTCTGGGACAACTTATTAAAACATAATAATAAATTTAATTGTGTCCTATTTCCTAACTTTATCACCATATCTGCTACCCATCCATCTAAACCTCTTGCCCTTCTACTTTTCAATTTCTTCCCTGCATCATTTAATTCATTTTCTGTAAATGTAATATTTCCATTACTAAATGCTTTTTATGTTTGTTATCACTCTGTCCTTTATAACTAACAACTTTTCTATATCCATTACATACTTATTTAAGATTGTCTCTAATTCTTCTCTAGAGCTACACTCTTTTATCTCATCATTTAGTAATACTATTTCTCTCTCCCCTACATTCCTTCTTTTAATATATTTTCACAATTTTTTATTGCCATCTCTTCCATTTTTATTCATATCCTCCAATAATTTACTATTTAATTTCATTCTCTGTCTATAATTATCTATTTTAGCCAACTTTTTTTAAAATAGTTTAAAATTAAAAAAATCAGATATATTAATCTTTAACCAAGGTTTAAAGTTTATATCTGTTCTAGAGATAACCTCTATTTTAGAAAATGATTAGTAGTAATCATTATTGTATTTATCTGAGGTGGATGGTGTCAAAGTTGTGAGTGGAGTGAGTTTGATAATGGTAAATAAAAATATAACAATTTTCCCATTTAATATTAACATATTTTTTACTTTCTTTGTTTTTAATAGCACATTTATATTCTCTTCATGCTTTCCCTCTCTCTTTTACACTTTACTAATTCTCTCTTTTCTAGTACTTTTATTCTTCTGAATATTCTCACCTAAAAGCCTATTTGCCACTTTTTCTTCTTCACCACACCAGTCCTTATATTCACCCCTAACAAACTCTTTCATGATTTCTTCTACTTTTATTTTTTATTTCTTCTAACTTATTCTTATCATTCATTCTCCATTCATATTTTTCACTATCCTTTCTACTTTTATTACTATTTTTCATCACATAACTAACAATTTCTATTATAAAAGAAATTATGATCACTATTACATACTCTCACTTCATTATTGAACACTTTAATTTTCTGTACTTTATTCATTCCCTCTTTCTCTACTAAGAAATACTCTACTGTGTGAAATATATTGTTTCTAGATTGTGCTCTATTTGATAAATTGCCAATGTTCAAATTCACTCTCTGACAAAAAATTTACAAAAGCTGTTCATTCTTGTTATCCATATCATTAATTTCTTCAATATTTTCATTCATATTCTCTACAATCATTATTTTCATTTTTTTAAATTCTGTATATCTTTAACTAGGCATTCATATTCACTCCATTATAGTTTCACTATCTCCAGTGGTCATATAGCCTATAGCCACCATCCATTCTTGTCTTCCTTACCTTATCTCAAACCACAAATGTTCTTGACATGATATGATGTGATATGCTGTGACTTCTCCTTATATGGAGTCAGGAATCTCTCAGGCACTATGCTCAGAGAAATCTGTTAGCCACTTTATCATCCCTTTCCATTCCTGACCCTAAATCTTCCATATTCTTCTCTATCCTGCTCCACCCCATTTCCACAATGCAATCTTTGCCAACTCCATAGCCCTTTATATCTAAATCCCCTTATCTTTTTCCAAATCCAGCATTAAAACCAATAACCCACTTTCTGTATAATCACTTTGTTTATACTTATTCTTCCACAACTTCATTATTTATATCCTTTCTTCTTTCAGTCATTTACATTCAATTAACAGATGCTTAATATTTTCTATGCCTTTCTTACACAACTTACAGCGTAAATCACCCACATTGTTTCATTTGTGTGTATAGTATATTTCTTTATTGCTAAGATCCTGTTTGAGCATTAAACAGTAAACTACTTTCATTGCTATTATCATAAATTAACTTGCACCCAATATTCCGTTTACTTTTATATATATTTTAAGCCTTTTTACTCTCCATACTAGTTCTCAATCTTCTTTATTAATACATCTATTCTTCTATCCGATTCCTTACGATTATAACACTCAACAATTCTCCTAATACAATCATCCCACCTTTTATATAAGTATGGTGATAAATTCTTTATCCAAATCTTCGTGCTCAAATTTCTTATGAATTTATTAGTAATAAACTATTTCATTATTTATTTATTTTATTTAAGGCTATTTTGCCTTACCATTTACCTATAAATATCCCTGAGGCAGATTATAAAGCTGTGCTAATGTGATTATTCTGTGCTGAGAGCTAAATGGAATTTATTTATCATATTTATACAATTGATCATCTGAGATCATCGATACAAAGACTGTTTGTTTGTTGTATGAAGGTGAAGAGTAAATTGTGATCAAGAGAGATATATTTAATTGAATTTAGAAAGATCAGGAATTGTTAACATTTAGAAAGTGTTTGCCATTTTAAATATAAAAGTTTTAAAAACATTTTTTTTGTTTAATGTGTGTTCATGTAATATTTTATAACTAAGTTATATGTACGATTAGTTGGCTTTTTAGTAAGTTTGCTACTAAAGAATTTTTTTTAATTCAAGAAAGGGAGTGATTTATTTGAGAAAAAGATAACATTTTGGAGGCCTAAGGTTAAAAAACACATACAATTGATCAATCATTTTTGAAAAAAAGTAATGTTTTTATCTATCCATACAGAGGGGTTTGAGGAGTAGGAGAGGAAGTGTAAAGTTAAATATAGAGTAGGTGACCTGGAAAACAAGGAATATGGATTGCATTTGTATTCCACAATACATATATAATGATCTGAAAGAAATTAGGCATGCTGTGGTAGAGTGTACTGTATGTGATGAGGGTTATCACTTGAAATGTTTAAATAAGACTAGGAAAAATGTAACAGGTTTATGATTATTTAGACAGTGCTGATAAAAGAGGTGAAAAGTGGTTTCTAAGTGTAGATAGTTTAAAGAAAAAGGCAGGAGAAATGAATTGAGGAAGATAGGATAGAATATGGTGTTAGTGACAGTTGATATGGGTGGAAAAATTAGTATTGCAATGGAGATTAGCCAAAGAATAAGTAAGATAGAGGAAGAAGTAAAAGATGTAGAAGCAAAATTAAAATTGTTAGAGATGAAGTGTGAGCAGATAAAGAGATCATTGAGTAGGAATGATAAGAAAGAAGTAGATAAGGAAGTCCAGAAGGTGGTAAAGAATGTTATAGATGAAACAGAGAAAGTAGACTATGAGACAGTATTGGTAGAAGATTCACTAATTAGAGAAGTGGAGATATAATCACAAGGGAAAATAGAAACAAATATGTCAAAATATGTTTGCCTGGAGCTAGAATTAGGATGGTGCAGATAAAGTAAAGCAAGGGAATAGAGATGTGTATGTTATGGTATGGATTAATAATTTGTCAGAGCCATCAGAGAGAGTAATGAATGATTACATAGAATTGATTAGAAATTTGAGTAAGAGTAAAGGAAGAGTAGGAATAGGTAGATTATTACCAAGAATTGACAAGAGGTATATGTTAGATAGGGCATGTTCTATAAATGAGAGATTGAAAAAATTGTGCTAGAAAAATGATGTTAAGTTTGTGGGTGTGTGCAATTTTTTTATTGGAAAGAGGGAGTTGTATAGTAAGGATGGATTGCACTTAGAAAAACAATGAAGTGAAGTTTTAGGGAGTTTGATTTATAAAAAATACAGTTTGGGAAACTTATAAAGGTGGATGTGGTTATAAATTGCAGTATTATCAGAAAACAGAGGAATGGACAGGATGTAAGAAATAAATAAAGAGTAGCTGATTTAGATATAAATGTATATGTGGAGAGGGAATGTGTCTGTAAAATTAATGGGAAGCAAGTTATTTATAAATGTAATGGAGTGAAAAGAATTTATAAAAGAGTAGTTAGGAAAAAAGAAATTATTAAAATTGGGTATTTGATTATGCATGGTTGTAAGAGACTAAAAAAGTGGCTGGAATTAAACAAAGCATTTAAAAGGAAGAGTTTGAGGTACTAGCAGTAGTGAAAACACATCTAAGAGAAGAAGAAGGACCTATTCTGGAAGACTTCATATGACAGGGTAAAAATAGAAAAGAAAAAAAGGGGATGGTGATATAGAAGTTATGTCAAAAATATTTAAATACTGTTAAATGTCAAAAACATTTGTGTTTTGAGATAAGGTTACGAAGAGAAGAATGAATAGTGGCTATAGTATATATAGCTACTGGAGGTAGTCAAATTATAATGGAGAAAAATAGTAGTATATATGAATGCCTAATTAAGGATATACAGAGTTTCAAAAAAAAGAGAAGAGAATAATGGTTATAAGAGATATGAATGGGCATATTGAAGGAACTGATGATGTAGGTAATATGAATGGACATCTTTTGAATTTTTTTGTCAGCGAGTGAATTTGAGCATTGGAAATTTATCAAATATTTATGATGGACAATTCACATGGTCTAGAAATAATATATTCCACACAATAAATTATGTATTAGTAGGCAAACAGGGAATAAATAAAGTATAGAAAAGTAAGTTCTTTGATAATGAAGAGAGTATGCAATATTGATCATAACTTCTTTATAATAGAAATTGTTAGTAATGTGATGTAAAACAGAAATAAAAGTAGAAACGATAGCGAAAGATGTGGAATGATATTAAGTTAGACGAGTATAAAATAAAAGTTGAAGAAACTATGGAAAGGTTGGTTGGGGATGAGTATAAGGACTGGTGTGATGAAATAGAAAAAGTGACAAATAGAGTTTGGGTGAGACTATTCAGAAGAATAAAAGTAATAAAAAAGTGATAGTAAAAGTGTAAAAGAGAGGAAAAAGCATGCAGAGAATATAAGAGTGCTATTAAAAACAAAGAAAATAAAAAAAAATATTAGTGTTAAATGGAAAAAGTACTTAGAAAAAAGAAGTTGGCTAAAATAGATAATTATATAGAGAGAATAAAATTGAATAGTAAATTATTGGAGGATATTAATAAAAGTGGGAGAGATGGGAGTAAAGAATTTTGGAATTATGTTAAAAGGAATGTAGGGGAGAGAGACATAGTATTACTAGATGATGAGGGAATAGAGTATAGCTCTAGAGAAAAATTAAAGATAATCTTAAATAAGTATGTGATGGATATAGAAAAGATGTTAGATGTGAAGGGTAGTAATAGCAACATGTAAGCAAATAGTAATGGGAATATTAGGTTTACAGGAAATGAACTGATTGAGGCAGGGGAGAAATTGAAAAATAGAAAGGCAACAGGTTTAGATGAATGGGCAGCAGAAATGGTAATGAATTTAGGGCATAAAGCAAAAAATAAAACTATTATCATGTTTTAATAAAATGGCACAGAAGAGATTTTCTAGGTAGTTTGAGTAATACAAAAGTAAAGATACTATTTAAAGGAAAGGGTTAGGATCACAGGAAGTTAAATAATTATAGACCAATAGTGGTAACATCAGTTTTATATAAAGTTCTCTCATATATGATGACTGAAAGGGTTGCAAAATGGATGGAAGAAAATAATATAGTGGGAGAAATGCAAAGAGGTTTTCGATTGAATAGGCATATAGGAGATAGTTTATTTGTAGTCACACAACTTATGGATATGAATAGAAATACAGGTAGACAGTTATATATTATTTTTACAGATATAAAGAAGTGTTTGATAGAGTAAATATAAATAGATTATGGGTAAGTTTAGTAAATTTGGGAATGGATGGAGCTTTAGTGGATATTATTAAGTAATTATATGAAAATAATTACTATATGTATCAATTAGGGGATAATAGAATCAGTTAAAGTTAAAAGTGGTGTGGGACTAAGACAAGGATGCCCTATGTCACCTATTTTGTTTTTGTTGCATTTAAAAGAAATGGAGAAAGCAATAGAAGGATTAGGAAGATTGACAGAGATACCATTAATAGAGGGCAAGGGAGCATATACATTCATAGGCCTTTTATTTGTGGGTGATGTCTTCTTGTGCTTAAGAAGAGAAGAGATATGGAAATTATGCTGAAGACATGCACAAGCGTTGATAAAGAGATGGGATTAAATTTAGTGAAGAAAAATCAAAAATAATGATTAATTCTGGAGAAAAAGAAGACAAAGAATTTTTATTGAGGATGAGGGATATAAAGTTAAGGTGTGATGAATAGATATAACTATTTGGGAATCATCTTAAGTAATCAGTGAAATTGTTTGGATGAATGGGAGCAAAAATTGATAAATGAAGCAAAGGAAAGAAAAGGGATTGATAATGAAGTTAAAAGTGTTTTCATATAATAATGATGTAGCTAGAATTGTATAGAAGGGAATGGCAGTAGCAGTGTTAGCATATGGTAACAATGTGTTATGTGTTAGTAAAAGGGTATTAGATTATTCAGAAAAAGTACAAAGAGAAGTAGGAAGACATGCATTAGATGCAGAAGTGAGCATGGCAAAGGTGTCAATTCAAGGAGAAATGAGATGGTCAAATTTTTATATGAGAGATGCAAAAAGAAAAATGAAAATGTTCGGTAGATTGCAGTTTATGTATAATAATAGAACAGCCAAAATAGTATTTAATTGGGTTATAAGTCAAGGGCAGGCAACAAGATGGATGAGAAAGATAATGTGGTATGCAGAAGATTTGGATAAAGAATTTATGTCAGTATACTTGCACAAAAGGTGGGGTGATTGTGTTAGGAGAATTGTTGAGTGTTATAGTGGAAAGAAATGGGATAGAAGAATAGATGCATTAATACAGAATAGGGAGTTGGAGAGATGGAGAACAAGTATGGAGAGTAAAAAGAGTTTAAATATATATATATATATATAGAATTAAACAGAATATTGGGTATGAGTTAATTTATGATAATAGCAAAGGAAGTAGTTTGCTATTTAAAGCTCTAGATCTTTAGCAACAAGAGAATATATAGTCTGTAAATTGTGTAAAGAAAGCATAGAAACCATTAGGCATCTATTAATTGATTGCAAATGTGTGGAAGCAGAAAGAGTACCAATAATGAAGTTATGGAAGAATAAATATAAACAAAGTGCTTACACAGAAAGTGGGTTATTGTTTTTTTATGCTGGGTTTGGAAAAAGATAAGGGGGATTTAGATATAAAGGCCATGGAGTGACAAAGATTATGTTGTGGAAATGGGATGGAGCAGGATATAAAAAACTTAGGGTGGGGAATGGAAAGTGAAGATAAAGTGGCTAATGGGTTTCTCTGGGCATAGTTGCTGAGAGATTCCTGACTTCATATCAGGAGAAGTCACAATACATCACATCACAATCGACATTCAGGCTTGTCAAATAGAAGAGTGAATTTATTTTGAACATAATGAGAAAAAATAGGTATCATAAAATTGTATATTTAAAGCGAAATAAATATTTTATTGGATCAATTTTGTTAATTTTAGAAAATTGTTTCAGTGTGAAGAAAAAGTCTGCCATTGTTTGTATATTGATAATACAGAGACAAATATTAAATAGCATCAAAAGCTTGGCCATGTGTTAAAGATCAAATAATAATAATAATAATCTTTCAAGTAATTATTTAAACGCAGAAGACATTAAGGAACAATCCTCTTGTAATCACATTAATAATTCTATATCTATCTGTAATGTAACTATAACTTCTTTTGTTGCTAATCACAGTACGTTTGCAGATATTGTTCATATTACCAACACATCAAATGAAATAATTGATGCTAATAAAGATATAAAAGATTATAAATCTGTTTCTATTGACGATAATCTTATATTCATTATTAATGGTTGTGCAGAATTTGTTACTCCTGTCTTAAGCCATATTTTCATATTATCTTTACAAAAGTCTGTTTTTCCTGATATATATATATATGTTCAAAAGATGGCGCTTTACCAAAACCACCGAACAAGTGTAAAATTTGTTTACATAAACGAAAAAAGAGTCAGAATTAACTACCTCTTTCATTTGCTCACCCCCAGATCAGCTGATTTCAAGCTGGTTTGCTCTCCTCAGTGAGGGATAGAGTATAGAAACTAGATCTAAACACTGACTCTCAAGTGTTCATGCAAAACGTTTCTATTAGATTGCAAGCGTGAATTTTTCAGACCGGTAAAGTCTTCAAACTCAGCCTAGCAAGCCAGATATTTATATGGGTCTGATCTCAGTTTAGTATCACCATATAATCAAAGTCTCTGCAATATATATCATTGCAAGAAAACTTTAAAGGTACATTTATGAAAAACAAAAACAAATTACTCACGTAACCTGCTATCACTTGTTATTTATGTTCAAAAGATGGCGCTTTACCAAAACCACCGAACAAGTGCAGTGAGTGGCAATATGTATAGTGAGTTTGCCTATTTTAATAACAATTATAAGCAACCATAAGAAATTGTGATCGTGCGATGTTTATTGGCTTACGTTATAGAATTCCTAATATAACTCAAACTAATGATTTATTTGATATTAAAAAATATAATCATAATTGTTATAGAAATTCTATGGTGGTTAAATGCCAAGTTGTTTAATAATATATTTTTAGACATTGATCTATTGCATTTGAATTGTCATGATTTCTTAAATCGATGTATACTAATTCTTGGTTTGTAAAAGCTGTACTATAATTGGATTGTTATTAGTCTGATGTTACATGCATAATAATAAAATTGAATTGAATTTTAATGGATGCTATGCTTATTACTGCAATTTCATTTAATGAAATCCATGATGAATTTTGTGTGATTAAAATTGCTACAAGAAAGATATGTGTTTATTATATATTTGAACGCTCACAAGAATGAATAATAGTAATTGACTGGCTTATTGCTTGGAAGATCATAACAGCTTTGAGAGTGAATAATAAAACTGGGCCTGAATTCTGGATTTTGAGCTCCAGAGCTTAATACTTTATCAGTGCACAAGAACAAATAACATTTGACCTTGAACTTAAAGGAAACATATTTTCGTAGAAGTGACTAGATTGAAATTTCCTCCTTTTACCTCTTCAATCAGGAATTAATCCAGGATAATTATTTTTGCCTGACACAAAAATATATAAAGAATAATGTTGTAATTATAAATTTATTTAAACGCACATTGATTACGTAAATAATATTCATTAAGGCTGTAGCCTCAAACACATGCATATAAAATGCGATAGTAGGGACCTCTACAGGTTTAAACCACAAGCTTACTCATGGAAGAAAAGAGGGGAATAATGTTATAATTTTTATTTTATATTGTATCAGCTGTTATGTTTCCACTAGTTAAATAATGCTAACTTTATAACATTAAGGACTCATGTAAAATGAAAGTTGTAATTATTTTTGTGTTTAAGAGAAAATATTATTTATAATATGCTGCAATGCTAAGCACGTTTTAAGCTACTTAAAGTCATTATCATAGCATAAGTAGTCTACTGAAGGTGGACTTATTTATCCTCAAGTCTCTGAGGTGATATTTAAATAAGGTTTTTATGCAAATCATCATCATCATCACCCATTATCAATCCATTGCAGGATGAAGGTCTCTCCAAGTTTAATCCATCTTCTCCGATCTTTAGCTTCTCTTCTCCACATCACCCCTGCATACTTTCTTATTTCATCCATCCATCTCACATGTGGTCTCTTTCTGGGTCTTTTACAATCTCTTGGAATCCAGTTTAAAATTTCAATTGTCCATCTATTATCATCTCTTCTAGCAATATGTCCAGCCCAACTCCATTTCAATCTTTTAATTTTTTCAATGAGGTCAGCAACACCTGTTTATTCTCTTACCCAAACATTGCGTTTTCGATCTCATCTCATTACTCTCAACATACATCTCTCCATACTTCTTTGAGTGGTCTGAAGTCTCTGTATTGCTCTTCTATTAAGTGTACAAGTCTCAGATCCATAAGTAAGAACTGGTAAAACACATTTGTTAAAAACCTTCCTTTTCAAACACATAGGCATTTTTCCTTTTAGTATCAAGTAAATGATCTAATTTAAATAGATTATTTTTTGATAGGGAAATGCAAAATTTTAACAGCATAATCATTGCTAAAAATATGTCATGCTTTTTTAAACTTGCATTTCTCGTCATATCATTTAGAAGATACAGTCCTAACTTTGTTGGGTCAAAGAGGTGGCCATGCTCAATTTCATACTCTAAAAAGATGTCAGAATTGGCCTTGTCATGGTTATATTGATATATATATATATATATATATATATATATATATATATATATATATATATATCTATCTATCTATACGATATATATACTGAGCTGCTCTAGTGCTGATTTTTGATCATGACTCCCCAAAGTAAACTACTGAAAACTGATTTGTTGCAATTGATTCTATATATGTTTTGTAAGATTTGTTCCATGGAGATAGCCTGTTCTTAGTGCTATTTATGAGTCAAATTAGAAAAGGATGAGTCCTGAAACTAACATTGTATGTGTCTGAGCAAATATCACACAGGCTATGAAATAATCCTGGAATATATGGAAGGTTAATTCAGGGTCTTGGAACAGGCTGTGATGGTCTGTGTCTAAGATTGTGATTAAACTTCTTGATAATGCTGATGAATGATTTATGTCCATATCCTATTTCATACAAGCCTTTAATGTATCATTCTATGTTTGCTTTACAATTGGCTTAATAGTTTTCAAAAAATTCAAACTTTATTTAAACTTAAGTGCATTCAACTGTTAATAATAACATGCAGATTAGTATTTAACCCAATGTCTCAAATGATATTCTACTCTCTTCTTCAAATATTGCTGACCTCAGTGACAGTACAAGCCAGGAAATTGAACATGAGAGCTTTAGATTCATAAATATTAAATTTAAGGTAACATTTTAATAAACTGGACTAGTGGTTGGAGGGTTGCCCTAAATTCAATATCCCCATATCTAAAGATCCCAGTATGATACTATTTTTCAAATGCTGTAACTATTCAGGGTAGTGACATCTGGAAAAGAGAGGTGATTAATAATACTCAAAATGTTGTGCTTTCTACTAATCTATGTGTGTATTACTTAGATTTGAAAGTATTTGAAAAAGTTTAAAGAAAGTTTGAATTTTTTTAAAACAATTTTACTTATTACTCCTAGATAGTGGAAATAGTCCAA
The DNA here is from genome assembly GCA_028023455.1 of Epiperipatus broadwayi. Taxonomy (NCBI): domain Eukaryota; kingdom Metazoa; phylum Onychophora; class Udeonychophora; order Euonychophora; family Peripatidae; genus Epiperipatus; species Epiperipatus broadwayi. Next base: position 3,948,321 of record JAQFVV010000025.1, on the reverse strand, counting down.
AATAGAATTACAACTCCAACATCATCATCATCATAAACTTTCGTACAAAAGTTGAAGTTGATTGCAAAATGTTTTTTAGATTTATATAAAAGCATGAATGTTTTTATGTATATCATTTTCCACCATCACTAGTCTATAGTTTCTTTTCCCCCAATTCGATTCTGACAAGTATTTTTGGTTTGATGTTTTTCAAACTCTTAAAATCGAGTTTGGAAATTTAATTGTCTATTTAATATCATTTTATTTAAAGTTGTTTTCAGACCAATAACATTTCCATCTATTAATTTTTCCAATAAGGTTAGTGTCATCTGCTTTTTCTCTCATTCACGTATTTTATTTTTAATCTTACACGTTAATTTCCACATACATGGCTGTAAGATTTGCTTATTTTTTCACTATTTTAGCATTGCTTGGATTTACAGTAAGAGGATAAACGAATTATTTTTGAAATCCAAACAAGCCCAGTAACTAGGAATTTGTATTAATGTTATTTTACTTGCAATACATATTTGATATCTAAATAGTGAAAATACTGCATCCTTAATGATAAATGATCACATGATCACCTTGTTATTAACAAGGCAAAATTCTTCATACAGGAGTGCCATCCTGTTCCAACCAGAGTAATCAATGGATGCCAGAAAGCTTGTGCATAAGATTACTCTGGTTGGCATAGGGTGGCACTACTGTATGGAGAGTTTTACCTTATTTGATAAATGATCATATTTTGATGTGATTTTAAGGTGTGTTACAAATGAAATTAGCAAATTTTTATAATTAAACACAATATAATTATGTTAATGTATTTATGAAATTATAAAGCACACCCAGAATTTTAAGAGGATTATAATTATTGTAACTTGTATATATAAAAATTAATTAGTACTAAAATCAAATATAGGAAAAAATAGTTCACTTAGTAATGTGATATGGCTACTCCTTTATCAGTCAGGAATCTCTCAGCCACTATGCCCAGAGAAACCTGTTACCCACATGACTATCTCTTTCCATGCCCCACCCTAACCTTTTCCCATATTCGTATCTATCCTGCTCCATTCCATTACCACAACATAATCTCTGGCCACTCTAAGGCCTTTATATCTAGATCCCCCTTATCTTTTTCCAAACCCTGCATAAACAAAAACCCACTGTCTATATAATCATCTTGTTTATATTCATTTTCCCACAACTTCATTATTTGTACATTTTTGCTTGTAAGCATTTACATTCAATTAACAGATGCCTAATTTCCATGCCTTCTTTTCATAACTTTCAGACTAACATCACCCACATTTCTTTATTTATGTGTGTATTTCCTTGTTGCTAATGATCCTGTTTGAGTCTTAAACAATAAACTACTTTCCTTATTATTATTTTAATGAACTCACACCCAATATTTTGTTTACTTCTATATATATTTAAACTTTTTTTATTCTCCATACTAGTCTTCCATCTCTCCAGCTCTATTTCTTATTATTGCATCTATTCTTCTATCACATTTTTGCCACTATAACACTCATTAATCCTCATAACCATAGTCATCCCACCTTTTGTATAAATATACTGACATAAAGTATTTATCCAAATCTTTACTCATAACCCAATTAAATGCTATTTTGGCTATTCTCTTATTATTCATAAATTGTAATCTACTGAAAACATTTTTATTTTGCTTTTTACATCTCTCATATAAAAACTTGTCTATCCAATTTCTTTGAATTACCTCCTTTGTTGTCCACATGTCTGCATCTAATGAATGTCTTCCTACTTTTCTTTGTAGTTTTATGATGTGGTATGATAATGCACTGTGGCTTTTTCTTTCTCAGAGTCCGTAATCTCTCAACCACTATGACCAGAAAAACTTGTTATTAGTCTTCTCTTCTTTTTCCATTCCCCATCCGAAGTATTTCCCATATTCTTCTCTATCCTGATTTATCCCATTCCCACAGCATAATCTTAGTAAATTCTATGGCCTTTATAATTAAATCCCTAATCATTTCCCAAACCCAGCATATAAACCAAGAAATGACTTTCTGTATTATCATTTTGTTTATATCTATTTTTCCACACCCTTTCTGATCTCGGGCATTTACATTCAATTAATAGATGTCTAATATTTTCTATGCCTCCCTTACACAACTTGCAGACTAAATTACCCACATTTCTCCATTTACATGTATATTCCCTTGATGCTAAAGATCCTGTTAGAGCTTTAAACAGTATTCTACTTTCCTTGCTATTATCATAATTTCCACACCCAATATTTTGTTTACTTCTATATATATTTAAACTCTTTTTACTCTCTATACTAGTTCTCCATCTCTTCAACTTCTCATTTTTTATCACCTTCCTTGCACTATAACACTCAACTATTCTCCTATCCCACCTTTTGTACAAGTATACTAATATAATTATCCAAATTTTGCATACCATACTACCTTTCTCACCCATCTTATTGCTTATACTTTACTAGTAACCCAATTAAATACTATTTTGGTTATTCTCTTACTATCCATAAATTGCAATCTACTGATAATGTTCATTTTAGTTTTTGCATCTCTCATATAAAAACATAACTATCCCATTTCTCCTTGAATTGCCTGCTTTGCCATCCTCACATCTTCATCTAATGCATATCTTCCTACTTCTCTTTGTACTTTTTCTCTGTTAAAACTTTCAGTAGCGCTACCTGTGGCACAAAGTTTGAACTAAATATGTATGTATTAATTTTAGGTGGCAGACGTCTATATTATTTTGAAATTAAGTATGAAAAGATTCTGCAAAAGGAAAATGAACAAAAATCATGAACTTCTGTTTTCCAAATCACTCAATTTGATGTGTAATCTTTTAATCTAGGTTATGCTGAAGGTCATGGGTTTAGCAACAGCTCCAGATTATAAAAACAGTTTAATGACAATCTTATCACAATATTTTTGGACCAACATGCCTTAGCTGTTTATAAGTGTGTTATACACTCAAAAGGCAATCCATAAGTATTCCACAAACTCTAAAGATAGAAAAATGCTGTTTTAAAATTTTTATTATTTAGCATACAGATTGTAAAATGAATGTTCAGAGATTCCAATCAATAAATAGATTCATCACTGCCTTAGTATGTGTTTTAATTTCACTGTTTGCATACATTTGATAATCATTAACTACATCATTCACAGTTTGTATTCATTCACATTTACATAGATCTGTGGCTGATAAATTCTATTTATGAAGCATATGAGCACAACAGGCATGGGTTCTTTTGAATTTGTGGATCAAAGACTCCAGTTGAATCTAAGAACATCAAATCCAGCTGATTTTACTAACGGATCATCAGAATAATTCCTCTTTTTTAAGCCATAAATTCGTCATATGTAGATTCTTAGTTTAGCATCCAAAAAGAGACGTTTGAGATAATGATCACATTATTTCCACTGTACACCAGACAATAAAAATAGCATCAATTTATTGGTGGCATCCAAAAGTAAATAATCCAATTTTTAACCTTAAGATTTTAAGATAATATCGTCGCACTTTTTAAATGTTCTGCTAATTCACATTGTTTGCGCCTACCTACTTATATGCACACATGTAAATAATGTACATACATGAATATATACTTACAAACATATACAATACTGCCTTAGAATTCTATATAATTTTTCTTTATATACTATTTTAATATATGAATTTTTTTTTACAGTACAGGCTTTTTATACATGCACTCCAATATGTAATATGTAGCGGTTTGAACTCAGACTTTCACATGACCCTCAACTATCCTCACTATCTCATACTGCTGACACACTTGATCACACACATTTCGCATTTGATCACACACATGTCAACATGTGTGTGATCAAGTGTGTCAACAGTATGAGATAGTGTGGGATAGTTGAGGGTCATCTGAAAGTCTGAGTTCAAACCCCTATATATTTATACACTATTCAAAATATATAATTTTTTATACTGAATGTTTATATATGTAAGTAGAGGGATTTGAATTCAGAATTTTTCAGTCTATTCATTCATCGCTTTATCTCAAGAAACCAATACACATGGCCACACACATGCAAAAAAGATACACGATTACCAATATAAGTACGATGAGTGCTGGTTCTGTCTAAAATATATATTGGGGATCATGTATATTTTTCCCATGTGTGTGGTCATGTATATTGGTTGCTTGACATAGAATGGAGGATAGACTGAAATATCCTGAGTTCAAATCCCCTCTATATTAAAAATTATATAGATAAAATTATGTTGTAATTATCCCCAAATTCTTATATAATAATCCTTTCATTAAATTTAAACTAATCAAACAAAATCCACAATTGTAATATTTTATAAAGTAATTCAGATGTTTTTATTTGCACTTAAATTAGGATCATTCTAACGATCAAAACAAAACCTCCTGCCTTGTTACACGTTCAAAAATGGTTCAATATTTATCTCAGAAAATGATCGAGCAAGCGAAGAACTACATAATAAAGTCTTCCGTTTTAGGTAAGCTTACTTGATATTCAGCAAGTAGTAAAATGGATGAACAAGTTGTTAGAAATAGTATAATTACGCATATACGATAATAGTATTAGTAATAATTAGCAAGAACTAGAATATTATTTCAAATAATAACATTATCTAACATTATGCATTATTTTACATAGATTTTTTTTTTTCAAATCTGATTTATTGTTTTAGAAGGATCGAGTAAGTCTGATTCAAAAAAGGAACAATTTGAAAGGTACGTTATTTTTACAAATATTAATTTTATGTTTCATGTTTATATGTGAAACTTAAATTGTTTTTTTAGCAAGTTGATTAGAAGAGGACTCTTAAAAATGGCTTCACTATCATCATTTTCAACAACTATCATTCCATTGCAGGATGGTTATCTTTAAGGTCAGTTCATCTTCTCTGATCTCTAGCCTTTCTTTCCACTCCACTCCACACATTTCATCTATTCATCTCACATGTTGTCTTTTTCTAGATCTTTTATAATCTCTTGGAATCCAGTTTAAAGTTTCAGCTGTCTATATATCATCTTTTTTAGCAACATGTCCAGCCCAATTTCACTTCAGTTTTTTAAGACTTTCAAAGATGTCAACAACACCTGTTTGTTCTCTTATTCATGTACTTCATTGTCTCTTTCTTCTTATTACTCCTAACATGCATCTTTCTTCTTTGAGTAGTCTAAATTTCCTGTATTGCTCTTCTTTTAAGTGTCCAAGTCTCAGATCCATAAGTAAGAACTGGTAAAATACATTTATTAAAAACCTTTTCAACCACATTGGTATGTTTCATTTTAATATTAAATTATTTTTACCAAAAGCATTCCCACCAAGTTTAGTTCTATGATTAATAATATTGGCCAAGGTATTTATAGTTGTTAACTTTTTCTAACTCCTCATTATCAATTATATTCATCTTTTGAAAAAAGCTATTGAACATTTCTTTAGTCTTTTTAATGATATAGAATTGATAAAAACAAAGATGGTGTATAGTATCAATTTTATTCAATTCACATAAACTACCATTAAGCCACAAACTTCTATTACTATTATGTGAATAAAATTAAAACTATTGTTCTAATTAATTTTTTTAATTATTGTTATACAAAAATTGTGTATTGATATAAAATACAAGCACATTTAGTGTTTTAAAGTATTATATTATTATTAATACAATAATTGTGCACACTTGGTGTAACAAAATTAATTATTCAAATTAATGGAAGATACCAAACATAGATAATTCAGGTTTATGCTCAACAAGTTTTCATTGTGATAAAGAAGTAGACAGTTTATATATGGATATACAAAATGATTTTGATCAGACAAAACAATATGTTAAAATTGTCACAAAAAACTTCAATGCTAGAATTAGTAAGTATATGAAAGATGAAAATGTTAGCAAATTTCATTATGATGACAGAAATGAGAAGTCACAGAGTTGTGGAATTTGCTGAAAAAGAATATCTGTAAATGATGAATCTTTCTTTGAGAAAATGCCAAACAAAAATAGACATAAAAGCATCCAAAAAAAGGTACAACATTTAATTATAGTTCAACTGACAAAAATATGTATTTCAAGATTTTAATGTTCTTAATGGATTTAACACCAGAAATGATCATCAATTAGTATGATGAAAATGTGTTAATGTAAAACTAGTACACAACAACTATTAGGAAGGCAATATTAATACTCATCAATAAATAGTATTTTTTCCCCATGGACAAGTCCAGAGAGCAATCACAACTCCAATTTATCCATTTCACTACTTCATTCGCTTCATTGACCAGCTCTTCAATTCCACATAACTCTTCTGATCTCTTATTGTCAATCTTTTCCATCCTTTTTTATATCCACTGGCAGATTCCCTCCACAACATCTTTCTTTTATAGTCATGTCTAATCCATTTCCTTTTTCTATTTCCAATTTCCTCATTCAATCTTCTTTTTTCATTTACTCTTTTCACCTACCAAAAAAAATATGTATTTCAAGATTGTAATGTTCTTAATAGATTTTGCACAAAAAGTGACCACTAATTAGTGAGATGAAAAATATGTGTTAATGCAAAACTAGGAGACAAAATCTATTAGAAAGATATTATTTAATACTTGATAATCATCAATCAATATTATTCTATCCCATGGACAATTCCAGAGAGTAGTCTCATTCATTTCTCCACTTCATTCTTTTTATTGCCCAGCTCTTCAGTTCCACATAACTCTTTCCACTCTTATATCATCCACCAATACCAATCTTTGCCATCCTTTTTTTATTTGACTCACCATTCCGTCCGTAACATTTTAAAATAAATTATACTTGTGTCTAATCCAGTTTCTCTTTCTATCTCTAATTTCCTCAATCAATTTTCTTTTTTCATTTACTGTTGTAACAGTCAAAACACGTGTATCTCGTTAACATAGTGCAGAATTCGACCACCACACAGAACAGCAGCACCATCGAGTAGCGAAGCCACCCGTGGTACCGAGTTCGAACATAGTTTCTCGGTTCCACACTACAATCTACGGAACAACACCTCTGATGCGACATAAGTAAACACTTCTTTAGGCACGGTGGTCAGGGAGATACAAGAGATTCATGGTATTGTTTCCGAGTTGGCCAACAATCAAACGAATATTAATTCACATATATAATCGAGGAAATATATATATAATGGGCATCGAATAAATGAAAACTTGACTACAGACGTACAGTTAAAATTATTTATTTACATATTTAATAAAAAAAACATTATTAATGTTATTAATCATTTTTATATTCAGAGTTTCAATAGCTGATTGGCAATTTTACTATATATATAAAAGTACATTTATTTATAAAGAGCATTCATTTATATGAAGGCGTAATCTAGCTACCTATGGTTCCCGAGTGAGTATTTCTAATGTGTACTGTAGGGGCTTTATACTTTGCATTGCAAGAGTCATCCGTGGCGGCGGACATACATTTATTTAATAAAATGTTTATTTTACAACTAAGGGCGAACATTTATTTGAGAGTGGATGACGAAAATAATGCCGAGGCGGAGTGATATAGAGAATGATAAACTAAATAAAGGAACACGTGGTACGCTTTAGAAGGGCGATATAAAATGGCAGCACTGGAACTGCAATGCCGTGAATAAGTTTATAAGGGTTTCGGGTTGGTCTATGCCTCGACCCGAAGAGGTAAGGTGTCACATGAGCATAACCAGGGACAAGCGGTCCGTGTCGCAATTTGCCAGCTGGCTGCGTGACGGTCGTCAAGCCCTACGGGAACATTATCATGTCCACTTGTGTAGGACGACTGGGTTTGATTCAACCCTATAGAATCCGGAGTATTCACGGCGTGGAATGGGCCATCGTGGCTTCAAAACGTAACACATGTATAAGATCTAAAAGATTATAGTAATATTTAACTAGATTTCAAACTTGGCCTCCCATTATCAACATTGACTGAAAGAAAAATTGGTGACTCTCAAAGAAATGAAATTTTCGTAATTATTCATTAAAAGTTGGTAATAAAACAAAATATCTAAGAGGGGCATTATTACAGCGAGCATGCCAGCTATTACGACGTAGTAGACCCTGCATTACAATAACTGATTCTTTGAAAGTGTCTCGATTTATATGAAATTTAAGTTATTTATAAAGCAAATATTAATGACAATTCGACATGCATTCAATGTTCAAGCGATTATGGATTTAGCTTTAAAACTAAGCCAATTATGAGAAGGTAATATTTCAATGATACTTATAAATAAAGTGTAGATTTGAGAAATACACACCTAAGAGGGATAGGGGGGGTAAGCTAGATTATGCGAGAGATTTACAAATTACATTAATTCTCGAATCTTAGTTTACAAAATTACAATTTTAACATTTAGAAGTTAGACAAATAATAGGAGATGAGCTATAGCTTATTATTCATAGAGTACTCTATAATTTGGAATACGCACACAGGTACCTGTTTATAAGATGTTTTCGTCCATTTGTTTAACAGCGGATTGTTCGTGATTAGAAGTTTTCTTTCTTGTCTTTGGCATTTCACGATTTTAACAGCAGCGGCTTTCTTGTTTGTTTCAGGCAGCAGATCCTTATGGTGTTCTTCCGATGGGCAAGGTGAAGGTCGGCATACAGTGGGCCATCTCCCGATGGAGAATAATCTTGGTGCTTACTCGGTCATACCTTGCAGTATCAATTTACTTTAAGATATTTTAGACTCTCCACTCGAGAGCAAAGCTAAAGTTCAAGTGCCAGTCTCCAGCAAGTCCAAGATGGCCTCCTTTTTTTATCTTGATCTTTTAATTTTTTCTGTTGAGATATTTTAGGTTTTCTTTATCTTGCCCTCAGGATAATCAATGCTTTTACTGATTTTAATTAGAAAGAAATCTGCTGTTCTATTGTTTGCATTTTACATTCGTTAATTACATTTTTTTGGGGGGAATTTTTCTTTAATTAATTTATTATCTATCACTGACTGATGCTTTTAAATTTTCAAAGACAAAAGGGAATAAAATTATTTTAACTTTAATTAATTATTGCATCAGATTTTGTTAGAATTATTATTTAACGAAATTCAAACTAAGCAATAAATACGAACTTTATAAATTCAATATAAATGATTAATATTACACAAGATTTATTTAGCTAAAGAAACCTAAATTATATTACTTTATCCGTATTTATTGCCTTTAATTTGAGATCGAAATGTGTGCGTGTTTATGTTGAATTCTACACATATTTGTACATTTTTAATATTGTTACACACACAATTCGATACCAAAAGTTTAAATTTGGGTGGGATAGACCGGTCAGTGAGAGATGACAGAAAAAGGTGAAACTTAAGATTCGAATACGAATCTCACTGTTTCATTTCCCCATACTTCCCGTGAACAATTAAGGAGGACAAAGGGAGCAAGAAAGAAAAAAAATTAACATTACATAATTTAAATATGAAAGAATTATTATTATTATTATTTTTTTTTTACAGATACATATAAATATAGAAAGCAGAGATTACATGAGGCAACGAACAATTTAAATACCCGGATCTAGAATTTAAACTTTAAATTTTAAAGTGACCTAATTTGGCCGTGTCTGGTTAGCAATCACTATAATACTATTAGTTAGACTGTTATAGATATATATAAAAAAAATTTATAGACTAATATTAATTTACATAATATATATAAAATTTTAAGAACAATACTAACGAAATACATAACAAAAGTTCTATGTAAAGCCCGATTTGACAGATATAATTTCCATTCAACCAATATTTATCAAGTTCGTTTTACTAAATTTTCTATACGGGATGGCCATCCGAAATGCTCCAATATTGTTATAACCCGGGTCAGGTGGATAATACCTACATGGTTTGAGATTACGGGCATTGTATGTCCCTTTTATGGTATCTCCATCTTTTAATAAATATGCATTTGGGCCACATGTGCGATCAATGATAAAGGGTCCCCGGTACAAAGGAAAGAACTTTTTATATAGTCTTTTATCTCGGTTACTTTGTTGAGAGTTCCGTACCCAAACATAGTTCCCGACCTGGAAATGTTGGCTTCTCCGATCTGCTCGTAATTTCCGTTCTGCCCTTTCGGTAAGGCGGCGGTGTGCCTTGCGCCTGTCAGTTTCAGTATTGATTTCACGTTCATCCATGGGTAATGGCGTCTTGATCAGTACTGAGTCCGCTCTACCAAAATGCAAACGTGTTGGTGTCATGCCAGTGGCCTCATTGATGGTTCCATTGATATATTGAAAAATCTTTTCAGTTTGATTTACCCAGCTCCTGTGATTTTGGTGAACATGGGTCCTAAATAGTCGGTTTATTTCCCTCATAACCCGTTCACAGGGGTTAGACTGAGGATTTCGAATTGAGGTCAGAATATGTTTAACGTTATGCTGCCTCAACCAAGTCTTCCATTCTTGAGACGTAAAGGCCGATCCGTGGTCCGAGAGGATGGTGACCGGTTTTCCAATCTTGATGAATTGACACTTTTGTAGCACTCGAATTGCGCAATGGGAATCTGCTCGCATCACAGGATAGGCCCAAGCATATTTTGAGAATAGATCATAAGTTACAAGTAAGTAACGGAATCTACGGTAGGATGGCAATGGGCCATAGTGATCGATCGCAAGTATTTCATTTGGTGCGGACGGAATGATAGAGGCACCTACTCCACTAAAGTTTCTATTTGGTGGTTTATCTCTTGCACAAATAGCACATTTCTTGAGGGTATCCATCACATCTTCATATAGCTTTGGCCAGTGAAATTGTCGTCTTATAGCTTCTTCTGTTTTTCTAGGGCCATAGTGCCCTACTAAACCATGCATATACATGATGAGACGGTTTCTGAGGTCAGGTGGTACCAAGATTTTCCAGTAAATTTTATCTCCCACAATCTGCTGCTGCAGCAACCCATTTCTTATCCAGTATAGCTTCTTTCCTCGAGGTGTTGAGCAGCCTTGTATTGGATTTCCTTGCTGTTGTACAATTTGGATAAGCTTTTTATATAGCAGATGCTGCTCTTGCCAATGTTGAAGGTTCCTTAACTTGTGTTCCATCTCCTGGTCCAGTACCGTTGCTGCAATTACCAATGGCTGATCACTTATTATGGGGTTGTGTGGCTCCAGTTCTATAGGATGTCGACTTAATATATCGGCCACCGTATTTTCAGGCCCAGGGCAGTAGACGACTTTATAATGAAATCTTTGAAGTGAAAGACTCCATCTGATGAGGCGGTCATTGTTCAGGTAACTTTTATTTAGGAATTCGAGACACTGGTGGTCAGTAATGATAATCACTTCTGAACCCAGCAACATCTGCTTGAACTTATTGCATGACCACACGATTGCTAGTGTCTCTTGTTCCGTCACTGTGTAGTTCTTTTCGGCTCCTTTCAGAGTTCAGCTGCTAAAATATAGTATTTGGTGTTGGCCTTCTGGGTTGACTTGAAATAGAACCACGCCCAATCCCTTCTGACTGCTATCAGTCTGCAAATAAAAGGGACGGGTAAAATCTGGATAGTGTAACATCACAGTCTCTAAAAATCTTCTCTTTACTCGACTGAAGTCTTCTTCATGGGTCTTCGTCCATTCCCATCGGTGGTGAGGTCTTATCAATTCTACTAGTGATGATGTATCTTTGGCAAAATGGGGGTAAAACTTGTGATAGTAATTGCAAAGGCCCAGAAATGATCGAACTTGCTTATGGTTCGTGGGCCTAGGGAAATTTTCAATAGCTGCAACCTTGTCAGGGTGAGCCCTAATTCCGTGACCATTTACAATATGGCCTAAAAAGGAAATTTCCTTCAAGGCGAAAAAACTTTTTTTTAAATTAACAGTTATATTTTTCTGGGTGCACTCATCGAAAAATTGTTTTAAATCCTCCAGATGCTCTGCAATGTCTCTAGACGCAACTACTACATCGTCTACATAACATACCAATTTTTTTTTTAATCTTTCTGACAATACTTGGTCCAAACACCTCATGAGGCCAGCCCCGCTATTTATCAGCCCAAACGGTACTCTTTTAAACATGTGGGTTTGCCCATTGTATCTGAACGTGGTATATTTTCGATCCTGGGGGTGGAGAGCCATTTGCCAGTAACTGGCAGTTAGGTCAAGAGTAGAGAAAATATTCTTAGCAGTCAACTTGAGGAATGTTTCTTGGATGGGTGGTGGGATGTCCCGCTCAGGTATAGTAATGTTGTTTAATGTCCTAGCATCGAGACACAATCGTATGGTTCCATCTTTCTTTTTGACTACGACTAACGGATTATTATAGGGTGATGACCCCTTTTCAATTACACCCCAGTCAATCATCTGCTTAATTTGAGCATTCACCTCTTCTTGATACTGAAATGGGATAGGGTATGTGCGGGTCTGGAAATGCGTCTCTTCTTTTACTCGTATCCGATGGACGTAATCACTAATTTCACCTGGGACCTGAGAAAATATGGTACGATTTTCCATAAGTAATTTTTGTAACTGGAATTGGTCCTCTACCTTGTCTAACGATGATCCCATAATTTTTTCTTGGATATCCTCATCAGGAATGGCCTCCAGACATCTTAATTGGATTTCTTCAGTTTGTTTATTTGTATCAAAACTAATCTGCTCTTGCTGGAAAGTTAGTATCTTTTTTTTATAGTCCAGGATACATTCATGTTGGGTTAAGAAGTCGGACCCAATTATCACGTCCTGAATTAGTCCTCTTATCACTAAGAAGGCGTGTCCTGCATTGGCTTCTCCTATCGATATTTCCAACCAGACTTGATAGTTTTCAGTTCTGGTCGTCCTCCCATCAGCCAGCTTCATTTGGATTGGGCGAGCGGGAAGCCTGGGTATGAGTCCATGTTTTTCGTAATTTGTTAACCACTCTCTAGAAACACAGGAAATCTGTCTGCCTGTGTCAAGAAGAATTTGTGCAACTGAGGCCCCGATTCTTGTATTAATAATTGGGCAAGGGCCAATCTGAAGTCCCCAAGTGGGATCCTCTTCCTGGATGACTGACATTAGGTTAGTCATCTCCACTACTTTCAGCTGCTGGCAAGATGAATGCTGGTACTGGTAATCTTTTACTGACGTCCCACTTGATCGAGTTGCCATTTGGTTTCTGTCTTTCTCACTATGATTGCTAGTAGTTGATGATTGCTGTTGTCTGGTCTCCTGCTTCCATTCGTGATCTACTAGACTTTCAGACCAATGGCTGTCATCTAAAACTGCAAGAAATTCTCCCATCTCTTCAATGTCTTTGATACCACTTATGATCATCAGCTTTTGGGTAGTTACTGGCATATTTTGTTGAATCGTTCCAATGATATGTCTATCTGCCAATGCGAACGTCGTGAGAGATTTAAATCGGTTTGCTTGGCAGAGGAAAAACTGAGCATGTGTTTCTTGGGGTACTGCTCCATATTTTTCATGACAGAGCGTGTTGTAGATATCCATTTGATGCTTGTCACTCCAATATTGTTTCATTAACGCATCTGTGTACTTCTCTATAGTTTTAGGTTTCCATTTCACCATATCCCACCAGTCTTTGGCATAGCCCTGTAAATGGTAACTGGCAATAGCTATCTGTTCACCTGCTTCTGCCTTATGCACTTGAAAGAAACTTTGTAAGCTCTCTAAGTGGGCTTGAGGATTTTCTCCTGTCTCTCCTCTAAAGATTTTTATCTGAATAATCTTTCCTAAGTAGCTTTGAGGTCTAACCTCCTTTGTCCTTATATTTCCCCCCACTTTATTGACTTGGGTTATTCTATATTCGTTTCCTATCATTTCTGACTCTCTCAAGACACATTTTTGGATTTCCTGCATATTCCGTCTGAGTATTTCCTCAACAAACTTGAAATTATAGTCCATTGGTGCTCTGTACTGCTGCGGAGCTTCCCTTCGCTCGGGTGTAGACTCCAAAGCCTCAGATAAATCTAGCTGCTCTGTATCAGTATTTTCTGTTTCCATTTTCTTATCCATTTCCTTACTATTTATTTATTTTACACTAGTAGCATTAAACTATCCCCCACCGGTATATTGGCCCTATAATACTCTTTTACTGCCCTCACTTATTCTACATTGCCCTATCTCTATATTGCTGCTTTTAATATACTTAACATATATATTATAACGAACTATTAGTAACGCGTATAAGCCACTGCTGTCATAATACATATATTTGTTCTTTAACTAAATTTTTATTGTTAAAACATAACAAGCTTCTGCTGTCTCTGATATATATATAATGGTGCTTTAATAAGAAAAAATTCAATGCTATCTGCTTCTCATTTAGCGCGATATTACTTTTTTTTTTTTTTCCGACATATATATAAAAAAACATTTCATTAGATCCGAGTATTTTCGTTCCTTCTTAAATTACACACACATCCCTGCTTTCCCTAAATTTGTTATTACGCCTGCCTTCCTTTCACTCACTCGACCCACATTATTTCACTCGATTTATTTTTATTATTTTCATTTTTATCCAAAACAAACTCTTATATATATAAAACAATTAGCCAACTCGGCAACGAACGCTAAAGAAATTTATCTGCGTTATTTTTGCTCAGGGTATCTATGGGTTTTATACTCGAAGCCTCACGTTGGAAAGCGCCAAACGCTAAAAAAAAAATTTAACTATGTAACAGTCAAAACACGTGTATCTCGTTAACATAGTGCAGAATTCGACCACCACACAGAACAGCAGCACCATCGAGTAGCGAAGCCACCCGTGGTACCGAGTTCGAACATAGTTTCTCGGTTCCACACTACAATCTACGGAACAACGCCTCTGATGCGACATAAGTAAACACTTCTTTAGGCACGGTGGTCAGGGAGATGCACGAGATTCATGGTATTGTTTCCGAGTTGGCCAACAATCAAACGAATATTAATTCACATATATAATCGAGGAAATATATATATAATGGGCATCGAATAAATGAAAACTTAACTACAGACGTACAGTTAAAATTATTTATTTACGTATTTAATAAAAAAAAACATTATTAATGTTATTAATCATATTTTATATTCAGAGTTCAATAGCTAATTGGCAATTTTACTATATATATAAAAGTACATTTATTTATAAAGAGCATTCATTTATATAAAGGCGTAATCTAGCTACCTATGGTTCCCGAGTGAGTATTTCTAATGTGTACTGTAGGGGCTTTATACTTTGCATTGCAAGAGTCATCCGTGGCGGCGGACATACATTTATTTAATAAAAATATTTATTTTACGACTAAGGGCGAACATTTATTTGAGAGTGGATGACGAAGATAATGCCGAGGCGGAGTGATATAGAGAATGATAAACTAAATAAAGGAACACGTGGTACGCTTTAGAAGGGCGATATAAAATGGCAGCACTGAAACTGCAATGCCGTGAATAAGTTTATAAGGGTTTCGGGTTGGTCTCTGCCTCGACCCGAAGAGGTAAGGTGTCACATGAGCATAACCAGGGACAAGCGGTCCGTGTCGCAATTTGCCAGCTGGCTGCGTGATGGTCGTCAAGCCCTACGGGAACATTATCATGTCCACTTGTGTAGGATGACTGGGTTTGATTCAACCCTATAGAATCCGGAGTATTCATGGCGTGGAATGGGCCATCGTGGCTTCAAAACGTAACACATGTATAAGATCTAAAAGATTATGGTAATATTTAACTAGATTTCAAACTCGGCCTCCCATTATCAATGTTGACTGAAAGAAAAATTGGTGACTCTCAAAGAAATGAAATTTCCGTAATTATTCATTAAAAGTTGGTAATAAAACAAAATATCTAAAAGGGGAATTATTACAGCGAGTATGCCAGCTATTACGATGTAGTAGACCCTGCATTACAATAACTGATTCTTTGAAAGTGTGTCGATTTATATGAAATTTAAGTTATTTATAAAGCAAATATTAATGACAATTTGACATGCATTCAATGTTCAAGCGATTATGGATTTAGCTTTAAAACTAAGCCAATTATGAGAATGTAATATTTCAATGATACTTATAAATAAAGTGTAGATTTGAGAAATACACACCTAAGAGGGATAGATGGGGTAAGCTAGATTATGTGAGAAATTTACAAATTACATTAATTCTCAAATTTTAGTTCACAAAATTACAATTTTAACATTTAGAAGTTAGACAAATAATAGGAGATGAGCTATAGCTTATTATTACTAGAGTACTCTATAATTTGGAATATACACACAGGTACCTGCTTTATAAGATGTTTTCGTCCATTTGTTTAACAGCGGATTGTTCGTGATTAGAAGTTTTCTTTCTTGTCTTTGGCATTTCATGATTTTAACAGCAGCGGCTTTCTTGTTTGTTTCAGGCAGCAGATCATTATGGTGTTCTTCCGATGGGCAAGGTGAAGGTCGGCATACAGTGGGCCATCTCCCGATGGAGAATAATCTCGGTGCTTACTCGGTCATACCTTGCAGTATCAATTTACTTTAAGATATTTTTAGACTCTCCACTCGAGAGCAAAGCTAAAATTCAAGTGAAAGTCTCCAGCAAGTCCAAGATGGCCTCCTTTTTTTATCTTGATCTTTTAATTTTTTCTGTTGAGATATTTTAGGTTTTCTTTATCTTGCCCTCAGGATAATCAATGCTTTTACTGATTTTAATTAGAAAGAAATCTGCTGTTCTATTGTTTGCATTTTACATTCGTTAATTACATTTTTTTTGGAATTTTTCTTTAATTAATTTATTATCTATCACTGACCGATGCTTTTAAATTTTCAAAGACAAAAGGGAATAAAATTATTTTAACTTTAATTAATTATTGCATCAGATTTTGTTAGAATTATTATTTAACGAAATTCAAACTAAGCAATAAATACAAACTTTATAAATTCAATATAAATGATTAATATTACACAAGATTTATTTAGCTAAAGAAACCTAAATTATATTACTTTATCCGTATTTATTGCCTTTAATTTGAGATCGAAATGTGTGCATGTTTATGTTGAATTCTACACATATTTGTACATTTTTAATATTGTTACACACACAATTCGATACCAAAAGTTTAAATTTGGGTGGGATAGACCAGTCAGTGAGAGATGACAGAAAAAGGTGAAACTTAAGATTCGAATACGAATCTCACTGTTTCACTGTTTTCAAAACATCTTCATTTGTTATTTTATTCATCCAATTAATTTTTCCATCCTTTTCCATGACCACATCTCAAAAGCTTTCATTCTGTTTCTAATTTTATTAATCAATATTCACATTTCACAGCCATACAGTAGTATTCTTCATGCATAGCATTTAATCAATCTTTTTCTTAATTCACTCTTCAAATGTTTATGGAATATTTTTTCTTAGTAAATATCTCCTTTGCTGATGCCACTCATAACCTCCAAAACATCCCAGTGAAATTAATTTGACATTTGCAAATCATCTATAAAATATTAACAGACCAAATTTGAAGATGGTATCAGTCCATAGGTGGAGCTATTGCAGGAAAGTCATCCTCCCCACAGCTCTCACAGAATGGCTCTGAAAAGTTGGTGTTGCAGCAGTGAAAGGTACCTTTTATATTTATGTGGCCCTTTAAAGGCCTTATTTTGCTGCTAATGTATTCTTTCATACACTAAATCTCAGTTTTAGTGCATTTTAAACCCAATTTCCCAGTATTTACCTTGTTCTTACCAGCATTTAACTACCTCATCCCCCCTCCTGTTTGGTGGGTGATTCAACTGTTTCATGAATCATAAAGGGTTTTATATCCTCTTAGACTCTTAAATATTTCTTCTACTCCAATTCCTTGTCACTCAGAACTTGTTCATAAAGTTTTTTGTGTGTTTATCCAGTTATTTATGTCATATTTAACTATCTTTTCTTCCAGACACTCCCTTCTCTGGGATAACCAATCGTCTAAAATTCCACTCAATTTTCTCATTACTCAACTAAAACTATTAATAACAAGTTTTCCAATTTTTTTTTTTGTTGTTTTTACATCAATATATTTAATTTTTCCATTTCAGAATTGTTTTTTTTTTTTCCAATTACTTCTCAATCTTTCAAACGATTTAAAGATGGCCACTGCCCCTAGCAAAAAAAATGTGCAGAGACCTAAACTACATGAACAAATAACATCAAAATTGCTCTATCAAAGGTAAAAAGCAAGTCAAAAAGAACAACATGACTAATCATAATGCCATTCCAAGTATAACAGGAAAAAACTAACGCTACTTATCTTTCTACAAAGGCCTGTTGCATCTAAGCATAACAGAAATCTTCTCATCCACCCCTGAAACCTCTAAAGATTTAACATATAGTAATTCCTCCAAAGTTAATGTCACATATGGATCCTCTAACAATTCACCAGGGAAAATAAGCCTATCAACATTGCTCTTTACCAAAGACTCTTCTTTGCCTGGACTACACACCTTTTCCATATCCCTATTTCATATGTATTTCCTTCCCCTTCACCATATTGTATTTGAATTTCATTTTACCATGTAATCATCTTTATGTAAACCTTTTTTAATTTTTGTGTATTTTTCTTTTTGATGAATAAAAGCTTTCATCACTGAGGAAATAAAGGATTGTACACAAAATTTCATGCTCCGCCTTATTACAGTGTATTACAGTGAATCTTACACTAACAGATTGATGAGAATCATCCAGTGCATGTATTTGTACAATGGAGCTAAACAAATCCTTTTTGATCATGATCTTACTAAGAATAACACTATGTGCTGAGAGAGAGGATAGAAAAGAAAATATAACGAGGCTTGAGTTATTGCAAGTGATCCATATTTCCATCAATCAAAAAGATTCCCTGTGTCCCATTGTCAAAAAAGTGGAACATCTAATCACTTCATTTACATACCAAGCCTAATTTTCATATTGGACCATACTAATATAAGGGCAATCTTATTCAGCACTATGATTGTGAAAGGGTCCATATTTCCATCAATCAAAAAGATTCCCTGAGTCCTATTGTCAAAAAAGTGGAACATCTAATCACTTCATTTACATACCAAGCCTAATTTTCATATTGGACCATACTAATATAAGTGCATTCTTATTCAGCACTATGATTGTGGAAGGGGTCCATATTTCCATCAATCAAAAAGATTCCCTATGTCCCGTTGTCAAAAAAGTGGAACATCTAATCACTTCATTTACATACCAAGCCTAATTTTCATATTGGACCATGCTAATATAAAAGCATTCTTATTCAGCACTACGATTGTGGGAGAGATCTGCTGAAATCTGGTTCAATGCATTTAAGGCTTTCTTATAGTTTGATTTTTCAGATTAATTTGAACATTACAAGTTTGTTAGAATTACATAATTATATAATATACCTTTGAGAATTTGATAATTTATTAAGAGCTGCAAGAAAGATAGCTGATACAGAAAAGCAGTAATTTATCTATCACTAAATATTCTACTGAGTCAAGACAATGAATGAAGAAATGAAAGAGTATAAAACTTTTTTAAATGGTCCATTAAGAAAAAATAAACACCTAGAATCTAAAATTCTGTAAAATGATATGAAAGTAATGATAAAAAATTATAATTGTGAATTTGGGAGGAAAGTTATAGAAGAGAATAAAAGTTTCAAAAGTATTAAATAATGTTTTGGATATTAGAAGAAAAATTGTTTCAGCGATCCAAAAAAAAGATGAAACTATTATTAAAAAAGGAGAAAATATTATGAAATATGTGGAAGGGTAAAGAGTTGTGTATTTAGAGGAGATTAAATCCAGACTTTCAAGCTCCTTCTCATCATCCACTCCATCTTATATAACTGATACATATGACCACTTGTGAAAAAAATAAATAATCTCCAGTATACATATTTCATGCTGAACCAGCACTCATCAGTTGGTCTGGATCATCATCTTCAATACATATATATAATCATTGCTCAGTTCATATTATGATAGCAAATCTTCAAACTTTTATGGACAGTCTTCAATCTTCTCCAACTCTTCAGCCATTGAAAATCTGATGATGGCATGTTCTTAGCCCATGTTTGCCAATTTTGTTGTCACACTCCTGTTAACTATAAGGTATTCTGCCCCCTCATATGTAGAATCTTAAGACAATTTAAATACACATATGAGAAATCAGAATGCCTTGTGGACAACATGGGTATGACAACTGAATTGGCAAGCAATGGCTTTGAACATGCCATTGTCAGATTTTCAATGACATGGATGACAGAAGAATTGAAGAATGGAGAAAACTGAGCACTGATTATATATATGTGAGTGGAAGATGTTAATCCAGATCAAGTTATGAGTGCTGGTTCAGCATAAAATATGTATATTGGAAATCATTTGTCTTTTTTACATGTATGTGGGCATGTATATTGTAGTATAAGATGGATTGGCTAGCTGAAGGAGCTTGAAAGTCTGAGTTCAAGTCCCTTACAATTACATTAATTTTGGTGTAGACAGTGTACAGGTATTTAGATATTACACATTTAGTCAATATTCTGCCCATCTCTCTTCTATATGATTAAATGATCATATTATTAGCCTATGTGTGTGGGACAGATTGATTTACAGTCAACATGGTCATGACAATAATATTGGCATCAGCAAGGGCTTTGAGCATATCATATTCAGATTTTCAATGATATGGCTGGCTGAAGAGATGGAGTGTGGAGAAGATTGAAATTCGTTTGAAGATTTGCAATCTTAATATAAACTGAGCACTGATTGTATATATGTTTGGGAGATGATGATCTATACTATGTGATGAGTGCTGGTTTAGTATGAAATATGTACTCTGGAAATCATTTATCTTTTTCACATGTAAGTTGTCATGTGTTTTGATCATATAAGATGGTTTGGTTAGATGTAGGGGCTTGAAAGTCTGTGTTATAGTCCCTTACAATTACATTAATTTTGGTATAGACAGCGTACATGTATTTAGATATTAAATGTTGGAATTATTATTGATATTATAAAAATAGGTGAGAAATAGAAAAACTGTTGGAAAAGATATGGACTAAATCTAAATGATAAAGATGTACCAGATGATTGCAATAATAATACTTGTGTTTTTACTTCATTTATTTGTCATTTGGCTGTGAAATTTTTTTCATGGCTTTGACACAAATGTTTTTTTTTGCAACTTAAACATGGCTGTATGCACTTTTAGTTAGATCCACCAGAGCTTTGATTCTAGTATCCCTCCCCAAATGTTCATTTAGCCATATCTAAATTGCAAAAAAGAAAAACCATTTTGTGTTTCAGACATGAAAAACATTTCACAATCAAATATTGATGTTTTAAAAAGGTAATAAAAATACATTAGAAATACAGACCTATCAATCTGCTATCAAGTCTATGCAAAATTTTTTACTATGATAATTACATCTCATTTATAATAAAAATTGATTTCTCACCAATCACAAGAAGAATCTGGTTTTTAAAATGCTTTTTGATTACATTTAAACATTGGTAGAAATTATAGAAAGGATCAGTGAATATGAATCACTATTATGCTTGGATTTATTGATTATGAAAAAGTGTTTGATTTGCTAAGTGTTTTTAGGATGATTAAAGCATTTGATCATCCAGTAATAAACCTGGAATATTATTACATTCTAAAGATAGTTTATGGAAATACAAAAGCTGTGATGAGATTACACCATAATACTAGAAGATTAACATTGAGAAGAACATATATAAAAGTGATTTTCTATGTCCAAAACTTTTTGCAGCAGTTTTAAACCAAGTGTTGTATGGATTAAAATGAAAAACTAAAGATGTAATTGGAGATTACTATTATTATACTAAACATCACATGATCACTATTTCCTATACTTACACAAGCTATACAGAAATGCTTCAGAGGTTCAGAAAATGTTGCAAGAGTTCTCAGATAAAGAAAATAAAGATTGAAAATTGTGAATTAAAAAATGTTAGCAGCTACCTATATCTTAATCAGATTATTTAATATACATGAAAATAACATGGATGAAATTAATCATAGAATTAAATTTGGATGGAGTGATTTTGATAGAAATAGCTTTACATTAAAGGAAAATATGTCTGTATATTTAAAAAGAAAAGCTTTTAAAAGATTTGGTTTATGACTTCTTATTAATGAATCTGAGGCTTGGACCTTTAAAGAGACTTCAGGGCTGTCAATAAAATATGAAGAGATGGGTGTAGGAGTAACAAAAAGATATTGAAAAGGACATATATGAAAGAGGAAACAGGTGTCAATGACATCATTGAATAAATTAAGAAACTGAAATGGAGCTGAAATGACCATATTGCTAAAAGAGATGATAATAAATGGACAGTTACAGTTTTTAATTAGATTCCAAGAGATTATAAAAGACCTAAAGAGAGATCATGTATAAAATAGATAAATGAAATAAGGCTGTTTACTGCTGTTTTTTTTTTTTTTAAGAAAAGAAGCTGGAGATCAGACAAACTGGATGGAATGAATGAAAGGAGAGACCTTCATCCTCAACTGAAGTCGATTGATAATGTTTAAAAATGATACTGTTTATAAAAAATATACAAACTATAAATTGTAAAAATTAACATTTTAATTTTCAGCAAAGTTTGGTTATATAAAAAAAGAATAAAAAAGTTTCTTGTTGAAATATGAAAAGCCACAAATTTAAAGACCCTGGAACCTGTAGATTTTAAATTAATTGCAGTCTACTATATCTAAGATGCTAATTAAGACCATTTTTGAAAGGAAGACATTAACATTGAATGAATGATTGTGTCTTTAATCATGTGCTAATAGAGTTTTCTATAGTTTAGAGCGGTGGCCAATTGGTAGACTTTGAAGCTGAAGACCCATGGGTCACAGCTCTGTCTTTTTGGTACTCAATTTTTTTTTGGAAAATCTTCCTGTAAACTTCTGAAAAACAAGATATTTGCTTACCAAATAGTATTAAAATGGGTAGAAATCATCCTTTATCTTGAATGAGAATGGTGTCATAAAAATATCAAGCTATAAACATGGGCATGAAGTTTCAGGTTATGATGTCTCTGTTTTTCCAGAAGGGTGAAGGATTCTATAGATTGCAACATAATGAGAGAGGATGTTCTTCGTGTTGCACTGATTGTAAGGTGGGGGAGATGATGAGGGTTGACCAGGTGGTCTGAGTTTCTATGCTGGTATATGGTTACAACATGGTAAACTTGAGATGGAGGATCATTAGTGATAAAAAACCCAAATCTAATAAATAAATGATAAAAACCATTTGAGTTCACAGCAGAAGGGGAGGGACAATAAACCAAACTAAAGTTTAAAAAATAGGTAAAAGTTTAATATTAAAAAAAGTAATTTTGCAAAAATTATAGAGCTTTTAAATATTTACTAAACTGGTTAAGAATTCCATGTGCAGTCAGTAGTACATCTGATTGGCTGTCACATAAGCATTTTTAAAGCGTATCCGTCAAAGGCTTTTAGCTTTTCATATTATTACTATCATCTGTTTGCTATTAATAAATGTAATATATTTTGTTACTGTCATTTCATTAGACTTGAAAATTGCTTCATAGTAAATTGCAAGATTTTATGTTTATTTATATATAATATTTAGTGAATTAAATGGGAAGGTACTTTAAGCTTCATGCTCTTATTTCAGAATGCTCGAGTCAGCCATATTTATATATAAATTTAAGTAGGAAAAGATGAGTTCCCATCTTTTTCTCATAGTTCTGACTTGTGTTTTAGAATTAAGAGTTCCATGTGCAGTCAGTATTACATCTGGTAGGCTGTCACATGAGCATTTTTAAAGTGTATCTGTCAAAGGTTTTTAGCCTTTCACGTTATTATTAAACTGGTTAAATAACAGAACCTACCATCTTGCTTATAGCAGGAGTGAGGGAACTGTTTGTGTTCAAGATGGTTACCAGGAACTCATGTTTTTGAATCCATATTTAAAAATAAAAAGTCATTAATAAGTCATGGGACAATGCCTATAATAGTCAGATCCATTCTTAATCATATTTTTGGATTCACATGTATCAATAAAGATACTTAGATATGCACATATTTTGTGTTTGAGGCCAAATGAAATCATCCCTGATATAAATCAGTAGTTGTTTTACTAATACTGTCAAAGTTAATAATAAAAAATGAAATCACTTAATATAACAGTTTATAAATTCAATATAATCTATGCTATATGGCAAAATGGTTCACCATTTATTAAGATTTAGTGATACTTACTATGACTACCAGATCTATAAGTAAAAGGTTTTGGAGATTAACCCATTACTAAATAATAGTTGTGCTATGATGACAATTTTTAGGCTTTATATTTGGAACATATCAAGATATGTTGCTTACTGTCTCTTGGGTTTCTAGACTTACTACACAATCTTAGAAATTGAATAGTGTTTAATAGTCATTAATCATATTCTTCACAACCTTTGTAGTTAACTTTTACACCTGAATTTTCTCATGGGAATCTTCACTAGTTTACATTATTCTCTCTCTCCCTAGTTTTCATTATGCTGCATTTAGTTTTTGTGAACAGTTCTGTTTATCAATAAGACATCAGTTGACCTTCAAAATGTCCTATAATCCTTGATTACATATTTTTCTATCTATTAGCAATAGATTGTTAATAGAAAGGAAAATGTGTAAACAAAACCATGTAGTGTTTTGTAGCAGGTGATGATTTATTGATTTAACAAGAATTCTGTTCAAAGAATATAATTAAAAGGTAGTTGCTAGAAGATTGGCACATTAAATTCCCAAGTCCAAGTGGACTATACAAAAATGCAGAAGCTCATCAGTGAAACTGATCTGGGATAATTGAATCACATAATGCCAAATAAGAATTGATTAAGCACCATCATCTGTCATCTAGTAATAATAAAGCTTACATTAGATGGCAAAAACATAGTGAGATTGGAAGAAAATTGCTAATGCATTACTAATAGTTCTGTTTATAGATTATTTTCAAATTTGTTTCTTTCTGGAACAATTGGAAATTCAATGTATCATCACATGATTACCATTTTTTATAATTACACAAGCTGTTAAAACAGTAGCAAAGTCTCCATATAGGAGTGCAACCGACTACAAGCCTTAGTAATCAATAAATTCAAACCTATAGGTGTTTTCATCAAGTTCATAGCTTTGTAGATAACTAAATAGGTAAAAGGTAGGCTGCTGGACAATTGCATTAGATCCTAAAATCTAGGTAAGTACTCTTAAATCTAAGGTTCCTCACTGATAAAAGCTACATGCTAGAAAGTAGTCTGGGGATATTGGATGACTAAGCACTAGAAAGGGATTTTATGCTGAAATCTTTTTGCATCCATTGATTATTAAGATTTGCAGTGGGTGACACTACTGTACTTCATGGAAAGTTTGCTACAATTTAGTGTATCACAACAAGATACATTTAATACCGTTTATACTGTCTTTTTTCATTTTTTGTCAACAGCAAAAACAATTTAATCTTATGAATCAACTTTAAAAATTATAATTTTATTAAAATGATATATTTTGTTATATATGTGTGTTTCTATATATATAATATAAAGTCAGATGTCATATGTATAACAAAATATATGTGGTATTTAGTCAACAAAAGTTTTTGATATGATCTTTTAAAAGGAAAGTCGTTTATATATATATGAAATGCCAATCATCAAAATGAGATTGGTCTTTTAAATGTTGGATCAACTCTTTTAAAATAGCGAGTTTGATGTCATGCATGGACTTGATTATTAATGTCATGTGTTATATATATATGGGGGATTAACAGCAATGAAATTTTATCTATTACTTTTTTCCTATACAGTTTTGTAGTTTTATTGCTTGTGTTTAAATGTGATCATATATTGTTATAATATGTGTATATTAAACAATAGTTTAAGAAAGGTTTTATAATAAGGTAAGTATAAATATTTAAGTTTTATATGTTTAGTTTGGGTTATGAATTTTATCACTCATTAGTTTATCTTTTAATTATAACAACAATTAAGTATTTTCTTATATTAAATGCTTATAAACATTTTTATTTTTCAGGAGTACATTTTATTTGGGTTATATTCTCTTTGTACATATAACTTGTGGTACATTATATGTAGAGAATGTTGTTATGATGGGTATTGGTGTTGAAGTAGATAAGGTTGTTTAATGGTTCTTGGTGGGATCTAAGATCATCTCTTACAGTATATAAATATAATATTTGGAAGTGTGATTTGAATATTTTTTATTTAATTTTCAGCTAGCCTTATGCTTTATAATATTTTCTTATTTGGGTATATGTTTGTGTATGCATTATTTAATAATTATTTTTTGTTTCTTCATTTTTGTTTGTATATATCATCATAAACTATCATATAATATAAAAATTCAAACAAGCCTTCACTCACGTATTTTGGTATCAGCCAATTCTTATCAGATGAGGAGTCAGAGATATGTGAAAGACTGAGAATTTATCAATGTATTTTAATGAAGCAAGTTACATTTACAGTACGAAATTATAAATGTCAGTCTATTGAATTGGTGTGGAAATCTCATATTCAAGTCATTGGCTCATCTGACAAAAATAGGTCGATGTCCAAAATGCATATATAATAAATTAAGGCAGATTTGAATTATTACACTGAATAATAGTTTATAATTATACATAGAAGCCAAAATGAAAATCACATCACAGGTACATGAGTTATATTCATGTATATATATATTGTATAATACATTTAAGCTCACTTAAATTCTGCTTCAAATGTGGAAGATCATTAACTTATCCATTAAAATCATCTATTAAATATAAAAACATATATTATTGCAAAAATCTCTATTGTAAGAAGTTCGAAAAGATGGGAAAAAAAGAAAAAATGTGCGGTAAGAAAATGTTAATCTTTTTCGTCTTTTACAAACGTTATTGTTAATTTAAATATTTATTTCGACTAATCAAATACAAATTTAAGTATAAAACATTAGTAATGATGCTGTTAATATTATTGTCCTATCCCCCTTCTTTTTTTGGCAAAACGCCTCCGAGTGTAAAGAATTATTTATGCCTACCATCTCAATATATTAAAAAGATGAGTTTTGAGACAATAGATATCATATGGTATCAATTTTAAAGTCATTCTCCCTCCTTTTTTTTTGGCAAAACGCCTCCGAGTGTAAAGAATTATTTATGCCTACCATCTCACTATATTAAAAAGATGAGTTTTGAGACAATAGATATCATATGGTATCAATTTTAAAGTCATACCAGATGTAAACTAAACATTTAATATAGAATTAAGACAAGGTAAGAGTAATTTAATCTCATCTTAAAACCCTTATGATTAATTGATGCCATGATTGTAATTATTAATGAATTTGGCTCTTTCAAATTAAATATAAGACAATGGAAATTTTCTTTTCTTATTGTGATTGTCAATATTATATCATCATCTTATTGTCAGAATACGTACAAGTACAGAATGATTCTTTATACTTGCATTCTCAGATTTTAAAGAAATGAGCTTTGTAACAAATGATCTAATGCAGAGCTAAATATATACCAAGCATAAACAAAGCTTTGCATAATATAGTCAACAAACAATCAATAGAAAATAAGAGGCATTTCTTCCTATTTTAAAAAACTATATGAATAACTGAAGACAAGTAAAATATGTAATTATTAATAAATATATACTTTCTAATTAAACATAAACCAATGGAAAAGAACTTTTTTTTCATGTGTTGTCAATATCATGGACCCATCCCTCTTTGTCATAATTCCTGCAAGCATAAAATGATTGTTTATACCTATGATCAAAAATATTTAAAAGGCATCACTTATCAGAAGGCTTATTATTTTAATATCCAAGATTACAGATATAAATGGTTATTTTAGAATTGCAACCCTTCTGACAAAATTAATGGGATGTTACCATAATATTAACTACACAGAGGCAAAACTTTCTTTATAGTAGCATCATTCAATGCAAGTTAGAATAATCAATGGATGCAGTAAGGTTTGTGCATAAATTTCTATCTACTGTGTACTCATTCAATATTCGGTCTAGTTTTTAGGTGGAGTACTCTTAGATCCAATGCTCCTCACTGATGAATGCCACATGCTAGAAACTAGTCTGGGGATATTATATGAGTAATCACTAGATAGGGATTTTATGCACCAACCTTCTTGTAACCATTGATTATCTTGACTTGCACTTTGGTGCTACTGTATGGAGAGTTTTGTCTCTGTGTAAGCATAAAGAATGGTGATTATATGATGTTTATTGGTTTAATATTAACTACACATGGAAGAGAAAATCATTTCCAATATTTTATGTTAATTTGAAAATGTTGCATTTAGTTTTAATCAACAAGAATTTGAAGTTGAAACCAGTACATTGCCAAAAATTTGCAGACCTCTTGCCCCCATGTAACAATCGGAAACATCTTCATTTATGCAAATTGTTGCTTTGCATAGCAAGAAATGCTTCTACTATCTCATAAGCAGCAAGATATTATACACTGTTGCACCATTCTGGAAAAGGATGCATAATAAAGCTACCCAAAACCATTTCAGTTCATTGTGGAAAGGTATTTCTCAACCATTACAACCTTTTCCATGTGCAATAAAAATTTATTTAATTTAAACTGTTAAACTCTATAATGATCTGGATATATATGGGTAAAGGATCTCTAAACAAGGCAAAATTCTCTCCATACAGTAGTGTCTCCTTGAGCCAACCAGAGTAATCAATGGATGCCAGAAGGCTTGTGCATAAAATCCCTATCTAGTGCCTACTCATCCAATATCCCCAGACTAGTTTCTGGTTTGTGGCCTTCATCAGTGAGGAGGCTTGGATCTGAGAGCACTGCACCTAGATCTTAGGATCTAATGCAACCCTCCAGCAGCCACCTTTTAGCTCTACTTAACTACAAAACTATGAGAATGAAATTGAAAACACAATAATATTTTCAATCTAAGCTCAATAGCTTATATAGTCATATGAGTCTGAACTCAGATCCAAGACTCCTGACTGATGAAGGCCACAAGCCAGAAACTAGTCTGGGGATATTGGATGAATAGGTGCTAGATAGGAATTTTATGCACAAGCCTTCTGGCATCCATTGATTACTCTGGTTGGCACAGGGTGGCACTACTGTATGGAGAGTTTTGCCTTGCTTAAAAACAAGTATGTGCTAGTATAAGAGATGGTGATCATCTGATGTTTAGTGGTTCAGAGGATCTCTACTTCTACATGCACCATGAATACATAAAACTGGTGTATTCGATGTTTTAAATAAATGATAGCTGATTTATTTGAATAGTGGCTAAGAAGAGGTTTATCCAGTATATCTATATGTAGATATTGGCTGAGCATACTTTTGACAGATAAAGCCATAAAGCCAGATTCATAACACTTATGAACTGCAGGATACTTTGCTTTTAAGATAGTTCAACACTATTTTCTTTTTTATTGATTGTGTTGGAATTGTTACCTTAATTCTTTTAACTTTGGCTTTCTGTCATCATGTTCAGAGCACCTTTACCAGGTGGAAAATATGGCCAGACTGTTGTTCATGCTCTAAGAAGATAGATATATATTCAGAATCATTTTTGTATATTTCTTCAAGCACTTGTGCTGTGAAATTCGGTGCTGTGAAATTCTGGTGGCATTATTTGCAAGAGATTCCCCATAGTATACAGATCTGCAAGAATCATTATTGGAGTCAATTTTATAAAGATCTGGGGGTTTAATTCTGGGAGATTTTTATCCTTTGTATTATTTAATAGTCTGTTAAAATTAGGGAGGGGAATTCTCATACTTACATTGTACATATTAAGTCAGATTTTTATCATTTTGTGTGATATCTTCAGTATGAAGGCAATCCTGCAATTTATGAGAGATGTGATTATAGCTTCATCATCTGAAAGCATGTTCAGCCATTGACTACATATAAATATAGGAGATTTGAACTCGGACTTTTAAGTACTCTTCAACTATTTACACTATCTCATACCACTGATCCACATGACCACGCACATGATAAATAATCACCAATATATGTATTTCGTGCTGAACCTGCATTCATCAGTTGGTCTAGATTATCATCTCCCTTACACATATATAATCAGTGCTCAGTTTATATTAAGATAGAAAATCTTCATACTTTAATGGACAGGCTTCAATCTACTCCAACTCTTCAACCATCCATACCATTGAAAATTTGATGATGACTTGAGGTCAATATGGGCATGTTAGCAGGGCATTTGGGCTTTTCATCATAAGATTTTCAATGGTATGGATGGCTGAAGAGTTGGAGATTGGAGTAGATTGAAGCCCATCCATTAAAGTATGAAGATTTGCTATCTTAATATAAACTGAGCACTGATTATATATATGAGTGGCAGATGATAATCTG
The DNA here is from genome assembly GCA_028023455.1 of Epiperipatus broadwayi. Taxonomy (NCBI): domain Eukaryota; kingdom Metazoa; phylum Onychophora; class Udeonychophora; order Euonychophora; family Peripatidae; genus Epiperipatus; species Epiperipatus broadwayi. The sequence goes on along the minus strand of JAQFVV010000025.1, from coordinate 3,917,945 downwards.
GACCAACTGATGAGTGCAGGTTCAGCACAAAATGCATATATTGGTGATTATTTATCTTTTCTACATGTGTGTGATCATATGTATCAGTGGTATGAAATAGTGTGGATAGTTGAAGGATTCTTGAAAGTCTGAATTCAAATCCCTATATTTACAATCAAGCTCCAGGTATATAAAGAATGCCTGTATTTCAAATATTTTGACTATATACAAATATACTGAATAAAATATCTTCTTATCTAACATTCTAAACACTGAAATAAATCAATTATAATTAGCATAAGGATAAAAATAATTTTTAAATAAATGATAGCTACTGATTTTTATTCAGATGCTACATGATTTTTGATAACAAGGTAATAACTTATATGATATTAATTGGGTTGGTGACCTCTCAATATCTAAGCACTGGTCACTTTTATGCAGTGCCCTCTACTGTCAAAGTTATTCTTGTAATGAACAAAAAATGAATTCACTTTCATTTGTTATTTGAGCTCTTATACCAGTACTGGCATTAGTATTTTAACTCCAGCAACTACAATATAATTAATGAGAAAACTGATCACTATGTGGCAGTGCAGTCAAACTTCCTATGATTAATTTTTAACAAATTGCTTTTAGTATTAAAATTCAATACATGATGACGTGCCATCTGTGTTAGGGTGGTGAAAGAGTGGTGTACCCAGAACTAGAGATCATGGATCACCGCTCAATTTTACTTCTGTTGCTCAAATATCATATGACATCAAGAATGATGAACTATTAAATCAGTTTAATGTCAAAATAGTGCTCTATAAGGGCAAATTTAAAAAAGCTTGAGGAAGGAATCCATCATATCTTCATAATGATTCCCAGACTAAATACACATTAGTTGTTTGGAAAGTAATTTAGATATCTTTAGCACTGTTTCAATTAGAAACCGCTAAAAACTTACTCTCGGAAAGGGTATTTTTTAAACAAATGCTGCTCTTCATGTTTTTATTTGCAGATAATACGATCTTCTTGATATTAGTAATGTAAATCAGATGTATAAAAATGTCTCAAACATCCACATGATTTGAATATTATATTAAATGACATTCCTCTTTATTTAAATATGTATCAGTTGAAAAAATTATATTACTCTTTGATTTACAATTACCAATTTTTCTGCCCTTGCAATTTTGACACCAACCAATTTAGATAAATACTTTATTGACCATAACTAATGATTTTTTTAGATTAGAGATTATCATTAGCCAGATATAAACTTTAAATCCATTTTTAATTAAATATAAATACTTGGAATAACTAAATTTTACATCTTTGACACCTTTTTAAGATATTTGTTCTATTGCACATTCTTAAGCACATACATAAAGACATCTGAAAATTACAAATGATTCCAAAAAGCCTATTTGTTACTGAAGCAGAAGTCCAGTTAGCTCTCGTCACATTCTCTTACATGTCTTCATTTTTTTTCAGCATTTATCAATAACAAATTACTACACTTTGATTTATAAGTGTCAAACTTTCTGCATTCAAACATTTGACCCCAACCACTTCAGATAAACATATTAATGATTTTTACTAATCATTTAGTAAACTAGAGATTATCTTTACCCAATTATAAGCTTTACATTTAATTAAAGATTATTAAATCTGTTTTTTAAGTTAATTAAAATTACTAAATCTGTTTTTTAATTGTATTTAAACACATGGAATAATTTAACTACATCTCTCTTTATGCATCTTGATATTTATTTATTTTTTGCAAATGACTTTCTTTAGATATTTTTAAGAATATTTGAAGTTTTAAATATATCTTTAAAATCTTCTCTATGGATTATATACCAAATAAGATAAGGCTCTCTTGGAATACCACATATCCCATTATTTTAAGAATCAATATTCTGAGAAGAGCATGATGGTAGTAATTTATTCTTCTTAGATGATGAAATAGCCAAGTTGTCAATTTAGCAATATTGTTAAATTTACTTAATTTGATCTTATTGCGAGAAGAACATTAGAAAAATTCATAATGCTTACAAAGGTCAACAGCATAGGAATGGCCAGGAAGAAGAGTAAATTCCATTATCAGAATAATTGATGTGTTGTTAATCAGTTTAAAAATCCAAACCATGTCATTCATATTATTTCAAGTTAGTAGAAAACATGGGATTTTCATTTCAGGTAGATGAACCACAGCAATACAGCAGGCTATCTAATAGTGGTTGGTAAATGAATATCCAGTTATTTTAGCTCACAACTAAAGTCTTGAGTTAATCATATAAAAATCACTATTCTGATTGTAGAAATAAAAAAATGTGATTGGAATTTGATATCTTAGTTATTATTGAAGAAAATGGTACACTCTTGTTTTCTTTATGTATTAAATGGTATTAGTATTGATTTATTTTTTTTACATTTCAGTGATGAAGATACCATAGATTTTAAATTAGTAGGATGGTAAAGAGTGCCAAAGCACGAAACCATGGTCAGGGGTTTGGGGAGGGGTTCCTGACAGAGATATTTTAAGTGCTGGCTCTGGACAAGCATTTATCACAAAGCTTGTTGAGGAATTGGCAATCCTCATTGAGTATATCTTACAAGCTTAAGAGAATTGGGTCATGTGGTCTATGACTCTTATTTTGACTAATATTTAATTTAATTGGGTCATGTGGTCTATGACTCTTATTTTGACTAATATTTAATTTTCAAAAGAAGAAAATAAAGATTAATAATCATGAACTAGAAATTAATCATAGAATTAAACTTGGATGGAGTGCTTTTGGTTGAAATAATTTAATATTTTAATGCCTATGTGTTTAAAAAGGGAAGTTTTAATAAATGTATTTCATCAATATTTACTTATGGTTCTAAGAGGTGGACATTTAGTAAAAGTGTAATACAATGACTTCAAACCATTCAATGAAGTATGGAGAGATGTATGTTAAGAGTAAAGAGAAGAAATTGAAAACAAAGACAGGAATGGAACAGCAAATAGATATTACTGACATCATTGAAACAATTTAGAGGCTGAAATGGGGCAGGGCTGAATATATTGCTAAGAAAGATGATTATAGATGAACAGTTGAAATTTTAAATTGGATCCTAAGGTATTAGACCCAAAATGAGACCACATGTGAGCTGGATGGGTGAAGAAAGTTTGCTGATGTGTTGTAAGGAGAAAAGCTAAAGGTTAAAGAAATGGGTTTAAACATAGAGAAACCTTCTTTCTGCAGTGAATTTACAACCATTGAAGATGATGCAGAAGCCACATAATGTGACAATATTGCCCTCTTCCCTCATAAATTGATGCTCCGGACATAGTTTTCCTACCCTATAATTCCAATTCTGCAAATATATATATTAAAAAAAAGAAAAAAATATATACAGATATATATGAGCAGTTAATTTTTTTCGTCATAAAATGTATTATGGGGGAAAACAAGCCTTAAAACTGATGTCAATGTATTACTTTTTTACTAGGGTTTTTAAAGAGGATAAAATCGGATTAGAACAATCCGAATCAACTATAAAGATTTTTTTTTTTAAAAAAAAAGTCACTAATAAAAAAGAATTTTTATCAAGACAAATTTCAAAAGTAGTAAAACTAGGGTCAGTATTGTAAAAATGCTTATGTGAGAGAGAGAGGTATTTTGAAAAAGACATTTTTAAAATAAGTAATATTTGAAAAGTTCAGGAATTTTTAAATACTGTATATCTTATTTATGTAATCTAATAATGTGTTATATTCACCACATAATCACATACACATTTTAACAGCTATTATATTCAATTCTTCTTGCATGATTTTTGAATATATATATTTACTTTTTAGAGCAAATCAGAGAACTAAAACGAAAACAAAAATCTAGAAATATTTTGCCCTTAGTAGAAGAAAAGAAAAGCAAGCACGTTTTAGATAATCAAAAAACGTACTTTCATCCCTACGCCATGCTTCCGGACAAACAGCAAAGTTTAATATACAAAGAAATAAAGCATCAAGACCATCCAAATATTTCAGCAAGTACTGGAGGGGGTGATGGTTTAAAAAATAATTGTTTAGTATCTCTACTAGGAATAACTCCTAAAGAAATACAAATATTTGACTTTAAGCGACATCTAAGGGCCAACTCCAAAAGCTTACAATGGAATCCTTATATAGAAAATTATAGTTTTGAATAATAATGATTTTTAATTAATTTTCTTTTTTATTAAAAAAAAAAGGAAGTATATTAACTGTTTTCCTAATATTAATAAAATTGTGAACTATTTGATGTAATGTTTAAAATAATAAAATCAAAGAATTTCTGATTGTGTTTTACTAATGTTGGAAAATAGTATAAAAAAATGATAATTTTGTTTATATTTTTATATTTAATGTAGAGTATACCGCAAATATAAATATTGTTGCCTAAACAGGATTTATCTGTAAACAATAGACTCAAATGATTGAATGCAAATAATTAATCAAAAATTAACTAATACCAGTATTGCATTGTACAAATAAGCAGCCATATTGCAGTTATACAGCCATTAGAAGAGAGCACCATAAATCATAAACTATACTGATGTTATTAGTTATTTGAAGAAACATTCATTTCTGTGTCTATGCATCCCTCATTCTGATTGCATCTGTATCATTTGAACATTTTTGACACACTTTGCTACATTACTGGATAGATTTAACAATCTATAAATATCAGTCGGTAGCATCCATAGTTATCCAGAGTTTTGGGAAATTGATTTTATTATACTGTTGACACTGCTGGCATCTAATTACCAGCTCCTATAATACTCTGTCAAAACAATATCTCTAACATATTAAACAGTCCAAGCTTTAAAATGCATATATTATTCCTTGGAAAGGTAAAAGCATGCTCCGGTATTAAAATCCAATATGCTCAGAGAACAAATGAATGTATTATTATTTTGCCACCTAACATTTTATATAAACATATTCATCAGATAATGAAAGCAATAAGGATGAATTTCACATCATCCAAGATGTTTTTGGAGATTTGTGTGAATTAACATATTTAAATTTACAAGGTACAATTTATTTGTACTCACTTTAAAATCCTTATGGATAAATTACCAAATATTAAATATTTAACACTAGAATATTATAATGCTGATATATGTATATGTAAATTCTAGGAAAGATAAACTTCCCAAATGCTAATTATGTGAGTTCAACACCCATTAGTATTAACCTTAGTGTAGCTCAGATGAAAAATCAATCTATTCTCATTTTGCTAAGATTTTAGGGATGTAGATCAGATACGATATCTACAAGAGTTAATTTCAAACAAACATATATTTCTATGTTTTTGTTTTTATTAATGCAAATTTCACTTTTAAGTCAATCCTATCACAATCATCTGTTAGTCCAGAAGTTAAACCAACCTCTCACACTACATATACATTTTAAACATACAATTTTTCAAGTAACCCTTATAGTACATATACTTCATATAATATGTATTTAAATATATTGTTGAAATTTTAAATGGAATCCCAAGAAATTGCTAAAAACAGACCACATGTGAGATAGGTGAGTGAAATAAATTATCTGATATGATGTGGAAAAGAGAAGTTATGGTTCAGGGAAACTGGATTGAACTTGGAGAGACTTTCAATCTGAAGTGTACTGGTAATGGGTGAAAATTGTGATGTTGTATATGACCAACTCCAAAAGTCACAATGTAATCCATGGTATCCTGAGCAGTAATGCATCCAAACACCACAATTTAATTTTCATTTAATATTGTTACTTTAAGAAGAGCTTGTTGATTTTGTAGCTTCCACCAATAGAATAATATTAAAAGTCAAAATTTGTCACAAAAGTTTCATTTTACAGCTGCTTCCTGGTGTTTCTCAATGCAGAATGATAATGGAGAATTTTCTGCCAAGAAAAGAGCAACAGAAACTTATTTTGGAATTTAGACTTTACTGTAACTTAAATTTTATTCAATATTTTTGTTTTTTATTGTTGGTTCAATACTTCCAAGAGCAATTATCTTCATTTTACTCTAGAGCCATCTACTAGAAGCTTGAGTAATCAATGAACACCAGATGGTATCCATATGAAGAAACATATGAAATGTCATGCTATTTTGTTGCTAGTAGTATTTAGTCCTTACTGAGCATGCAATGTCTCACAGTATAAAAAATTCATAAAGACAGAAACAAGTCAGGAAATGTGGTTTTATAACTCTCTGGTCTTATTGTTTGTGTGAGTTGAAATTACGTTGTTCTGATGATAATGTTCTATGACTGAAATTTTCAGTAATAATCCATTAGCAAATAATGCTTCTCCTACATCTATAAGATTTAGAAATTTGTCTTCTCTTTTTTGATTAATCATAAGTTGACATTACATGAGTGGTGATATTCATAACTTTATTAGTACTGACAAACATCCATGATCGTTGCCACATCTAAGTAGCACATATATTTCTTCTCCACATATGCAATTTAGTGTATGCTCAAGTAATCAATATATGTTCTGATGATCCCTATCCATTAGTTTCCAGCTTGTGGCTTTCATCAATGAATAATTTTGGATTTAGGGTGCTTGGATTTTTGGGTCTAACACACCCTTCCTTCAAAAGCCGCCAATTACTCATAAGTTATCTGTTGAAATTCAAGACATTTTAATGATTTTTGACTAATTATGGATAAAAACCATGAGATGGAGAGTAGTTTGAGGATATGGATAGACTAGTATAGCCATCTAGCATCTCTTGATTATTCAAATTTACACTAAATGGCAGAAATAACATAGAATAAATAGATTTCCAATTTAAAAGAAATATGTAGGTAAAGATGATGCTATGTGTTTATTGATGCTTTAACAACCATAGGCAAGGAATGTAGGTGCCTAAATTTATTAATTGAGGGCAGAAAAATGTATAGATACTGAATCTATATATAACTGTGCAAGCAAGTTGACTTATATTTAAAATATTAAGATCTTTTTGAATTTTGGACTGATAGCATGATAATTAGAAAAAGGTGAACTTTGAATGATTAAGAAAATGTGCATTAAATTTAAAAAAATATCTAGCTACAGTAGATGTAAATTCCAACCCTCACTGTTGAAACCATAAGCTAGAAAACAGTCTGGGGATCTGGATAGCAATAGATAGATATTTATTAAGCACTACTATCTGGCATCTAGTGATTATTAAAACTTACACTAGGTGGAAGAACTGTAGAAAAATTTTGATATTTTTTTAACTTGAATTTAGTAACTGATAGTTTAATAAGCAAGAAAAGCCTTTTCAAAAAATAGTCCACTAGAAGCAAAAATCCCTCCAACAACCCATTGGATAGGAACTGTGAAGAAAACAGGAATCACCAGGTTCTTTTAATTGTGGAAGGGTAAGATTTGATCATTTTTCTTATTTTGCCCTCTCTAATTATGGATAGTTAAACACATACACCATCAAAACTAGATGGTTAGGTCGGTTGCCTGGCCCAATATCTGAATGAAAAATGTGTTGTAGAGAATTTAACAGCCTAGATTCGGATCTTGGGTTATGATTATGGCTAGAAATTGCACTAGGAGGCTCTTCTTGATAAATTAATATAAATTTATATTGACAGAGAATTTTAAAAGTAAAAAAAGATCGATAACGATCGATCCATTAACTAAGCGAAAAATCTAAGTCTCTTAAAAAGAATTTCACTTAGGCTGGATTTAAATTTTGGCTTATAAATATAGCTAGAATATGCGCTATGAGATTCTTGCTGATACGTTAATATAAATTTATATAGATAAAGAATTTTAAAAGCAAAAAAAAAAAATTGTCGGTAGTACTTCTTAGAAAAGAAACGCTGGTAAGGTCTTTAACAATGTCATATATTAACTTATGCGGTATCCTCAGCTGTAAGAAGCCATTCATAATTTGTTTAAAATAAACAAGTTGATTTATATTTTAAAAACTGCAGTGTATGTTTAATATAGGGGATTTGAAAACAGACTTTCAAACTCACATCAGCTGTCCATTCCATCTTATACAAATGATACATATGACTACATACATGCGGATAAGATAAATGATCTCCAATTTTGTGCTGAACTAGCACTCATCAATTGGTCCAGATCTTTTCCTACACACATATATAATCAGTGGTGGTTTATATTGAGATATTAAATCTTTAATGGACAGTCTTCAATCTATTCCACCCTCCAACTCTTCAGCCATCCATAACATTGAAAATCTGAAGATGAAACGTCCAAATCCTTTGTATCGGTTGCATAAGATAGAGCGGATAGCTAAAAGGAGATGGAAAGTCTGTGTTCAAATTCCCTATATTGCATCTAAACTCAAGTTGTATGAATTATACAATGTAAGATTGATAAATAAAAAACAAGCACACATAATTAGAAAAATTGAATCAAAGAAAGAATACTTTCAGAGAACGAGATTCTAAAAATAATGCACTAGCCACCATATCAACGAAGCAATAGGAGGGTTAGTTGGCTTTACTCAATTTATCTCTACTTAAGATCTGGGAAGGGGATCTAGGATTCTGTTAGATGCCTACAAAGACTATATTATAAGTAGTTGTCAAGGCTCGTAATGCTAATAAAGAAAACTCTATTGAATAATAATAATCATATAATTATACGATGATACGTATATATATTTCTAGCTGATAAGGATTCGTATTGTTTGTATACTGCTTAGTTTCCTAATTACTATTTGAAGTAAAAAACTGTTTAATTTACGTCATTCTGGATAGTTGCTATTTTGTTCTCTGCATAGTTTAGTCATTATTATTAATCGTCGGACTTTGAAGCAAACATAATAAAAATAGTTTTAGAAAGATTGTGACTGTCAAATACTTTCAAAACAATAACATACTAAATAATGTTTAACTTTTGAGCTAACAGCGTATTCAAAGACTAGATGTTTGCTGAAAATTCCAAGATGCCAAAATGCATATCTTGTTCTTAATATATATTTTAGTATACGCTAGTATTCAAGTGAATATACATATATAAGACTAAGGATAAACAATATATATTACATATTTACACAACTATATATGTAGAATTTTAAATTGTAGCATTTAACATATCCATTATCTCATGCCCACGAATCGGGATTCAAATCTGGTTGGATAAAATTTTGTAATTATTTCATATTCTAAATACATCAATTATTTTTTCTAATTGGTCTTAGCTAACCGGTAAACACTTAATTATGAGTTGGTAAATAGATATGTGGTTACTTTCAAGTAAAAGATATATCAAGGATAGAGTACTGCCAAAATTCCCACTGATCATTAATAAGATAAATATTTTATCTGATTTAGAACAATAATGGAATGACAGACTCTGGATTCCAGGATCCATAAATTTCAGCCCAGTTCCTTACAGGACTTGAACTTCTTATAGACTACCAAGAAATAAATCAGTATCTTCTTTAGTACTTTTTTAACAGTAGATTATTGGACAGGATTGGTGTTAAATCATTAAACATCACATGATCACCATTTTTTATGCTTGCACATTGATGTGATGTACTGTAGCTACTCCTTAAATGAAGTCAAGAATCTCTCAGCAATTATACCAAGAAAAACTTGTTAGCTACTTAATTTTACATTCCCCAGTCTAATTTTTCCCATGTTCTGCTCCATTCCATTTCCACAACATAATCTTTGTCAACTCTACAGCCTTTATATCTAAATCCACCTTATCTTTTTCCAAACCCAGCATAAAAACCAATAATCTACTTTCTATATAATCACTTTTTTCATATTTATTTTCCTATAACTTCATTATATGTGCCCTTTCTGTTTTCAAGCATTTACATTCAATTAACAAATGCCTAATATTTTCTATTCCTTTCTTACATAATTTACAGACTAAATCACCCATATTTTTCCATTTACATGTATATTCTCTTGTTGCTAAAGATCCTGTTCAAGCCCTAAACAATAAACTACTTTCCTTACTATTATCATATATTAACTCACACCTAATATTCTGTTTATTTCTATACATATTTAAACTCTTTTTACTCTCCATACTAATTCTCCATCTCTCTAACTCCCTATTCTTTATTAGTAAATCTATTCTTTTATTCCATTCCTTACCACTATAACATTCAACAATCCTCCTAACACAATCATTCCATCTTTTATAGAAATATACAGATATAAATTCTTTATCCAAATCTTTTGCATACCGTATTATCTTTCTCACCCATCTTGTTACCTGCCCTTTACTCATAACCCAATTAAATACTATTTTAGCTATTCTTTTATTATCCATAAACTGCAATCTACCAAACATTTTTATTTTACTTTTTGCATCTCTCATATGAAAACTTGACCATCCCATTTCTCCTTGAATTGCCTCCCTTGCTGTCCATACATCTGCATCCAATGCATGTCTTCCTACTTTCCTTTGAACTTTTTCTAAGTAATTTAATACCCCATTACTAACACATAATGCATCATTACCATATGTTAACCCTGCTACTGCAACTCCTTTCTATATAATTCTAGCTACATCATATTTATTATATGAAAACACTGTTAATTTCTTTAACAACCCCTTTCTTTTCTTTGCTTCATTTATCAATTTTTTTCTCCCATTCATCTAAATAATTTTTCTGATTACTTAAATTAATTCCCAAATAACTATATCTATTCACCACACTTAACTTAATATCTCCCAACAAAAATTCTACATCTTCTCTTTCCCCAGTATTAACCATCATTATATTTAATTTTTCTTCACTAAATTTAATCCCAATATCTTTACCCACTCTTGCACGTGTTCTCAACATAACTTTCATATCTCCTATTCTTTCTGCACACAAAAAAATATCATTTGCAAAAAAAAGACCTGACAAAATATATACTCCCTTACTATCTATTAACGGTATCTCTATCCCTCTTCCTAATCTTTCTATCACTCTTTCCATTTCACTCAAATACAGCACAAACAAAATAGGTGACAAAGGACATCATTGCCTTAGTCCCACCCCATTTTTAACTTTAACTGATTCTATATTCCCTAATTGATATATATAATAATTATTTTCATATAATTTCTTTATAATATCTACTAAAGCTCCATCCATTCCCAAATTTACTAAACTTATCTATAATCTATTTCTATTTACTCTATCATATGCCTTCTTTATATCTATAAAACTCATATATAACTGTTTACCTGAATTCCTAATCATATCCATAAGTTGTGTAACTACAAATAAACTATCTCCTATACTGTTCTCCAAACAATGGCGCCACTCAGTGCCAGCCAGAGTAATCAATGAATCAGTAGGCACTAGATGGGGATTTTATGCACAAGCCTTCTGGCATCCATTGATTACTCTGACTGGCACTGAGTGGCACTATCATATGGAGAGTTTAGCCTGTTTTTGGATTATTGGAAAAAGCTCACAGACATTTGTTTAAAGGCTTCATCTACCTCATCATTTCAATCGAACATTCAAAAGGTGTACTGGCTTCATGTGAATGATTTTATCATTCTTTTCCATATTTCATGATGTTGAACTCTAGGTAATGTGTACATACCAATATGTAATTTATTTATCAAGATAAATATTAAAGATATATAAAAGAATAATTGACAATTCTATAACTTATCTCTACATATTAAAATAATCTATATTATCATAATCATCTCTAACCATTACCATTCCATTACAGAATACAGATGTTTCCAAGTTTAATCCAATTTTTCTGAACCCTAGGTTCTTTTATCCATAACATACCAGCAAATTTCCTTATTTCATTCATCTATCTTTTTCTAGGTTTTTTACAATCTCTTGGAATCCAATTTAAGACTCAAATGTCCATCTATTATCATTTTTTCTAATAATAGATCTATCCCAGCTCGACTTTGATCTCTTAATTCTTAGTGATATCAGTGACATCAAAGTATTCTCTTAACCATGTATTTTGTTTCCAGTCTCTTCTTATTACTCGCTAACATACCTTTCTGTACTTTGTTGAATCACCTGAAATTTCTGTATTGGTTTTCTTTCAAGTATCCAAGTCCCAGATTTATAAGTAAGAACTAGTAAAACACATTTATTAAAAATCTTCTTAATTACATAGGAATATATCCTTTTAATATTGTTATTTCTATTGTCAGCATTCCATCCAAATTTAATTCTATGATTGATTTCATTCTTTATGATTCTATCCGTAATAAAATTCTGATCAAGATATTGTATTTATTAATTTTTTCTAATTCACCTTTATTAATTTCTGAGAAAAATTCATTGGACATTGCTTTATCTTTTTAGCATTTATCTTTAAACCTACTTTCTTCTGATAACTCATCATATTTTCATATTATAATAAATTGTGCTCCGATGTGTATCATGCATTGGTAATGTTTAATTGATAATACTTTATATTTACTTACCTTTATAACAGTTCATTACAGAACTGTCTTCTGGAAGAAACCTCATAAATGCATATCAAGTGTGATAATTAGCCATTAAGTATAAGTAAGATTAAACCTATTTTTAAATTTTTTAAAACTTCTGCTGTGGCTTTTTATATATTTTTTAATATTTGTATCCTATTACATACATTTCAAACATATTAAATTACAATAGTTTAAAATCATATGATCATAATTTTCTATCTTTACACAAGCTGTTAATACAGCAGCAAACTCTCCATATAGTAGTGCCACTCAATGCACCTTAGTAATCAATGGGTGCAAGAAAGTGCCTGCTGGAGGATTGTACTGAATCTTAAGATCTAGATGCAGTGCTCTCAGATCCAAAGTTCCTCACTGATGAAAGCCACATGCTAGAAACTAGTCTGGGGATATTGGATGAGTAGGTACTAGATAGAGATTTTATGCATAAAACTTATAGTACCCATTGATTACTTTGACTTTCACAAGATGGCATTATTGTATGAAGGGTTTTGTCTCTAATTTAACAGTTTGTGTAATTTTGCATTCATTGATTACTGAGGCTTGCACTAGGTGGAGATACTACATGAAGAGTTAGCTAGCATATTGCAGTAGTTTGTTAATTTTATGCAACATGTAACCTTTCATTATATACAGATTTTGTTTTAAAGATTTAAGGCAGGGATAGCTGAAGAATGGCATATGTAGAAAACATAAGGTATTGTTGGATTAAATGGTGTATGTTGATTTTATAAATGCAATAAAAAATATGAGAAAAATTTCAAGAAATGCTATTTTTCACATAAAAACACTAAAAAATAAAAACATAGGCTGGATCATGTTTAGAAATTCACAAATCAAATTCTGAAAGAATCATTTAAATAATTTATACCTAATATTTACTTTTTTGTATTTGATCTTACATTTGGGAATCTGACTTATGAATTTTTAAATACTATCTTTTATGTTTTTACTTATGAAAAGTGTTCTTTTCTTCTTTTTTTTTTTTTGACTTTTTAATGCATTTATGTGAATAAAAGTGTTTATTTTTTTTATTTTATACTTTTTAATTTTGTGACTAAAAAAAGTTCAGATGCAATTTAATACCACTAGATGGCAAAACTGTAAAAAGTACTAAATTCCATATAAAATAATAATTTTTCACTTATATTGTTTTCTAAAATTGCTTGCAAATTCTAAAAAAATGTGTTATGACCAAGAATACATATATATGCAAAGTTTCAATTAGATTGAAAATTATGAAATGAATGAAAATTAAAATATAAGATTTTCCAGAAATAGATAAAAACTAAGTATAAAAAAAGCATATAAAAATAAAATGTAGGATTAGATTTTATAAAACAATACTGTAATTCAAAACAATCTTTAACAATGTTCACAAAAAAAATTACAATTAAAAATTTAAATTCTGTGAGACAAACTAAAAAAAAAAAATTATTCCACGTTCATTTTACATTTAACACTTATCTAATTTTTACCTGTTTAATATAAAGCAAATTCGTAATAGTTTTTAACTTTCATTCTGTAATTGATATTTTTATGTTGATGACTTGTGCATTGATCGTCATAGTTTGTAAGCTTTGCACTTTTATTATTTATGAAAAATTATTTTTATCGGAATTAATAAAAAACAGGTCATAACAGAATCGATTCAAATTTGTAAACTGCTCTAAGCACCCTTCAATTATCCACACTATTTCCTACCACTGATACACATGACCACATACATGTAGAAAAGATAAATAATCACCAATATACGTAATCTGGACCAACTGATGGGTGCTGGTTCATCATGAAATATGTATATTGGTGATTATTTATCTTTTCTACATGTGTGTGGTCATGTGTATCAGTGGTATGAGATAGGGTGGAGAGTTGAAGGGTGCTTGAAAGTCTGTATATTTACAATTAAGCTCCAGAAGTATAAAGAATGCCTGTATTTCAATTATTTACCCATTAAGCTTACATCCTGCCTATGACTCTTCTATGTATTTAAATGGATAAGGTCCTAAACATGAGGTGTGACTTTTGGTCAACAAGGGCTTGGCAATAATACTGGCATAAGCATTGGTTTTGGGGGTCAGAGTGACTTTTGGTCAACATGGGCTTGTCAATAATATTGGCATCAGCATCGGATTTGGGCTTTCTACCATCAAATTTTCAATGGTATGGATGGCTGAAAAGTTGGACATTGGAATAGATTGAAGCCTGTCAATTAAAGTATAAAGATTTGCTATCTTAATATAAACTGAGCACTGATTATATATATATGGGAGATGATAATCTGGACCAACTGATGAGTACTGATTCAGCAATAAATACTACATTGACGATTATTTATCTTTTTTATATGTGTGTGGTCATGTGTATCAATGGTATGACATAGTGTGGATAGTTGAAGTGTGCTTGAAAGTCTGAGTTCAAATCCCCTATATTTATCGTATTATACACTGATTTATATATATATAATACCATATACATCTTAAATGAATGCTTTATAATGCAATGCATAATATGATAGAATTTATTCTTTCTTGCTTTATTATTAAAATAAGTAGGTATAGGTTAAAAATTAAAATAAGATGTAGTTTTAAAAGCTACTCGTAAAGAGAGTGAGGGTGATAGTGTAAAAATATTTAAAATTATTTCAGTTAAAGTTGTTTATAATATTTTAAATAAGTCTAGATATAATATTGGGGATTTGAACTCAAACTTTCAAGCTCCCTTCAGCGATTCACTTTAGATATTGTTAAGAATTTAGAAGAGGTAAAATTAATTAAGAAGAATTGCAAATTTTGAAAAAAATAGAATTATATAATGTTATTATTATTAATTAATGCATGCTTTAATTAAAAATAAGAATAAGACAAAAGAGTAATATTAATTAAAAATTTATAAAAAATATATAGTTATTGGGATCATTAAAAAATTATGTTGGTATTAAAAATCCATAATATAGAATATTTTTATCATGTCTTTTATACATATGTATGTGTAAATAAGCATTGATTATATAACCATATATATTTAAATGTTGTAGCTCTGATGATGACTGCTATGCAGTTGAAACTGTAAGCAAGAATGAATAAGTTCTATTTTATATCACACATCACATTGTAAAGTGTTTGTGTAAGATGAATATGGTATTTTATAATGCTTAAAATACACCAATAGAGTGTCTTCGTCTTCAATCTGTTGTCAAGGATTTTCATTCACTAGCAGAGTACTGCTTTGATATTAGATTGAACATATTCTATTGGTTCATTTTAAGCATTGGTTGGGATCATATGATTAATGTGTATGTATCATAATAGAATGTATAGTTGATATAAAGTTCTACTAGCAATGAAAAATTGCAGTATTCTACACAATTCTATGCCCAGCTTTACTTCCAGAATTTATAATATGTATGTGTAAATAAGCATTGATTATATAACTATATATATTTAAATGTTGTAGCTCTGATGATGACTGCTATGCAGTTGAAACTGTAAGCAAGAATGAATAAGTTCTATTTTATATCACACATCACATTGTAAAGTGTTTGTGTAAGATGAATATGGTATTTTATAATGCTTAAAATACACCAATAGAGTGTCTTCGTCTTCAATCTGTTGTCAAGGATTTTCATTCACTAGCAGAGTACTGCTTTGATATTAGATTGAACATATTCTATTGGTTCATTTTAAGCATTGGTTGGGATCATATGATTAATGTGTATGTATCATAATAGAATGTATAGTTGATATAAAGTTCTACTAGCAATGAAAAATTGCAGTATTCTACACAATTCTATGCCCAGCTTTACTTCCAGAATTTATAAATACTATGAATTAAAGCCAGTAAATATTTTCAAGAAAATATACAATAATTACAACAGGGTTTTTTTTCTATATGTATTACTAGATAGTAGCACAGTTCAATTTAGTTTTGATAATACCATGTTCAGTGATTAGTTTCAGTAATTAACATGATAACTCTATTCAAAAAGTGCACTATATTTTTTGTGGATCTATATACTGCAACTGAATTAAAATAATATGATTTGGTTAATATAAATAAACATTTAATTAAGAAGTTGATATGTTACAAATTTTAAATGGTGCCACATACTATGTTAATGGAAATAAATATATTATTTTAATTAATTATTTCTCCAGTATATGATTAAGTCAAGTGCTTATGGAATTGATAATGTTAGAATGACCTGTAACATGCCATACATTGCAGTTGGCGTCTTTATATTAAAAATTCCTTATCTTTTAAGTTGATTTCTCTAAGAATATCATGAACTGTCTTGCGTTGTTAGCTGAGAAGTATTGCAGCCACCATGCAAGCAAGTAGATGGTTGCAGACGGTTGTGGGTTCACGTCCCGGCCGATGCTATGACATATGGAAAAAAAAAAAAACTTGAAACAAAAAGCTAAAATTGGGTACATAAGTTAATTAGCTGTAAAATCATACTTAATGGGGGGGGGGGTAATTTTCCCCAGTTATTTATGACAGGTCTCTGGAATAATAGCTTGTTTGTAAATCCATCTGATGGGCTGTTACTCAAAAAACAATACATTCATTTAACTGTCTAATGTTAAGAAAACCTTTCTTAACTAAAGTGTGTTTTAAAAAAAAAAACTGTTCAAATAGAGCGTGAAATTACAGGTGTGTGTGTGTGTGTTTTATCTTAATTACAAGTTGTACACAGAGAAAGCATTAGATTATTGTTTTTCAAAAGTAGAAAACTCTCCATACAGAAGTGTCACCTAATGCAAACATTAGTAATTAATGGATGAAAAAAGATTTGTGCATAAAATGTCTATCTATTGCCTAATTCAGCCAATATTCTCAGACTTGTTTCTAGCTTGTGGCATTCATTAGTCTTGGATCTGTGAGCACTACATCTAGATGTCAGGATTTAATGGAACCCTCCACTGATTAAAGCCACAAGCTAGAAACTAGTCTGAGTTGGATGAGTAGGCACTAGTTAGAGATTTTATGCCCACTAGCTGAGTTGGATGAGTAGGCATTTTATGCCCAAACCTTCTTGCATCCATTGACTACTAAGGCTTGCATCAAATACCACCAGTGTACTGAAAATTTGCTACTGTTTTAACAGCTTGTGTAAGCATAAGAAATGGTGATCATGTGATGTTTTAGTAGTTTTATTATTCTTTTTCTACATTTATCTAACATGAATCCATATCCTGGCAGTTAATAATATAAAATAGTTTAAATAGAGCATGAAATTGCAGGTGTGTGTGTTATATATTAATTATAAGTTGTACACAGAGGAAGTATTAAATAATTCTTGTGTTACATTTATCTAATGTGAATCCACATGGCAGCTAGTAACACTAATATTTATGATTACACAGAACAGGCAAAACAGGGAATTTTGCAAAGATAATAAAAAACAAATGTTTTCTGTTTATATTTGTTGCATTATGCTATTCTTAACTTAATTTGCATGGTTGATACTAATAGTCATGTGACTGAAACAAATAACTGGTACACTGTTGGTTTCAAGTGAATGATAAAGTATATCAATGCCATTTCTACACCAATTCTGTCATCTTGTGTCAGATGTAAGATGGTAGTTCTTAGACATATCCCCTGACTAGTTTTTAGCTTATGGCTTTCATTAGTGAGGAGTTTTAGATTTGGGTCAAGAGCACATGGATTTATTGAGCATTACCATCTGACATTTATTGATTACTCAAGTTTTTATAAGACAGAAAATCTGGAATAGTAGAAATAGAATTTGTATTTAAAACATATGTAACTTCAAACTTTTAAAAACTTTTGGAAAAAATGTAATTCAAAATAAATAAATACAAAATGTATATGAAGAAATGCTTGTTAACAAAATAGTATGCTGAACATGCTTTCAACTAACTGGTAGAATATGATGACCAGTTAGTCCAAAGCATGCTTAACTTACTATGGTATTAAAGTATTAAACCAAGATTTTCTTTGTATACATTTTGTATGTATTTATTTTAAATCAAAACTATTATGTATATGTATTATGTTATAAATAAGGGATTACAAATCCATATTTATAATGCAATATGTATAGATAACACAACCTTTAGTGAAGGAGTTCAGTGGATCATGAGGTCTGGTTTCACCCATCATTCCATCTTCTGGTTACACTGTTCTCTCATGACGCTTCTCTTGTACTGCTGGACCTTAAATACTGCTCTTCTCATCCATGCACAGGAGTCTGGGATAGCCTTGTCTTTCCTTTAGGTCTGTATTTAAGTGGAACTGCTATTCACTCCAAGGTCCGCATTCCAAACCGGAACTGCTATTCACTCTGAGGTCTGTGAGTTTACAATGCAGAGGAGGGGGATGGAGATAAACTGGAATTGTTATCTCCTTTCTTATCTTTATTACTGATAAGAGCGAATCAGGTGATGATTCCTACTGGTTAAACATACTATAGTAAAATATCATTAGATATTTTACCTCTAAGCTTTTTAAACTTTCTATAATTGCTGATATATATACTATAAACATATTACAAATCCCTCATTTATAATGCAATATGTATACATAACAAATACAATTTGTAGGCAAAGATCATATGATGCTATGCTGGTATTCTGGGTGCACCAGTAGTGTTCAGCACCTCTGTGCAAAGCATTAATTGCTGCCCCTATACCTCTCTGACCAATAAAAAAAATTACTATAAAAACTTATCAGTGAATTAAAATGAATATAAGTTTATTGGGCAAAAAGGAAATAACATGTATGCTGTATCAGAAAAATATAAAATAAAGTTAAAAACTGCAGCAGATTTTCTTTTATATGTTTAAAGAAAATGTGAGATTGAACTAGATACAAACACCATCATCCTGTAAACAGTAATCTCGCAGCAAGGTCAAGCGTCGTTAGCTGAGCGATCATCGCAGCCGCCTTGCAAGCAAGTAGTTGGTTGCAGATGGTTGTGGGTTCGCGTCCCGGCCGATGCTATGACATATGAAAAGAAAAGTTTGAGTTTTTACTTAATTATGCTAAACTACTTGTAAGAACTAGGATCAGAATAAAACAAAATCTTAAGAAATAATAACAAATAAGTGATTATAAATAATTTGTTTACGACAAATCTGTAAAATATAAGTAATTTTTAAACAAAAATATAATTTATTTCGATATAATTAATGAATAATATTTTTTTTTAAGTATTTCCTCTTCACTTGGAATCATCGGTGTCTTTACTATCCTGGCAGCTGTGTACATTGCACACTGTGTCGCACGCCCCTACTGGTGGTAAATTTTGTACTTTTTATGATAATGGTTTATTTTTCACTACAATTAAAATCTACAAGTAACAATTTTTCTGCATTTACACAGCAATAATCATTAAGTATTTATCTAAAGAGAATATTATCAAATATATAAATGAAGAAAATTTAGCATTTATGAATTAAATATAGTAATTTAATATTGATAATGTTATAGTCCTCCTCTCTGTCAGAAGTGGACTATTCCAGATGCCTCCTTATCTAATCGGATTAACATTGTTTGCCATAGGGCCAATAGGCTGATGTATAGATAAAACATAGCCAATGATTATTACAGGCCAATAAGCAACAATGCTTGCCGAATCCGAAGGTTTTCAATAAGGTCAGGGATCTAGCTATAAATAGTCAGCCTTTTGTGATAATCAGGGAAGAACGTCTGTCTAACCTGAAAAGACTCTTCGTGTTCTTCCAGGGAAGCACTCCTAACCTGAACAGCAGCAAGTATTCCCATTGATAGCACTACGCTATTTAGTCTACGCAGCTAGGCAAGTCCCACAGCGACCGGACGCTGTTAAGACTACTGTCGGCTCGAGGTAAGCTGTCTCGTACAGCTGGAAGAATCATACACCCTACCCGTGAGGCAAGCTATCAGGTATAGCTGGAAGCGGTAGGCAGAACCCAGAGTTTACATTAAGCTACAATATTCAGCATTGTAAATATTCTCTTGTATATATACTGTATATTGTATTGTATACATTTGTAGATATAATAAATATATTAATTGTAATACTTGTCTTAGTATTATTTCTGTAGGTTGGGTCTGACCAAAACATAACAGATAAATATAGAACAAAATATTGACATAATAAATTATGACCCAAGCCAACTGAAGTGTGCAAGTTCACGCAGAAATGCATCTTTAAAGTCCTTTTTTTGTTTGTTTGTTTTTATTCAGCTGTTTAAAATACGTGCTGTAATATAAATGTCTATGGCTGTAATCTATTTATTAAATTTCCCGTATATAATTCACTTTCAAAAATTTTTTTTTATTATAATTTTTCCGGATTATTTCCCATTTATTACAAAATAAATTAGTTTTAAAATCAATAAACGGATAGCTTAAATCCCTCTTTTCTCAACCCCTTTTTTCACCCTGCATTAATATTGAAATGTCACAAAATTTTAAAATATCTCAGTCACTATTAACGATGAAGTTGATCCTTAAATAATTTCTACTAATGACGATTTGAAATGAATTATTTAAAGTGTTCCAATTAAAAATTATATTTTTAGCAATTTTTTATTACTTGAAAATGCAGTGCGCATTATTATTAATTTTGTATAAACTGCCCACCAGAATTATTAATCATCGAAACAGTTTAGAAATCAATTACCGTCTGTGTTCAAAACATATGATTTTCAATTATTTTTAATATAGTATATTCAGGTTGGAAAATATTTCCATTTAACTAAATATCACTCCTGGTAACTTGAAAGCAATTAACTAATTCGATAGAAGAATATTCATTTCTCTACATCATGTCAAAGAGACTCCTTGATAATAATAAAAAATGATTCTAATTAGTTAATTATAAGCATATCAATTATAAACAAAATATGAATGGAAATAATTAATGATTGGCCTAAGCTTATTTGATTTTTTTTATATGGGGAATGTGTGTCGAGGGAGGGAGTTAGTATTTGAGGGAAATCAGAAGTAACGTAAATTGATTATTTAATAACATCAAACTACTAAATTTCTTTAATTCACTCGATAAAGCAGAGGTCCCCAACCCTATGCCCGAGGGCACCATGGCGCCCGCAGACCATTTTATGTGTGCCCGCCGCTATCCTAACATGATAAAAAATTATTTATCTGATACAAATAAATTTAATTTTTAAATTTTCTTATAAATTATTGTATTATATTGTAATCAAATTGTAGGGCATACCATATTTTTACAGCGTAAAAATATAAACGTTAATTATCTGTTAAAATTTTATTTTTGAAATAAATATTTTTTTTGTACATTATGTGTATTATTAACAATATCCAACTATAAATTTACATTGAAAAAATAAATAGTGCCCGCAATCTGGTTGAAAAAATAACTGGTGCCCGCCACCTGGCCGGTATTATAGAATGTGCTCTTAAGTGCAAAAAGGTTGGGGACCCCTGCGATAAAGAGTATAACCAAACAAGAAAAGCTATATATTCTAGTGCCATCTATAGTAAACATGAACAATCAATAATTACCAGTTGCTAGTGCATTTAAATCTTCATTTTAGCTTTTAAGTTTAAGATTATTATCTATATTACTTGCCGCTTTAAATCCCTGCGGCATATGACAGAAACTAGCCTGTTAGACAGAGATTTAAAGACAATAATGTCTGGTAATCACTGATTACTTAAGCTTGCAACAGATTGCACAAGAGTAGAAAGCTTTTTTATTTTTTATCGTAGTATTTACCCATGTCAAAGGTGGAGTACAATTCTCCAAATTAGGATTTTTTTTCTTTCCACAGTTAGGTAATGGTGCAGAAATGTTTACCTCTCTAATCTGCTGTTCTCACTACTAAGATGAAGCATTCAAAGCAATAGCTGCCAAAACTGAATTCAGGCCCAAGAAAAGTAATTTAGCAGTCTTCCTAACTAGTAAAGGAAAATTATGGGTTTAGTGTTCATAGTGGCACAATATTACTTCCATCTATCTTCAACCATTACTGATCCACAACAAGCTGAAATTCTCTTCAAGATTAATCTAGTCTCACTGATATCTAATATCTCTATTCCGCATCAAAAATACTAGCTTTCTTATTTTATCCATCCATCTCACATGTTAGCTCTTTCCACATTTACAAACAATCTCTTGATTCACGTTCAATTAGCTATCTGTTATCATTTCTTCTAACAATATGTCAAGCTCATCTTATTCGAGTCTTTTAATTTTTTCAATGATGTCAATAATATCTATGGTGTAGAGAGCATAATCATCATATCATTATCAACCCACTGGAGCATGAAGGTCTCTTCAAGTCAATCCATCTTATGTCTAGCTTCTTTTCTCTACATTATTCCAGCACATTTCCTTATTTCATCCATCCATCTCACATGTGATCTCTTTTTAGGTCTTTTACAATCTCTTGGAATTCAGTTTAAGATTTCAACTGTCCATATATCATCATTTCTTCTAACAATATGTTCAGCCCAACTCCATATCACTTTTATTTTGATTGTTGCTTCACATTAAAACACTGATGAATACCCAATTAACTTGGGATCTGTATCATTTAGTTGGTAACTAGAAAATACCCATTTGCCAAATCTGAGTTGATTAGTTAAAAGAAACATCTAAACTTAATTTAGACCTTTAAAAATTCACAACTTTAATCCTGCCTATTTGACTCCTGCTTATTTGATTCCTAGGTTGTAAGCATGGCTGGTGGATTTGCATATCACAATCTTACTTTTTTTGTTGCTGAAGTTGTTCACATCAATACAATAACACTTATCTAAATAGTTCAGATAATCTGGGGTTATTCCCATCTATTACAAAATATCTATTTAACTAGTTAATTAGATAGCTGGGTTGATTACTTGGAAAAAATCCTTTACTTAAGACCTTGAAATCCCTCCAGAAGTCACCCTTTACTATTTAATTAACTAAAAGCTATGAGCCCAAATGGAAAACAATACTTTTAATCCCAAGTTAATTTTCTTGTACAGTCACACTGATCTGAAGCCAGTGCATTGGATGGCATATTGTAGAGAGAAAGTTATGTTAATAGGTTGCGCAAGCATAACAAATCATGGTCACATGATATTATAGTGAATTAATACCAATCATAGCAAATGATGTTGATGCCTATGGTTATTAAAAAGCAAAGACATCAAAATATATACATACGGAAATGAGTTCATAACAGCATGACTATACAATCTTGGATTGAAAACATTTTGTTTTTAGTTTGACTGTAAAGTTATAGTTAACTAAAAAGGCAAAAGGTGATAGATAGAGTGATGCATTATATCCAAAGATCTAGGTACAGTGCTCTCAAGTCCAAAGCTTCTGATGAAAACCATAAAATAGAAACTAGTCTGGGGATATTATATAAGTAGGAACTAAATAGGTATTTTAATACACTAACCTTCTAGCAATCATTGATAACTATGGCTTGTACTAGGTGGCACCATACTATGGAAAAAATTTCCACTGTGGAACCAATTGTGTAAATATAAGAAATTGTGACCACGTGATGATATAATGGTTTTCAAAAAATATTATGTTCAACCTCTTACAGCCGTCCACCTTCAAAACATACCTTATTTATTTTCAATCAATCTCTAACTATTTGTTTATTAATCAACAACAATAATGAAATCAAGAAACAGATTAAAAAATAGTGTCTTTTTGCCAATTCGAATGTTTTAAATCAAACCATGGTTAATTATTAACTTTAATAATTTGATAATTTTTTGTTTATTTTTAATTCTGACATTCCGATTTGTTTCTTTTACAATGATTAAAAATTTGGTCCAATTTCTTTCCTTTTATAAGTTATAGTTATTAACTTATTATTTTTCATTTTTAATAAAAGAGAGCATGTATTAACACATTCGACACTACTGGAATTCAATTAACCTTTTTTTTTACTGAACTTATACTATTATAATGCATGTTTATCTAAACTTGTAGCTAGTTATGCAATGCTACAATATTTTACTGTAAATAGATTTAATAAATATTTTCCTGGAAATATTATTTTCCAGCAGCAAACTTATATACACAATAATATAAATTTAGAAACAACCAAAAATCTTGTCTCGTAAAAAGAGGAAGCTTACAGACTAATAAAAAAACACAGAGAGAACTAAATATATATTAAACAAATAAGTTTCATTTTGAATTCTGGAAATAGAGAAAAAACTATATGTAATACACATACTGAATTAAAATGAAATACTTTTTTTTTAATATTATCAAAAATGAAACCTTCTATTTTAACCTTAACTAATTAAAGTTGTATAGTATATGTATTAATTATTCTGTATATTGTTATGTTATATATTCAATTTTTAAACTTATAATACTGAATCTCTACATGATAATTTTATTCTGTTTAATTAATGTTTATTTATCTGCAATAATTGATGACATTTAGAATAGTTGAAAAGGGCACAAAACCAGTTACTGAAAAAGGCTTTTTATGTACAATTAATATATATCTTTAGGGTCTATATAAACATGTTAGACCATAAATAAAGGTGGTTTTTTCATTTTTACTAGTAAAAGGAGGTTGCCTTGACAACAGATTGAGATTGTTGATTGTTATTGATATTGGTTTAAATGTTGACTACTTGCTGTTGCACATGATTTTTTGAAAATTTACCACTATTAATTCAACTTTTAACTCTGTTCATAAATCACCTGCATAAAATATCTACATACATGCTATAACGGTCGAGGAGAGGGTGATCACAAAAAGTCCTATCATATCTGCCGCTACAGGGCACCACCAGGTTACTTCAACCTGGAAAATGTATAGAGTAGGCAGATACATGCTGTGAAGATCCCACTTTATTTTATATTTAGACCATTAGCCCAAGTCACTAGCTCAGTGGAGACACAGAGATAATAATATATAACTTGTTTAATTTGTATCTTAAATATAAAAAAGTAAAAGCCACTGCCAGTAATTAACTCACAAACAACATTTATTTACGCACATATATAATCATTTTAAAATTTGAGGAATCATTTATTATTTTAGATTTTAATATTTTTTAAATTTAAATTATTATTTTAAGATTTTAAATCATCCACACAGATGAATTTTATATTTATTTTAAGATTGTCAAGTATGAATAAACTACATAGATTTGCATTTGAAAAGAAAATATTCTATCCCTTGTTTAACCCTAGGTCAAAAGTTCGCAGTCAAACCGGCGTCAATCCAACTGATACACTGATGTATTCAATGCAGCATGAAAATACGACAGCACAAAATACCATACTGTCAGGAATGTACATCTGAACAGTATGGTTAGAGAAGACATTGACTCTCAACAAACAGGAATGCTACATCTGTCACAAGAACAATAAAAAAAAATCCATAGGAAGGGACTGCATTTTCCATCTTACTATTCCCTTCCATAGGCAAAAAGGGGTGTGCTGCATATAATGGAGATCCACACGTAGCGAACCTCATACTACATCTACTAATTATATCCAATCCATTGACCCAATTTAACTACGAAACAAATAACCTAAGATTACCCTCCCCTAATTAATTAATATAACTTTACAAATCTAAATAGCCATTCATGCCCGACTTAAATTTAAGATTTATATAAGTTCGCACAGATGGATTTATAAAAGTTTGTTTTTTAATGTTGAGCATAGACTGACTACATAGATTATACGCTCAAAAACATTCCAAAATAAACATAAATGATCAAAATATAAAGTCATTGATGTAATTGCAAAGGAAATTTACAAGAAACCCAATGGCATTCATTCATCATAAGATGCCGCATTGAGACCAATAACTAAAAAGACATCCGAATAAATACATTTTAGATATTCAACGTAAGATATCATTATTTACCGAATGTCTATCTATTCTAATCAAATATGAAAACAAAAACATAATTAAATGTGAACGAATCTATGCAAGCGTCAGTACTCAACTTAAATTTAATGCATTTAAATAATTTATACAAATAAATATTATTATACAAATAAATATTAATAGAAATTAAAAAAATAAAAATAGAAATGTCTTTTTTTTTTAACCTTAAATGTATAAAATCTAAACATTAATAATCAATTTGAAAGTCAGATAAGAGTTCATTTTAAAATTTAGGTTCTGAATATTAAAAGCTTGAACAAAAGTTCTTAATTATTTTTAAATTTTATAGTTCATGTCTTACAGAAGGAGAATCACGGTTCCTGGTGCCAATTCCCATGATGTCTTTATTTGAAGTCCGGTCTGTTGTTCTGGAGAAGGCCTAAGCTGGTTCAATCCTGGTGTATTACAGTCATTTTATTTGAAATAAGTGAGAGAGAGCGACAAGTGTGTCATCGCTCTTCTCACAAAAATCAAGCTGGAACTCTTTTAATTTGAATATTTTTTTTCTTTTATAGTACTCTTCCAGATTCATTGAACATCGTTTCCTGTTCCAATAATTTCCATTTAGGTCTGAGCAATTGGTTACTGCTTCTATTGGACATTCTAATTTTTTTTATTCTCTTATCTATATCTTTCATCTGACTTTTTTCTGTAAGAGTTCCAATGGCTAGTTTGCTTTTCGATAATTAATAAACGCATCATTTCCATTTACAAAAATATTTTTATCTTTAGATCTTGTACTTTTTTATAAAAAAGTACGTTCAATTTTCTTTTTTTTTAAAGAGAATAATTTTTAATGTTTTGCATCTGTGCGAATATTTATACGTATACACGTTTAACAACTCTTTAATTCTTTAGCTTTTAGTTTTTATTTACGAACTTAGTTTTTATTTTAATCTTAAATTAATGTAATGACATATTTTATACCATTACAATGCCAAATAGGTCCTAGTTTCTACTTATCATTATAAGGAATACTAATTTTCATTATGGTCATTCTTTCCACTTTTATATTCTATTTAAGATGGAATAAGAAGATTAGAGGATAGCTATAGTGAAATCTAATGCTTCCCTTATGAAAGAGAACAGACAGTAAAATTTATTTTACAATTACACAGATCTTTTCCACAGCTGGTAAGGATTGAAGAGAACCAGTAGCCAAAAGCTTATCTAGGGTATTCTACTAACATTTGATGTGTGATTCATGAATGGTGTGCAGTAATTACTGTGGGAAAATTCATATTAAATGCAAATTAAAGAACTCACATTTTGCATTTTCATCATCTACAATTGATTTTCATTATAATTGGTAACTTGATATATATTTTTAGAAAATTGTAGTTGTTTAAAAAAATAACAATAGCTGACACCTCCCCCCACATGTACATGTAAATCATTGCCTCAATCTCTAATTTAAGTTCAAGCAGCTTCCAATTCCAAATATGGATTCACCTCACCACATTAACCATTTAGTGGACACCCTGTATATAGCCATTCCAGCTTTGATAGTTGCTGTCTGACCTTACTTCCAAATGAATTGGCTATATATGATCAAGATCCCATCTATAGTGAGAAAAACCTGATTCAGTGAACATCATTACCCATGGCATTGAGCATATGTTAGATATTTATATAAACATTGGTCCCTGGCAATAAATGCTCACTCCAATAAAGATAAGATGGAATTTGGATTTGTTATTATTTGAAGGCAAAGTGAGATATAACATCCTCTCCCTCTGACTAATATTAGCCTTGGATAATAGTAATTCAGACACTTTGGTGGATATCTTCATTTTTATTTTTTATAAGGCTTGATTTCATCAGCAGGTTCAGTTCTAACATGAACTTGCTTCAACGCTCTAACTATATAGTGGATAACCAGTATACTTCCAATCAGCTTTGACAGTTGTTGTCTGACCTTATCTCTATATGGATTGACTATTTATGGCCAGATCCCTATCCACAATGAGACCAATCTGATTAAGTGAACATTATTACCTATTGGATAGTTCTTGCCATTGGATGTATGTTATCTATTTGTCTATACATTAGACCATAAAGATGAATGCTCAATCCGATCAAGATAAAGATAGAATCTGGACTAGTCCTTTATTTGACGGCAAAGTGAGATAAAACATTCTCTCCCTCTGACTAAAATTAGCCCTAGAAAAATTAGTCATTCAGATGCCTTGGGTGAATGTCTTCCATCATTTTTTGGCTTCATCAAGTTTAGTGATTTCAGCAAGATGTTCACTTCTAATGTGAATTTGCCTCATTGCTTTAAACATTGGCTGACAGCTTTGGCAGTTGTTATCTAAACAAATGGATTGTATAGTTATAGCCAGATACTCATCCATAATGAAA
Organism: Epiperipatus broadwayi; assembly: GCA_028023455.1. NCBI lineage: Eukaryota > Metazoa > Onychophora > Udeonychophora > Euonychophora > Peripatidae > Epiperipatus > Epiperipatus broadwayi. The sequence continues at coordinate 3,889,265 of JAQFVV010000025.1, read as the reverse complement.
TCAACGTGATTCAGTGAGCATTATTGCCTATTGGACAGTTCTTGTCGCTGGATGTATGTTATCTATTTGCATATACATTGATCCATAATGATTAAATTCTCAATCCGATCAAAATAAGATAGAATCTGGACTTGTTCATTAATTGAATACAAAGTGAAATATAGCATCCTCTAAATTCGTCCTGAAGAATATGTGGATGCCTTCATTGCTTTCTGGCTTCATCAGGTTTGGTGACTCTAACAACAAGTCTAGATTCTTAAATGAACTTCCTTCACTGATTTAACTGTATAGTGGACAATTAGCATTCTGTCATTCAGCCTTGATAGTTGTTGTATGATCTTACCTTCAAGTGGATTGACTATTTATGCCCACATCCCCATTCATAATGAAAACAATCGGATTTAGGGAACACCATCATGTATTAGCCATTGAATGTATGTTATTTATTTGGGTATACATTGGCCCGTGGTGATGAATGCTCAATCTGATCAAGATAGGATGGAATCTGGACTAATCTATTATTTGAAGGCAAGGTGAGATGTAACAGAACTTTATTATTTTAGATTTTAAGAACAATTGAGCAGGCTAATATAGCACCATTGATACTTTGATAAAAGTCACTAAATATATTGTAGAGAGATTAAAATACTCAGTTATATGCATGCATATGCTAGAATCAAATAATATTTACTGTAAAACAGCATTAATAATGAAAAAAATCCTTCAGATACTTGAAAGAATTATCAAAATAATTAATTACTTAATTGCATGTCAGGTGTTTTATAAAACTTTTAAATATTCATGGAAGCATTCTGTATTGAAACGAAAACTTGCAATATTTACATTTCATACTTTTTACTTTACCGAAATAATTAAAGGGGATTTGAACACAGATTTTTAAGCTTGCTCAAACTATCCTCTCCATCTTATATAACCAATACACATGTGAGTAAGATAAATAATCTCCAATATAAGTATTTTGTATAGAACCAGCACTCATCAAGTGGTCCAGCACATATACATAATAAAATAGAAAATTTTCAAATTTTAATGGAGAGACTTCACTCTTTTCCACCTTCCAACTTTTCAGCTATCCATACCATTGAAAATCTGATGATGGAATTCTCAAACCCTTGTTGATGCTTAATATTGTTATCATACCCTTGTTGATCTTAAATCACCCTAAACCCTCAAATATATCACCTTCATATGTTTATTTAAATACACAGAGGGATGGGCAGAATTCAGGCTGAATCTGTAATAAATCAGTACAAGCATATTGTAAATACTGAACTTTAAGATATTTACATTATATTAGTATTACATTAAATATCAGCCATTTACAGCTATTGTACATGCGCTTTTACCAGTGTTAAATAATAAATGAATACTTTCACTGCCAATACAAGATATAGCATTTAAGAAAGAATAAAATGAATCCACTTATTCTTTCCAAACCCAAATGTTTATATATGGGCAAATCTTAAGTACTGGCAAAGAAAGCGTGAAGATAGATCATTCACTTTAAATTACAGTTCGCGTTGTCTGACTGAATGACGTCGACAAAATTACTTAGCATTTACTAAACGTCACTTTCAAATGAAACTTATTGATTTTTTACAAAAATAAATAATCAAATGATAATAAAATTTGACATTTTGTAATGGATAATAAATTTTTAATGCAGGATAAAATATACATTCAAATGTTCAGCCCACGACTGGGTTTGAATCCAGATTGAGTAAACTTATTTTTTTCCCAACAGGCGCAAGGTTTTTTTGACAAATGATTGGCATATTTAATATTGGTCAGTTAATAGGAAGATAAGGATGAGAAATTCTTAAAATCTCATTAACCAAGAATTGGCAAATCTGGTCTAAAGGCCTTTTCTCTAAAGCAGGCATGCTATTTTAATCTGTTTTTCCTGTATCATTTAATATCAGATAATCATAAAACAAAATCATCATCATTTTCAACCATTATTGATCCATTGCAAGTTCAATTCATCTCAAATCTCTAGTCTCTTTTCTCCACATCATACAAACATACTTTCTTATTTATCTATCTCACATATAGTCTTTTTCTAGATCTTTTACAATCTCTTTAAATTCAGTTTAAGAAATTAATATGGTCATTCTTATACTACACACAAAAAAGTTAGATCTAGAAATATTAAATCATCATCATCATCATTATCAACCATTATCAATCCACTGCAGGATGAAGGTCTCTCCAAGTTTAATCCATCTTCTCCGATATTTAGCTTCTCTTCTCCACATCACCCCTACACATTTTCTTATTTCATCCATCCATCTTACATGTGGTCTCCTTCTAGGTCTTTTACAATCTCTTGGAATCCAGTTTAAAATTTCAATTGTCCATCTATTATCATCTCTTCTAGCAATATGTCCAGCCCAACTCCACTTCAATCTTTTAATTTTTTCAATGAGGTCAGTAACACCTGTTTGTTCTCTTACCCATACATTGCGTTTTCGATCTCTTCTTGTTACTCCCAACATACATCTCTCCATACTTCTTTGAGTGGTCTGAAGTCTCTGTATTGATCTTCTATTAAGTGTCCAAGTCTCAGATCCATAAGTAAGAACTGGTAAAACACATTTGTTAAAAACCTTTCTTTTCAAACACATAGGCATATTTCCTTTTAATATCAAGTTATTTCTACCAAAAGCACTCCAACCAAGTTTAATTCTATGATTAATTTCCTCTATTATGTTTCCATCTGTATTAATAATCTGACCAAGGTATTTGTAACTCTTAACTTCTTCTAATTCATCATAATCAATCTTTATTTTCATATTTTGAGCAAATCGATTAAACATTACTTTAGTCTTTTTAACATTTATCTTTAGTCCTACTTTCCTACTTTCATCTGATAACTCCTGCAACATTTCCTGCAGCTTGGAAGCATTATTTGCAAAAACAACTACATCATCTGCGAAATCTAAATGACTTAAATAATCTCCATTTACTTTCACTCCTTTAGTTTCCCATTTTAATCCACAAAATACTTCTTGCAGCACTGCTGTAAAAAGTTTTGGAGATATGGAGTCACCTTGTCTTACACCTTTCTCAATGTTGACTTTCCCAGTATCATTATGTAATCTAATTGTTGCTACATCCACATATATCATGTATTGATTTTTCAATCTGCTTATTTAACTTATTGCAACTTCTCTTGAATAATAAGGATATTTTTCAAAGGACTATGCTACTCTTCATACATTTCAAATACTCAATCCAATGAAAACATACCCTTAATAGGATATTCTGAATGATTTTCAAATTTTATTATACTTCCAGAATATTATGGAATAATTTTAAATGCAATTTTTTCTGATGCTTTTACAGTACGCCATTCAAATATTTATGCTACACTTTTAGGCAGAATAAAACTCTTAATTTAAAATGTTAAAAAAGTGACTGCTTCTCTTCCCAAGTTGATTGCAAGGCCATCTCCGAATCAATGTATGAATTATATTAATGGCATAGTTTAACTATTCACCACAAATTTTTGAAAGCATTAACGTCTGATTCACGTTATATGAAATGTGTCAATTAGTATATTCATAGATCATCTTCAATGCTCTCCTTGACAGCACAAAATCCTGCAAACCAATTAAAACATTGTAACTCATCAATATCATACACAGTTTAAATCATTTCAAATGTTTCAGTAGCAGTTTTCCCCAATTTAAGACAAAATTTAATGTTAATGTATTGTTCTATCATGAATCTAGATATAAATATGCTGACAACTTTCATCCTAAAATTTTTAATAATGAATAGGTCAATTATGTCACTATGTACCACTTGCACTAATTCAGTGATGCTACTGAAAACAGCTTGGAGAGAGCCAATCATTAATCCCCTTTTTACTGGGACATATGGCATATATGAAAATGCGCTGTTTTAATTTGCTAAATGCAGTAACAACACATTGTAAACTGTATTATACCTTAACATCCTAATGATAAAAGGTTGCCTTGGCAACAGATTGAGATTATTATTAATATTGTCTAAGTGTTGACTGCTTTCCAGGATATATTTTTTATATAACAACTACAAAGACATTTAAAGCAATCTATACGCTCAAATTAGTAATCAACCAAGCCAAATATCACTGAAGATGTTTTTCCACACCATGCCTGCTAAGATTCCTGGGCTTTTTAATATAATACATTCAAAACACTAAAACTATTCTTCATCATATTTTTTCAATTGCATCTATTAATTACTGAGGCTTACACTTTGTGACATTATTATATGGACAGTTTGTTACTGTTTTAACAGCATGTGTAATCATATGAAATAGTAATCATGTGATGATTCTACATTTCTCACTGTGCATTCATTTTACAAAACAATTTTGCCCTTCAGGTCAGTTAGAAATACAACACTTTATTCCCATGTCTGATAGTAATGCTTAATAAATTTTTATCTAATAGTTATGAGGCAAATGACCTCGAAAGTGCTTTAATAATTTGTGGAATCTTTATAGCTTCTCATTCAAGCGTTTCACATGCTTTTTAATTTGTATACCATTTTTAGGCAAGTTTTAAATGTATATAAGAAAGAAACTGAATCAGTTTCAGATCTTTTAACCAAGCTTGAACTGAAAAGTTAAGTTTTCAATCTGAATTAGTAGCTTGATAATATATTAAAAAGTAAAAAAAAAAAAGCTTTCTAGAGGAAAGATGCATTAGATCCAAAAGATCTAAATATATGGTTCAAAAACATCCAAAAAGCTTCCATTGATGAAAACTAGAAACTACTGTGAGAGTATTTAAATAGGTCAATAAAGATTTATTAAGCACTATCATCTGGCATCTATGGATTATTAAAGCTTACACTAGATGACACAGAAGCAATGAGAATAGAAGAATATGGAGCTTGCTATGGTTCTAGAAAGCATAATCTGATTTCATGTGTGGGTGGATAGTTGTGATGTGATAAAGTTAAAATGAGAAATGCAGTGATAAAAAACAGAAACTTAAAAAGTAACTATATAATTATATATTGATTCTACATCTTCTAATTAATAAACATGTTTCATATATATATATTGCTTACAATAACTCCCCTCATATACACTTAAATGGAAATTTTTTTAAATATAATTCCTTTCCTGACAGTTTCGACTATCATTCAGTCTTCATCAGAGCATTCTTAACCTACGAGGGGAGCTATTGTAAGCATTATATATGAATATATGAAGAAATGCTAAGAAAGTAAAGGAGAAGAATAAACACATATTTAATAATCTTAATCAAAATCCTATACTTCTGCAATATTTTTTTCACTACCATTCTATTACAAATAAACTATATATATATATATAAGCTTAGTTCAGTAATTTACCAACTTTCAAGTATTCCTGCAACAGTTTTATCAAGACATATCAACCATATTTCCTGCCTTTTACATCCATTTCTGAAAACATTTATGCCATTATATCATCTATTCTTTTTGCTTTTCTAATTTCCCTATTATCTTAGCTTCTAATGTTTCTCTCTTCTTACAAATTTTACTCTCCTTTCTTATCTCTATTGAATAAATCGATTTAAATTCCTCTTTTTCTTATCTCACATTCAACATCCTAAAAATAGTTTCTTCAAATTCTTTCTCCATAATAGCTTCATAAAGTAATGTCTCTCTTCTTTATACTAATTCTTTGATATCTTTTTGCTTTCGCAATTTTGTGTGGAAACTTTCTATTGTTTTTTGCCCATTCCTTTCTTGCTTTGTACCCAGACATTTCACTTCTCATGAGATATTAAATGATCATTTTACCTGAAGTCAGGAGTTTTCGGACCATAGAAGCTCATATGCCTAAAAATTTTATTACCTAAGCCAATTGTTCTATTTGATCATTTTATGGGTGATAAACATAGCTTTTCTCTTATCAAAAATCAGGAATCTCTGAACAGCTAAGGGCTAAAGAAACTATCAACTATTACATATGCGTGAGAATAGTGTAATGAAAATCGCACTTCAGAAATATCACATCTCTTCTTTTTGCTATTTTTTAACCTTCTTTATCCACACATTAACTGATCATTCCGGTTTTATAAACGATAAACATTATCTTGTTCCAGTCATTACTGTGTGCATACAATAATTCTCACAGTTGCGACTGAGTACCTTAGTTTAGCATTCACGTATTAGCAATATTTCCTACTACACTTATCACGCATAATAAGACTCAGGTAAATCATTTATTACCGTATCTAAATATAAAAGAAGATATTAATTATCACGTCATTATGTATAGCTACAATTTCAATACAAGTGAGTCCTAAGGCTTATAAAAATAATAAGGCCAATGTGCAAAAATCCTTAGATTCGCTTCAGTGGTGAAATCCACTGGGCAGATCCTCTGTCAGGTCGTATTCTTCATGAAGTCATGAAGTCTTTAGCGGTGACAGTCCAATTTCCTTCGGTAGTGTCCTAAAATAGTTTATATATATATGTTCCTGTCTGTTGTTTCATTAATCCAATTTCTTAATTAATTCTTATCTCTTTGTAAAAAAATTTAATTAGTTTTCCGGTTTAATTAAATTACACTTTTAAAGTTGAATTATTTACAGTTTCTAGGCGGGTTTTTTTTTTTTACAAACTATCTATAAAATCTAAATCAGCTAAATCATATACACTATATATACGTTTCGTACTCACAATATGCTAATTCCACTTTTATATACAACAACTATGCGCATAATCACTCTCCAATTCGTTAACTTATCCTTTTGTCTTGTTTTTGATCTTTTTTAAAAAACTATTTTAATTATTCAGTTACAATCTATAAATTAATTAATTAATTGAATGGCTTCAGAGTTCGGTAGTCAATATAAAATTCGAGTAGACTGGGTAGCAATTTTGACCTTCAAAATCGGATACTCTATTACTGTACACCAGTTCATAAATTAAATTACATTCTGACATTTCAACTGTTTTTTTTTTTTTTTTGCAGTCTTTCAGTACTGAGTAAATTATACACTGCTGTCATCATACGGCAGAATTGTCAATTATTTTTCAACCCAGTTTCTTCCCCTCGTTTTACTTTATAATAAGTAGAACTATTAAAGATAAAAAAAATAATGATAATTGCATTCATAAGATATTAAAAAAATCTTGCCAAGAACTTGATTAAAAAAAGATAAATATTACATTGAGATAAAAAATATAAAAAATTTATCGATTTCTTATTTAATTTTTTTTTAATCTAATTTTAAAGAGGTCACAAAAACTTTTGCAACCAAATCGCAATAACGTAGAACGAAAAAAATTTGAGTTAACAAAGATGGCGATAGTGCTAGAAGGATAATGGTGTGGCAAGTCATGTCAGATCGGGGGGAGGGGTGAAAGTGAAAATGTACAATCCCTTTTTTTAAATAGAAGGATTTAAACTTAGGATTTTCAGTCTATATTCATCCTTCACTCCATTTCAAACAACCGATACACATGATCCACACATATGTGAAAAGGATAAATGATTCCCAATATACATATTTCGTGCAGAACCAGCATTTATCAGCTGGGCCAGATCATAGTCTTTCCCACACATATATACAATCAGTGCTTGGCTTATATTACGATAGCAATTCCTTAAACATTAATGGATAGCTGTATTTTTATATTGGACTATTTCCATCATCTAATATGTGTCGAATGTCTTTAGAAAAGGTTTATTTTTTATTTAAATATTCCAAATGCATTCAACTGTTAATAATATCACAGCAAACAGGTTAGTATATGCACCAACTGCTGTAATATTCTATGTTTGCTGTGCTATTACTAACAGTTGAATTCATTTGGAATATTTAAATAAAAAAAGTAAACCTTTCTAAAGACATTCAACACATATTAGATGATGGAAATAGTCCAATATAAAAATACAACTAGAACACCATCATCATAAACCTTCAGGAAAACATTAATGTTTAGGCTTCAATCTTTTTTCTCTTCCAACAATTCAACCATTCATTTAGTTCAAAAAATCAATGGTGGAATGCTCAAAGTCCTTGGTGGATTTGATATTGTAGTTATACCCATGTAGACATTAGGGTTTTGAGCATTCCATTTGTCAGTTTTTCCAAAAAAAAATGGATAGCTGAAAAGATTGAAGTAAAGTTTAAGAATTGCTGTCTTAATGTAAGCCAAGCACTGACTGTATATATGTGTGGAGGATTATGATTTGGCCCTACTGCTGAGTGCTGATTCTGAATGAAATATGGATATTGGGGAATATTTATTTTTTTCACATGTGCGTGGGCATGTGCATTGGTTGTTTAAGATGTAGTGGAGGATGAATATAGACTGAAAATCCTAAGTTCAAATATTTACTATAATAAACATTCATTATACTGAATGAATAGGTTACTCTATTCTTGTGTGTTTTTTTAATAACTACCCCCCCCCCAATAATAAACTAATGTAGCATAAATACAGAGCAGCTACAATATCCACTATATTTTGTTCCGGGATTCTATGGCTTACATCTTACATACCGATACACTTCTCTGATAACAATATATATATATATTGTTTGCTGAACTGCAAAGTACTTTTTAACATACACATGTGCCAGATACATATATATAATACAGTTGCTTTATTATGGGGATAATTATTAATAATAAATTGAGAAAGCATATTCACGTGCATATTAACTCTGTGCATGTTTACTCATTGACATTCAATCAAAAATAAAAAAACTAACTATAGCATATCTTTATTTTTTAAAAATGCATAGTGAAGTGTCAGGTTTTAATATAATTAATATGCACCGATGATATCCTTTTTCTTCAGCAGCCCCCCCCCCCCAGGGAAATATGATAGCAGTCTCATTATCATCAAATTTTGACTTTCTAGTTGTTTTGATGTTTTTAAATCTGTATCAACTTTGGAATTCCCCCTACTTGTTGCTAGCCATTCCAGATTATTGATTAAACTCCTCAAACATTAAGTCTTTTTACACAATACAAAAACATTACTGCTTTTTTTTTGGCACTACTAAATTGATAACTTTCATTTTATTGCTTAAGAAGTAATGATATTTTTCTTAAATTTTGGGAAATGTTTAGCTTTACACTCAGAAAACATTTCATTACCTGAAATATTGTATCACAAAATTTGGAAAGAATAAAATAAGCAAAAAATAAAATGTATGTGCTTTTAAAGTAGCCTAAAAAATGTTAATAATAAAAATGATAGCATATGTTCTGAGGTGAAAAAAACTGTGATTGCCATATGATAAAATTTATTAAATTTGTGAATTCTAATGATTTTATTTTTATTATTTACATTTCATCTTATTCATTTAATTTTTGTGGATAGAATATAAATGAAGTAATATATTTTGATCTAATGCATTTTGTAGCTTCGATGTGTTAAAATTAAAATCAAAGTTTAGAATATTAATTTTATGAATGTTATGATTAAAAATTAAATCTCACCTACCCTTCAAATAATGGACAAGTCCTGATTCCATCTTATCTTGATCAGATTGAGCATCCATTGTCATGAATCAACACATACAAATAGATCATGTATGTCTAATGGTGAGAAAAGACCAATAAGTAATTATGCTTACCGAGTATGATTTGTTCTCAATATATGAATGGGAATCTGGTCATAAATAGTCAATCCGTTTGGAGGTAAGGTCATGTCCAAGCTGAATGGCAGTGCACATGTCCACTAAATAGCTGAGCAGTGAGGCAAGTTTATGTTAGAACTGGAAGCTGGTAGACATAAACCAGACATAAAGCAAGCTATCATAGAACAGCCAAAAATGTCACCATGCCTACTCACAAAGGAAGCGGTAACAGTACAGCTAAAAGGGGTAGATAAACTTATAAAAGCATCTGAACTCCTGTCCTATATTTGCATGGCAACTAACACTATACCTTCACCTGATACTGTTTAGAAAATAAACTTTCTGTGAGTTATTAACAAATTGTTTTTAGACATAAACAATATCCATAAAATTAGTAGGTGTTTATGCATTAGTCCAGTAGTGAGAATTTACATAAGGATTAGTCCAGAAATAAATTTCTAACCTTGCAATCTTGTAAAATAACATCTGCATGGGATCTTCTGGAAAATTTAATCCATCAATTTTGGTAAATGATGAGAAGAAACTTTATTTAGCACAAAATGGTGACCTATAACTTTATTTAGTGGAAATAAGCAAACACCTATTTATCTTTTGAGTTGAATCAAGTTATTTGCAAAAATGATAAGAACCAACCTTATTTCATACAAAATGGCAGCCTATAACTTTATTTACTGGAAATAAGCAAACACATATTTACATTTTTTTCTCACAAAAAAAAAAAAGAAATGATATTAAACCACTAAACATCACATGATCACTATCTCTTACACTAGCACAGCCTTCTGGCATCCATTGATTACTCTGGTTGGCACAGGGTGCCATTACTGTATGGAGAATTTTGCCTTGTTTAAAAAATGATATCGCAAAAACTAAATTTTTGGCAATATACATTTATTCCAATAAAAGAAAAAGATTGTTTCTTATAATCACTGGGCTAGACTGAAGTTTTTTTACATTCTATAAAATGCAGTAACTATGATTTATACAAAAATGTTTGTATATGGCACCTGCAGTTCATCACTTTTGTAGGATTTTGTGTTTTTATACGATACCATGCTACACACACAAACGTCTTAAAGGTAGTGATTTTACTGTAATACCATTTTTTAAAAATAGTGGATGACTAAATCATCCTTGTTGGTGGTGGTGAGTTTCCAAATGTTAATCATTTCATTGACCAAAAAAGTTATTCAAAAAATTCACTCAGCGGACAGTAAATCGCATGTTCACTTCACTTTCACCAGATGATTGATTAGTCATCTCAGCATTTTTTCATGACATCATAGCATACTTTAAATTTTAAAATTAGTAGTGAAACCAACATTTTTACTGAACTTTTTCCTGATTGGAATATTATCTAATATTCACTTTAAAAATTAATTCACTTCCTTATTACAAGATTGTAAATGTGTTTAATTCATTCTTTATATACACATTTCTTTGTGCCAGCATTTTTCATCACTCCAGACTAATAATAAGTACCAATTAATACTATAAATAATAAGATATGAAGCGCTTTAGAGTGAAATAATGAATTGATAAAAGAGAACGTTTATATAAAATAAAATGATTATCAAATGTATTTGATTAATAAATTAACAAATAAGAAAATATGATAAACCATTAAGCATCACATGATCACATTTCCTATACTAGCACATTAATTGTTGATAAACAGAGCAAAACTCTCCATACAGTATTGCCACCTGTGCCAAACAGAGTAATCAATGGATGCCAGAAGGCTTGTGCATAAAATCCCTATCTAATGCCTACTCATCCAATATCCCCAGACTAGTTTCTGGCTTGTGGCCTTCGTCAGTGAGGAGCTTTGGATCTGAGAGCACTGCATCTAGATCTTAGGATCTAATGCAACCCTCTAGCCAAAGACACCAAAATGTATGGGTGCTGAACTGAGTTCAGACCCATATGACTATTTAGGCTATTGAGCTTAGATTGAAAATATTTTTTTGTGTTTTCAATTTCATTCTCATAGTTTAGTAGTTAAGCTGAGATAAAAGGTGGTTGCTAGAGGGTTGCATTAGATCCTAAGATCTAGATGCAGTGCTCTCAGATCCAAAGCTCCTCACTGACGAAGGCCACAAGCCAGAAACTAGTCTGGGGATATTGGATGAGTAGGCATTAGATAGGGATTTTATGCACAAGCCTTCTGGCATCCATTGATTACTCTGTTTGGCACAGGTGGCAATACTGTATGGAGAGTTTTGCTCTGTTTATTAAGAAAATATGATAAAAATAAGTAAAATAAATAGAAAAAAAAGTGGAAATAGATCAATTATTTATGATGGTTTTAAAATTAATGCCTTTTATGCAATTAATAAAATAATTAGGAATACAAAATAAGAAATATAAAACTAAAATAGAAATGAAATCAATAAATAGATAATATAAATGAGGAATATATAATGTGTGCAATATAAAAATGAAATGAATATATATTACATATTGCAACAACAAAAGACATTTGAAGAATAAAAATTCTAAGGCATATATAATCATGCAAAAAAATGTAAATATTATATATATAATAATAAAACGATAGAAAGTATAAAAAGATATCAATTAAAAATATTTGTATATAAAAAATGAAAGATGTTTTAAATATAATAAGTAGAAAGGATGTAGTATGTAAATATTTATAGATAATTGAATTGAAAAAATAAAGTAAGGGAAGTTGATAATTATTTAATTATAAATCTGCAGAAATTAAGATAAAAGAGGGTAGAGTAGGAAAATATAGATTAAGATTAAAGATAAAACTTTGTTATTGTTAAAAATAAAAAGGAATTGACTTAGTATTTACTTAATAAATAATATTCTGTAGTGTAATTTTCACTATACCACTCTCATGCAAGATAGGGACTGTTTTCTACCTGCTTTTAGCACCTTACGGACAAGTGTAATCATAAACATATGACAAAATACATAAAAAAGGTTTTCAATGTGGAAAAAATCTCTGGTCATATGTTTATGATTACACCCCCTATACAAGATATTAAAAGCAAATAGAAACATCTCTACCTTGTGTAAGAGTAGTGTAGAAATATTATCTTTAGTCTAATAAAAAAAATATTAATATAGTTTCATTAAGTGGTTTGTGTCAATATTAGTAAGTTTGACACATCAATTAAACTGGTGTAATTGGTTATCTATATATATATATACTGAACAATGTTAAAGATATGTGTAAGAGATTGTGATCTGGGCCAACTGATGAGTGCTGATTCAGCAGGAATTCTGCATCTTGGTGTCATGTATTTTTTTCATATATCTCTGGTCATATATTTGGTTTGACACTTATCAATTAAACTGGTGTAATTGGTTATCTATATATACTGAACAATGTTAAAGATATGTGTAAGAGATTATGATCTGGGCCAACTGATGAGTGCTGGTTCAGCAGGAATTGTGAATCTTGGTGTCATGTATTTTTTTGATATTTCTCTGGTCATATATTAGATTCCACACCACCACAAAGTGTTAAAAGTGAATAGAAACCAGTCCCTATCTTTCATGAGAGTGTAGTTAAAAAAATTACACACAGATATATTCTTTATTAAAGGGATACTTTTTATTCTAATGAAAGTCTAATAAAAATTATTGAGTAGTAGTATTTTAAAAATGTAAAAAAGAACAAAAACACATTTGCTTATATTCGTTAGTATGGTTTTTCATATTGAATATAAAATTATCATGAGTATTTATAATATAAAAATTTAATATATATATATATATTTTAAATCTGGAATATAAATTCTTAAATCAATAAACTATCACACATCTTATCACATGACTCAGTTTACATATTATTTTAACAGCATACCTTTTCACCTTCTCTATATCACTCTAATTTTTAGTAAGTAATGATAGATGCCAGTGCTTAATAGATCCATACTCCATGCTTTTCTGTCAAAAATCCCCTGACTGATAAAAGTCATAAGCTTAAAACTACTTTGGGGATTTTGGATAGGAATTCATAGAATAACATCTATTAAGCACTGTCTTCTATCATAACTTAGCAAAGGTTACATTAAGTGACATAGAAAAAGTGTAAAATGCTAAATATAAATCCTTAAACTTGGAAAAAAGATAATATGTTTTATGTATTGTGATGGGATGATGATCAAAATCCATCACAAGTTTGGCTTAGCTAGCCTTCTTTAAATTGTAATACATAAATGAACTAAAGAAATATTTTAAAATTAGCAAAGATAAATTCAGACTAAAAAATCCATTTGTAAATAGTATTTATACACATATATACTATGTATAATTTTATTCTTATTATTTTAATTTTTAAAAAATAATTATAAAAAAAACTATATATTTTATTCGTTTTTTTTTTCTATTTAAAAAATTAAAAAATACAATTTAAAATTAAGTTGTTTTTCTTTGTCTTTTTAAAAGTATAATTACTAATAAGGGGTTAGCATTGTAAAATAATTCTTTTTTTAATTACCTTTGATAGTTGTTTTTTTTTTTGGAAAGGAATAAAAAAAATTTTATTTCCTTTTATCAAAGCTACAGATTTCAAAGAAATAATTTTTTTCTTGTGTACTGATTAATAATTTTTTTTATTAATTAATAAAAAAAATGGTAGTTTATGGTTATATGTATTGTGGCCACTAGGTGACACTGCAGTATAATCAAGAACCCCCAAGAAGCCTGCATGTGATAAATTTCTACCCAAAAATTGATGAAATCGACAAATTAAAATGCTGAAAGCAAAGTAAATTGAACAAATCCTTCTAAAATACAAATTTAAAAAAAATAGTAGAAAATGCTATAAAATTACAAAAACAGCAAAACTATCATACTAAATGTGAAAAAAATTAATGAACTTTATTAATGGTAGATGGCATACTTATTAAGTAATTAAATATAGATAACAACAAGCTCATAGCTATTTAAAAAGTAAAACTAGCTATAAAATACAAAAACAGAAATTGGTCTAATATATAAAATACAACCTCTCCCCACATGATTATAGCTAGCTTCATTTAAATATTATAAGTTTTTAAAATAGATTTATAGAGATCTGCAATGAAGAAATATTACCAATTTTTTTCCAGGATGAGTTGTCTGGAATTTATAGTAAGTACTTGATGTTTCCAGCATAAAAATCCATTGAAAAGAAGGTGCAAATTTTGAGCAAAATTATTTAGAGAAGGTATTTTAATAGTGTTTATTTGGTAGTTTAAAAAATATAACAATGATAGCACCTTAGCAAACAATTAGGTAGTTCCATAAAATATAACATCCCTATGCAATTTAAGAGGACAGATCACTTTTACTTTAGAAGAACTCCACTGACTCATGCTCTGTCTTTGGTAGATCTTAAATTTTCATTATTTTGTGTAAGAAAAGATGGTAAGACACTATATCTACTTAAATTTTAGCATGGGTTTTTGAAATGTTGCCTGAAAGTTTGTGCATGCATATTTAATATTGTATTCATCTGCATACAAAAGAATCCATATTTACACCATCAAAAAATTAAAAAAATACCAACAACTTGTATTTTTAGTACTGAAAAATAATTAATACATCATAATAAAACTAAGCAGTCTTTCAAAAGACTGGTTCAGTTATATTTTGATTAAATTTGTCGGCCCAAGCAATTATATTTTGCATGTAAAAAGGCTATTATGCAAGTGATTTGTGAGAGGTTTGTTATGTCACATTTCATTTTTCAAGTACAAACTGTCACATGTGATATGCTACAATGTGATTATATATATATTTAAATCTTTAATTTCTGTGTACCAATTTAATTCATTATTTTCCTAAGAATCTCATATAATATACATATATAACAAAATGTTTATACAACTATTTGTCAGTTTCTAACTTTTAAAATTGCGTAAATATTTAGCTTTCTATTGTTAAATTTCTTAACTTAGCTGTTTTGGTAATCTTAGTAAAACAAAGGTGATCCCCAAGTAAATAGAAAATGGCACTGTGTGGTTGTATTTACTTTCACTTTAAAAAAATTTGTTATTTTTAAAATTAACATTTAGGCTACACGCAATTTAAAAGTTAGATTAATAGATGCATAAACATATTGTTATATGTGTACATGAGATTCTTAGAAAAATAATGAATTAAATTGATATACAGAAATTAAAGATTTAAAAAGATACATATAACTGCACTGTAACATATTACATGTCACAGTTTGTACTTGCAAAATGAAATGTAACGTAATAGAACTCTCACAATTGCTTGTGTATAGCCTTTTCACATGAAAAATATAATTGCTTGGGATGATAAATTTAATCAAAATGTAACTGAACTAGTCTTTTGAAATACCTGATTAGTTTTATTATGATATATTAATTATTTTTGAGTGCTAAAATTAGAAGTTGTTGTTGTTTTTTTAATTTTTTGATGGTGTTAATGTGGAATTTTTTTACACAGATGAATACAATATTAAACATGCATGCAGAAACTTTCAGGCAACATTTCAAAAACCTGGGCTGAAATTTATGTAAATATAATGTCTTACCATTTTTTCTTACTCAAAATGATGAAAATTTGGGCAGTGGAGTTCTTCCAAAGTAAAAGTGTTCTGCTTTCTTAAATTGCATAGGATGTTATATTTTGTGGAATTACTTAATTGTTTGCTAAGGTGCCAACGTTGTTATATTTTTTAAATGACCAAATAACCACTATTGAAATACCTTCTCTAAATAAGTTTGCTCAAAATTTTAATCTTCTTTTTAATGGATTTTTATGCTGCAAACATCAAGTGCCAGAGTGTGGAAGAAATTTGGTAATATTTCTTCATTGCAGATATCTATAAATCTATTTTAAAAACATATATTTAAATGAAGCTAGCTATAATTGTGTGGGGGGAGGTTGTGTTTTACATATTATACCAATTTCTGTTTTTGTATTTTATAGCTAGTTTTATTTTTTAAATAGCTATGAGTTCATTGTTATCTATATTTAATTACATAATAAGTATGTCATCCACCATTAATGAAGCTTCATTATTTTTTTTCACATTTAGTATTATAGATTTTCTGTTTTTGTAATTTTATAGCATTTTCTTTGATTTTTTTTAAATTTATATTTTAGAAGGATTTGTTTGATTTACTTTACCTTAGGCATGTTAATTTTTTGATTCCAGGGATTTTTCGATAGAATTCATTCTGGGACAGGGGTGTTGTGTTTAACATGTTTTCACCAATTTCTGTTTTTGAAATTTGAACTTTATAGCATTTTCTTCAATTTTTTTGGATTTGTATTTTAGAAGGGTTTGTTTGATTTACTGTCTTACGTGTTTTCTTTTGTCAATTTCAGTGATTTTGGGTAGAAATTTATCACTTGTAGGCTTCTTGGGGATTCTTGATGGTACTGCAGTGTCACCTAGTCATCCACAGTACACATAAAATTTTATTCTTATTATTTTAATTTTTTTTAAAAAAACTATATATTTTATTTAATTTTAATGCTGAGTATGAAATAATTTCTTTTTATATATTTTATTATTTTTTTTCTATTTAGAAAGTTAAAAAATACATTATAAAATTAAGTTGATTTTTTTTATCTTTGTAAAAGTATAATTACTAATAAGGGGCTAGCATTCTAAAAGAATTTTCATTTTTAATTTTCTTTGATAGTTTTATTTTTGTAAGGAAAAAAACTTTATTTCCTTTTATCAAAGCTACAGATTTCAAAGAAATATTTTTTTTTTGGTATATTGATTAAATAATTTATTTGGTTAATTAATGAAAAAAATTAACTGGAGTTTAAATTTAAAAAAAAAATAGCAATAAGATAAAAAAAACAGGCTGACAGTAAGTTTCTTTTCATGTGTATCACTATAAGAGATTGGAAAATCTAAAAAAAAATTTAAGATTGTTCTCTGATTGCAAATTTGTTCTCAGATTATAGCAAAAAAAACAGCATGCTTTATTGCTAAGAAAAGAAAACTGGCTGAAAAATAAAAGCTTGGTGCTGAAACTCTGAAAAGATGGTACAAATGTCACAACTATAATCATTCTGGACTCCCATAAATCACCTGCAGGGAAGAAATATCATTATTGAGTGCATTATCAATTCTTGTTTGTAAAAATGTTATTTCCTAGTATGACTAAAGGCATTGGAGTAAAAACCCAATTAAGTACACCAGTCTTTTTTTCACCTCATTTAATATGTAAGCCAGTACATCATTGCCCTGCTTGCCTAATGAAAAAAAAACATTTCTGTACAGAATGTCAATCTAAATCCTGATGCTTCCTGTTTAAAATGTTTATATCTAAATAGTATGCTGGAAGCCTGAAACAAATGCATTCATTTTTTTTTATATAAAAAAAAGAAGTATATTACCAAAGTAAACATTGTCTTATTAGAACTTAGCTTCAGTTATTTCTTTATTTTATTAAATCAACATTGTAATGGAGAAAATCACATACCCTGGAAAGTAAGTTTTTTTATATTATCTATTTAATGTAGGGCATTCTTTTTATTTTTTCTTATATATATGCATATATATAGGATCATATAATTTTATTTTAAAGCTATCAAATTTATGACTTTAATTTTTTCTATATAGTACAGAGGTAGCTAAACTTTTAGATGTTGTGGTCAACTTTTTTGGTGAAAGTGTACCTGAGGGCAACTATATTTGTTTCAAGGCTTCAAACCAGGAACCAGAAAATGTTATTTTTGCCAGAATGAAAAAAAATAACAGATGGAAGGCTTGGTTTTTTTTTTTTTAGAAAATACTTAGGAATGGCTTTTTTTATAAGGGCTTTTTAGGTACTCAGAAATATTGGTGACATTTTAAAAAGATACAAACTGATGATTGTTTTTTCCATAAGATATGAACAGTAGAAGACATTTTGTATGACTACTATTAAATTACCTCAGCTCCCTCTAATATTACAATTTGTCCATGTTGCTTTATAAAATATTTATTAATAGACTGTTCTTCACAAGGATGCTCATATGTAGCTTTTAACTTGCACTCAAATTGCTAATTTTTACATTACTTTGCTGATTTTACTGTCATTTTATCAAGAAAAATGTACTGTCTGATGCAGCCCTCTTTATAATTATTTTAAACTAAAAAATCAATAATATTTAAATTTAAAGTTAAAACAATGAGATATGGCCTATGTGCTAAGATGGTGATTGGTTGTTTTATATTCTCTATAAAAGGAAACACTTGTCAACAATTTTGACAGTTCTAAGTTCTTTGTTTTGATTTTTGAAATAAAAATGTATGTTTTAGAGTATTATTTTACATATTTATTATTATTTTCATAAATATGTGTGAACATATAATTATTTTAGAAGAATAGTTCAGATTTTAGTAACAATTATTTACCTTTAGATGAAAGTAAATTGAAAAAAAAAAAATCAATGAGTTAGACTGCATTTTGTAATAGGTTATGAAAAGTATCTTTTATGTTGTCTGCTGTAGATTATTTTTATCAATTATAAATAGAAATTTATTTTTGAAAATAATTGACCAATCAAAAATTTAGAACTTTAATTCATTCAACCAATAGGTATTTTGAATGAGGTAAATTTTAAATTACAATTAATATCAACAAATACACAATACTCTCTTTTTTTAAAAAAAAAAAAGAGAGAGAGAGGATTGTGTATGTGTTGATATTATTGAAGAACATATATATTTTAAAAGAAAAAAGTGATTGTATAGTTATTGTGTTATAATATATGGTAAATTATAATTAGTAAATTACTATACAAAGTGTTTTAAAAAGTTCCCAACTTCTGTTTTTTAAAATCAGTTTACTAAAATCCTTATTTCTCCAGACAAGTTATTTTTATTTCTTCTCGGAAAAACGGAAATTAAATATTTCTAAAAATTTTAGCTCTAGAATTACACAAAAAAAAAATTTAATTCTTTTCAGATTCTTCTAACCTGAGTTTATTTTTGAGCTTGACAATAACAACAGGTATTATTTTAAATGTAACCATTTTTAAATGAGAATAAGTTTAAATTTTTACTTTTTTATTTTTTATATTCAAATCAGTTCTGAATTTATAATTTTATAATTTATAAATGTTCCACCAGCTTCATGGTTAACTTCCAGAGATCTTGCAGTTGACTGGTCGACTACAGTTGACATCTTGACTATCCCTGATATGTAAATGCCATTGATAAATAATCATATATATTTAGATATATATGTACTAATCATTTCATAATTTTAAATATTTTTTAAAATCTTTTTGGAAAAATCTATTTTTCCATAATTATTATTCATTAATGCTTTTTATACGTGTGTGTATAATTATATATCTACATTAAACTCGAGAAATAAGGGGAGGGAAGGTTTCCATTTATATTATAATTCTTTTATGGGTCATTTAAATTTCAAATGATGATAGAGGGAGGGGGTTATTTACTTTAATAATTTAATATAAAATAATTACTAAGTAGAACACCCATTTAATCTTCAATTTATCCAATCATCTCACTCCACAGCAAATATAAATTATAAATTTTGTTTATTTTTATACTGTCTACCACTCACCTTGAGAATTTAAAAGTTTACTGAGCTTGAATCTGGAATATGCCATAGGGAACTGTTGATGGATATCTGTATATGGATTTTTAAAGTATCCTCTCTTTAATAGAGAGAGAGGTGCATGAAGTCCATGTGATACAGACTTTATAAAGATACTAAATTGATTGCAACTTTTGCTGATCCTTATAGAGATTGATACCAAAAGGATGATAAGGAAATATAACAGTAACAAACATGTGAGTAAAAGACTTTGTAACTAAAACACATAATGTGGCTTATAATTTTATCGTGTGTGTGTTAGAAGTGAAACACATAACTAGAGGATTAATAATAGACTGTATTTATTTATTTATTTATTTATAATTAGAGGGAATGTGAACACAGATTTGTAAGTTCCTTTCAGCTATCCACTCCATCTTATATAACTGATACCCCATAACCACATACATGTAAAATAGATAAATGATCTCTGATATATGTATTCCATGCTGAACTAGTACTCATCAGTTGGTCCAGATCATCATCTTCCACATATATAGTGTTCAGTTTATATTAAGGTAGCAAATCTTTAAACTTTAAATAGACAGGCTTCAATCTTTACTCTCCTACTCTTCAGACATCTATATTATTGAAAATCTGATGATGTAATGCTCAAAGCCCTTGTTGACCTGTAATCTAAGATCTTAATATGTCCATTTAAATATATAGAAGACGAATGGGCAGAATTCAAGCAATATTTTAATACAAATATAATGTATTTATTGAACTTTTAGATGTAATTAGAGGGGATTTGAACACAGACTTTCAAGCTTACTTAGCTATCTATTTCATCTTATATAAGTGGTACACATTACCACATACATATGAAAAAGATAAATGATTTCCAATGACTTTAAATCAACATACATGTGACAGCAATATTAGCATAAACAAGGGCTTTGAGCATTCCATCATCAGATTTTTAATAATATGGATGACGGAAGAATTGGAAAGTAAAAGCAAATTGAAATCTATCCATTAAAATTTGAAGATTTTCTATCTTAATATAAATTGAGCACTGATTATTATATTTATGGGTGGAAGATGATCTAGACTAACTAATGAGGGCTGGTTCAGCATGAAATACATATATTGGAGATCTATTGGAGATCATTTATATTTTTCACATGTATGTGTATGTGGCCATATATATCAGTTATATAGGATGGAGTGATGGCTGAAGGGAGTTTGAAAGACTGTGTTCAAGTCCCTTCTAATTACAATGAATACTTCAGTATGTACATTACACGTGTATTCAAATATTATTTGTTTGTATTTATCATTAATAATAAATTTGTTTCACCAGTTCTTCGTAATTAATATAATACACTTCAACATATAAAGGTGAAATTGCTAAATTCTAAATCTTAATATTGGCTAAGCACTTTCAGAGCCTGGTTACTCCATTTTCACAGACTTAGTATGTGTTAAACTCATTGTATGCAAATCTATGCAAAACAACTCAGACCATTCATTTTTTTTAAAATTGTGAAACAACAGGTAGTATATAAGATTGTATGCCCCAAAGTAGGTTGCAGCGCAGTATATTATGAACAAACTTGAGCCGCAATCAGTAACAGATTGTCTCAGCATAAGTATGCATATAACACATTGGTAAATAAATACAAAGGCAATTCTATATTTGTTGATCATCAAAAAGTATTTAATCATGTATTCAAACTCTCCTGAGCTGGAATAATGTGCACTGAGAAAAATGATGCCAAAAGCAAAATCAAGAAGGCTTACTTCATTGCTAGTGACATAAATGCTATAAATAAAAAAGACACGTGTTTTGCGATTTCAAAAAAATGGATGGTCTGATTTGTTTTGCATAGATTTGCATACAATGAGTTTAACACATATTAAAGCTATGAATATGAAGTATGCAGACTCTGAAAGCGCTTAGCCAATATTAAGATTTAGAATTTAATAATTTTGCCTTTATATGTTGAAGCGTGTTGTCTTAATTATCATTGTTAAATAAATTGTTTTGTTACTAAATTTGTGTTAATTTATTTAAAGTTATTGATACTTCTTTTACTGTTATTTAATTGATGCCCTCAAAACATAGCAATTTTTTAATAAAATTAGCTGTTGAATAATGAATGAAATTATCTGGCATCTTGAGCACTGGTAGAATGGTAAACATAGCCTTTATGATTTTCTCCAGTGATAAGAGCGGTAGATTCTGAAGTTCCAAGTATATTGTTTGTGGCCCAGATCTATCACTTCTGATGATTCATGAGCAATACTGTTGCTCTGATTCTATGATGTGGTGATAAACATGGTAGTTCAAAGTCCCTGATTTACAACCAAGCTCTCTTATTTCTGGCGTTCAAACTTTTTATGAACTTTTGAATAGTAATCCATTTGTTTTGGTCCTACTTCTTTGTTGCAGCAACTCTGGAGTTCAAGATTCATGGATCATGGTCCGACTTGTCATTTCCAAGCAATAAACGATTTGATCACTTTTATTTATAGAAAATTCAAATGTTAAAGTTTTTTGGCTATTTTCCAGGTAAGGAATACAACAGTGCCATCCAGTGTAAGCTATAGTAATCAATGGATGCTAGAAAGTTTGTGTATCAAAATCCACATCTTGTGCTTATTCATCCCATATCTCCAGACTAGTTTCTAGCTTGTGGCTTTCATTGTGAGTTGGGTCTAAGGGCACTGCACCTAGATCTTTGGATCTAATGCAACCCTCCATTAGCCATCTATAATCTTTTTAATTAACTAAAAACAAAGTACAGTGCTTTCAGATCCAAGGTTCCTCACTGATGAACGCTATAAAGTCAAAACTAATCTAGGTATATTGGATCTCCATTAGACATCTATAATCTTTTTAATTAACTAAAAATAAAGTACAGTGCTCTCAGATCCAAGGCTCTTCACTGATGAAAGCTATAAAGTCAAAACTAATCTAGGTATATTGGATATATAGACACTAGATAGGGAAAATTCTAACATCCATTGATTACTATGGCTTGCACTAGGTGGCATTATTGTATGGAGGGAATTGCTACTGTTTTAATAGATTGTATACACATAAGAAATCTCAGGTACATTGTCACACAAGAAAAAACATCATCCACGGATGGTAACATACAGACGCAGACACTGAGTTGATCATTTACTTATAGGAAATCAAACTTGGCTTTGTGAAGACTTCATGTTAAGTATTTATTTATGACAAATTTTGTTAGTCATAATTTATGCAAAAAATGCATAAATTAAACATTTATAGAAGTAAAAAGCAAAACATCAAATTCCTCCAACTTAGTAAAGCATTGGGCAGTTGTCCCGGGTTAGCGGGTTCAGTTCCAGGCTGATGCTATCGGGTTAGCGGGTTCACTTCCAGGACGATGCTATGACACAAGAAAAAAAACAAAAAAATCCTTCAGCTTCGACAAAGTTCTTCATTCTATCACCATCTAGCGTAAGCTTGATTAATCGGTGATTACCAGATGTATATCAAATCCCTATCCTTAGTGTTTAAATATGGATAATGAAAACAATAGATGTCTTAATTATTAGGTACTATTAAAAATGTTTTGCTATTGATAAAAACTTAATAGGTAAAAAAAGTAAATAAGCATAAAAATAATCTATTGTAAAACTGTTTTTCCAACGTTTCTTTAATAGAAAAAACAATTATGAGAAAGTATTACTCATCAATTATCCATTGGTGAGTAAAGTTTTTCATCATTGTTTTATATGCTTAAGATAACTGCTAGATAGTCATATGCCAACCATTATTAGATGGTAAGCTAGAATGACCATTTATCTGAAAGATCTTAATTAAACTTATTTTGATAGTAATCATTTCTGGATAAGCGTATTTAGTGCTTAAATAAAAGTGATAATTAGTCATAATTATAGATAGGGCATCATTTTAGGTCGAGTGGAGTAAGGCCATAATATCGATCCAGGTTAAAAGAAAAAATAACTTAAATGACCTTTATCTTAACTGATTTTCAATTGTAACTGAAAAAGAAAGTTTATTATTTATTTGTAAGGATTTTCTATTACAATTGAAAAATGAAATATCATTAACTAATATAGGTAAAATAGCATCAATGTAAAGTATTATAATTCGACAACTATTACTTTTCGGGCAAAATTCTTAATTACATGTGAATTTTAAATCATTTCCATCCGACAAATTTAATTATTTTAGCATGAATTACGATAATAATTGCGGGGAAAATATGAAGAAATATCAGCTCCAATCAGCGTGCGCAATACATTTTTTCCTGAGGCTGCATTCTATATGAAAAATTGACAAATCGCTCTGCAGGATACATATGTTTCAAAAATAACTTCCTCTGTAATATTTTTTCCTTATGTAATTTTTTTTTTTAATCTTGAAAACCCACTCAAAACTAATATAAAAAAGTATATATAGTTTAAAATAAATTTAAAAAAAGAAATACAATTTAAATTAATGCAAGTTTCTAATATTTTTATTTTAATCAGTTTATTTTTCCAAGCTAAAAATAAAAATACTTTTTATCTTTTTAATTAAAACGATTAAGAAGCTTGCCTTGAAATGGAAGGAAAGGGGATATCTTTACATCAACCTGTTCACAAAAAACTGAGAGTTACAGCGCTGAGGTTCATGAATAAGGGGGTTGATAAAAGGGGATTTATCTGTAAATAGGCTTTAAAAATAAAGTTTGCATCAGTTTTTTTTTTTCACGTAGGCAGCACTTAGTCAAGTTCTTCCAAAAATGTTCAGTCACTAGCAGTCTAACCAACAAGGCTTCATCTTATATAATGCTTTTCAAACCTTATGCAACAAAATATTAATTTGAGTAATTTATAGATGAAAAGCAAAACTTAGAAATTAGTGTATATAGACAATCCAGCACTGGGTAGGAATTTATTAAGCACGACCCATCTAGTGTCTATAGATTATTAAAACTTACACAAGATGGCAAAACTGGAATAAGAGAAAATATTGATAGATAGATGTAAACTTAACATAGCTCCGTCTATATGTCCAAGGAAGTAAATCACTTTCCCCCATGCTATGATTTAAAAGCACTCTAAATGTTGAACAAAGAATCAAGAATAGAATGAATCACCTATTCTTAGTTGCTTTGATATTTATAAGCACCCTTCGTCAACATTGTTGTCATCAGAACAACTAAGAATAGATGGATTCATTCTATTCTTGATTACTTTGTAAAACATGTAGAGTGCTTTTTAAGTTATAGCCTGGGGGAATAGTGATTTACTCCCTTTGTTTAGATAGATATTTAACTATTCGAAGCTAGAAGGCAAAGATTCCAGAGAGTGTTAATGCATAAACTTAAAAATGTAGAGAAGGTTGGCGTTTTTTGGATAATGAGCTTACCTCATTTACTCCCTCCCCCCCCCCTTTTTTGTAAAAAAAAAATGTCAACAGATCAGACCATTTTTAGTATTATTATATAAAATAAATATACAAAAATTAAATATATCAGCATCATTATTTTCAACAATAATCAATCCACTGCAGGATGAAGGTTTATCCAAGTTCAATCCCTCTCCTCCAATCTCTAGCCTCTCTTCTCCACATCATCACAGCATATATTCCTTACTTCATTCATTCATCTCACATGTGGTGTCTTTCTAGATCTTTTACAATCCCTTGGAATCCAGTTTAAGATTTCAACTGTCCATCAATTTCTTCTAGTAATATGTTCACTTCAGTCTCTGAATTCTTTCAATGATATCAGTAACACCTGTTTGTTCTTTTATCCATGTATTTCATTTTTGATCTTTTCTTGTTATTCCTAACATGGATCTCTCCACACAGCAAACACTCTCTTGATTAAGTTAATCATATGATGATCATACCACACATTGGGCATTCAAATGTAAAGAAAGGGGCTAAATTGACAACCAGCGAAGTGATGTAAATATTATTGTAAATAACTTTCCAAATGATTGATTATACTTTGTAACTAGCCTGAAAGCAAGCTAATGTTCATGGAGTCCATCGAACAACGTGTTACTCTCCAGGTACTCAGGTTTAACAAGAAGAAATTGCACTTTGCTACCAATTGACTCACCAAATGCAAATGATTAAGAGTGACATACTTAACTTTTATTAGTCAATCATTAAACTAAAAATAATATTTCTGTAGTGTAATTTTCACTATACTATTCTCACACAGATTAGGGATTGACACAGCTAAAACTGTGCCACTCAATGCAAGCCTGAGTAATCTGCTTGCACCGAGTGGCACTACTGTATGGAGAGTTTTGCCTATTTTAGTAACAGTTATAAGCAAGCATAAGAAATGGTGATCAAGTGATGTGAAGAGTAGGGATTGCTTTCTATCCTCTATTAACATCTTGTAGAGAGGTGTATCCACACACATATTATCAAAGACAGACAAAAGGAGATGTATGATCCCTAAGATGCACATTTCATGTTGAACCAATGCTCATCAGTTATTGCAGATCACAATCTTTTACACATATCTTTATCATTGTTCAGTATATATAGATAGAGAATTACTACAGTTTAATTGAAGTGTCAAACTTACTGCCCTAACAACTTTGACACAAACCACTTGACAGAAGCATATTAATAATTTTTATTAGTCATTCATTAGACTAGAGATTATCCACTTAATGAAAAATATTTCTGTAGTGTAATTTCCACTCTCATGCAAAGTAAATTACCTACAGAAATATTATTCATTAGGCAGAAATTCTTAACACCTTTGTTAACTTCAAAACATTTAATTACACCTCATACACACATGACATACATTACCAATGCTGATCAGACTTGGTTATTCTGCAATATTTAGAGTGATTCACTACAAAAGTACTGGTCATATTTCCTGATAAATCATTTAGATCTAAAATGTTAGAAATGAATCTGAGAAAGATAACTGACTTTGTAATAAGCATCAATTAACATTATTGTACTGAGCATTCCTTTAGATGAAAGATTATATTACATAGTCAAAATAAGAGTCATAGATCACATGACCCTATTCTCTTAAGCTTGTAAGTTATAAACAATGAGGATTTCCAATTCCTCAACAAGCTTTGTGATAAATTCTTAGCCAGAGCCAGCATTTAAAATATCTCTGTCAGGAACCCCCTCCCCCAAACCCCTGACCATGGTTTCATGCTTTGGAACTCCTCAGAGAGGTGCCAGGGTAGGTTCAGACACTAGATCTAAAAATACCAACCCAAAGCCCAGCACTTATCTAAAAGTTATCTATTTGAGTGGGAAATTGAAAATTTCAGACACCTATCCCAATTGAAATCTTGTGGATTTTAACTTTCAGAAAGCACAGTTATTCAGAATAGTGGTCACACCCCCTATCTATTCTTAATTAAACATGCAAAAAAACTTTTATATATGAAAATGAGATTAAAGTAAATAAAAAGGTTATGATACCATAGTTATAAATATCACATGATCACTATCTCATACTATGTATGGAGAGTTTTGCTTTGTTTTGAGTTATAAATATGTATGTTATGGAGTTTGAATAAGTATATCTGTCAAGACATATTTTTATTTATCACTAAATTGTATTTTTAATTAATTTTCTTACTTCCCATTAACAGATATAGATCTATTATTTATTATATTGTAGTTTTGAGGCAATATCTGATAGATGAGTCAAATTTATCCACATTACAGCTTAAACATTAATATAAAAAAAAATTTCTTCTCTCATGCAACTTCGTGATTTATTCAGACAAGAATTGAAAACATTCTTTTACAATGTCATCATGAAGAGGAAGAGATTAATAAAAAAATCACTTCTTCTCTCTATAATACAATCACATAAGCCTAAAAATTTTACTAACTCTGTAATTAATCTTTTGTACTGAGATCTTTTTTTAACCAAAATGTTTAAATGTTATCCTGATATTTAAATGTTTAGTGAATCTTGTGATGGTTTATATTGTATTGCCCGGGTGTGACTTTGTAGAGGTACTATGCAACTGCAGCACCTCTTATAACATTCAATGTAGTAAGTCTTTTTTTCTATAGTAGCCATTCCCTAGTGGAAAAAAATTACAAAATTTTTGTATGTTAATGTATGTTTCCTGTTGTGCACATGCGAACATGCCCAAGATAAGAAGCTGCACGCTAGGTAGAAAAGGTACCAAAAGCACTGTCATTCACACAGAGCTGACACTGCCCCTATTTTGAATAACATTCAACATGACTTAATGAATCTTTTTCCCTTTAATTATTTCTTTATACTTTTCCCTTATATAATTCTTGAGCTTAATATTAATAAACATCCCATAGAATGTTTGGCTGCTGTGTGCATGCGCCATGTCCAAGATAAGCTGCATGTTAGATAGATAGAGTGATGTATTATGGCTTCTCCTTAAATGAAGTCAAGAATATCTCAGAAATTATGCACAGATAAACCTGTTAGCCACTTTATTTTACATTCCCCACTCTAAATTTACCCATAATCTGCTCTATCCCATTTCCACAACATAATCTTTGTCAGCTCTATAACCTTTATATCTAAATCCCCCTTATCTTTTCCCAAACCCAGCATTAAAACCAATAATTCACTTTCTGTATAATCACTCTTCATATTTATTTTTCCACAACTTCATAAAATGTACCCTTTCTGTTTTCAAACATTTACATGCATGCAGTGCTACCCCTATTGTCCAAGTGTAAGGTAGTGTTTCTTTTTGACTCAATATTAAACAATGCTTAAAAAAATTTTGAAGTAGCACCCCCACAAAATTTAGTTATGAGGCACTACTGGTCTTGCCTCCAATATCCATATATGCAATACTTTAAACCAATGATGGTGGATACTACCAGATTAACAAAGAAATTCTGGAACTCATATAAATTTTTCAAAGAATTAGCTGTAGCCCTAAACAATACATTATTAAGAATACAATTCAACATACTCTATAGTAACCTTAATTACTGCTTACCTCATATTTAAGATACTTTAATTTCCAACATTCAACAGAGACAACTATAAAGATTCATGAACTAACTTAGGGCATTGATCTCTTCCTCATAGGGCCTAATCAATAATTAAGCAACTACCAGTAATGCTGGTTGCCTACCTACTTAAATCTATAATAATCTAACAAAATCAAAGTAACAGAAATGATATGATATAATTAAATAGGTTTTTTTTTAAATTTAAAATGTCATTCCACTTAATATATCAATATCACTATTGCTTTTACTCACTTACACTTCCAATTACTTAATATTGATTATGGTATTCAGGTACTGAACACATGGATAACTACCTAGATATATTTATATGCACACCTCCACATGCACATTTATATATAGGTGATTTAATATTTAAAGCTACCTTTATATATATAAGAATATATTTATATTAGTTGTTTAAAATTAATTTAGTTCATAATCAGCTTTTAATTTAAGATATTTATAAACTAGAAAGAGAAACCTAAGTTATACTGTGATTAGTTTAATATTTAATCTTTATTTAGAATGTTTATTAGGTAGAATGATTTTATAAATACAATTTATCCAAACAGCTTCAAACACTTTTTAGCAAAACTCTTTATTTGTACATCTATATACACCCACGTTTCAACTGACCTGCAGTCTTCTTCAGAGCAAGTTTATTTTAAAGACTACAGACATTGCTAAAAAGTGTTTGGAGCAGTTTGAATAAATTGTATTTATAGAATATTACTGCAAAAATAAAGAAAAGTGTGATTTTGATAATATTTAGAATGATTTTATTTAATAACTGTTTTTCTTTTTTAACTAAACATACAAATTTGACCCCTCTCTCAGATTATAATTATAGCAGCCACTTTCACTAGTAACACTTTTTAAAATTTTCTCCCTGATTAGAATTTGTATGAAGACTAAAATAATACTTTCAAATTTATTATACTATTCCGAAAGCAATAAATCTGTCATCAATTTTATAATCTCAAAAAATTAACTAAACATTTGAACAATAAATAAGGTATAAAAGACATTAATAGTAAGATTTGTAAATGATAATTACTATTTATAGTTGATATATATATATGAACAAAAGTTGAGTCTTTTAAATAAAAAATTCCTTTTCTTTGAAAATTTCAAAATAAATTAAATAAACAATAAATTATATACTTACTGTCTTTGCTGAATAAATTGTTAGCAATAAGTCGTTTAATGAAAAAACTCTTTGTTAAATCACATTTAAAATCTACATATTTTGCTGCTTTAACTTATTTTTTCCTTTCCTTTCCTTAGAAAATAAGAGAAGTGATTGATTTTAAATCATAAAACAATAAGAAATTTGCCATGTTTCCCTCCAAAATTAAAATTCAGGCTTTTTCCTTTCTTTTTTAAATGGCTGATGTGAGCAGGAACATTTGATAGGAACACTTTCTGAAATCCCTGGAGACAGTGAAAGTATAATCTTTAGTTGTTTACATAGACATTTTTAAATTAAGCATATTGTTTAAGAACAGAATTCTATATAACTTATTGTAACCTTATTAAAATTGCAGAAAGAAGTTTGATATTAAGTGAAAGGAGACCCTTTAATTCCTCTTGGAAGCCTTAAAGAAACCAAGCAGGGCAAAATCCTAATGCCCACTTCATACGATCTTGTCATTGCAGCTGTTATTACTGTGTGATTATTCATATAGTATACAAACATGGATGGGCTGCTCACCAACAGGCATTAGCCAGCATGGTGAGTTTATTGGCTTTTACCTCTAAGTTTAAGATCAAGAAACACCATAGTCTTTCTTCTCAGTTGCCTGATGTTTGTGTAAATGATAAATATTTTTACAATAGATATATACAATTATGACAGACAAAAATAAATCATGGCCCTTAATCCCAAGAGTCTGTAAAGTCACTAACCAAGGCAGCCGTTGGTCGCCAAAGGCAGAGGGTGCTATGAATCCCCTGATTGCAGACCCAGCCTGCCATTGACTGACAACTTTTCATTTAGGCACTTACAACTGCAGATCACTTTCATGTGGAGAAAAATTGCAAGAATTAGAAGAACTGTCTTATATTAAATGGGGTATTATTGGCCTTCGTGATGTTAGAAGAAAAGGTGAAGAGACAATTGATTTAAAAAGTGGACATGTACTCTATTATAAAGGTACAAATATTGAAAATACAAGTGGAGTAGAATTCATTATAAATAAAAGTGAAAGAATAACATTGTGGGGATTGATGGTGTATTGGACAGAGTCGCAAGATTAGTTATACAACTTAATAGCAGATACCAAATGCAGATAATTCAGGTTTATGCCCCAACAAGTGCTCATAGTGATGATGTAGTAGAAGATTTTTATATGGATGTATAAAAGGCTTTTGATCAGAGTAAACAACATTTTAAAATTGTTATGGGAGACTTTAATGTTAGAATTGATAAACAAATGAATGCTGTAGATAATTTTGGTTATGGTAATAGAAATAAGAGAGGACATAGATTTGTGGAGTTTGCAGAAAAAAAAACTTATGTTATGAATTTTTTTTTTGAAAAAAATGTTAAAATGAAATGGACATGGAAGCATCCAAATGAAGGTACGGCAGCATTGGATTATATTTTGACTAACGGAAAATACATATTTCAAAATTGTAATGTTCTTAATAAATTTAACACAGGAAATGATCATTGATTAATAAGATGTAAGATACATGTTAATGCAAAACTAGAGAGACAAAAATTATTAAGAAAAACAATATTTACAGTTGATATTCCTAATCTTCGAAACATTCTAATGAATTTAAATTAGAACTTACAAATAGGTTTCAAGTAATAGTAGATTTTAAACATGATTCAGATTTGAATGAAATTAATATGAAAACAACTGATACACTTTTAAAAACTGCAACAAAGATAGCTGATAGAAAAAAAACAGCAATCGACCAATAACATTTCTATTGAGACTAGAAAATTTATGAAGAAAAGAATGAATATGAAGAGTACAAAAATGATGCATTAAAAAGGATTGAATATCTCAAATTTTGTAAAAAGGTGAAGAAAAGAGTTGAAAATAATATAAGGAAGTATAACTGTGAACTAGAAAGGAAAGCTGTAGAAGAGAATAAAAGTCTCAAGAGTGTAAAACAACATTTTGGTATTGGTAGAAAATTTATATCTGCAATAAGAAAAAAAGATGGGATTATTACTAAAAAGAGAGATGACATCATGAAATCAGTAGAAGACTTTTATCTAAAATTATATAGTAATAAAGAACAAGTACGTCCTATATTTATTACATCTTCCGAATTGCCCAGCATTTTAAATGAAGAAATGAGTCATGCAAATAAATGTATGAAGAAAGGAAAGTCTCCAGGTAATGATGGAATTATAATTGATATATTAAAAGAAGCAGGTGAAGAAAAAATTTTTTTTAGCAAAGTTATATACCAAATGTCTAAATGATAACCATGTACCAGGTAATTGGAAGAATGCAAAATTAATATTAATATTTAAAAAAGGTGATAAGAAGATATTAGAAATTACAGACCTTTCAGTCTTTTATCAGTTTTATACAAATTTTTTACAAATTTAAATACAACTCGTCTACAGAGAAAATTGGATTTCCACCAACCAAGAGAACAAGCTAGATTTAAAAGAGGTTTTAGTACAATAGATCATATCCAGGTATTGAGAGAAGTTATAGAAAGGGCAAATGAATATGAGTTGCCATTATGTTTTGGATTTCTTCAGAGATTAAAGCATTGGATCATCAAGGTTTAGATCCAAGATATTGTCATATTTTAAATTAAATAATATTTATAAAAATGCAACAACAACAATTAGATTACATAATGACTGGGAAAGTCAACATTGAGAAGGGTGTAAGACAAGGTGACTCCATATCTCCATAACCTTTTACAGCAATGCTGCAAGAAGTATTTTATTAATTGAAATGGGAAGCTAAAGGAGTGAAAGTAAATGGAAATTATTTAAGTCATTTAGATTTTGCAGATGATGTAGTTGTTTTTGCAAATAATGCTTTTGAGCTGCAGGGAATGCTGCAGGAGTTATCAGATGAAAGTAAGAAAGTAGGACTAAAGATAAATGTTAAAAGACTAAAGTAAGATTTAATGAATTTTCTCAAAATAGACTAAAGTAAGATTTAATGGATTTTCTCAAAATATGAAAATAAAGATTGATTATGACCAGTTAGAAGAAGTTAACAGTTACAAATACCCTGGTCAGATTATTAATATAGATGGAAACATAATGGATGAAATTAATCATAGAATTAAACTTGGTTGGAGTGCTTTTGGTAGAAATAACTTGATACTAAAAGGAATATGCCTATGTGTTTGAAAAGGAAGTTTTTTAATAAATGTATTTTACCAGTTCTTACTTATGGATCTGAATCTTGGACACTTAATAGAAGAGCAATACAGAGACTTCAGACCACTCAAACAAGTATGGAGAGATGTATGTTGGGAGTAACAAGAAGAGATCGAAAATGCGATGTATGGGTAAGAGAACAAACAAGTGTTACTGACCTCATTGAAAAAATTAAAAGACTAAAATGGAGTTGGTCTGGACATATTGCTAGAAGAGATGATAATAGATGGACAATTGAAATCTTAAACTGGATTCCAAGAGATTGTAAAAGACCCAGAAAGAGGCCACATGTAAGATGGATGAATGAAATAAGAAAGTGTGCAGGGGTGATGTGGAGAAGAGAAACTAAGATCGGAGAAGATGGATTGAATTTTGAGAGACTTTCATCCTGTAGTGGATTGATAATGGTTGATGATTATGATGAACCTTATTAAATA
Organism: Epiperipatus broadwayi; assembly: GCA_028023455.1. Lineage (NCBI taxonomy): Eukaryota > Metazoa > Onychophora > Udeonychophora > Euonychophora > Peripatidae > Epiperipatus > Epiperipatus broadwayi. The sequence goes on along the minus strand of JAQFVV010000025.1, from coordinate 3,855,286 downwards.
CTTATCTCATATTTAAGATCTTTTAATTTCTAATATGCAAGCTTGCATTGAAAAGTCAAGTTTTTCAATTATGGCTGGTAGCTTAATAGTCTAACAAAAATAAAAATTGACTGCTGCAGGAAAAGTGTATTAAACCTAAAAGGTTTATGGGTACTGTTCCTAAATCCAAATGCTCCTCACCGATGAAAGCCATAATAGCAAACTAGTCTGGGGATATTTGGATAGAATAACCCTGAATAAGGATTTATTAAGTACTAACAGCTGACATCTATGGATTACTAAAACTTGCATTAGATGGTATAAATGTAGTGAGATTGGAAGAAATTGAAGTTAGCCAATCAATAGTTTTGATGTACTATATTTTCTTACAACATGTAAGCTTGTGGTTAAGACCTGTAGAGGTCCCTAATATTGCATTTTTACATGCATATTCTTGAGGTTACAGCCTTAGTAGATATTATATACTATATTAGACAAGTTATATAATTTTATAATAATGACTAAATAATGGTACTTGATCATAGGTATAGTAATTTTCTATTGCTTGCAACTTTATTTGTTAATATCACATTTTTTATTACTTGCCACTTTCTTAATATAATTTATTCTAGTGTCTGTTAATATCATGCTTTCTACTGCTAGCTGTCTTTTTAATATAATTATTCGAGTTTCTGTTAATGTCGCATTTTCTATTTCTTGCTCCCTTTTTAATATAATTTATTTTAGTGTCTATTAATATCACATTTTCTATTGATTGCCACCTTTTTAATATAATTTATTCTAGTATCTGTTAACATTACATTTTCTATTACTTGCAATCTATTTATTATAATTTATTCTAATGTCTGTTAATATGACACTTTCTATAGCTTGCTGCGTACTTAATATAATTTATTCTAGTGTCTATTAATGTCACATTTTCTACTGCTGTCTTTTTAATATAATTAATTATTCTAAGATCTGTTAATGTCATACCTTTCATTGCTTGTTGCCTTTTTAATATAATTTATTTTAGTGTCTGTTAATGTTCATTTTCTGTTGTTTGCCACCTACTTAATATAATTTATTCTACTGTTTGTTAATGACATATTTTCTATTGCTTGCCACCTTTTTAATATAATTTATTCTAATGCCCATATTGGCACACTTTTTATTACTTGCTGGCTACTTAATATAATTTATTTTAGTGTCTCTTAATGTCACATTTTCTATTTTTAGCATCTTATTAATATAATTTATTCTAATGTCTATTAATGTTACATATTTCAAGAACAAATTTCTATTATTAAAAGAAATCCGAAAATTTATTTTAAAAAGTCCTACCAATTATATAATTTATTATAATAAAGGGCCATATTAAATCATAGCACTACCACATCCTCACAGGATCTCACTATGAAATAAGATTAGATGATATGATTAAATGTTATATCAAGTACATTGATTAATTACTTTAATCCATAGACATAGTCATTCCAGAAATATCAGCAAACAAGAGTGCTGGGTTAAAAGTATTGCATCTTTGTTTAAAGTATTTTATTTATAAATCCATCATTATCAGCCAATTAAATTAATGAATGTGGCTGTTGTAACTCCAATAAAGAAAATCAGAAATGCAGCAAGCATGTGACAGCTATACAAACCACTCAATAAAATACTGGCAGGTCCATATATTCATGTGACAGCTTGCAATATTATTTTATTGTGCATTTTTCTTTTTGAAAGACTTCTATGCATTGTTTGGTTGCAGCTCTCCGTTATAGAATATTCTCAGCCATATCCTTCCAACAATGGTGATCAATATTATTCCACTTTGAAGTTAAGATAATCTTCATAAGATAAATGGGGTTTGCCTTTCCTACAGAAACTACATTCAAGTTTATAACAAAACGTTTTCTTCAGAAAATATGTTCCCATATCCATTTCTTATGCATAATTCAAAGAAGACATGCATTATAAGGTAGATTCAACATCACTATATCCATTAAACTGAAAAACACTATCGAGATTGATTTATTTTCAAAATATCAGAGTATGTTTCGATAATATTATTCAAAGGGCTTTGTATTTTTGTGAAAAAGGCCCATGTTTCACTTTCATACAATGAATATGGTAAAATAGAAACCTATATATAAGTAAATTTAATTGAAATAATTATATCACTATGATAGATATTGTTTTAATTTCTTAAATGTAGCAACCCAAATTGTCGTGTCTGTATAGCATCTTAACACTGAAATCCATCCTTTTAACTTGAAATGTTAAATAAAATGTTTACATTTTCAGCTACTCTAAACAGGCGATGTGCTTATAGTGAGATAGTAATAGAAACCAAAATCGTCCACAATTTTAAACAGATGATCTGTTTATAATGAGATCGTAGTAGAAACCAAAATAGGTCTAAAGCTTTCATTTTAAGAAAATGATATGTTTACGTGAAAGGCTAATCAAAATGATTGTATTGTAATAAATACTTTTACTAACTGTTGATAACATAGATTAATAGAATCAACAAATCAAAATCATATGGTTCTATTACTGCCACTAGATAAGATTAAGTTAATTATTTTATATGAAAAGCCTTTCTTTTCTTTGCACATCAAATTTGACAATTCTCTCTAATATTAAATATTATAATTTTTTTAATTAAACAGTTGTTTTTCCTCTTTATTTGCATACATTTGCATATACTAACGATAACACAGAATGAAGAGTGACAAGGTTGTGAATATTGAAGCATATATGCCCCCAAAGCCTAAGCCAGAATTAAGACAATTAAAGTACAGTAATAGCTTCACTGGTGTGCGTTGGAAACGCAGTACAATAACTACATATAAATTGTGATTAGATAAAAAAAAATATCACAAAAAGCTGACATCAAATACCAAATATTATATCTACTAAAATCAAGCTATTAAAATTAAATTGGGTACTTATGTATAATCTCGTAACGGGAAACTTGCCAAGGTTTTTTTTTAAGTATAACATTTTAATAGCATTGAAATATTTGTTTATGTATTTTTCTCAAAATTATTTTACCGAATATGTGTTACTTGTTAAGTTTAAAAAATATTAAGAAATTCATTATAAATTCCTTGTTAAGTTAAAAATTATTAATAAATCTCTTCTAAATTTAATTCACAAACTAATTAATTTATATATATTATAACATAGAAACGTTAATTCGTTGCAAATTGTTGTGATTTTTTTTTTGTTTTGTGTAAGATTATTGGTGAGCATATTTGTTGTTGCTGTTGTTGTTGTTATTATTATTATTATTTGTAGCATTTTGCCAAAATGTTTGAAATTTGGGGATCTTCCATTGACAGAAGATCATGCACCTGGGAAAGTATGTGACTGCACATACATTCCTATTTAGCGGAATTTATGTCTCAGTGATTGCTCAAAAAAGAAGATGCATTTGTGGCAATATTTCAGGCTATTAGAGATTTCCATCCACCAGCATGAAGAGCTCATGTTTGTTATTTTACTTCTCCGTGTTTTTTTTTTATTTTGCTACTGTATTTTAAATTATATTACATTTATTTTAATTACAATTAATTCTCATACGGTTATGTAATTTTTTCTATAGTCATCACCAACAGTATTCTGTCAAATGGATAAATCCAGAGAGTAGCCACATCATCAATTCATCCATTTTCCCATGCCATTCTCTTTCTTGCCCAGCTCTTCAATTCTACATAACTCTTCCCATCTCTTTACATAATCCAACAATATCAATCTCTTATATCCTTTCTTCTTACTTCCAATCACTATTTCTTCCAAAACCTATTTCATTAAGCTATAATTCTTAACATATGTCCAATCCAGTTTATCTTTCTCTCTTTTTCCTCAGTCAATCTTTTTTTTTTTCATTTACTCTTTTCAAAGCTTCTTCATTTGTTATTTTATTCATCCAACTGATTTTTTCCCATTTATCTTCATATCCACATCTCAAAGGCTTCTAATCTGTTCCTATTTTTTTTACTAATTGTCCATGTTTCACAACCACATATTAGTACACGCCACACATAGCATTTAATTAATCTTTTTCTTAATTCTCTTTTCAAAGAAATATTTTCTTTCTCTTAATAAATACCTCCTTTGACAATGCTATTCTTCTTTTAACTTCACTTCACTTCTTCCATCCACACTCAACAAATTACCCAAATATCTAAATCCCTTTACTTGTTGAACTATGTTATAATGGATTTCAGTTTGCAGTCTTTTTGCATTTATCCCTATTCATAAACACTTAGTCTTCTCAATATTAATCTTCATTCCATATTCCATTCATTCTTCTTCCAATTTATTCAACACATTCTGAAGACACTTTTCATCCTCAGCTATAAGAGCCATATCATCTGCAAATCTTATACATTCTATTATTCTACCTCCAACATTTGCTCCTCCACAGTCTAAATAATTATTTAGCATGTCTTCTAAATAAATATTAAAGAACAACTGACAGACAGCATCCTTGCCTAACTCCATTTTCTATATTCACTTCACCAGCCTCATTATTCCCCAATTTAATTCTTAATATTTGTCCAGTATGCATATTCCAAGTCAATCTTCTCTCTTTCCAAAATAGTTCTTTATCTTTTAAGATGGACATAAGTTTATTCCAGACTACTCTATTAAATGCTTTTTCCAAATTCACAAAACATATGGCAATTTCTTTATCTTTTTCAATATATCTCTCTGCAATTGTATATTAAAAAAATAAAAGATAATATAGTCAGACATATTGGGGGCCCTGAAGAGTGATAATTAAACAAAAATCCTGGCATAGGTTCTGGGTTATGGAATTATTCCTAAGTATCTTAAATTGTTTCAATTTAAATTATAAATATCAAACTTACTCTACCCACCCACAACCTTGACATGGATCACCCCAGATAAACACATCAATGATTATCACTAATCATTTATTAAACTAAAGATTATTTTTAGCCCATATATGAGTTTTAAACCAGGTAGGATTAATAATTTAAATATGAAATTAAATATGAAAGTTGAATGGAGAAGAAAATAGATTACATGGAGTGACTGAACATATTTTAGCATGGTAAGAGAAAATGATAAAAGTATAATGAATACGAAATGTAAAATGGACATATATTAATATGGATGTTTCCATGACAGCCTTTATTCAATTAATTTTAAATTTACTAAGATTAAGAATAGAGAGAGAGAAAGAGAGAGCCAGTTACTGTAAGAGATTCATAATGATATATAATATTTTATTTAAAAGGAATAAAAAGGATAACCAAAAAAATTAAATGGTAAGTTAACTTGTAAAGATGTGTGTATATGAATTTGAAATAAATATACAAGTTTATAAGATATTCATGTCATGAACAGATCATGTTATGTAGCAGTTAAATCACTGAACATGAGAAATGGTTTGTGAAGTTAGGTCATATCATTTTAAAGAATGATGATTAATTCAATGTTTTAATATATATGGTATATGAACACAGACTTTAACATGACCCAACATTCTCCACACTATCTCATAACACTGATACACTTAAACACATATATGTTGAAAAGATAAATAATCACTAATATATGTATTTCATGCTAAACCTGCAATCATCAGTTGGTCCAGATTACCATCTCTACACATATATGCTATAAGTGCTCAGATATATATTAAGATAGCCAATCCTCATATTTTAATGGACAGGCTTCAATCTACTCTACACTCCAACTCTTCAACTGTCCATCCAATTGAAAATCTATAGATGGATTGCTCAATGGCCACCCTGAGGTCGAGATTCTTGTCACACCCATGTTGACCTAAGGTCAATCTGACCCCTCAAGTACAGGACACAAGGGATGGGCAGACATCTCTACTATGTAATAATTGAAACACACAGGCTTATTATATACCTGTGTCTATATATGTAATACCCTATATATTACATATATAGACACAGGTATATAATAAGCCTGTGTGTTTCAATGTTTTAAGTAAATGGAAGGCTTTTGCAAGTTAAAGGATAAAGCCATTTTAATAAAATACAGCATGAATTAATTTTAGTTGAACTGTAGAAAAATTAATCAAAACATATAAAAGAATTGCAGAAAAATTGTAATTTTTACTGCAATTAAAATAACTAATTAACTAAAATATTTGTTTTGTAAAAAAAAAAAACATATAACAACAGGATATTAAAAGAAATCAATCTGGTCTCCCATATATGCCATACTAACTTTTCATTCACTTGATTAGAGATGCAGTTTTCACAATAATTTAAAATTATCCATAAAAATATATTCCACAAAGCTGAGAAATATAATCATTATTATCCAATAAAGAATTTAAGTATTTTTAAAATTAATAATTTTTAATTTATTTATAAATTATTAATTTTGATAAAATAGGATAGTTACAAATTTATTCTAGATAAAACTGTAGTTAAAATAATACAATATTATTTACTGATTATATTTCTAGCAGTTCCTTTTATAAAACTAAGAATGCAATATGATTTTGTTATTAATCTAAAACTTTAGTCAAAGACTTCTTTGAGATATTTCTAACAAAGTGAATAGAAGGTTATATAATAATTTATTTTCTACTATTTATTTAATAATAACATTGGATAGTTTTTGGTTAGCTGTACCCTGGCCACCAGGTGATGCTGCAGAATTACCAAGAAGCCTGCAAGCAATATATTTCTATTCAAAAATGGATGAAATCATCCATGGACAAAAAAATAAAAAGTAATTTTTAATGTCTTGAAAATACATATAAAATAGTTCCTCTAAACAATTTAATTTAATATAAAACATAATTAGTGATAAAATTATAATTATTAATATTATAAATAATAATGTAGTTTAAACTATGACATATGGGCTTTACAGATGGAACACTATTTAAATTGAATACTCTCCTTTCCAAACACAAAAGACTTTATCTTGTGTTTGGAAAGGAGGGTATACAATTTAAATAGTATTCCATCTGTAGAGCGCATGAGCCATTGTTTAATCTACATTATAAAAGACTTTATCTTGTATTTGGAAAGAAGAATATTCAATTTAAAGTGTTCCATCTGTAATGTGCATGTGCCGTGGTTTAAGCTACATTATTATTTATAATTTATATAAAAACATCATGCTATATAAGTAAAATATTTAATTATTAATATTGTAATTACTCTGAAAGTTTCCACTAATTTATTTCTAAAATATTCATACATAAATTCTCCATGTTTTCTATATTTTTTGAAATAGCTTTTATGAAAAAATTCATTATAAAATTATAAAATATATAACCATTTTAAAAACATTGCTTACAAGAGAAAGATGATATATAATATGACAGGTCATATACACACATATTGTGTACAATTTTTCTGCTATATTATATATAGAGCTTGCAAAATAAGCTCATTATCATTTTATTTTCTGCTATATTTACCAAAATGACAATTTCACTTCATTTATATTTCTGACCACTGATGTAATACAGAAAGAGATCAGAACTTTAAATCAAAATTTCAAAAACTATAAAATGATTATCATGTTTTGAAAAAAAAAAAACATTTCAGAAAAGAAGGAATATCAACTTTCAGCTATGGTCGACATATTTTGTGATCAATTGGTGGAATGTTGATTATATATAAAGGGGCATTTCACTTTTAAAAAGTGAAAAATAGTCAAGCATTGGTGGTCGAGAGGTCAGCGACAGCTGCTTTACAAGCAGTTGACCCGAGTTAGAGGGTTTGTTTTCCCGGCTGATGATATGACACATGGGGGGTGAAAAATAAAATGAGATCAATATCATTGGTAGGATTCTTATCATCAAGAAGTAAAAAAGTAAGAATTGAATATCAAGATAGACAATTTGATTTCATGACAATAGCTTTTATTATCTATAATGTACAATGAATCAGGATAGGTGCAAAGGTATTTTAAAGTGCTTAACATATTCAGCTTTGTGAAAGAATTTAAACACTAATAATTTGGATCTGATGTTATTTGTTGCTACTATTGGATATCTCTTCAGAGATGAATAGATTCTATGCATTTTGATCTTCAAGATAAAGATGTAACAGAAATAGCACTATGCCTGCCTATTATTTGAGATGCATTATTGACATTTGAAAGTTTGCCTACTTTCCCCCATAGCAAAAATATAGAGAAATTTACTTAATAACCTGATTTATAAAAGTACCCATGATCACAAATAATCAACCATAAATCATTTGCAAATTGGGAGATATCAGTTATCAAACAAATACTGGACACGTGAATCCAAACCCAATTTTAAACCTAGTATAAGCAAAAATGTAATATTCTTCAAGATTCTAATGAACTGCTGTGCAACTAAAAGATATATACTTCAGATCATGTATCAGTAATTGCAAATTTATAAAAATATATAAAACTTGCAATAAGAAATTTATTTTTATTTATTTCTTTATTTTGTTTTTGTAAGAGGTAAAGCAAAATTTTTATTTATTTATAAAATTATATTGCTCATCTATATTTTCAAAATATATATTTAGATATTTTGTTTTAGACCACTAAAACATTACTTGATCATCATTTCTAATGCCCACACAATGTCAAAACAGTAGCAACTCTCTCCATATAGTATGGTCATTCAGTGCAAGCTATAGTAATGAATGGACACTAGCAGGTTTATGTATCGAAATCCCTATTACTCATCCAATATCTCTAGACTAGTTTTTCGCTGGTGACTTTCATCAATGAGGAGTTTGGCTCTGAAGGCACTGCACCTAGATCTTTGCATCTAATGCAACCCTCCAGCAGCCATTTTTGTCTTTTTAGTTAATTATACAGTTATGAGTATACAAGCAAATGAATTTGGATTGAAAACATTATTGTATTTACATTTTGGGCTCATAGTTTTATAGTTAACTAAAAAGTTGAAAGATGGCTGCTAGAGAAATGCATTAAATCCATAGACTTAGGTGTGGTTCTCTCAAGATCCAAGGCTCCTTACGGATGAAAGTCACAAGCTAGAAACCATTCTGGGGATATTGGATGAGTAGGCACTAGATAGTGGTTTTGATGCACAAACATTCTAGCATCCATTGATTACTATGGATTGCACTAGGTGGCACTTCAGACAAATACTTTATATTCTTGACTTCGTTTAAGGAGAAGCCATAATACATCACATCACATCACATCTGTATATTTGTACAAAAGATGGGATGATTGTGTTAGGAGGATTGTTGAGTGTTACAGTGGTAAGGAATGGGATAAAAGAATAGATTTATTAATAAAGAATAGGGAGTTACAGAGATGGAGAACTAGTATGGAGAGTAAAAAGAGTTTAAATATATATAGAAATAAACAGAATATTAGGTGTGAGTTAATTTATGATAATACTAAGGAAAGTAGTTTATTAAACAATTCAAAACAAAGCAAAACTCTCCATACAGTAGTGCCATCTTGTGCTAAAAAGAGCAATCAATAGATGCCATAAGGCTCTTTCATAACATCCCTATCTAGTGCCTACTCGTCCAATATCCCCAGACTAGTTTGTGGCTTGTGGCCTTCGTCAGTGAGGAGCCTTGGATCTGAGAGCACAGCACCTAGATCTTAGAATCTAATGCAACCCTCCAGCAGCCACCTTTTAACTCTACTTAACTACAAAACTATGAGAATGAAATTGAAAACAATAATATTTTCAATCCAAGCTCAATAGCTTATATAGTCATATGGGTCTGAACTCAATTCAGCACCCACACATTTTGGTGTCTTTGGCTTTTAACAATCATAGCCACCACTATCCTATTAAACAGGATTGGTGTTAAACCACTAAACATCACACTAGATAGGGATTTTATGTACATATAATGAAGTTGTGGATAAATAAATATGAAAAGAGTGATTATACAGAATTATTGGATTTTATGTTGGGTTTGGGAAAAGATAAGGGGGATTTAGATATAAAGGTTATAGAGTTGACAAAGATTATGTTGTGGAAATGGGATAGAGCAGATTATGGGTAAATTTAGAGTGGGAAATGTAAAATAAAGTGGCTAACAGGTTTATCTGGGCATAATTGCTGAGATATTCTTGACTTCGTTTAAGGAGAAGCCATAATACATCACATCACATCACATCACTAATATTTTGTTTTTAAAAGACTTTTAGAATTTGACAGAAACTGTTGATATATTATTAGTTCAATTTTCATTATTTATTTTGTTGTTATTATTAATTATTTTAATTATTATTTATATAAATTCAAGTAGCTATTTATCAGCTAGTTTTGTTGTTTCCCACACATCTGCATAGCTTTTTTTTGTCAGGAAAGCTGTACCATTTGGCTCAACTTGTAACCATAGAATGATTTATTATATCTAAATAAATATAAAACTTTGTAATGACTCAAAGGCAGTTTTTATAGTTTGTTTGCAATTTTTAATAAACAAAATTCTTCCTTTGAAACATAAATATATATTAGAGAGTTAGAATCAGTGCATTTTTATTTATGCTAAGCTCAAAATGCTTTTTATCATGTGACAAATGTTTTTGAATCTGTTTGATATTGTTCTTATATGATAACGTAAATAATATCTGATATGTACTGCGTTGTGTCAAAAAAAGCTGGAAATGATATGGCCTATTAACATTTTAATCTCAATCTTTCTCTAAAAAAAAGTCCATTAAAATCTGATGGATATAATGCTTCAGCCATTCATTATAGATATATTAAATCACTAAACACCACATGATCATTATTCTTTAAGCTTACACAAACTGTTTTCTTCAGAGGCAAAACTCTCCATACAGTAGTGCTACTTGTGCAAGCCAAAGTAATCAATGGATGCAGGAAGGTTTGTGCATAAATCCCTATCTAGTGCCTATTCATCCATTATCTCCAGACTAGTTTATAACTTGTGGATTTGATCAGTGAGAATCCTTGAATATGAGAGCACTGCACCTAGATCTTAGGATCTAATAAAACCCTCCATCAGTCACCTTCTATCTCATTAGTTAATTATAAGGCTTTAGTCCAAAATGAAAACCCAATAGCATTTTCAATTCAACCTCATTAGCTTTTATAATTGCATAGATCTGAATTCAGTTCAGCATATATACTTTTTGGTGTCTTTGGTTCTTTAGTAACCACAGTCACCATAATCCTATTGGGAAAAATTAGTATTAAACAACCAAAAGTAATTATGATCACCATTCTTTATGCTCACACAAACTGTTTACACAGAGGCAAAATTCTCCACACAGTAATACCACTCAATACAAGCCAGAGTAATCAATGGATGCATAAAGGTTTGTGAAAAAATCCTTATCTAATGCTTACTCATCCAATATCTCCCAGACTTGTTTGTAGTTTGAGGCTTCCTTCAATAAGGAGCCTTGGATCTGAGACCACTGCATCTAGATCTTAGGATCTACTGCAACTGTTTAGCAATCAACATTTCCCTTATCAGCTAATTATAAAGCTTTGATAAGATTATAGTGACTGTGATTATTAAAAAACCAAAGATACCAAAAACTATGGATGCTGAACTGAGTTCAGATCTATGTGATTATACAAGTTAATGAGTTTTGAAACATTATTGTGTTTTCACTTTGGACTCAAAGCATTATAGTTAGCTAATAAGATAAAAGGTAGCTGTCAGAGAGTTGTATTAGATCTGAAGATCTATGTGTAGTACTCTCATATCCAAGGCTTTTCACTGATGAAAGCTGAAAGCTAGAAACTAATCTAAGAAAATTGGATGAGTAAGCATTAATTAGGGATTTTATGCACAAACCTTCCTCCATCCACTCTGGCTTGCACTGAGTGGCACTACTGTATAAATAATTTTGCCTCTTTACAATATAGGTATATGTACATGCATGTAACCATGTTATATTTTATTAATTTTGTCATTTCGTAAAATTTATTGGTTATGAATAACTAAATTTTAACTTTTGTTAATTAAGTTTATCTCATTCTTATTAAAAGTTATTGTATCATTGTCATAAATATCCATACCCAACCCTTAGTAACTGTCAGAAATGTTAATAGAGAGGAACAGAGATATGAGAATCATAATCAATATAATTATATTAATCACCATCAACAGTAGTTCTGATGCCTAAGGATGTGTTAATTATGATAACATAACTGAAGTTATTAAAACAGGCAAAACTAAAAAAAAGTTACTAATGTAGGTGACCTTTGAACAGACCATTAGAGAAGTTGGTTGCAAAATTGATGGTGATTTGGAAATATAACTAGTACTCATAATAGAAGTATTTTATATGGTCTTCAGAGAAATGATTGTGTTGTTTAAACACAATCAATGTACTTAATTTTCCATTTAAGTTATTGATATTTATGTCTTTCAGCATACTGATGACAATATATCCTCCATGAGCAAATGACCCAAATTTCTCAAAACAAACCAATATTAGGAATTCCAGTGAATTCAAGTCTGATCTGAAATAGATTCAAATTATTGCTAATTCAATATTATTCTAGACCTCATATCACTGAAAATAACCAAATCTTAAATATGAATTCAGGCTAAAAGCAGACCTAATAAATGTTAATGATCAAAGAGAGATAAAATTAAAGTAAAAACTCTATAAGACATGGAGTGAGATATAAGAGTATGGCAGAAAATTAAGCAATTAAGCAAGAACTAAAATGAAAGGCAATGACTGAAACTGGTGATAATGAGCATAAATTAGAGTAGTTAGATAAAAAGGATAGAGGTGATCATGTGATGTTTAATGGAAAAGAATAGTTCATGAAGGGAGATGATGAATAACATATCAGTGAATAAAGTAATAATAAGAAAATAAATGTGCAGTAGAAAATAAGAGCTTATAAGGTCAAAGTCAAAAGTGAACCTGATTTATGGAAGTTCCCATAATCACAACTGAAAATTTGGAAACAGTCTGCAAATTGTGAGATATTACTTACTGACCAACCACCAGATTATGAAACCAAACACAATTTTGAATCATAATAAGAGAAAATTCAATATCTTAAAGCTATTACTGTATGATTTCTGGACAGCTAGAAAATGTATATTCCAGATGAGATAGCCATTTTTTTCTAATGTCTAAAATAATAATTTTTCATTTATCTACAAAAAATATATTGTTTGTAATTGGGTTTTATTTTAGTATTTTATTGCATGACAAATTTTGTAGTGATTCAAAGGAGGTTATTTTGGTTCATTTGGGATTTTTAACAAACAAAATTGTTTTTATCACATAAATAAAATATATTTAAATTTTTTTATAATAGCTAAACAATTTTGCTACATAATATATGCATTGATTGCTGGGATATATTATGTATGTATATATGCTAGATGTTTTGATTCAATGCATTCTAATGAAAACAGAATGCACTGAATTTAAAATGTTCTGTACCATGTGACATATGATTATGAATTTGTTTGATACTAGGGAATAAATATGTCTACTATATATTTCATGATAAATTAAAGAATGCTGGGAATGATATAACCTATTAAAATTTTACTTTAAATCGTTATTTAACAAAATTTTGCTATTATCAGGCAGATATTTTGGGTCAGCCATTCATTATTGATATACATATGTGCATGTAACCATATATGATATTTTATTAATCTTACTTATGGATCTGAGACTTGGACACTTAATAGAAGAGCAATACAGAGACTTCAGACCACTCAAACAAGTATGGAGAGATGTATGTTGGGAGTAACAAGAAGAGATCGAAAATGCGATGTATGGGTAAGAGAACAAACAAGTGTTACTGACCTTATTGAAAAAATTAAAAGATTGAAATGGAGTTGGGCTGGACATATTGCTAGAAGAGATGATAATAGATGGACAATTGAAAATTTTAAACTGGATTCCAAGAGATTGTAAAAGACTCAGAAAGAGACCACAAATGAGATGGATGGATGAAATAAGAAAGTGTGCAGGGGTGATGTGGAGAAGAGAAGCTAAAGATCAGAGTCATTTATAAATATAGACATAATGTATTATATTGTGTTTACAAATTTATTATCTTTTAATATTTTTCTTCAGAATTTAATCCATAATCTCATATTAGATATGTTTTAAAAGGGTAGGTCATGCTGTAGATATTTGATGTCTGTGCTATAGATGTATATTTCCTCCAGTATGAGATAGGAGTTGTTTCTATATGTTTTTCTTGCCTGTAAAGGTTTCACATACTAGGGGTTATATAGTTCGTGATAAATATTTATTGAAATCCCAGAATTAATAAAGATATAAAGGAAGATAGTGAATTTATGGGCCAGGACAGAAACCCTATTATAAATAATAATATATAAAGAGTTTGTATTTGTAACACAAAAGAGAAGTATAGTTTGTAGTCGAAAATGAACAGATAAATATACAACACAGTGGGAAAAGAAGTCATATAATTTTTTTTTTGATTAAATAATCTAATGTTGAGAAACATATCAATGACTCTAAATTATTAATTTAAGAACATATTACGATTTCATCATTTCTCCTTTATTACATCTTTAGTGTGTTAAATAATAAGTGATTCTTATGTAGACACAAATGTCAATCCCATGGTTATTGCTGTTGAACATCGTTAATTTAAATTATACTGAATAAAAATGGAAACTTGAAATGTAAACAAAAATTGTAGGTGTTGAATATAATTATTGCTATTTTAAAAGAAAACCAAATCACAATTAAAATAAAGTATATACCATTTATTTTATATGAAATGACTTTGTGATTTATTTGAAATTTATTGATATCTTTATTTTTCTCTCTTCAGAGCAGAGGTCAATAGGTAATGCTTGAGATTTAAAATCACTTGAGTGATAATTTTATGTTTTGCTAATATTCAACTTCATAATCATTTATTTAAGCCATCATTAATTGGAATATTGTTTTACATATGATCCTTGTCTCCAAATATAGGTTGGATCCAATAAAATTCTCTTGGTTTCCAATTTACATTTTGGTGAATAATTAAATCACTGATCAAGTTAACCCCGAGAGTAAATCATTTAATATCTCTTTTATTATTGCTCTTTGGTATACAAATATATTTTATGTATAGCTAGTGGGATAAGCAATACAATCAATGATTAAACCATATTTACTCATGTGTAATATTTATCTTCTGATGCATGGATGCAGTTTAGTATAATTGCTGACAAAATATATAGAATCATTAAATAAAAGTTGTCAAGCGTTGTTAGCTGAGAGGTCATCACAAAGCAAGTAGTTGGTTGTAGACGGTTGTGGGTTCGCCTTCCGGCCAATGCTATGACATATGGGGAAAAAAAGTTTAGCATTATAACCCAGTCAATTACAATTGAAATTCAATGATTGGACTAGTTTATTTTCGGTTATATATATACTTTGATAAAATAAGCCAAGACCTGAGATACATTGCAATGGAAGATAGTTGTCCATTATAATTAGCTTCCAACCATTGGAGTGATTTTATGTTTAATTACAATATTAAAAATAATACTTTTTTTTCTTTCTTATTCTCCCAACTTAGCATTTTAAAATGTTTACTTTTCAGTTTCTATTTATATCTTTATAAGAATGTCCACACCTTAAACCAATTATCTGTAAAAAAAAAAAAATAAATAAACCCATTAAAATAAGATATTAATCATTTCCTCTTTCATTTATTTTATTTAAAATAGTTCATGTCCCCAGGTTAGTAGAAAAATACCAAATTTTTAAAATCATTTAAATACCATACAGTAAAAATCCAAAAACAAAAAATGATGTAAGATTTATCAAAATTGGTACAATATTTTAACTAGCAACCAACTTTCAAATTTAAATATATAATAGGGTGGAATATAATAAGCATATATAATGAACATGCCAATAGCTCTTAACAAGCTTTTCAGAATATCCCTATCCTCAGACTAGTTTCATGCTTTTGACATTCCTCAGTGAGGCGCTAGGATATTCAAGCATTAGATTTAAATTATCAGGTCAAGTCTAGCACTTTATCTAATGTTTACCTATTAAGTAGAAAATCTAATTTTTTCAGATATGCATGTCTTCAAATTCAGCTATCTAACTTAAATAGCCATATGGGACTGAACTAAGTTCTGATACACAGTATATTAATAAGTTTAGCAATATAAAATTTCCAAAGCCTTAAAAACAATAACAATAATTGCAAAGAAATCAAGTCATACATCATGTGACATAATTTAATAAGCTTGTATTACAAATGTTATATAATGAGCATGCAATAATAGAGTGGGAACATATAAGGACATTGAGAGCCACATGCTTGTTTTCCATATAAAAAGCCACACCATATTATATAAGTACACACAAAAGAATACATAGAGTCAAATTTTATTTAACTCAATTAATATAGTCTCTATAATTTGTTAAAGCTGTTTACAGCAGTTCTGGAGATGCTGATTGGTCAACTGTGAATGTCATTTCAACTTGACAAACTTCATTGTTGAGTACAATGATTCACAGCCATATGTTGTACCAAAAATTTAAATTCGATGGCAAGCAGCTTTCTTTACATATGGATATTTTGATTCTGGCATGTAATACCAAAATTCAATTAGAGAACTAGATTTAAGCCAATAAACATCACATGACCAACACCTCTTATGCTTGTGTATAACTGTTATTAAAACAGGTAAAACTCACTCTATATATATCGCCACACACTGCGAGCTAGGGTAATCAATGGATTCCAGAAAGCTTGTGCACAAAATCCCCATCTAGTGACTACTCATCCAATATCCCCCAGACTAGTTGCTGGCTTATGGCCTTCATCCAACGCTCCTCACTGATGAAGGCCATAAGCCAGAAACTAGTCTGGGGATATTGGATGAGTAGACACTAGATGGGGATTTTATGCACAAGCCTTCTGGCATCCATTGATTACTCTAGCTTGCTGTGTGTGGCAATATATATAGTAAGTTTTGCCTGTTTTAAGAACTAGATTTATGATCCATTTGCAATCCATGATCCTCTTTCATCTCTAGTAACTCCAATTTCCCACCATAGTTTCTACAAGTATCATTTCAGAAATTGGAAATCCATCTTCAGTAACATCACAAGTAAACAAGTTCACAAAATATGCAAATGTAGATTTAAAACTTTTCAAATCTTTAAACCTACATTTGAAATCCATCTGAAAATCTTCCAATTCTTCTTTATGGATGCCTAAATTGTCTTCTTTGAATCATATTTGTTTTACTTGCGGAAAATGATTAAATATTCTGATCATAAGATCATACTCCTAAAGCTGCTTCGAAACTAAATACAATTTGTCACAAATCACCAATCATTTCTACTGTTCTTTGTAAAGTCAAATTGTTTGTGTTTCGTAATGTCTGAAAGAAACATTAAATCAGAAAGCTAAGTTTCATTTTCTAATTCAGGATTTTTTTTTCTTTTTCTTTTAAAAATGTAATGATGGGATTTAGGAGTTCCATAAAATGGCTCAAAATGTTGTAAGTTGACAGCCATCTTATAACCATAAGGAGAGAAGATTGAATAATTTATCTGTTTTATCAAAACACAGGCAAAACTCTCCATACAGTAGTGCCAACCAGAGTAATCAATGGATGCCAGAAGGCTTGTGCACAAAACCCCCATCTAGTGCCTACTCATCCAATATCTGCAGACTAGTTTTTGGCTTGTGGCCTTCATCAAAAACTATTCTGGGGATATTGGTGATATTGGATGAGTAGGCACTAGATGGGGATTTTATGCACAAGCCTTCTGGGATCTATTGATTACTCTGGTTGGCACTGAGCGGCACTACTGTATGGAGGGTTTTGCCTGTGTTAATAACAGAAATGTGCTAGCATAAGAAATGGTGATCATGTGATGTTTACTGTTTTATCATTTATAAAAAGTTCTTAAATTGATGGTATATTTAGGCATTTGTTCTAATTAAATTTATAATCTGCAAAATAATTTTCCATACATTTTCATTTTTAAGTACTTTCCTATGAGATGATTCTTGATGAATTATGCAGTGAAGAGATACACAACATGCAATTTTAGGGGCTGTCAGTCACAACATTTACAAGTTTATCATGAGGCAATTCAACTATGTTCATTACCTTATCAAGTGCATTTTTGACACTGATACCAGGAGTTAGTTTGGTAACAGCTTGTATATCTAACATTTCTTTCTTCACATTTATATCTGCAGATATATAGTAGACAAAATGGCCAATTGTGGAACATTTTAAACATCTATAGATTTATCAGGAGCTAAACTGAATGCTGTACAATTTTTCAAATATCAAACAATTTTCAACATTATCTGGATCCAATCACTTCCAAGTTTCTTTTAATAAATTCTCCATATGAACATTTGGCGTCATACACCAAGCTACCAAAAAACTAGCTTTGTTGATGCCATCATCTTCAGGAATAAAAGAATACCAGACACTGTTGCTTATAAAACCTGATTGCAGTGACTTAAAGTTTCTCTGTTTGTAATGTTGAATTGTGGGAATATCATGTTGAAAAGTGGGGGGGGGGTATTTTTACTTCATAATGTTGATGTAAATTGCTTACTTTGTAGCTTGCAATTGTAAATTTACAAATAAAACAACTTTCCATTATTTAAACAGGCAAAACTCTCCATGCAGTAGTGCCACTCAGTGCAAGCTAGAGTAATCAATGGATGCCAGAAGGCTTATGCATTAAATCCCTCTCTAGTGCCTACTCATCCAATATCCTCAGACTACAAAATCCTTACCTAGTGCCTACTCATCCAATATCCCGACTTCTAGTCTGGGCATATTGGATGAGTAGGTACTAAATAGGGATTTTATGCACAAGCCTTCTGGCATCCATTAATTACTCTGGCTTGCACTGAGTGGCACTACTATATGGAGAGTTTTGCCTGTTTTAATAACAGTTATGAGCAAGCATAAGAAATGGTGATCATGTGACATTTATTGGTTATCAATAAAGACAAAATTTTCTACTCATTCTTTCTGAAAGCTTTTATTTTCTTGTCATTATTTTTGTTTTTTGATATTTTCTGAGGTTATGTTAACAAAAAAAAAAAAAAGTAAATTTATCTCCAAAGTCTGAATTTCAAAGAAGATACATAAATAAATAATTAATTGAAATAAAAATGTCTAAATATTAATTCTTGTTTTAAAAGATTCATAAATAGTGCAACAAGTTGTTGAAGAAACGGGGCTTCTTAAAATAAATTAAGAATAAAACAATATAGAAAAATTAAAAGCAAAATTAAAAGCAATTTTGGACTATATTTATTTTCAGTTGATATTTTCCTAATAATTCATAAACATCTGCTATTTACTATCAAAAATAGAAACAACAGAATCAAAATCAAGCAAATGCTTTCCAGTTTTATTTTCAAGAATTTTTAAATAATTATTAAAAAAGCATTAAACTCGTAAGTGCACTAATTATATACAATTAAAATACATTTTCATAACCTGCATATATGTCTTAAGAAAGCTTGTGTCAATGCTGCAGAAAAATTATATACCATAAACAAGTTTAAATTGCATAATGAAATAGTTTACTCAACAGATTTTTTGAAAAAAAAAAATTAGGACATTTAGCTGATAGAAAAACTATCATTAAAATATATAACCACAAAAGTACACAAATTATAAATATGCATGTGATCACTCCATACATGCATGAAAACATGAAGATGATCCACTCCATACATGCATGGAAACATGAAGAAGATAGAAGAATGTCAATAATGAGAAAGGAAAAAGTGCATGCAGAAAAATTAATAATAAACTAAGAAGAGAAACGGATTTAGCAAAAGAAAAATGATTAGAACAAGAATCTAGAGAGATAGAAATGTTTCAACAGGTGAAAAGATATGATCTGATATTTGATAGAATTAGAAATATCACTTGGTAAAAATGACATGGTTCGCAAGTGAAATTGTGGACAAGAAAGAGATTAATAACTGACAGCAATGATATATTAAAAAGATGAAAAGAATATCTTTAGTGTCTATTTAGAAAATAAAATAATATGATTAATTATGAACTTGAAAATGAAGATATTGAAGTAAATGATAAAGATATGGACATATTGCCAGATGAAATAATAAAGTCAATTGCCAAAATGAAGAATGGTAAGGTTGTTGGACTTGATGCAATAGTTGTAGTATTTATGAAAGAAAGAAATTACTATGAAGGAAATAATTGGACTTTGCAATTTCATATATAATAGTGGAATTTGGGGTGAAGATTTTTTAATGACTATAATGATTCAAATTGCTAAAAAAACTGTAAATGTGAAGGGTGCAGGACAATAACTTGGTTACTTTGTGCTTCTAAAGTTTTATTAAAGAGTTTAACTCAAAGAATTTATGGGAAAGTAGAATATTATATTGAAGAACAGTTTGATTTTCCGAGAGGGAAAAGTACAACAAATGCTATTGGTGTTATTAGAACTATTGCAGAGAGATATATTAAGGAAGATAAAGGGTATATGTTTTGTGGATTTGGAAAAAGCATTTGATAATCTGAAAAAAAAAACTGATGACTATCTTAAAAAATAGTGTTTTGGAAAGAGAGAAGATTGATTTTGAATATATATACTGAGCAAAGGATAAAAATTAAGACTGGAGAATTATGAGACTGATGAAGTGAATACAGAGTTAGATAATGATGCAGTATGTCACCTGTTCTTTTTAATACTTATTTAGAAGACATCTTAAATAATTATTTAGACCATGGAGGAGCAAATATTGGAGGTAGAATAATATAATGTATAAGACTTGCAGATGATATGGCTCTTACAATAGGATGAGAAGTGTCTTCAGAATATGTTGAACAAATTGGAGAGAGAATGCATGGAATATGGAACAAAGATTAATGTTGAAAAGATTATGTTTATGGTTAGGGAGGAATGCAAAAAGACTGCAAATTGAAATCCATGATGATAGTCCAACAGATAAAGGAATTTAAATATTTATAGGTAGTTGGTTGAGTGAGGATGAAAGAAGCGAAGATGGAAGTCAAAAGTATAGCATTGGCAAAAGAGACATTTATTAAAAGAAATAAGATGTTTTGTGACCTTTGAATAGAGAATTTAAAAAAAGATGAATTGAATACTATATATGGTATATATGGTTGTAAAATATGGACAATGAGTAATAAAATTAAGAACAGATTGGAAGCTTTTGAGATGTCAACAGGGAAAATGAAATGTCAGTTGGATGAATAAAATAACAAAAGTTTTGAAGAGTAGCTAAAATAAGAAATTTGACTGAGGAAATTAGAAATAGCAGTTGTCCTGGGTTAGCGAGTTCGCTTCCGGGCTGATGCTATGACACATGGGGGGGTGGATTAGAAATAGAAACTGGATTGGATATATGTTAAGAAGAAAATATAGCTTAATGAAACACACTTTGGAAGAATAGTGAATGGAAACAAGAAGAAAGCATGCAAAAGATTGACATTATTGGATGATATAAGAGATGGAAGGAGTTATGTGGAATTGAAGAACTGGGCAATGAAGAGAATAGTGGGAAAATGGATGAATTGATGGTGTGTCTACTCACTGGATCTTCTGGGAAATGATATTATTGATGATGATGAGATGTTGTTAATATACAATTTGCCAATATATTTGAAACAGTATGTACATAATTAAAATAAAATCGGATTTCAATGGGAGCTACCCTTAACTCAACTGAGAGCCGCATTTGCCCTCTATTGCAATAGATCAAAGATAAGTAACAAATGCATAGTATTCTCAATTCTTTGTTGACTGCAAATCTTAAAAATATATAATCTAGTTGATAAATAAAATATATTTAAGTAATCTTTACATGAAATAATGTATGAGATATCAACAACAGTTAAAAATGTCTATTGTAATGCATTTTTATAAACAATGTTGTACGTCAAATAGCATTGTTTTTAATTTGAATAGTTTAAATTTTAGCATTCTTTATGAAATATTAAATAGTTGCACGTGACCACGCATGTTAAAATTTCTAAGCCATTTTAAAGTTTAGTTTGTCGTACAAAAATTTTTTTAAAAGATCAAATTCTGTAGTTTAACTCAGTGGTCCAAATTGTGGCTCTTTGATCTCAATTTGTGACCTTTTTTATCAAGATAAACCTATTTTTCATTTCCGGTTGTAATTTGTAAATGATCTAATAGAAGAAAAATGCACATTACATTGTTTCTTGAACTCGGCCTTATTGTCTAAATAATCAATCTAAATAACATTAGTAATTATTGTATATGATGAAAAATATTTAAATATTAAAAGTTTGTGAATAAATCAAACTGTTAAAGTAATTTTTTTGTTTTTAATTATTTATTTTTAAGAGAATTTTTATTTTCTTTAGGATGTATACAGATTCTATTATGTTCTCTTACTAAAATAAATGTTACAAAATAAATATACACAAAAAATGTATGGAGCAAAACATTAATCAATAGTTTAACTTAATGCTCTTAGCTAGCTTTTGGTTGGTGACAGTCATAGATGTAGCAATGGTTGTAGTGGGATGAGGACGATATATATTATTCAAGCTAATTTACATTTAAGTTACATGTAGCATTACAGTAGGCAGATAGGCCACTTTTTGGAAAGGGGAATGTGAGGATTTCTTATTAATGGTATTGTAACAGTCAAAACACGTGTATCTCGTTAACATATTGCAGAATTCGACCACCACACAGAACAGCAGCACCATCGAGTAACGAAGCCACCGGTAATACTGAGTTCGAACATAGTTTATCGGTTCCACAATACAATCTACGGAATAACGCCTCTGATGCGACATAAGTAAACACTTCTTTAGGCACGGTGGTCAGGGAGATGCACGAGATTCATGGGTTTTGTTTCCGAGTTGGCCAACAATCAAACGAATATTAATTAATATATATAATCGAGGAAATGTCTATAATGGGCATCGAATAAATGAAAACTTAACTACAGACGTATATTTAGAATTATTTATTTACGTATTTAATAAAAGAAAACATTATTAATGTGATTAATCATATTTTAAATTCAAAGTCTCAACAGCTAATTGATAATATTATATATATAAAAATACATTTATTTATATGGAGCATTTATTTATATGAAGGCGTAATCTAGCTACCTAGGGTTCTCGAGTGAGTATTTCTAATGCGTGCTGTAAGGAATTTATACTTTGCACTGCAAGAGTCATCAGTAACGGCGGACATACATTTATTTAATAAAATATTTATTTTACGACAAAGGGCAAACATTTATTTGAGAGTATATGACGAAGATAATGCCGAGGCGGAGTGATAGAGAGAATAATAAACTAAATAAAAGAACACGTGGTACGCTTTAGAAGGGCGATGTAAAATGGCAGCGCTGAAACTGCAATGCCGTGAATAAGTTATAAGGGTTTCGGGTTGGTCTCTGCCGCGACCCGAAGAGGTAAGGTGTCACATGAGCATAACCAGGGACAAGCGGTCCGTGTCGCAATTTGCCAGCTGGCTGCGTGACGGTCGTCAAGCCCTACGGGAACATTATCATGTCCGCTTGTGTAGGACGACTGGGGTTAATTCAACCCTAGAGAATCCGGAGTATTCACGGCGTGGAATGAGCCATCGGGGCTTCAAAACGTAACACATGTATAATATCTAAAAGATTGTGGTAATATTTAACTAGATTTCAAACTCGGCCCAACATTATCACCGTTGACTGAAAGAAAATTGGTGACTCTCAAAGAAATGAAATTTACATAATTATTCATTAACATTTAATAATAAAAAAAATATCTAAAAAGGGAATTATTACAGCGAGTATGCCAGCTATTACGGAGGAGTAGACCCTGCATTACAATAACTGATTCTTTGAATGCGTGTCGATTTATATGAAATTTAAGTTATTTATAAAAGCAAATATTAATGATAATTCGACACGCATTCACTGTTCAAGCGATTATGGATTTAGCTTTAAAACTAAGATAATTATGAGAAGGTAATATTTCAATGATAATTATAAATGAAATGTAGATTTAAGAAATACACACCTAAGAAGTGATAGAGGGAGGGTAAGCTAGATTATGCGAGAAATTTACAGATTACATGAATTCTCAAATTTTAGTTTCTCAAAATTACAATTTTAACATTTAGAAGTTATACAAATAATAGGAGATGAGCTATAGCTTATTATTACTAGAGTATTCTATAATTTGGAATACACACACAGGTACCTGTTTTATAAGATGTTTTTTTCGTCCATTGGTTTAATAGCAGATTGTTCGTAATTAGAAGTTTTCTTTCTTGTCCTGGGCATGTTGTTTTATTGATTTTTTAACAGCAGCGGCTTTCTTGTTTATTTCAGGCAGCAGATCATTTTGGTGTTTTTACGATGGGCAAGGTGAAGCTCGGCATATAGTGGGCCATCTCCCGGTGGAGAATAATTTCGGTGCTTACTCGGTCATACCTTGCAGTATTAATTTATTTAAGATATTTTAGACGCTCCACTCGAGAGCAAAGCTAAAATTCAAGTGCAAGTCTCCAGCAAGTCTAAGATGGCCTCCTTTTTCTTATCTTGATCTTTTAAATTTTCTGTTGAGATATTTTTAGGTTTTATTTATCTTGCCCTCAGGATAATCAATGCTCTGCTGGTTTTAATTAGAAAGAAATTTGCTGTGCTATTGTTTGTTTTTCTTTACATTCGTTAATTACATTCTTTTGGAATTTTGCTATAATTAATTTATTATCTATCACTGACCGATGCTTTTAAATTTTCAAAGACAAAAGGGAATAAAATTATTTTAACTTTAATTAATTATTGCATCAGATTTTGTTAGAATTATTATTTAACGAAATTTAAACTAAGCAACAAATACGAACTTTATAAAATTCAAAATAACTGATTAATATTACACAAAATTTATTTAACTACAAGAAATCTAAATTATATTATTTTATCCGTATTTATTGCGTTTAATTTGAGATCGAAATGTGTGCGTGTTTATGCTGAATTCTACATATATTTATACATTTTTAATATTGTTACACACACAATTCGATACCAAAAAGTTTAAATTTGGGTGGGATAGACCGGTCAGTGAGAGACGACAGAAAAAGGTGAAACTTGAGATTCGAATACGAATCTCACTGTTTCATTTCCCCGTACTTCCCGTGAACAATTAAGGAAGAACAAAGGAGGCATGAAAGAGAAAAAAATTTACATTACATAATTGAAAGACGAAAAGAAAAAATTATTATTGTTTTTACAGATATTGAAATAGAGAAAGCAGAGATTTCATGAAGTAACGAACAATTTATATACCCGGATCTAGAATTTAAACTTTAATTTTAAAATGACCTAATTTGGCCGTGTCTGGTTAGCAATCATTATAATACGATTAGTTAAACTGATTATAGATATATAAAAAAAAATTCTTAGACTAATATTAATTAACATAATATATATAAAAAATTTTAAGAATAATAATAATTAAATATACATAACAAAATTTCTATATAAAGCCCAATATAATTTCCATTCCAACAATATTTATTAAGTTCGTTTTACTAAATTTTATACACGGAATGGCCGTCCGAAATGCTCCAATATTGTTATAACCCCGGGTCAGGTGGATAATACCTACATGGTTTGAGATTACGGGCATTGTATGTCCCTTTTATGGTATCTCCATCTTTTAATAAATATGCATTTGGGCCACATGTGCGATCAATTATAAAGGGTCCCCGGTACAAAGGAAAGAACTTTTTATATACTCTTTTATCCCGGTTACTTTGTTGAGAGTTCCGTACCCAAACATAGTTCCCGACCTGGAAATGTTGGCTTCTCCGATCTGCTCGTAATTTCCGTCCTGCCCTTTCTGTAAGGCGGCGGTGTGCCTTGCGTCTGTCAGCTTCAATATTGATTTCACGTTCATCCATGGGTAATGGCGTCTTGATCAGTACTGAGTCCGCTTTACCAAAATGCAAACGTGTTGGTGTCATGCCAGTGGCCTCATTGATGGTTCCATTGATATATTGAAAAATCTTTTCAGTTTGATTTACCCAGCTTCTGTGATTTTGGTGAACATGGGTCCTAAATAGTCGGTTTATTTCCCTCATAACCCGTTCACATGGGTTAGACTGAGGATTTCGAATTGAGGTCAGAATATGTTTAACGTTCTGCTGCCTCAACCAAGTCTTCCATTCTTGAGATGTAAAGGCCGATCCGTGGTCCGAGAGGATGGTGATCGGTTTTCCAATTTTGACGAACTGACACTTTTGTAGCACTCGAATTACGCAACGGGAATCTGCTCGCATCACAGGATAGGCCCAAGCATATTTTGAGAATAGATCATAAGTTACAAGTAAGTACCGGAATCTACGGTAGGATGGCAATGGGCCATAGTGATCGATCGCAAGTATTTCATTTGGTGCGGACGGAATGATAGAGGCACCTACTCCACTAAAGTTTCTATTTGGTGGTTTATCTCTTGCACAAATAGCACATTTCTTGAGAGTATCCATCACATCTTCATATAGCTTTGGCCAGTGAAATTGTCGTCTTATAGCTTCTTCAGTTTTTCTAGGGCCATAGTGCCCTACTAAACCATGCATATACATGATGAGACGGTTTCTGAGGTCAGGTGGTACCAAGATTTTCCAGTAAATTTTATCTCCCACAATCTGCTGCTGCAGCAACCCATTTCTTATCCGGTATAGCTTCTTTCCTCGAGGTGTTGAGCAGCCTTGTATTGGATTTCCTTGCTGTTGTACAATTTGGATAAGCTTCTTATATAGCGGCTGCTGCTCCTGCCAATGTTGAAGGTTCCTTAACTTGTGTTCCATCTCCTGGTCCAGTACCGTTGCTGCAATTACCAATGGCTGATCACTTATTATGGGGTTGTGTGGCTCCAGTTCTATAGGATGTCGACTTAATATATCGGCCACTGTATTTTCAGGCCCAGGGCAGTAGACGACTTTATAATGAAATCTTTGAAGTGAAAGACTCCATCTGATAAGGCGGTCATTGTTCAGGTAACTTTTATTTAGGAATTCGAGACACCGGTGGTCAGTAATGATAATCACTTCTGAACCCAGCAACATCTGCTTGAACTTATTGCATGACCACACGATTGCTAGTGTCTCTTGTTCCGTCACGGTGTAGTTCTTTTCGGCTGCTTTCAGAGTACGGCTGCTAAAATATAGTATTTGGTGTTGGCCTTCTGGGTTGACTTGAAATAAAACCACGCCCAATCCCTTTTGACTACTATCAGTCTGCAAATAAAAGGGACGGGTAAAATCTGGGTAGTGTAACATCACAGTCTCTAAAAATCTTCTCTTTACTCGACTGAAGTCTTCTTCATGGGTCTTCGTCCATTCCCATCGGTGGTGAGGTCTTATCAATTCCACTAGTGATGATGTATCTTTGGCAAAATGGGGGTAAAACTTGTGATAGTAATTGCAAAGGCCCAGAAATGATCGAACTTGTTTTCGGTTCGTGGGCCTAGGGAAATTTTCAATAGCTGCGACCTTGTCAGGGTGAGCCCTAATTCCTTGACCATTTACAATATGGCCTAAAAAGGAAATTTCCCTCAATGCGAAAAAACTTTTTTTTAAATTAACAGTTATATTTTTCTGGGTGCATTCATCGAAAAATTGTTTTAAATCCTCCAGATGTTCTGCAATGTCTCTAGACGCAACGACTACATCGTCTACATAACATACCAATTTTTTTTTTAAACTTTCTGACAATACTTGGTCCAAACACCTCATGAGGCCAGCCCCGCTATTTATCAACCCAAACGGTACTCTCTTAAACATGTGGGTTTGCCCATTGTATCTGAACGCGGTATATTTTCGATCCTGGGGGTGGAGAGCCATTTGCCAGTAACTGGCAGTTAGGTCAAGGGTGGAGAAAATATTCTTAGCAGTCAACTTGATGAATGTTTCTTGGATGGGTGGTGGGATGTCCCGCTCAGGTATAGTAATGTTGTTTAATGTCCTAGCATCGAGACACAATCGTATGGTTCCATCTTTCTTTTTGACTACGACTAACGGATTATTATAGGGTGATGACCCCTTTTCAATTACACCCCAGTCAATCATCTGCTTAATTTGAGCATTCACTTCTTCTTGATACTGAAATGGGATAGGGTATGTGCGGGTCTGGAAATGCGTCTCTTCTTTTACTCGTATCCGATGGACGTAATCACTAATTTCACCTGGGACCTGAGAAAATATGGTACGATTTTCCGTAAGTAATTTTTGTAACTGGAATTGGTCCTTTACCTTGTCTAATGATGATCCCATAATTTTTTCTTGGATATCCTCATCAGGAATGGCCTCCAGACATCTTAATTGGATTTCTTCAGTTTGTTTATTTGTATCAAAACTAACCTGCTCTTGCTGGAAAGTTAGTATCTTTTTTTTATAGTCCAGGATACATTCATGTTGGGTTAAGAAGTCGGACCCAATTATCACGTCCTGAATTAGTCCTCTGATCACTAAGAAGGCGTGTCCTGCAGTGGCTTCTATTGATATTTCCAACCAGACTTGATAGTTTTCAGTTCTGGTCGTCCTCCCATCAGCCAGCTTCATTTGGATTGGGCGAGCGGGAAGCCTGGGTATGAGTCCATGTTTTTCGTAATTTGTTAACCACTCTCTAGAAACACAGGAAATCTGGCTACCTGTGTCAAGAAGAATTTGTGCAACTGAGGCCCCGATTCTTGTATTAATAATTGGACAAGGGCCAATCTGAAGTCCCCAAGTGGGATCCTCTTCCTGGATGACCGACGTTAGGTTAGTCATCTCCACTACTTTCAGCTGCTGGCAAGATGAATGCTGGTACTGGTAATCTTTTACTGACGTCCTGCTTGATCGAGTTGCCATTTGGTTTCTGTCTTTCTCATTATGATTGCTAGTAGTCGCTGATTGCTGTTGTCTGGTCTCCTGCTTCCATTCGTGACCTACTAGACTTTCAGACCAATGGCTGTCGTCTAAAACCGCAAGAAATTCTCCCATCTCTTCCATGTCTTTGATACCACTTATGATCATCAGCTTTTGAGTAGTTACTGGCATATTTTGTTGAATTGTTCCAATGATCTGTCTATCTGCCAATGCGAACGTCGTGAGAGATTTAAATCGGTTTGCTTGGCGGAGGAAAAACTGAGCATGCGTTTCTCGGGGTACTGCTCCATATTTTTCATGACAGAGCGTGTTGTATATATCAATTTGATGCTTGTCGCTCCAATATTGTTTCATTAATGCATCTGTGTACTTCTCTATAGTTTTAGGTTTCCATTTCACCAGATCCCACCAGTCTTTGGCATAGCCCTGTAAATGGTAACTGGCAATAGCTATCTGTTCACCTGCTTCTGCCTTATGCACTTGAAAGAAACTTTGTAAGCTCTCTAAGTGGGCTTGAGGATTTTCTCCTGTCCCTCCTCTAAAGATTTTTATCTGAATAATCTTTCCTAAATAGCTTTGAGGTCTAACCTCCTTTGTCCTTATATTTTCCCCCTCTTTATTGACTTGGGTTATTCTATCTTCTTTTGCTATCATTTCTTGCATACTCTGTCTGATTATTTCCTCGATTTTCTTATCCATTTATTTATTTATTTTTCACTAGTAGCATTTAACTATCCCCCACCGGTATCTTGGCCCTATAATACTCTTTCATTGCCCTATCTCTATTCTACATTGCTGCCCTTAATATACTTAACATATATATTATAACTAACTATTAGTAACGCGTATAAGCCACTGCTGTCTATGATATATATATTTTTACCTTAACTAAATTTTATTGTTAAAAACATAATAAGCTTCTGCTGTCTCATTTAGCTACTGATTATTATATATATATATAAAAAGATATTTCATTAGATCCGAGTATTTCGTTCCTTCTTACATTACACACACATCCCTGCTTTCCTTAAATTTGTTATTACGCCTGCTGTCCTTTCATTCACTCGACCCACATTATTTCACTCGATTTACTTTTTTTTTTTCATTATTTTTATCAAAACAAAATCGTATATATATAGAATAATTAGCCAACTCGGCAACGAACGCTAAAGAAATTTATCTGCGTTATTTTTGCTCAGGGTATCTATGGGTTTTATGCTCGAAGCCTCACGTTGGAAAGCGCCAAACGCTAAAAAAAAATTTAACTATGTAACAGTCAAAACACGTGTATCTCGTTAACATATTGCAGAATTCGACCACCACACAGAACAGCAGCACCATCGAGTAGCGAAGCCACCGTTAATACTGAGTTCGAACATAGTTTATCGGTTCCACAATACAATCTACGGAATAACGCCTCTGATGCGACATAAGTAAACACTTCTTTAGGCACGGTGGTCAGGGAGATGCACGAGATTCATGGGTTTTGTTTCCGAGTTGGCCAACAATCAAACGAATATTAATTAATATATATAATCGAGGAAATGTCTATAATGGGCATCGAATAAATGAAAACTTAACTACAGACGTATATTTAGAATTATTTATTTACGTATTTAATAAAAGAAAACATTATTAATGTGATTAATCATATTTTAAATTCAAAGTCTCAACAGCTAATTGATAATATTATATATATAAAAATACATTTATTTATATGGAGCATTTATTTATATGAAGGCGTAATCTAGCTACCTAGGGTTCTCGAGTGAGTATTTCTAATGCGTGCTGTAAGGAATTTATACTTTGCACTGCAAGAGTCATCAGTAACGGCGGACATACATTTATTTAATAAAATATTTATTTTACGACAAAGGGCAAACATTTATTTGAGAGTATATGACGAAGATAATGCCGAGGCGGAGTGATAGAGAGAATAATAAACTAAATAAAAGAACACGTGGTACGCTTTAGAAGGGCGATGTAAAATGGCAGCGCTGAAACTGCAATGCCGTGAATAAGTTATAAGGGTTTCGGGTTGGTCTCTGCCGCGACCCGAAGAGGTAAGGTGTCACATGAGCATAACCAGGGACAAGCGGTCCGTGTCGCAATTTGCCAGCTGGCTGCGTGACGGTCGTCAAGCCCTACGGGAACATTATCATGTCCGCTTGTGTAGGACGACTGGGGTTAATTCAACCCTAGAGAATCCGGAGTATTCACGGCGTGGAATGAGCCATCGGGGCTTCAAAACGTAACACATGTATAATATCTAAAAGATTGTGGTAATATTTAACTAGATTTCAAACTCGGCCCAACATTATCACCGTTGACTGAAAGAAAATTGGTGACTCTCAAAGAAATGAAATTTACATAATTATTCATTAACATTTAATAATAAAAAAAATATCTAAAAAGGGAATTATTACAGCGAGTATGCCAGCTATTACGGAGGAGTAGACCCTGCATTACAATAACTGATTCTTTGAATGCGTGTCGATTTATATGAAATTTAAGTTATTTATAAAAGCAAATATTAATGATAATTCGACACGCATTCACTGTTCAAGCGATTATGGATTTAGCTTTAAAACTAAGATAATTATGAGAAGGTAATATTTCAATGATAATTATAAATGAAATGTAGATTTAAGAAATACACACCTAAGAAGTGATAGAGGGAGGGTAAGCTAGATTATGCGAGAAATTTACAGATTACATGAATTCTCAAATTTTAGTTTCTCAAAATTACAATTTTAACATTTAGAAGTTATACAAATAATAGGAGATGAGCTATAGCTTATTATTACTAGAGTACTCTATAATTTGGAATACACACACAGGTACCTGTTTTATAAGATGTTTTCGTCCATTGGTTTAATAGCAGATTGTTCGTAATTAGAAGTTTTCTTTCTTGTCCTGGGCATGTTGTTTTATTGATTTTTTAACAGCAGCGGCTTTCTTGTTTATTTCAGGCAGCAGATCATTTTGGTGTTTTTACGATGGGCAAGGTGAAGCTCGGCATATAGTGGGCCATCTCCCGGTGGAGAATAATTTCGGTGCTTACTCGGTCATACCTTGCAGTATTAATTTATTTAAGATATTTTAGACGCTCCACTCGAGAGCAAAGCTAAAATTCAAGTGCAAGTCTCCAGCAAGTCTAAGATGGCCTCCTTTTTCTTATCTTGATCTTTTAATTTTTCTGTTGAGATATTTTTAGGTTTTATTTATCTTGCCCTCAGGATAATCAATGCTCTGCTGGTTTTAATTAGAAAGAAATTTGCTGTGCTATTGTTTGTTTTTCTTTACATTCGTTAATTACATTCTTTTGGAATTTTGCTATAATTAATTTATTATCTATCACTGACCGATGCTTTTAAATTTTCAAAGACAAAAGGGAATAAAATTATTTTAACTTTAATTAATTAATGCATCAGATTTTGTTAGAATTATTATTTAACGAAATTTAAATTAGCAACAAATACGAACTTTATAAAATTCAAAATAACTGATTAATATTACACAAAATTTATTTAACTACAAGAAATCTAAATTATATTATTTTATCCGTATTTATTGCGTTTAATTTGAGATCGAAATGTGTGCGTGTTTATGCTGAATTCTACATATATTTATACATTTTTAATATTGTTACACACACAATTCGATACCAAAAAGTTTAAATTTGGGTGGGATAGACCGGTCAGTGAGAGATGACAGAAAAAGGTGAAACTTGAGATTCGAATACGAATCTCACTGTTTCAGTATATGTTAAGCTATTCATTAAAGCTTTGATCCATATATTTATTTTGTTACCTTGTATTTGAGAGAAAACTCATATTACCTTCATTAAATATATCCTATCATTCAGAAATTTATATTTTTCACCACATGATCACCATCTCCTCACTGACGAAGGCCACAAGCCAGAAACTAGTCTGGGGATATTGGATGAGTAGACATTAGATAGGGATTTTATGCACAAGCCTTCTGGCATCCATTGATTACTCTGGTTGGCACAGGGTGGCACTACTATACGGAGAGTTTTGCCTTGTTTATAAACATATTTTTCACCATTTTCCTTGTGGCTCTTTAATGGGGGATAGAGATAAACAAGATGGCTCATGTTAAAAAATTTGCCCCCCCCCCTGGTCTAAATGATTGTAACAACGTAGCTGCTTCCATGCCTTATACATTTATGTAATATTTCCTAGCAAATGATGCATTTTTATATTGCAAATATTAACTTGTCTATTATTCACAGACTATGTATATAATATTATAAATAAGGAACAAACCTCTAGTCATGAGCTTTACAAATTTACATCCATGTAAATTCGTAAAGGGCATGACTAGAGCTTTGTTCCTTCTTTATAATATTGTAAATAATAATGAGTTATTAACAGCGGTATCATAAAAATACAACTTTTTATTACGAAATTTAAATATGGTGATATTTTTTATATACTCCACTTGCAAGTAAGAAATTAAATACATAAACCAAACAAAATTTAATTAATTTAAAATACATTTACATGAATTTTATCACCATTTCTGTTTCTCTGGAAATTGATAAATTAATTATTGTTTGTACCATGTCCAAATGTTAATATTTCTGAGCTATTAAAAACTTATATTGTCACATGAGAAATTTATTCAATATGAAATCCTAAAAGTTGATCAAGTACAATAGTCTAACTGATCGTAAATGACAATGCTGTTCTTATGGCTTATACATTTACCTACTATTTCCCTGTAGATGATTACTATTTTCAAGCATTTTTATATTGCAAAAAAAAAAATCATATACAGTATATGGCTTTATTGCACAGGAGTTCATAAGAAGTTTGAGTGCCAGACCGGCAAGTGCTCAAATTGATCCTGGGATCTCTCTATCTCAAATCGGATCATCCAGGGTATATTGCAAATAATAATCAATTAGTTAACTCCAGCAGTATCACAAAAAATATAATCTTTCACTATGAAATTTTAATATGCTGTTATTTTTTCCAGTCCACTTGTGAGAAATTAAACAACATAAGGCTGAATGTGATGTGATGTATTGTGGCTTCTCCTTAAACGAAGTGAAGAATATCTCAGCAATTATGCCCAGATAAACCTGTTCGCCACTTTATTTTCCATTCCCCACTCTAAATTTGCCTATATTCTGCTCCATCCTATTTCCACAACATAATCTTTGTCCACTCTATAACCTTCATATCTAGATCCCCTTTATCTTTTCCCAAACCCAGCATAAAAACCAATAATTCACTTTCTGTATAATCACTTTTTTCATATTTATTCTTCCATAACTTCATTATCTGTACCCTTTCTGTTTTCAAGCCACAATGGAAATCAGTGCTGCCATCTTTTTGCATTTTTATGATGTCATTCCAAAGTTATTAAAACAATTAAGTACAATAAAACAAAATTAATAGCCTATAAAATTATCAAAAAAAAAAAAAAAAGAAAATCGTGCAAGATTCATCAAGAGTGATAAAATAACAAAGAAACAAACGTTCACAATACCTGTCTCTTTAGTCAATCTTTCTTGATATGATTCAATATTTTCAATTGTCCTGATATAATTTAAATGTTTGAATTCTTTACAATGACCAAAAACATTATAATTTTTTAATCTTATTTTAATGGGTTCATTTTTTAATTTAAGGGTAATTATTTTAATGATTGGAAAATGCAATAAAAATATAAATAAGATTTGAAAAAGTAGATATTTTAAAATTTTCAGTGTAAGTTAGGAAAATAATAGAGAAGGAATTAAATATATTATTTAAGAGGTATTAATTTTTTTACATTTTAGATAAGTATAGTATGGAATCTCATCATTTAGACATCTTGATTATATCCATATAAAGTGGACAAAACATTGGCAATTTATATAAAATATTTATTATGATTTCAATAAGCAAGATTTGAAAATAAAAATATGGATGAGTAAGTAATTATTTATGAATTTAATAAATCAAATTGCATTTGGAAAAAAAATTAGATGATTAGATTTTAAATTGGCTAACCAATAATGATCTTACAGTGCAAAAGTAGCATATCTATCTGCCATACTCCATGAGATATGCTCCAATCCAGACCAAATATATTTGAAAATTTTCACAAGTAAACTGCCTATAATCACTCTAAGTAAGTATCTAATATTGGTTAGTAAATTGATATCTACTTATTCTAAAGAGATTAAAACAAAGATGGAAAATCATTCAAACCATTAACTCATCAGCAACTGCCAAGTGTAGTAAGTAATGCTTCCTGTATTGCTTTTGTATAAAAAATTGTTGATGAGCTTTTTTATATATAAACAAATAATAAGTAATACTATTATAAGATATTATCTACCTTAAGTTTTATGATATGCCTACCAAATGGTGTTTTAGAGATAAAACAATAAAAAACTAATCCATAAAAAATTAAATGTACATATTGATTTTATTAAACATTTTTAAAAATATGCAGCAATAAAAAAGCAATTCATAAGAAATTAAATGCATGTATATTTGTCAAAAAAATAAAATGTGAAATAAAAAAAAGAATTCATAATAAGTTTGAATATTGGTAATAATGTTCGAGAAGTAATTTCAAAGATCACACATTAAAACGTTAAACCTACAGTTGCTTACATTTTATTAAAATGTAGGTTTTTCAGCATTAGTATATTTTCTTTTAAAATTAATTTCAACAATGATCTTGATCTTTCACTGTCATTTAAAAAGTGCAATGTTTTTTCTAAAGTGTCTGTGACAATAGATTGTAAAACTTAGGATAAAACACATAATAATACAGAACTTAATGTGTAATATGTCATGATCCTATTAACAATGATACTAATAGTTCTTTTAGAAAGAAAGAGTACATAAAAGTGTTTAGATCTTTCAACTAAATTTTACAAAGTTTTGTTTTCTATAGTCTTTCTTCACCTTTTCTTTACTAGCATTACTCAGCACTTTAATAAGTTTATCAGCAATTTCTGAATTAAACAGGAACAAACTCTCCAGCATCATGTGATGTTTAGTGGTTTAATACCATTCCTGTCCATAAGATGATGGTGACTATGGTTATTAAAGAACCCAAGTATATAGATACTAAATTAAGTTTAGATCTATATGACTACACAAAAATTCACTTGGATTGAAAACATCTCATAGCTTTATAATTAACTGAATAGGTAAAAAATGGTTGCTGGAAGGTTGCATTAGATACTATGATGCAGATGCAGTGCTCTCAGATCCAAGGCTTCATACTGATGAAAGCCACAAGTCAAAAACTAGTCTGGGGATATTGTAAGAAAAGGCAATAGATAAGGATTTTAGGCACAAACTTCCTTGCATCCATTGATTACTATGGCTTGCACTGGGTGGTACTACTGTATGGAACTTGTCACTGTTTTAACAGCTTGTGTAAGTGTAGAAATAGTAACCATGTGATGCTTAGTGCAATTTCTGGATCTTGGTTAAATAAATATTGTCTATAAAGAGCATTGGTGATTTTATTACAACATAGAATGAATTGCTTTCACTATCCTTGAGTGAGGGATCTCTTGGCAGATGTTGCTATGAATTTGTTAGATCTCTTATAGTAAGAGAGAAAAATAGAAAAGATTCTATTAATATTCTGATCAAATGGTCCAGTACATTCATTCCAATCAGGTTTTCTTAAATTTCATCTTGTGAACAAAATAATTTTTAACTACAATACAGAAACATGAATTCCAAGAGTGATTAGATTTGTGTTTGCTATGAAAAAAAATAACCACTATCAATAGATCATTGGATTATGAACTGTTTTTGTCTTAGATATCAAGAAGTCATAATTGATAGAATGAGAAAAAGCATTATTAGAGCAGAAGTTTTCTTTCATAATGTTCCTCTAATATCAATCTAATAAAACCAATAGATTTGTAAACTTGAACTTACCCTTGATTTTCTTAAATGAAGAAAAACCCCAGGAGCAAATAGTAAACATCAAGAGTTTCTATAAAAAATTTAGAACTTAAAAAGACAAAATGTAGAAGGCAAACTATTCGGCAATATTAGTCATATTGAAACTATTCTAATAGTATAAAAACAAAATTAGGCAATTTGAAAGAATCACATTAATAACAATTTTGCCAGTATTGAGTCATCTATGTAAAGAATAAGTTGGGTTTAAGACTATAAAGAGCTGCTGTAAACAATTTTTATCTATAACAATTCATTGAAAATGGCTTCAAAAATAAATTGAAAACTAGTGGTATTTATTCTTACTTTCATTCTGGTTGGAATCATCAATTCATTTGACAAAATGCTCTGCAATTAAAAAAATAAATAAAAATACACTAAAGTATAGACATAGAAGATACAAAATTTTACAGGATAGTGTACAACAGCATTCAGTTCTCTTACCTGCTTTATTTAATATGTTTATTAGTGATTTTCCTAATTCAAAATGTTGGAAGTTCATCTATGTAGAAGACCTTACTCTCAGTAAGGTTATAAAAAGATTACACATCTTTTTCAAATATTGGGGCATTATTACTAATCTAGCAAAAACAGAAAAACATAAAATGGGGCTAAAAAAATAGTAAAAAGTCTTATATAGGATTCGAATTTCCACTTGAAAATTATATTTTGAAAGTCTTTATGTTCTTCATTAAGCATTAAAGATTTATATAGGGTTTATTATTGATAATGGATGGGGGATATTAATAGCTTAAACATATGTGATAAGATTGTTCTAGTATAAATCCAGAATTCATTGGCAACTTAATCTGTTTCTATCAGATTTAAATTATTCGTTAATAGTGTTTAATTCCGGTGAATCTATTTGATCAATGGCGCTATGTCATATTTGATGTATATGTCAATTAGTTTTCTGGCGGGAATGACAATTGATGATTTCGATTGGTGAACTATAAATAGAATGACACCACTAAATAAAAATAACATTATTTAATAACAGCAATTAGCAAAATTACATAATTTACTGCCTACGTTCAAAAACAAATTATTTATTCTAATTTATAATAATAATAAAAAACTGTAATGATTCTAACTGACCTTGTTTAATTTTACTAAAATAATACTTAATTATTTGTGCAATATTATTCACTCAATGATTTTAGTCATTAAAGTAATTAGCTAAGAGAACTTGAAAGTTTGGATTCAAATCCCTTCTAATTTCATCTAGCTTAAATGTATATACTATACTTATAAAATTTAAAAATATGAGAATTAGAACGAAAAATGTATACTTATAAAAAAAAAAATTGTATCATGTGACTTTGTTTACGTATGTACATAAAATATAAAATCTAGTCCGTATTGTTACCTAAGAACAATTCAGCTTATAACAATTTAAATGTTTAATAATTCGTAAAAGAACTTTAAAAATTAATTACACATAATTTTTTCCTCTCTCTTATATTATAATTAAAATTTTATTCTTTGATGAGGTAACGAGAGTAACGACTGATAATAGAGAGTATCTTGGTAATCTTTGATAGGCGGAGTTACAACGTAGTTATCCATTTTCTAAAAATTTGACGTTCGAAGTAGGTTGGATAATAGAGCAAATATGACAATAATAACAAAACCGCTAACTGAAAAAAAGCAAGAGAAGTCATTAGAGGAACCATTAGTTTCTGATGCTCCTTTGGTAAGTTCTAAATTAATATTCTGTGAATGTGATTTATTAGGCCTATTGCTATGAAGGCTGAAGTCCAAATTTTCTTCTCTGACGTATTTAAATGCATAAATTATTAGTCTTTTTTTTATTTCATTTGTAAACATAGCTGGGAAATAAAACGAATTCTTAGAATAGAAAAAGTACTTGAGTAAAATAATGTTCGATTTATGGCTTATAGAATGAAGTCTTTATAATTATAAGGAAAAAAAATCAGCTGTATTAGAAAAGGCCTCTGCGTTATTTCGCGATGGCATTGTTATCAAATTGGATTTATCCAGGAAGGCAAAAAAAAAAAAACTTCCTCCATCTTATCATTTTAGATTGTTATTATTCAGTCCGAAATTTTCTTATCGATGTATTTCATTAAATGCGATTTGTATTTTTAAAATTTTGATTTAGTACAATATTTTATGGACGGTTATTTTAAAGTTTTAGCGTTCTATTTGACAATGAATTTCGTTTGGAATCGAAAGCTAAGGATCTTCCGATCAAAATTGTTTATATTTAGATATGAAATTGAATATGTAAAGTTATAAACGTTTTTTGGTTTTTTAAATATTTGTCCAGAGATCCTTATCTGAAAACTTATTTTGGAGATCGCGTGATGTATGTAGTCTGTTACGTCGGATATTCAATATTACATACGCATAGTAATTTTCATTTTAGATTTCTGTTTAAAAAATTAAAAAAGGTATATTTTGTTTGTTTTGGAAAAACCATTAAAACTGATTAATTGACAAATAGGAAATGGAATTGCAAAGTCTTCTGGAAATAAAAAATTATGAATTTAATAGGGTCACTCTTCTCAATATTCATTATGGAACCTTTTACTGAACTACCAAACCATATTTGGAAACGGCAAGTATCAGGTTATTATTTTTATCAAGAAATCACTTGGATTCAAATATTTCATCACCCAATATTTGGTTGATTGATGAAGCAGTGATAACCAATTAAAATAATATTTGTATGGTATTATTGCTAGAGTTCATAAATTCAAGTGTCAGCACTGGAATTGATCCTAGAACCACATATTCCAGATTATGGCACACTACCATTATGCTAAACTACATGGAGTTGATAATTAATGTAATCTGGTGTATATATACAATGGGAAAATATCCAAGATAATAAATTATTTGTCGACGATGTTATAAATATATACTTATCAATCTAAGTAAAATTGAAACAAATTTAATTATATTCACAATTATTTAATTATCAACCTGGCTTTCATCTTGTGAGACCTGTTCAAGATCTATTTATTATATTTACTCCACCTATTGGACATTATTTTATCTTAAACAATATAATTAACATTATACATACAAGTTATACCATTTATCAAACATTATACATAAAAACATATAAATAAATGTTAAATAAAAATACATAATTTTTTTTAAAAACTATATAAATACCCATATATATTTTATATATCTATATAAATAAATATAAATATAAGTTGCCTACCTGAAGTCAGGTAATGTAACTAAGCAATGGAGTAATAGAATCTAGCATTAGTATTTCATTATGGTGGCAGTTTGCCATTGTGTATTCTATTTGAATTTTTAACTATTCATGAATTTTTTTGGAGAATAATTTTGTAAATAACTAAAAGTAGTAATATAAATTCACCACTTCCTTTATTTTCTTGTAATATCTTATATGTATGCAATTTATCCAAAGTAGATAGAGTTGATAAATTGCATAACTAAAATTAGGCAGCCATGTTACTTATGAATTCTCAATTATTCTTTTAGACTTACTATGTTTTTTTAATATATATATTTCAAAACTAACTATCTTCGACATTTGCAATTGATTCAGATTAATATAAGACTTAAATTTTTTTCCATCAAATTGCATATATTTGATCAAAAACAGTATTTTTTTTAAATGGATGTTTTAGTGAAGATAACTGAAGTAATAAGTTTAATGTCAATCTGCGTACAAATATTGACGCAATAAAAATTCCAAATTAAAACTGCAAAAACAACTAGGAATGTGATAATTAAGTAAAAGTATGCTCTTGGTACCAAACATTTTATCCTGTGAAATATTAAAAATGTTTAAAATCTTCATTGGCATGAACATTAAGAATAATTTTATATTCAACTTAGATATTTCTTATAAAATATTGGAGAATTTTGTTGTATGAGGAAGCACTTCATTATGATCTGTTACAATAAGTTAGGGAGGTGAAGCTGCAAATCATGAGACCATACAGTAATGTTCTAAGAAAAATATCAATATTCTTGCTTTAAGACTGAAAAATTGATAATTTGAATTTTCCATTATTTGAAATTGGTAAATGCTTATCAGTAGCAACTTGGCAAAAAAATTATAGGCCTATCCAGTTCTCGCATGCTACCCCGAATCCAATCATGGAACTCTTAGAAAATATGAATAATACTATTTTGTGCTATAAACTATTTTATTTTGATTTTTTTTTTTTTGTAGAGTAATAAAAAAATTATTATTTTTTGTAAAATAATTTACTATGTTTTGAAAGATCTTCAAATAGGGTAAAATAAAATTAGTTTCAATCTTCAGTATATATAAGTCATACTAGACTCACTAGTAGAATATGTTTTTAGAAAACAGAAGGCACTGAGTTTCTTAGACTGGGCGACCACAGTGCTATAATAATCTTACAAAGTATACCAACAATAGCTTTCTTACTAATATTTTTTCCCAATCTCATGCAACCAGAGCTTTTCTAGAGAAGGGAAGATTTAATCACAATACCAGTCAAACAGTATTGTAAAAGGACCAAGTTATGAGTGACTGGCATAGAATGGGCATGAATCAGAAATCATCCAATTACAGCTTCTTTACTGT
This sequence comes from Epiperipatus broadwayi, assembly GCA_028023455.1. Lineage (NCBI taxonomy): Eukaryota > Metazoa > Onychophora > Udeonychophora > Euonychophora > Peripatidae > Epiperipatus > Epiperipatus broadwayi. The sequence continues at coordinate 3,813,883 of JAQFVV010000025.1, read as the reverse complement.
TAATTCAAAAAAATATTGTATTGTAAAATTTATAGGTCGCACAGCATTTTCTGAAGATATATATTAGTGTTTATATGTTTATTTCCAAGATTCTATTGCATGTTAATGCTATTTCCATTAATGCATACTGCAATACAATGCAGAATGCTCCATATCTGGCTATTTGATTATTTTGGTGAAGCTGTGATTTGAATATAGTTATTATTTTCACTTATGTTTCATATCTTGATTAAAAATTTTATTTAATGCTTCAATTTTTGAAATGCAAGATGTGTGGGCTTAATTATTTCAAAATCGATCCTCTTTCCAATAAAATTCATTCACCATTTTTTTATTATTATTCATTAGTCTTTACCGATGCATCCATCACAGTTACTACATCTCCCAAATTGATCCAGTCAAATTCTTCTTTAATTTTTTTTCTTTTTAGTGTTTCTTTTTCATTCACCTTTTTCATTATTTTTATAATTCTAGCTAAATGCGTCATTTCTTTTTACCATATGTGATTTAGTCTAGTGGTAGAGTTGCGGACGTAGGAGCTCAAAATTAATGAATCAGTTCCAATTTGATCATTTCCAGATGTTCAAAATTTTTAGGAATTGCTAAGCAATACATTCTTTTTTTTTTTTTAATGTTTTTTATGAACTTGTTGTGTCCATGTATGTTTCTGTGTATGTGCCCATATTTTGAAATTTGCTCTGGCTGAGATTTTCTTTTTTAATTTTAACAAAATAATATGTACAATTTTTTTTTTTTAAATAGTGCTTTTATGTCAATAGTACTAATAATCAAAAAGTAGAAAAATAATAAAGTAATCCAACTAAAAAGTAAAAAAAAACCTCCCGAATCTTGGCTAATTTACGGTTCTCAGAAAATATCAGAAATCTTAAGAATTTAGACTTTTTATAAAACAATTGGAATTTGCAGGAATATTGTTGTTTTAAAAAGGCCTCAAATGCTTTTATGAAACAACAATATTCCTGCAAGTTCCAATTGTTTTATAACAAGTGTAGGATCTTAAGATCTCTCCAAGAATGGCAAATTAACAGAGATTCAGTTTTTTCTACATTTTTGGCAAATTAGTTTATTATTTTTATACTTTTTAGTCAGCTAGTATTGTTTACACAAAAGCATTATTTTAAAAAAAAAAAAATTTATTTCATTTTTAAATTGTTCATATGCCTCTAAACAAATTTGCAATTGCAAATTTATGAGCCTTTTATTATTACAATTGTATTTGCATTTTGTTTTATCTCTTAAATATATAAAAATATTTCCATCTAACTTCAGCAATTCAGTTTATGTTCATTGCTTTAATTTTAATAATTTATTTTCATTCCTAATTTATTTCTGATCTTATTACTTGCTTTTGGTTTTTAATCACTATGTAAACTCTGCTATAAGCAAATCTAACATGTACTTTCTTTCCTTCACTATTGGATTTATTGTATAAAAACTCGCTCGTTTAGATCTTATGGAAATTCAATATTAACATAGTAATTGCAATTGAATATTTGGGTCGCATATTTCACTGATGAAAACAATGTGTGAATTATCTCATTGTGGGTTATCCAGAAATAATATTTCTTGTAGAGATTCATTTATTTCTCATTAACCTTTACATAGGGATCAGGTTATGTGATGACACTATATGAAAATTAATATTAATAAAAGTGTAGCAGTTTTACAATAAGTATAAATTGGAAAGTTAATTTAATAAAAATACTTGGAAATTATTCAAGTCATCTAAATTTTGCAAGTACTGATGTTATCAGATGAAAGTATGAAAATAGGACTAAAGATAAATACTCAAAAGACAGGCATTACTCAATGGATAAGGCTTGATAATTAATCATGAATTGGAAGTTAACTATAAATATTTCTATCAGATTATTAATGCAGAAGGAATCATAATAGATGAAACTAAGAATTAAACTTGGTTTAACTGATTTTGGTAAAATAAGTCAATATTAAAACAAAAAAATATCCAAGTGTTAGCAAAGGAAGATTTTAATAATGTGTTTTATCAGTTTTTATTTCTGGATGTAAGATTTGTACACGTAACAGAAGAGCAATATAAAGACTTCAAATCATCAAATATGGAGAGATATAGTGGAAGTAATCTGAGGATATTCGATAGGATAGCACAGGATATGGATTTATGAAGCATTATTATCTGGCATCTCTTACTTACTAAAGCTTACTGTAGATGACATTCCTATTGTAAAAGAATGAAAGGATACCTTTGAAATAGCTTTGTTTGAGCTGGACTCGTGATATCATGGACATCATTGAAATAATTCAGAGGCAGTAATGGAGTTGGGCTGGACATAATGCTAGAAGATATGGTAATAAATGGATAATTGAAACCTTAAACTGGAGTTCAAGAGATTATGAAAGACCAGAAAGAAACCATGTACAGGATGGATGGATGAATTAAGGAAGTTTGCTGTTGTGACATGGAGAAAAGAGGTTATGGATCAGAAACACTGGATTAAACTTTGGGAGATATTCTACTATGGTTTGAGAATAGTCGAAAATGTAGATGAAGCTCCCAAACTTATGAGATAAATTGCAATAATTTGTTTATATGATAATAAATGCTTTCAGTAATTTTGATTTTTATTGTTGAATGTTTTGTTTACAAGCAAAATATTCTGTGATAACGATGACTAATAGGGTAAAACTAGCTCATATTGTGCTACCATCATCAGATCAAGAATAGAATTTGAAAATAGTTTCCTAGAGACCATCAGAATGATTTGTTGGTAATGAATGCGTGAATAAATTATTTATAAATAGAGGTACAGATGGGTTGGAGTATCTACATTCCATTTTTCTTTTAATTAATTCGTTAAAACATTGATAGTTGAAGTCATGAAACAGTTCTGGGATAAGTAATAGATAAATTTGTGATTTATCATACTTTATATACATCAAATATGGAGATATAAATTAGTTGAAAAAACAAAAATGAAGCATTTTGCACTTTACAATAAATCTTTTTTTTTTATTATCATTTTCAACCATTATCAGTCCCTACAAGAAGAAGATCTCGAAGTTCAATCCATCTCCGTTTTGTATCCTCTCTTCTCCACATCACCCCAGCACACATCCTTATTTCATCCATCCATCTCACATGTGGTTTTTTCCTAAGTCTTACAATCTCTTCGAATCCAGTTTATGATTTCAATTGTCCAACTATTATCATCTCTTCTAGCAATATGTCCAACCTAACTTCAATATTTTAATTCTTTCAATCATGTCAGTAACACCTGTTTGTTCTCTCATCCATGTATTTAATTTTTGATTTCTTCTTGTTATTCCTAACATATATCTCTCCATACTTTGTTGAGTGGTCTGAAGTCTCTATTGTTCTTTTGTTAAATGTCCAAGTCTCAGATTTATATGTAAGAACTGGTAAAACACATTTATTAAAAATCTTTTTCAAACATATAGGCTTATTTTATTTTTAATATTAAGTTAGCAAAAGCACTCCATCCAAGTTTAATTCTATGATTATTTCATCCATTATGTTTCTGGCTGTAATAATAATTTGATCGAGGTCTTTGTAGTTGGTAACTTCTTCTAATTCATCATTATCAATCTTCATTTTACTCTTTTGAGAAAATGCACTGAACATTACTTTAGTCTTTTTAACAATTGCTTTAAATCCTATTTTCTTACTTTGACAACTCTTTTAACATTTCTTGAAGCTCTAAAGTATTATTTACAAAAACAACTACATCATCTGCAAAATCTAGATGACTTAAATAATCTCCATTTACTTTTATTCCCTTAGCTTCCCATTTTAATCCACAAAATACTTCTTGCAAAACTATTGTAAAAAGTTTTGGAGATATGGAATTACCCTATCATACACCTTTCTCAATATTAATCTTTTTTGTATCATTATGTAATCTAATTGTTGCTGTTGCATTTTTGTAAATATTCTTCAAAATATGACAATATCCTGGGTCTATACCTTGATGATCTAATGCCTTAATCACTGAAACATTGCTTATAGAATTAAATGCTTTTTCATAATCTACAAATCCAAAGCATAATGGCGACTCATATTCATTGGTCCTTTCTATAACTTCTGTCAATACTTGGATGTGATCCAGTGTATTAAAACCACTTTTAAATCCAGCTTGTTGTTTTGGTTGGTTAAAATCCAAAGTTCTCTGTAGACAAGTTGTAATTGTTTTGATAAAAATTTTGCATAAAACTGATAAAAGATTGATAGAACTGTAATTCCTAATATCTTGTTTATCATCTTTTTTAAATATTAATATTAGTACTGCATTCTTCCAATCATCTGATACATCTTTGCCATTTAGACATTTGGTATATAACTTTGCCATATTTTTTTCCATTTCTTCCCCTCCTTCTTTTAAGATATTAGTTATAATTCTATCATTACCCGGAGTTTCTGCCTTGTTCATAAATTTAATTGCATGTCTCACTTCTTCATTTAAAATCCTAGGCAATTTAGAAGGTATAGTAAATTGTAGGAGGTATTTGTCTTTATTCTTTATAATTCTTGTTAGAAATCTTTTACACATTTTATGATGTGATCTCTTTTTTTAGTAATAGTTCCATTTTTTTTTTTTATTGCAGAAATAAATTTCCTACCAATACTAAGATATTGTTTTACACTGTTTAGACTTATTCTCTTGCTTTCCTTGTTAGTTCACAATTATATTTTACTATATCATTATCAATTCTTTTTCGCACCACTTTATAAAATTCGAGATATTCAATTGTTCTTAATGCATCATTTTTTTATATTTTCATATTCTTTCTTCATAAATTTTCTTGTCTCAGAAGAAATTTTACTGCTCAATTGTTCCCTTTTTATTCCAGCTATCTTTGTTGTATTTTTTTAAAGTGTATCAGTTATCTTCCCATTCAATTCATTCAAATTTGAATTATGTTCAAAATCTGTTAAAATTTGAAAATGATTTGCAAGTTGTAATTTAAATTCATAAAAAAAAAAAAAAACTGTTCTTCATTTAATATTGTTAAAATGTTTTTGAGAAAGAAATGTAAATATTGTTTTATTATTTTTTGTATAGTTTTAAAAAAATTTTTTTTTTTGCAAAAAATCAATTTTCAAAAGAAAACTAACACTTGACTGTTTATTTTATTGCCTTTCTTACTTCTTGCTCTCTCTCCCCCTCCACCATCTTTTTCTCTCAGAACCAAATAAGAAATTTACAAATAATACTAAAAGTTCTTGCTCTCTCTCCCCCTCCACCATCTTTTTCTCTCAGAACCAAATAAGAAATTTACAAATAATACTAAAAGTTCAAAAACCAAATTGATACTGACAAATAATAAGAGAATTTTAACTTCCACATTTACATTAGTAGTTTTACAAGAAATTCCTTTTCCAAAGAAAAATAATCTTTAGTTTATCAATTAGTTATCTCTGGTTTTTTTTCATGATGTCAACTTGTAGTTTTTAAAGAATCATTAAATGTAAAATGGAATAATACCTGATTCCATTACTACCTAAAATATTTATGTATGTCTAGCATAAATAATGTTGAAATTGTTAAAGAATGATTCAAAGCTAAATCAAATATTATGCTAGTTGCTACAATTTGGAATTGTGGAAGATGAAATTTTCTACCCAATAAGTCCATAGTTGGTGGATAATGAAATGACTTTCTACTGTAAGGCTTATCTGTGAAAATCTCTAAATAGTATCCAAAAGAATTTATTGTTAAATATAGAATGTTTTGTTATCTAATTTAAAGCCAGATAATATTTCTAATGCAAGAAAATGTATTCTTATTTCTTTGCCTTTTTAAAATTTTATCTGATTATATTCAGTGATTTAGGTCCAAATAAGTTGTATAAGACATGCTCTCATATCACTAATCATCTGTGTTTTGCCATCATATATCCAATTGTAATTATGTACACATCTTTCTAACTAATTCTTTTTTTTTTATCCTAATGTGTAAAGTAGGGAAAGCTCTTGGCATTAAGAAGATTATGATAGAGATATGTTTGAAGACTAAGGGGCCTTAGTTGTGATCTTGCATGAAGCAATACAATTAGTAATGTCATTTGGCACTGGACTGTCGATAGAAATTTCCACTCGATAAACTGCAAATATGAAAGAGTAGTAGAAGTAATTGTAATATCATTAATGGATGTGTAAAGATAAATATTTAATTTTTTAATTCTAAGTAGATAATGTGGAATGTGTTAAATGCATTCTTTATGATCTGAATATAAGGACGATTATATTGTAAGAGTTTAAACAGAAGCTGTTAATGAAATTTATTTAGTAGAGAAACAAAGTTTAATTGAACAGATTGATGGCTGGGTGTTTTGTTTTTTATGAAAGGTTAGCGTATTGAATGAAAGGAGATTGGGTGGTACTGAATTCACTGAAAGGTCTAACTTAATATCTTCATTTTTGGAATTTATAGACAAAATAGCAAAAGACTAATGATGTTACAATGAGTTTTTATAATATTACATTTGCCTATTTATCACTACTTATGTTCCAACATTAGAAAATTCACAGAGAAGTTTTGTGTATTGATGGTTATGTTATTCCATCAGTACCAATAAAAATTCAATTTTTTTTCCAGGTAGCATATTTTTCTTGGAATACACTCTCATAGGAACATTATGTACTCAAATAGTCCTACTGAATTTTTGTCCAGTATGTGGAACTTCATGAACTTTTGAATACATTTGTGCTCAAAACAGTGAGATAGTTTTTGAATTACTTTACAGTTGAGAGCATACAAAGGTATAAGAATTCAATGACACAAACATTTACAAATTATTGCATAGATTATAGTGGCGGCAAAAAATTAAATCGTATCCCAAACATAAGTTACAGGATTGATATTCATTCTTTAAAATAAAATTCTACCCATGTTAAATTTAAACTTGTTAAACACTAAAATTACCAATATGAATTTTTAAGGAAGTCATATTGCTGAAGCATTGAATTCTCTTAAGGAATATAAGAAAGTCTGTTTAGATTCATTAAAAGCAAAGTCCAGTCTGGTTCTCTGTCAGTAACTGCATTACTTGTTCTTTGATTAAAAGGAAATCTTTGGTATTTCTTCTCGGTTAAATAATGAATGAATGTAGGCTTCATAAATAATATTGGGATTTAAAGATAAATGTTCATTGATAGACAAGAAGATTTTTAAGACTGATTACTCAACTAAAAAGGCAATAGGTGCAAATTGTGATCAAATTAGATTTTTTTTGTTTCTTTAAAAATAAGGTATGGTATTGGAAAATGATTTGATAGTCATATTAAATCAGTAGTTTTTTATATGACAGTGGTACTATTTTGATCAGATGGAGACAATATTGTAGTGATGCATCTATTCTATTGACTTTAGATTTGGGCAGATATCCCGCTTAATGGGGCCAAAGTAGCTGTTTATAATCCTAAAACCTGGGAAATCATTGAAGATTGTTTCCAGCCTTAGATGGTAAGTCTCAGTATGTTTTAAAGAATCAAGAATTACTATAAGATGTGGCTTTTGATGCCAGGCAAATTAAGAAAAGTATCATGAAGAAAGATGTGATTGATTGAAGCGATCAAAGCATTTGAATTATTTGAGGTTTATATGAAAGTAACTATTGTTGGCAGAAGTTTGTTCATATTATATACCTACTATATGATGGTATGAAAGAAAGTATTGCCATTGGTGGTGGAATATGTCTTTTTGAAATAGAATCTAATGTTATGACATCATTAGTCTTGTGTTGTCAGCCGAGAGGTATCACAGCTGCCATGCAAGCAAGTAGTTGGTTGCAGACAGTTGTGGGTTCGCATCCCGGCCGATGCTATGACATATGAAAAAAAAAAACTGTAATCATTATTTACATATATAGTATTAGCTGAGCTGTTTTCCTTCTGCTTTGTTCTTGAACCAACAATGTAGAAATACATTTTATTTTATTCTGGCTATTATTTTATCACATTGATTATTAACAGATCAAATTCAGATGCAATATTTTTTTGCAGGAAGTTGTTTTTTTTTTAAAAAACAAAACAAAATAATAATCATAATTTTTATTTTAAATATTTCTATTTTACAAATAAAACTATATATATATTTTAATTTAATAACACAAATTTTTGAAAAACGATTCACCTCTTTTTTCCAATCCTTTTTTAAAATATTTATTCATTAGCAAGCTGATTTAGAGATAATTATACATATATAATTAGAAACCTTGTTTTCGCAAATGATTTACTTTCTGATACCACCATGCTAATTTAGAGAATATCTTTCACCTCCAACTTATTTTCATTTTGCTATATATTCTTTAAAAAGACATACAGTAGGCATGCTAGCTTTTAAAAGGTTTCTTTTATGAAGAGTCAATAATAGTAGCAATTTTAAATAAATGTCTTTAGACTTACTTATAGATTTCATTAGTGAGCAGTTTGGATCTTGGACTAGCGTCTGGATCTTTAGAATCTAATGGACCTTTCCTCTGCCAACCAATGTTTATCTTTCTTTTTCACTATCAAACTATTACCCAACTTGAAAAACATATAAATCTTTTCATTTTATACCAACTTGCCTGTATAATCATATAAAACTAAACCAGTTTGGTTTCAATACATTATTGTCTTTACTTTTTTAACAACTATAGGTATTTCTACCCTGTGGCCAGGAGTAGTATAAAAACTAATAGCGTATCACATGACCATTACATGATTTTAGCTTACAGTAAGCTGAAGTCATGGGATATTTATTGGCCTTATAATATTTCTGGCAATGGGATAGAGTTGTCTATAGTTGTTAATAAACTAAAGACGACATAATATATATAACCAAACTGATTTCAGTTTTACATGACTATGTAGGCAAGTTGGCTTAGATTGAAAACATTTATGTTCTTGAAATTGGTCAAATAGCTTGATAGTGAAACAGAAAGATAAATGATGGCTGGTAGAAGAAAGGGTATTAGATCCCAAAGGTTCAGACATTGATCGAAGAGCCAAAGTACCTCACTGATGAAAGCCATAAGTTTGAAACTACTCACGATATTGAATAGGATTGTATTGGATAGGGATTTATTAAGCACTATCATCTGTATTTATTATTTACCAAGTGGCATAGATGTAGTGGGAAAAAAGAATGTGGCTGAAATAAACAATTATGATTAATAGGGAATACTGGGATACTGCGTATATTTAAAGGATATTCAATTGGTAAAATAGTTGATAAAGTATGTCGTGGTTTTATAATTTAAAAAAAAAGAAGAAGATAAATTTGTATTTTATATTTAACAAAGTGTTATATTTAAAAAAACAACAACAAAAAGAATTAATAAAACAACCAAAGCATCACATGATGACTTTCCTATGCTTACACAAACTGTTAAAACAGTAGCAAACTCTCCATACAGTAGTGCCACCCAGTGGAAGCCTCTTTAATCATTGAATGCATTATACACTGGTGTTATAGTGCATAAATTGTATAAATGCACATAAAAAGTAATGAAATTAAAAAATAATTTTACTATAAATATTCATTAATTGAAAAAGAAAAAAGAGCAGAGATCCCATCTATAGACAAGGATTAGATACTTTTTAGAAAGACATTTTATAATCAAGAAAGCTGAAATAAAAGAGAAAATTTTTTAAGAAACAATTGGATTTTAAAAAGATATTTTAATTTGAAAAAAATCATCTGAATTTTGAGATAGAATTTGTAACCTACCCGTAGTAGAGAGATCACACTTGCTTCAAGCGTTTTCATTTAAAAGAAAATGCTGTTGTGTTTTACACTTCTGCAGCTAAAATGTTAAAGAATCAGAAAGGTAGAGTTAATCTAGGATGCATAATCAGACCAGTATTTTTTATTAGTCATTCATTAGACTAGAGATTATCCACTTATTGAATATTTCTGTAGTGTAATATTCACTCTACCACTCTCACTTAATGTAGGGACTAGTTTCTATCCATTTTTAACATCTTGTGGAGAGATGTAATCATAAACATATGACCAAAGGTATGTGAAAGAGATTTATGATCCCCAGCATGCACATTTTGTGCTGAACCAGCACTCATCAGTTGACCCAGATCGTAATCTCTTAGACATATCTTTACCATTGTTTAGAATATATAGATAGCCAATTACTACAATTTAATTGGTGTCAAACTTACTGCCCTCTCAATTTTGACACAAACAACTTAATAATTAATGGAAGTATATTAATAATTTTTATTAGTCAATCATTTGACTAGAGGTTAGCCACTTAATGAATAATATTTCTGTAGTGTAATTTTCGCTACACCACTCACGCAAGGCAGGGACTGGTTTCTACTTTTAACATGCTGTGAAGGCTTATAATCATAAATATATGACCAAAGACACGTGAAAAAGATGAATGATCACCATGATGCACATTAGTGGATAGAAACCAGTTCTAACTTTGCATGAGAGTGGTGTAGTGAAAAATACATTATAGAAATATTATGTATAGTCAGACACTTTTTTTTAAATTTCATTTAAAATGATTTTTACACAAGAACATTTTGTTGGTCTGGTTGGCTGATACATTGTTTTGGGATTGTGTGGTATTTGTTCAGTACCATGTGAGTCTAGTGATCTCCAACGAGAGCTTTCTCTTGTTAATATTTTACTATTTTGAATACTAATCTGCCATCTGAGAGAAATTATGTACATCTTAAAAGAAGAAATAATCTAAATGAAATAAAGTACATCTTGAGAAACTACTTTAAAGCAGTGAAGTCCATTCTGTTTTGAAATCACCTGCATATTTTTAAATTCAAAGTTGCAAAACCCAGGTATAGAAACTATAGCACAGTTGCAAAGAGATTCAAAACTAGTTTTTTAAAAAAAGGAATTCCTATAATATTTGGTAATATACATTCTATAAATATATAGCCTGAAAAATTGCTTTTGTATTTTTGATATTTAATCTTCTTGTAATCTTATATTTTCTTTATTAATTATGTATCATATATGAATAAATATTTGCTGCATGCACTTCTTTATATTTTAGAATCACATTGTATGAAATGTTGAAAAAAATTTATAAAAAAGGTTTTTTGAGAAAATTATGAAAAGAAAGACAAATTGGTTTGATCCATGTACATATGAGGTAGAGGAATTATGAAGGATCTTTTCAGGCTATAGAAGATATGAGGAAAAATAAGAAAGTAAAGAAATTGATCAATGATTTTAAAGTCGGAAACAGCTATGATTATTTGAAAAGGAGCGAAAAACAAAAAGGCTTTAAGAATGTGGACTCTTTTGATATATGCATCCTGTAGTGTTAACTCCTCATGATGAAGTGTTTACAATTAACATTTGTTTATGTGGAAAAGTTTTTTCAGGATATGTTAAAATGTTTTCCTATAATGAGAGTACTGTAAAGTCTTAATGCAAATTTGAATAGTATGGCATTTCAGTATAATAAGTGGCCTATTCAATACAATATTTTGCAATAATAGACTGAAACCTAACATTATCTCATATTATTTAAGAGTAATTTTGGATTTAGCCTAATTTATTTAACTTAGTTACTAAAGTTAGATCTTGGAATGTTGATAGACAGTAGGTGAGATTTGATGCAAGCATTTTACACACATCTTTTGCAGCAGCATATTTTGCTGGTAAATACCGGTGCCCCTGTTTGAAGAAAAGGTATCCACACTAAACTGCTGAATATTACCTTAAATATTACTATTATATTCAAGTTTACTTCCTTCTAGTAGTTTCATATTCTTTGATATAAACTCCACCAGATATCAAAAAAGCATAACAAAAAATACATTAGAAAGTGTTAAGTAGATTGGACTTGATAATAGAATAGCTCAAGATATAGTTTTACCATTTAAGATATATCTAAAGTCAGATCCTGTCTTTACATATTATCCTATCTCCCAAGTTTGGCAGTCTTTTTTTTTTAATTGTACGGTTTCATGGGCCTGCAAGTATTTTTTTTTTTTTAAATCCCTTAACCGTTCAACCAAGAATCTGAAACTAAGATCCAGCAGTTAAATCAGCTGGATTTGAACTTTCCTAGATGTTTTGGAATTTCATCAACAGATTCTAACAATCATGGTTATTGCACTTATCCACTTCATAAATGGAGTTTAATGCCACTGATTTATGTAAATGTGGATAAGCACAAACCATGATAATTAACAAATCTATGTCCTCCAATGACAGATTTGAAGGACTTTATAAAGCCATGAGTGAATCTATCCACTTTATAATATTTTGTTAATAGTGAAGCTAAGTTTTTATACTATAGTAGGACAAAAATTACATCAGTTAGATTATAAAATACCCGGAAAGAGACCAAATATGAGATGGATGGACGAAATAAGGAAATGTGCTGAGGTGATGTGGAGAAGAGGTTATAGATGGGAGTTGGATTGAACTTGGAAAGACCATCCTGCAGTGGATCGATAGTGGTTGAAAATAATGATCAGTGATTAGATTTATCAGTTCCCATCATTCAAAACCCTTTTTTTATGTCCGATTCAATTACGGAGACATTTGCTTAATTTATGATTTAATAATTAGAAAAAAAAAAATTTGACCGTGGAAATCTGTGCGAACATATAAACAATCTGAAAATCTATTTTTATATAATAATAAAAAAGTAGTTATTTACAAATGATTATGGAAATTAAGCAAAGTAGTTATTTATCAAAACGTTTATAAAAATAAAAGTCTAGTATAGTGGTTATTTACCGAAATGATATGTTTACTTTTTAAGTGAAATCATTGTTTGAGATCTTTTTTTAAAAAGAAAAAAAAATGTAAAAATCAATTATGAATTAACTTGAATTTTATATAAAAAAAATTAGAAACACCTTTTTAAAAGAAAGAAAACTAAGTGTGGACTATTAATCGATGGTTTGTTTATTTTAAAACAGAATTTATTTACCGTTGTTAAAAAATGTTAAAATTCTTTAAGTAATAAATACAACTCAAAAAAATGCAAACAATTTTTTAATGAACTACTGTTTCTTTGGTAATGTTTGTGTTAATAAAAAAAAACATTAATGTTACATTCTCATAGGAATAGGACCAATTATCATGTTTTGGTACATTTTAAGATTCCTGTAGTACTATACGGTGACTTTTTTTTAACGGTTGAAAACGTGTTAGTCTGTGCTAATTTGATTCTTGTCTGTTATATTCAGTCTTTATAATGTCAATCCAAGCAGTTGTCCCGCGTTCGCTTCCTGGTCAAAGCTTTGACATATAAAAAAAAATTATAGAAGAGGTTTAATTACAAACTATATATGTACAAACACATATTTAAACAATTGAAAAACGATTCTTTATAGCAGAGTAGACTCTTTGTTGAACTAATAAAAGAGATTTATCTTTGAGTGCATAATAATTAGAATATATTATTTAGATGTATTCTCAGTATATTCTATTTTAAGTATACTTGTGATATGGTGAAGTAGGAGTAAATACAAATTTCTAAATATTAGTATATACAAATAGATGTTAACATTACAAGCAGATGTTAATGACATCACTGAAATTACGTGACTGAAGTGGAGTTAGGCTAGACATATGTTTAGAAGAGATAATAATAGATGGACATTTGAAATATTAAACTGTATTCCAAGAGATTGTAAAAGACCTAGAAAGAGACCACATGTGAGATGAATGGATGAAGTAAGGAAATGGGCTGGATGATGTAGAAAAGAGAGGCTAGATATCGGAAAAGTTGGATTGAACTTGGAGAGATCTTCATTCTGCAGAGGATCGATAATGGTTGAAAATGATGATGATGAACAAAAAAATTAGAAATCTATAAAATTTAGTTTTATAACAGATAAAATATCAAATTATGGGTAGGACCTAATAGCATCTCAGAAAAACTTGCAGAAGTATGCACAAATTAAACATTTTGCACATGCTAAATTTCTGTTCTCTAATAATTACAGAACATAATAGGTTATTATAGACATATCTATACCTGTGGTATTTTTATAGTTTTTTTTATGTATTTATTTAAATGTAATAAAATAGAAATATATAAACTTTATAACAAACTTATCTAATTTCAAAAACTTATGATTTTCTTATGCCTATCAAAAATAAAAAAGTATCATTTTTTCCTGTTTTTATTATTAATATTAAGATGCATCGGAATCTCATTGGTCGTGTTGTTGATTTTTGCACTTTCAAGACCTGTTATTGGATTGTAGTGTTTATTGTAATCAAAAAAACGGAAATGAAAATAAATTATGTTACATTTGCAACCATATTAATTATTCCCATTATAAACGAAAAATTAGGAATATGCTATTCATAGTGAGGTTTGAATGCCATAAGTGAAGTGACTGAAGCTTAGAAGATGAAATATATATGTCTTCATTTAGTTCGATTAAGGAAAGTAATTGCTGCTGTAGCAAATTATCAGAAAAAAAGAGCTTATAGTTGTTTGCATGAATTCATTATCTACATTTGATGACTCTCAATTACTGTTGTCTGTGAAAATATTTTGAGGTTTGCATTTCGAATGTGACCAATAAAATTCCTCAGATTAAGGATGCATGTGCTGTATAAACTTGTATTTTCCCAAGATTATTAAAATTTGTAATTTAATAACTAATTCTCAAAAATGTTGCATATGTATTACGTTATCTAATAGACTAAAAGACTTACCTTTGAAACATGAATATATTTGCCATCACGAATTGGTTTATATTGTCTCAAAACTTTTTTAATTTCGCTTGCTTCAAAAAGTGATTGTATTCCATGTGGGATTTATATATGAATTTAAAAGTTTCTTGATACTTAATATTAAGTCATTTTTTATTGATCAAGTTCCAAGAAAGATATCAACGATGAATATTAACTTTTTGCTTATTTTTTGAGAACAACCCATAGAAGTTTTATAATATTTAAATCAAATAGTTAAGAGAAGTTATAAGGTTGTAATCTTCCTGTTCATCAGAGCAATGTTTGTCTGAAATGTTTGAATTAAAACATCATATTGGAAGATGAATGTATTGGTTTCATCTTAGTCTGGTTCAAGCAGAGTCCAAATAGCCTAGTTCTGATGTATCCATACATTGAATGAACCATTAGAACATCATGATATGGCTGCCCAAATTGTAAGTTTCTCTAGAGCATGCTGCATAATTGGCAGAAGGCAGTCTAGTTAAGAGTTTCCTTTAGTGTAGCCAAAAAAAATTTGTATCGGAGAAAATGAATGTTCATTTAATTATATTGGTACATTGCAAGGAATTGTTATCTCATTCTTAAGTACCCAACAACACTATTTTTGTATTGTAATGTTTAGATTAGAAACCAGTGGTTTTCAAACAGCAGCATAAACACACTAAAGCATTAAGATGCAATTTGAAAACTGTAGTAATTCATTCTTCTATGGTTTTATTTATTGGTTAATCATCCATTCTCAGGAAGTATTGATTTTCAAATGCAGTTGATTCAACTGGCTTTTATTATAAGTTAATTATTACTTTTGAGACTCATTTTTCTAATGTTAAACACTTCAGTTTTTTTATGCCAATGATTTGTTCTGTTATAAGGTCATTTTTTTATTGTAGACATGAAACCAATGGAAATTTTTTGTTAGGTATTTTTTGTTACCTTCACAGGTTTCCATCTACATTAATCTGTATTTTGGACTTCAGTTCTATGCTATGTCAAAAATACATTGCTAGATATACTATTAGTATGTGTCCATTACTTTCTTCACATATAAAATAAATTACTTCCCGTTATATATAAATAAACACAAAAACTTAAAAATGAAGTTAAAAAAGAGAAGTTATAAATAAATATAATAAAAATAAGCTAAACGTTTTCTGTATTTTTGGAGCATTCCATGAAATCTGGACACAATTTTACTCCTGCCAATCCTGTAATTATATGCACTGAATCAAATGATCACAAGAGGAAAATAAAAGAAGCATTCTATATTAATGGAAATATTAATGCTATAAATAGAAAAGACACTTGCTTTGATATATCGAAGAAATGGTCCACGTAACACGTGCTAATTTATATATCTTTGTATATATTTTATTATGTATTTTTAAGAAAGCTATGATTATGAGGCATGGATCCTCAAAAACGTTTAGCTTATTTTTATTATATTTATTTATAACTTCTCTTTTTTTAACTTCATTTTAAGTTTTTGTGTTTATTTCTTCACATATATATTATATGTATTATAAATATCATTTATAATCTTTTTAAGACATTAAAATAAACTTTAAATATATATGAATAGAATAAATAAATTAGAAATTTTGTAGATTTTTTTTCATTATAATTTTTTTTTATAATTTGAAGCATTTATTATACATAAAGACAATGCAAAAAGTATATTTAATAAAATATTTTGTTTACTTTCATAATGAGGTTATATATTGATATAAAAATCTGGTTTTGCCTTTAATAAAATATATTCTTACACCTGAAATAATAGTTTTATTTTTATAAGTTAGTAATTCCTGATTAGAATTTTACATTTTAAACTGGTTTGTTTTAAACAGAATTTCGGAGCATAAAAAATTGTTTTATCGTTGAGCAGATTAACTTATGGATCATTTCAGGATTGGATGTACTTGTCGCTTTTCTGAACAATTATTAATGGTATTTGATTTGCTTCTAAAATAATTATTCAGGTTCCATATTTATGTATTTTAGTTCTTGCATTTTTTGTAACAAATGCTGTTTTTTTTTATACGAGTCCATTTTTTTTTCTTACCAAGTGACTATAAGTATTTTATGAGGGCTAATCTTTTTATCTCTTTAATGATGTTTAATTTATTGAAAAATGTATTGATTTGTACATAAAAGAGTATCTTATACACCACAGTGCGTATAATAAAAAGGTGCTTGCCCTGATGTCAGCCAAAAAATACCATTTGAATTGCTAAAGAACCTAGGAATTTCTGCACAAATGCTATCAAAATAAGCACATTCAAGGAACAAGTGAGTTTGGTTTTTCATATCTCTATGGCATTGCCAGCATTTATCTTCAACATTTCTGTAATGTCTTTTGAATTTGAAGAAATGCAAGTAGATAGAGAATCCGGTTCAATTTGATTTCAAGTGACGAAAATCTAAATTTCCTAATAAGTTACTTGTTGTTTAACTTTAATACTGTTTTCTCCACAGTACATTTTAATTGTTGATGCACAATTTTATGAACATCCCAGTATTTGAACTTGGGATTTATGTAATGGAAACTCACCTTCATTGTGTAAATTACAACTGAAGCAGATTATTAATATGCTTTTTTTTATATCATTTCTTTGGTAAGACTGAATCATAATTATCAGCTATTTGTAAATAAATGTGGCCATTTATGTCAGAAAAAACAAAACTGGAGAAAAATACAAAAAACTAAGAAGTGAGAAATCAAAGAAAGAAACTAAATGATTAGAATCAGATTTGCCATGTGTATAATTAAATAAAGGAATTGTGATTGTATAAACAAATTTATTGTAACTATTAGTTCTAAACAGGCATATATAGTGTAACCGTCCTCTCGTCGGCTTCCGTGCCAAAAGCACATTAAAGTCACTCCTATGAATCTGCTGTGTTCTTGCATCTGGGGGGTTACATAATGTTCGGTGAAGATAATTTCAAACACATATACACGTACGCTTTTATTTATTTATACGTAAATTCGGATCGAATCCAAGTAATAGGCGCCAGGAGAACTTTACAAGAGTCCGCCACGTATGTGCATAAGCTCACTCAACTATATCACAAAACATGCCCATGCATCACTCCAGTCAGAAGCAGGAAACGAACACAGCCAATATCACCTTTCAAATTATATCGCATATGTGACCTTTCACTCGCGATCAATGACTTATCGTATTAGGGCCCGCCCTATATCCCACAGAACAAATCAATCAAAGCTTAATATTAATCTAAGAAAGGTATGATAATATAACATAAGTTTAATCAAATCCCAACACCAAAATGTCAAATGCATTCATTCATAACAAAAAACACATTGGATCACTCCAACACTCATTCCCTATCATATAAATGTGAGTTGAAATTCCAATCAATCAATAACAAAATGCTAATTAAATAATGGTTTATTTGAATCTATTTAATAACAATTTTATGCCGGTATATGACTGGCAAGCCGAGACAAATTAACTATAGAATTAAATGAGACTTCGCCCATATATTAAAGGATGTTTATTTGTAGACAAACTTATTCTGGTTAAGTTCTTTAATCATTCATTTATGGTCGCGAGTAATTTTATCATTTAGTTAAATGTTTTTCACTAGTTATTGTTTTTAAAGTTTATCTATTCTGGTGCATAAGTGAGTACAATTAATTTAAAGATAGCTACCTGTGGAACGTAGACAGCCGGTAAGAAGGATCCTGAGCGATGATTTCTTCTTTAACTAAGCATTCTGGAAATTTGCGAGGTCTCAAAAGCGTGTGTGGTCCTTAGGTGAAGTTTCTCCGGTGTTACGAGCATCCTAGTGGCAATCAGCTGAACGGAGCGCGGAGGTCCGGCGGTCAAGCCGCGAATTTTAGGTTCAGCAACGCATCTCCGTTATACTATTATACGAAAGTTAGATCTTATTTCTACTGGTAAAAAGAAAACTTTCTTTACCAAATCAGCAACTTAATTATTCCAAGCTCATCGGTAATTCTGCTAATTCTTTTTTCTTTCGCAATTCACCTTGTAATTTCTCTCTTCTCCCCCCTCACACCTTGAATTTTTTTCATCCAATCTCCCCCTTGCACCTGTGAGTCCCTTCATCCAATAGGTCCATCGAGTATTAACTTAATTCAGCGATTTCTGGGATCGTTCGCACCACTTTGGAATTTAACTCAATTTGGCCATTTTTCAGGCATTGTTTAGCTGGAGACAGAAGTCTGGGTTGTACAATAGCAGTGTACACCGTTTCTCACTTCTGTTTCTAAATTCGGCTTATTTTATCTAGACCTTACCGACATATATCCGGCTTATTGTTTCATTTTTACTAATTTTACATTTACTAATTACCCCCCCATTGAAAATAATTTTAGATCGCTTGGAATTTCAGAACATGTTGCAAATTAATCAATTCATTTTCTCTTTATGTTCAAACATGATTTAAATGACTTAATAAAATGTCAAACCTGTGTTCAATCATTCATCTTTCTTTTTTAAAAAAAACAAACTTACAACTAATGATTACATATTTATTCTCAAAAACAACAAAATAACAAAAAAAACTCTTTTACTCTTATTTCAATAAATTTGACAGGTACTCTTATATAGCTGCGATCGTGTTCTAGAAACGGGTGTTTCTCGTTCATTATTAAAGCAAAACCTTTTTTTTTAAAAAGTTTTGTACCTGTCATTCATTTCGTCAATTGCATATATATTTAATCTAACATCATATGCCTGGATTCAAATCCCATGTAACGCTATTCCGTTACAATAGTCTTCTTTCTTTTATCATTTTTTAATAGATACAGAATGATTTTATTAAGCAATTAATGTCTTTTTAAAGAATGTAGCACTATAAAAATCTATGCTGTAAAAATATGGGCTTTATAAATGAATATATAGGAAAAAAACGACATTGTAATAATATCACACATTAAAAATGAACTAATACAAGTTCAATAAAGTATAGTTAGTGTAATATTATGTTTATTCTACTTATCCACATATTAGATTCCCTTGTTAGATGTTGGTAATGGGAATTCAATTATTAACATAAACGTATAAACAAAAATATTTGAAAAATTTTGTGTGAGGATGTATAACAATAAGATATATAAATTTATATCAATTCATTACATTTATATATTTAAACATTTTGAATGTTTAAGCAAGAAAAGGTGATGCAGTTTTATTGTTGTTACAATTTGCTGAGCATGTTTTCTACTCTAACAGTCAGAATCATAGCGCTCGTATTTTGCCACTGGAGACTTTAAATATATAAATTACAATAAGCACAAGAAAAGAGAAATAATATTGGTTTGACTCATTTGAAAATACAATAGGCATTTTTATGATAGTTTGGCTGTCATAATCGTAAATTTAGTGATATTACTAGACACTGATAGTGATTTTAAATACAACTATAATCTGAGACTTGGTCCGTTAACAAAAGAGCAATGCAGAAACTTCAGACCACTCAATGATTAGAAGTAACAAGAAGAGATAAAAAAATGAAATACATGGGTGAGAGAACAAACAGATATTACTGACATCATTGAAAGAATTAAGACTAGAGTTAGTCTGGATATATTGCTAAATGAGATGATAATAGATGGACAATTGAAATCTTAAACTGGATCCAAGAGATTGTAAAGGATCTAGAAAGAGACCATAGATGAAATAAGGAAGTGTACTGGGGTGATGTGGAGAGAGAGGCTAGAGATAGAAGACGGGTTGAATTTGGGGAGACCTTCATTCCTCAGTGGATCGATAAGATAGAAGATGGGTTGAATTTGGGGAGACCTTCATTCCACAATGGATCGATAAGATGATATTTATTATTTCAAAGAAAATTATGTTAATATTTACATCATCTTTAAGAAGTTTGTACTTTTTTTCACAAATGGCTGTTAAACAGTGAAGATACAACATTTAAATTTACATTTAAAATGACTGTTTGCATAAAGGAGTTAAGTTTGTAAACATGAAATACGTAATGACTTTTAGTTTTTGGTAACAACAAATACAGGAAAGAGTGTAATAAAAATGATCTCTTCATTAGGAAAATCTTTTATAATAATTTTATATAAAAAATTAAAACGACTCTAAAGAATATCAAAATTATATTTACTCTATCTTATTCAAATCTATTCCATATAAGCAATGATAAAATATAAGCAAACCAATTGTAAATATATAGATTTCAAACGGAATTGTCAATAAGTGTGAAAACTAACAACTACATCTTAATATAAAATAGATGTCTTGAATAGGACTTTTTCCAAAAATAGTCATTCTTAGACATAATATATTCCAAATAAAAGTATTTTATACATTGTATAGCTGTCATGATTTTTAACTAATGTTACATTAAAAATCAATTTAAAACATAGGTATATTCAAAAAGAAAAGGAAGGAGAAATTTATAGAGAAAGGAATTACAGAATAAAGAAAGTGCATTCCATGACAACTGCAGTAGTCTATAGATTTCTGTTAATATAATTAAATGAATGATTAAAAAAAACATATGACTGTATTGCTCGGGAGTTCGTAAGAAGTTTGACCGCAGATCTACAAGCATCAGAATTGATCCTGATCTCGATCCCATGTTTGATGCTTTACCAACAGCGCCAAACTGGGCAGAGCACTCAAACTTTTTATGAACTTCCAATCAATAAAATCATATGCCCCTCCCCCCTTTTGATGGATGATAGAAACTTTGGAAGCACTTTATAAAAGAAAATAACATTGATTTGAGCCAACTGATGAGTGCCGATTCAGCATGAAATGTGCATCTTGGGGATCATATATATTTTTCACATACCTTTGATCATATGTTTATGATAACACCCCTTCACAAAGTGTTAAAAGCAGATAGAAACTTATCTTTAGTGAGAATGGTGTATTGAAAATTTCACTACAGAATTATTATTCATTAAGCAAATAATCTCTAGACTAATGAATGACTAATAAAAATTATGAATGGTTTTATATTTAGTAAAGATTTTAATTAGTCCAGTAAGATTTTGTAACTTTCGTAATACCTATTAATTTTTGCCTCAAAGTAATGTCATCAGTATGTCATATTACGAGCATGAATTAACAAAGTAGTGAAGAAAATTATGAAATATATAACAAATATGAAGCAGAAATAAATGTTGAGTTAATTTAAAAAAAAACAAAAAACAAATAAAATCATATACAAACGGTGCAATAATTAAGTAACCTTTTAAAACACAAGTTATTTTTTGGATCATCAACACTGGAACTAAAATGCTAATTGAGTTTGTCAGAAATGTACAAACAGTAAATTAGGAATAATAAAAGAGGAAAGGAGTTTCAGGTTTTATATTTGAAAAAAAAAAAAATAGGACAGATCTTGGAGGAAGAATGACTCGTGAAAACTTGCAAGAATAAATAGTGATTAGAACAAAATAAATGACAATCAACCAAGTAACTAACGCAGTTATGAAGAAGGATCAGAAAAATGTAATGTAAACTGAGAAATGGAGCCAAAATAATCTTGAAAAATGAGGCAAAAGAGGACTGAGTTAATGTTTAAAATGATTAAGATATTTTTAAGAAAGTATTTTATCCACTTGATTATAATAATGTTTAAGGAAGTAAAAACTCAGTGAAAAAATTTAAAAAAAAAAGTTTTTTATAATAGAAATGTATTATAAGAATTGATTTGTAATAATAAAATACCTTAAGTGGAAATATTCAAGTAAACAAAGTTCATCAGTGTCAGATTTTTTTGGAACAGGTATAACTTATGTGCCATAGAGTTGTAACATCTGCATAGTTTTCGATAGACTATAAATTATTGTGGACGCGGTGTCAGTGTTATCAATGTTCAGAGACTGTCTCTTTAAAGCTATTTATTTAGTTTCATTTAGATAGTAAGAATTGAATGGATAGGTAGTTTCTACAAATCAGAACCTTAGGATGTTTCATTATATCTCCTATTTAAAGCATTTTCTGTTAACATCACATGATCACCATTAAGAGCTGTTTTTTACAGAGCATATATTCTAAGATGGATTAATAATAATAATTATTTATTATTCAGATAAATGTAAAATACACTAAAATTTGTTTTAAAAAACAAATTGACATCAGTAAGAAAATTTGATATTTGTTTATTTATGTAAAAATCGGCATTTTAATTATTTATGTCTAAAGCATATTAAAAATATTGTACAGGTAAAATGCCATTAAATCAGATAATTATTATTCAAAAATTTCTATTGTCCAAACCAAAGCGATCTTTAACTTTTTACAATAAATTAATTTAATAATATTACAAGCACAGTTTTCATTAGTAAATCTCTACCTTGCATTTGGGTTTGAGAGTGTCCTATATACTCACTATAACATCGGTAAGTTAATGACAGGATTGAACAGCCCATGTCGAAGGCTGATTACCTTCCGATTATTAAAGAATTACTAATGAAAACTAAATTAAATCTTTATGCTCTCATTCTGGAATGCGTAAATTAATATATTTAATTTCAGTCAGCTGACCATTGTTATTTGTATTTAGTAGGGTTTTGTTTATAATTACTGATTTAAAAGATCTATTCTCAAAATATGAAAAATTCACAAATCTGTAAAAGCCCTGGAACTAACCATTTCTGATTAATGATAGTCTATCTATGTTGTAATGGTATAAAATATGAGAATAACCGAATGGGAAATACACAACCTTAGCTTAACCAATAAGCAAATATATTAAGAAATATATTTCTTAATATAATAAAATTATTTGTCTGTAGTAATGTAAATGTGTAGTGGTGGCATTTCAGAGTTATAAAATGTACATGAATTGCATAGTATATACTTTAACAAAGAAAAATAATTAAAAACTAAATACTGTCTAATGTTATATTAGTAATATGGTGGTATGAAACGCCATTAGAGCTGCAAAATTACCAAGATTACACATATTATGATAGCCTGTGTGAGGGCATCACTAGATGGTATAGCTTAGCTCTAGATCGAGATTATTCTACGATTATAGTGATTATTTATATATGTAACATGACCACAATCTTTTGTAGCGTAATCTTTCGTGGACTCTAATAATTATGATATATTTTCTCTCCAGAGGACTCAATTGTGGTTAATACTATGTTTAAATTAATAATCTTGACACGCAAGTATGGCTTCAATAATCTTTATTATACCCTTTTTATTACTATCTCCTTTTCCAATCCTCCTCTCACTGCAATCTGAACTGGCTCCATCAATTTCAAACTTAAAATACCTGCAAAAATTGACTCAATCGCTTACGAATTTTATAACAATACTATTTTTCAACATTTTCGTAATCTTTTCCGAGGAAATATGCCATCACTATCCTACAACTGGCAATGGCTCAACTTTATTGTTGAGAACCTGTCCAAATATGGGTGAACATCCAGGCGATGTATAGCCCGTCACTCAAATCCTATACCTTCACTAATGTTAAACAATTTATAGGCATAAATCACCTGTGTTTGCTTACAACCATTGATTTTACTTTAACATATATTTTTCCCAGCATAAATGACTTGTGTTTGCTTATGATTGAAATTTTAACTGACTTTATCCCTCCTTTTTGTCTTTCCACAATCGGGCAGTTCATATATAGAAAACTAACCTCTATAAACACATGGGTGTAGCAAAGATAAAATTAAAAAAAATGAAAATAGTACAGCAACCTACCCCACCTTTTTAATTAGGTCAAAACAAGATAATAAATACTATTCAAATAATCCCATATTCTATTGTTGAAACTTTTAATATACATCAAACACAACATTAATTATAGTACAAAAAGTTCACTTAAGAAACAGTTTATAATTACCCCTGGTTGATTGGTTGTTAAATTTTCACCATGAGGGTACAGTTCATAAACCATATTATTTCGTAGCTTCTGGTGTGAATCCTTTAAGTTCTCTGGCTCCTCAACACATCCTTAGCTAGCTGGCTAGTTTCATACTTTTTGTAGATGGAATTCACTCAGGAGACTCTAGGTGCGGCTGGGAAATGATTTACCCCAGGATGGAAGCCCTTGATGTTCTCTAGCCAGAAACATTTTCATAGCAATGTGCAGTAATCCTTTCAATGAAAGAATTTTAATAATAATCCATAACAATTGAAAACTCTCCAATTTATACATTTTTCTCTTCATCTCTCTCTGCATTTTTTAATCAATTTATTTGTGAACAGGATTCATACCTTTTTGGTTTATTTTTAGCCATATTTTATCACTTAAATTTTTTTCTTCCTTACACAAATTTTTAATTTAAGAAAAAGTTCTTGATTAATTAGCGCAATATACAACTGATAGACCCTAACAATATTTTTGATTGTATTCTCATCCTTGGTGTTCGCCTTAAGATGGCGTTGATGCTAATCGAAAACATATACATATAACGATCCTGGGCCAGACCTAAATGATCGATTTGATCTAAAAAGATCTGATTTCTTAGATTTGTAATAAAATATTCTACTAACTAATACTATTATATGATTTTTTTTTTCATTTTTGTAAATGTTTATTAATCTTATCTTGTTTTTGAGTTTGTGTGCGTATCTTTAAAGTTACGGTGTTTTTCTAATTTTTTTTTTTTTTGACTTTACGTGTGTCTTTTTAAAGTTACGGTCTTTTTTTTTTTTGCAAGAGTAAATCAATAATTTGATTCAAAAGCAAGACGTAATAAGTAAATGTTTATCAATCTTATCTTGTTTTTGAATTTGTGCATGTGTCTTTAAAGTTACGGGGCTTTTTCGAATTTTTTTTAATTGGACTTTAGGTGTGTCTTTTTAAAGTTACAGTATTTTTTTTGCAAGAGTAAATCAATAATTTGTTTCCAAAGCAAGACGTAATAAGTCAATGTTTATTAATCTTAGATTGTTTTTGAGTTTGTGTGTGTCTTTAAAGTTACGGGGCTTTTTCTCAATTTTTTTTTTGGACTTTATGTGTGTCTTTTTTTTTAAAGTTACGGTATTTTTGATCAAGAGTAAATCAATCATTTTATTAAAAAAGCAAGACGTAATTCTAAATCTATCAAAAGTAATGTAATTTATATACTACAATTTAGAATTGATACCCAACTACTATTACTCACCTTTTAAAAATAAACTTGCAGACACTAAATGATTAATAATTGATTACGTTCTTTTTTAAAAAGCAAAAACAGAATGTGATTTAAAATGCAAAATTAACACGCACAATGTTTGAACAAATTTACATTATAATCTTGTAAAATTTAATGTGTGTATACATAAAATGTGGAAATCATGATTTTAATTTCATTATTGCATAAAATCTTACTATTATAAAGCACTGAAAATATTGAAATTACTAAGATGAAAGTCGAATTCCAATAATGTGCTATTTCTTTCAATATATGCGAAATTTATTATTTAAAGTAATAGCGCATTATCGGAGTTTGACTTCCGGAGAAACGTGAATCACGTAACTTCAAAATCGCGTTAAATAAATCCACGTAAATAAGAGACCCAGGTGTATTGCGTTTTCGACCTCTTCTTGGTACTCCCAACATGCATCTCTCCATATTGTAAATACTGAACTTTAGTTGTAATTGAGTAGATTTGAACACATAGTTTGAAGCTTCCTTCAGCTTTCCACTCCATCATATATAACTGATACACATAACCACATACATGAAAAAGATAAATGATCTCCAATATAAGTATTTCATGCTGAACCAGGACTCCTTAGTTCGTCCAGATCATCACGTTTCACACACATATGTATAATCAATGCTCAGTTTATATTAAGATAGCAAATCTTCAAAATTAATCTTCTCCACCCTCCAGCTCTTCAGCCATTCATATTAATGAGAAGTCTGCTGATGTAATGCTCAAACACTTGTTGCAACCAATATTGTTGTCATACTCGTTTTGACTTTAAGCCACTCTGACCCCTTACATGTATGACCTTAATATGTTCCTTTAAATACTCAGAAGAGGGATGGGCAGAATTTAGATTGAATATGTAATATTGAAATACTAGTATATTGGAAATACTGAACTTTAAATGTAATTAGAGGGGATATGAACCCAGACATTCAAGTTTCCTTCAACTATCCACTCCATCTTATATAACCTATACACATGACCACACCCATGTGAAAAAGATAAACGATCTCCAATGTGTGTGGTCATAGGTATCGGTTATATGAAATAGAGTGGACAGCTGAAGGAAACTTGAAAATCTGTGTTCAGATTCCCTCTAATTTCTTATTTTAATAAATTAAACAAAAATAACAGCATTCCTCCACGCAATTTAGCCATTTTGCAGTTTTAAAGAAAACATTCTAATTTCATTAATTTATGCATTCTTATTTACATCTAAGTTTTCCAGATGTCGTTTATTCATACAATCTCAGAAGAGCCTTTTGCCAAAAGGGCAAATGCTTTGGTAAAATTCGTTTTAGAACTGCATTTTCAATAACAATTGAATATGTCTATACTAACGGAGCTAGGGTTAATCTAGCAATAGGTAAAAGATAAGAGATTCATCGAATTGCAGCCCTATTTATAGGTTTCTATTGGCATCATGATCTTGGAAACAGCAATAAAAGTTAATTTAACTCAGTTAACTCTATTGTCCAGTATACATCATTGTATTATTTAGATGAGCACACCCATTTTTGCTTTTAAGGAATATTGTTTTATTAACTTTAAATTATTCATGTACATATTAAAAAGATGTTTTCACTATATATTGCTTTTTATTAAGTTCACTGTTCGATTATTCTGCTGCTCTTTCAAAATTTGATATAAAAATTTCAAAAATTATTATAATACATGGGATGACAAATAGGAGCTGAGTATTATTCTCATAAATGACGTAACTTTAAGTAATAATTTTATTTTTATAATAAGCCAATAAAAATTTTAAGTTATATTCATTATTGTATTTTAGAAAGATTATCGTATGTTACAATTATATATGCTGGAGCTGGCCTATGGTTTTACTCCCTTTTTTTAGGATTATACACATCTATATGAGAATGTATGAGGATTTAAAATCTCAGGCTATTGAGTGTTAGGAATAATAACCTTTATTATCTTTGGACTGAATATCGTAACTAATGGTAGGCAGACTGGATATTCAGTCAATTTCTGTATTCATTCCCATTAAACATTTATCATGTTCATTCTTTGTCACATGATAAATTTTAAAAACGGCATTTTGAGAAGGTTCATATTAGAATAAAAATTGATTAGATGATATTAAATTAAATTTATATCAATGAGTTTGTTATTATTTATAATTTATCAATTGATTAAGAATTTATGTTGAATTGTGTGAATCTAAAAAGGGGGATTGAAATTATAGGGTCCTTTTATTTTTTGTCGCCCTCAAATGTGAGGCTTTGATAAATTTGCCTTGTGATAAAAGTTTGATGGCTATGAATAAAGCAACTCTATGTATGCTAAACATGAGAGGCTTCTAAAATTGAACTGATATATATTCATTTAAAGCCAAAATGTATACAACAATACATATGTAATAGAGAAATAATAATTAGTGTTCAGTTTATAGAATGAGAAACATTTGGCACTAGTAACTGAAATCAAACAAAAAAAAATGTTAAGAGTAGAAGATAGGGAAGGGATAGGATAGGTGGGTAAAAGGATAGAGAATTGACAGATGAATTAAGTAAAGTAATAGTGAATGCAGAGACTAGATTGGAGTGCTATATAATAGGAGTGTAAACTAGTATACTAGTTTTAGTTGTCTCTCTGATTAGAGACATTTTGTAAACTGATAAGTTAAAAATAAAATTTTGGTGCTTTTTAATATTTTACTAGTAGTGATCATTTAATGTTTTAATATAACTGAATGAGGATAATTGATTGCAGCAAGTTACATAGCAATCACATAAGAAAGGAAATCCAGCAGTTGGGATGGGACTTTGACAGGTGGTAGAGCTGAAGGTAGAAGATGTATTGGACTGGACAGTTTGAAGGAAGAAAATAATGGGCTATTTAACCAGTCCATAGCATAATGCAAATAAGATGATGATGATCCACAATCTAAACCTTGATCATGATTCAAATTACTACCGAGTCTGAACTTGTATAATCTGAATTATTCGGAAGTAATTTTATAATTATAATCGACTAAAAATATGAAAATTATTTATATATCCACACAAACTTGTGTTGTTTTACTTGGTATCACAATAACTGATTGGGTTTATTATTCATGCATTATCAACATATTCAGGCAAAAAAAATAAATGATGAAATTAGTGAGATAAATAAAACTAATTTTTTAATTGCATTGACATAATAGAAGTTAATATAAATACAATTTATCCAAACCACTTCGAACACTAGCAAAACCCTTTATTTGTACACATATACATACACCTATGTTTAAGTGGTTTGGATAAATTATATTTATAGGATATTACAGCATAAAAGTGTGATTTTGGTAATATTTAAGAAGTTAATATATGAAATTTATATAAACAAAATACACCAAATTCAGAATAGCCAAAATTTGAAAACTAAAATTTCACAATTATTTGGTTTCACTGCTATGGCAGACTTTTCAAGTGCAAAGGGACATAAATATAATGTATACTAAATAAATTTTCCATAATTCTCAATTACGCGCTTGTTGTCTCTAATATTAAAAGAACTCTTAAATAAGTTAATAGTCTCAGTATAATAAATTTTTGCTAATAGATTATTTAATTTTTCTTTTTTATCTTACTTTTTTTCAAAGAAAATCTTAGTCTGCTTAAACATAATCTTAAGACCTATAGTTCTTTTATGAAAATTTAAATATGTATGAAATCAATGTACCCTTTATATATAAACTTTGCACAACATATATTGTTCATGTCTTTAATAAAAATAATAAATTTAATGGTAATAAACTATTATAAACAGTCTTTAAATCTGCAAAAATACTTTTGGTTAATTTCTTAAACCTGCCTCAACTGCCATTAAATTCAAAAAATGGTAGTTGAGGCAGGTTTAAGAAATTAACTGAAAATATTTTTGCAGATTTAAAGACTGTTTATAATAGTTTATTACCATTAAATTTATTATTTTTATTATGATTACAATTTTGTTTTAATTAACGGACATTTTATTTATATTACATTTACACACATGGTATTTTACTTTTAATCAAAATTATCAAAATCAGCATATTAATATTATGACATGATATTAACATGGCTGAAACTGCTAACAGTTAAAAAAAATCTCATAAGCAGTAAATGAAATTTCTGCCACCAAAGTGCCAATGCTGCCCTGTTTTTTGGTATTTGCAAATTTTTTTTTTTTTTAATAGATGCTGGTTTCAAAAGTACCATTGGCTTTTTTTTTTTTGCTATTTGCTGTTACTCATTGCTTTATTACAGTTTCAGGAACTGAAAGAGAGATGTCGCTACTAGTGTTTTTTTTCACATGAGCAAGCAATTTTTAAATATAGGTGTTTGATGAAGAGAGGTTGGGGGATGTTGCTTGAAAATTTATTCTTTGAAATATGAAAAAAAAATTAAATTATCTTTAAACAATTGCTTTATTGTAGATTATTTATTAGTATTTGAGCAATAATTTGACACTGACAAAGGTTTTAATAATTGTTTTCATTCTGATTATATTGCAGCCAGAGAAGGAGAAAAATGTTGAAGAAGGCACAGTTGCTCATTTAGTAATAAGGCGAAGAGGACGAGCTGTCTCAACATTGTGCGTTACACTCACTGCTCTGCTTGTTCTTACTGCAGGGGTTATTGGAGGAATTTATTTATATAGACACTTTGTTCGAGCCAAGGTATTATTATTATTTTTTTTAATGTTATTTTATGTATGGTAAATCATATTTTTGCAAATCTCTTATGGCTATAAGAATATATTTTTAAGCACTTTCTATTAGAATGACTTTGTGTTCTAATGATTAATGCATGTAGTACAGACCTACAGTCAATTCATTTATAAAGACAAGCATTAAATTTTCTCACTGCAAGGAAAAGACAACAGCTGTTGGTATAGAACAGCATTCTGCAAACTTTTGTAACATGAGAGCTATTTTGTTTAAATACTCCTCCTCCTCCAGTCATAAAAGAACAGGAAGGAAAAGGGTAAAAAATAGGTTCATAAAAAATATGAATTTTTGAAGGGCTGTAGATATATTTGGAACATTTATTTTAGTAATAGAATCTACATATATCCTATTGAAAATAAAAATTCTCTTAAAAATAAACAAAAACAGAAAAATTACTTTGACAGTTTGATATATTCACAAATATCTAATATTTAAATATTCATCATATACAATAGTTATAATTCTATATTAAGTTTTCATGTTGTTTATATTTGTAATTTGATTGCCAAATGTTTTTTACGTCTGCAACAAAATGTTTTTTTTTTTTCGAAACTTAGACATGATTGAGATCCACTAAAATCATAGTTCTGAATTCAAGAAACGTAAAATTCATTTTTTCTTTTCTAGAGTCATCAAAATATTTATTTACAAATTACAAGAGGAAATAAAAAATGTGTTCATGTTTATCATGATAAAAAGAGGCACGTGATTGAGATCAAAGAGCCACATGTGATTCATGAGCCGCAGTTTGCCAATCCCTGATATAGAACAACGTAGGAGAAAACATTATTCACTTGGTTAGCTAACTCTTAAATAGTGAGATATCTAGTTATAAATAGCTATATATCCATTCATTATTGGTTATTAATGTTATGATTAATGGTAAAACTACTTACCACAGAACAAGAGAAAAAACAATCCATCAAAAATGAAGTATCTGCATTTATTCTTGAACTTGATAGCTCCAAAGTATATATTAAATAAAATATATTTTGCAATAAAAAATATCAAATAAAATAGAGTAAAAGGTAATATTTTTTCGTAGCCATAAATTAACAAATAAAGCAGTCACTTTATTTTTGACAATATCAAATTTTGTTTCAATTTCAGTGATTATTTTTTACTTTTTTTTTTTTTTGCCCGCTGAAATATAACTCAATTTAATGCTTTTATCTGCATTACTGGTTTTCTTTTTCAAATTTTATTTCTTATGATTGCATTTTGTATTGGCTAACCAAGTGGACTATAAAATTAAGGACAAACAGACACTTTAGTTGATTTAAATAAACATCCAATTAATGAAGTATATATATAGACAATTGCTATATTGTCCAATATATAGAGATTATTACGATGGCGTTAAAAATTAAATATTAATA
This sequence comes from Epiperipatus broadwayi, assembly GCA_028023455.1. Taxonomy (NCBI): domain Eukaryota; kingdom Metazoa; phylum Onychophora; class Udeonychophora; order Euonychophora; family Peripatidae; genus Epiperipatus; species Epiperipatus broadwayi. Next base: position 3,781,938 of record JAQFVV010000025.1, on the reverse strand, counting down.
AAGATACTTATATTTAATTTCCTGAAGACATATACAAATAATAAGACTGATAAGGTCATTAATTTCCTAGATCTGCTTTGAAATCTTTGGAGACGGATCTCTCCAGTTTCTGCACTGACTTGTTGCAAATGCAATTACAAGAATCCCAAAACAGTTCTTTGCAAGTTAGAAGCAGGAGAGCGATGCATAAAAAGAACAGGAATCTGATTTACTCTTTTTATTTGTCATTTTAAAATGTTATTTATTTCTTTGCTTTATGTAGTAATTTCACCACGGGGGGGGGGGGGTATTGTAATGTAAAACCACTAAACATCTTATGATCACCATTCTTTATGCTTACACAACCTGTTTATACAAAGGAAAAACTCTCCATACAATAGTGCTATTCGATGCAAGTCAGAGTAATCAATGGGCGCAGAAAGCTTGGGTAAGCATAAAGAATAGTGATCATGTAATGTTTAGTAGTTATTTTGCAGTTTAATACCAATCCTGCTCAATAGGATTATGATGAAGGTGGTTATTGAAGAATCAAAGACACTTAAGAAGTATGGCTGCTGAACTGAGTTCAGATCTATATGACTATACATGCTAATGAGCTTGAACTGAAAACATTCTGTTTTCACTTGGGACTCAAAGCTTTACAGTTAGCTAATAAGGTAAAAGATAGCTGCTGGAGGATTGCATTAGTTCCTAAGATCTCCTTGCAGTGCTCTCAGATCCAAGGCTCTTACTGATGAAAGCCATAAACTAGAAACTAATCTGGGGATATTGGATGAGTAAGCATTAGATAAGGATTTTAGGCACTAACCTTCCTCCATCCATTGATTATTCTGGATTGCATTGATAGGTACTACTGCATTGAGAGATTTGCCTCTGTCTTATTATAATTTTTCTGGAAAAGTCAATTCATTTATACAACACATTAAGTTTCACATATACATTTGATTTGCTACCTATTGATTTCACTTAAGACATCTACCATTGTGGACTACAAATATCTTTGTTTTATTTAATACTCATTTTGTGTATGGATTATCTTTTTCTTTGTTTTATTTAATACACATTTATGGCAAAAAATATTTTCTGCAATATAAACTTTATAACAGTTAATTCAAGAATAAATGCAGGCCTTTTATTTTTATTGATTTTTTTTTTTCCGCTCAGTGGTACATACTATTTAAAAGATAGAGATGATACATTATATGGGTGCCATTTTTGCTGCACATAATTTTAAAATACAGAATGAGAAATGTTGTTATTATAAACAACTTTGTTATATGCTTTATTTTCTTAAAAATGATATATTTTTTTGTTTACCAAGTATTGTATTTTTTTTTTAAAAAAAAATTCACTTCAAGTCAGTAAATAATTGATACAATTCTTTTTGTTTCTCACATGTGATAAATTGCACTTGTAAAGTAGTTAAAAGCATCTGTGTATATACTTAGATTATTTTAAAATATTGCTTAAAAAACAAAAGATACAGTCAGACTTATTCCGTGCTTGGGTGCAGGGGGTGCAATGCACCCAGGCGGCGCACTATAGGGGTGTTACATTTGCTTTAATAAAAAATTTAAACTAATGGGATAAGCAAAAGAATAATTTAAAAAAATGGATACTTCAATAGTAGATTTTGCTGTTATTAACTGATTATTTTATATAGGTATTATTTGTGTTTGTATTGTTTTATCAGTTACACTAGATCTATGATTATGAATCTATGCTGTTATCGAGACAGATAACTTTATTGTATTTAAAGCCGTTTCATTAGCACTTATATTATGCATACATATATAGCCAATATTATAGTCTAACAAATATCAGAAATTTACGCTACACAATTGCTGTGGAAAGCTATCTAATGACCGATTCATTAATTAACCTTATAGTAGAATCAAATCAAATAAAAACAGTCTCATAATTCAAACTTATATAGGGAGGCAATATAATTTTGCACTCAGGTGGCACAAATCCATGGAACAGGCCTGGATACAGTATATACTTATTTTAAAGAAATGTATAATATGTATTTATTTTTTGAAATATTTTGATTTAAATATTACTTAATTTATTATTTTAATTTGAATGTATTTTTTTTTTAATTATAGGCCATACATAATTCATTATTCAGGTTTTTAAAAAAAATTTACATTATTGTGAAGCTGTGTAATTAATATAATTTACATATGTGTTCTAGTAAATTTTAATAACTTGTAATTAATAACAGGTATTAAATTTTAAGCATTAAGAATATTTAATATTTATGAAGAAATAAATTTCAATATGCATAATAATTCTCAAATCAACATCCTAGAGTCATATTAACAAATTATAAAAAAGTGTTCTTGTATTGTTGTTAATTTAGTAAAGCTAACTAATTAATTATCATTTATATATTACAGTATTCTTTCTTTGCAAATTTTTTTAAATGATTAGTAAGATTGATGTGTGAATAAGTTTATTACTTCATAAATATATATGTGCTTGCATATATTTTTTTTTGCATTACATATATAAAATTAATAGTAAATGTTTGATTTATAGAAATATTTATTTTGTTGATGATGTTTTTTTTTAGTGAAAATAGACATCTATTATTATTTAAGCAGGTTCTAATATTTTTTTGAAATAAATTAACGATAATTTTATTTGCCATCATTGTTAATTAGCTATTAAAAGGCAGGTGTTTCCAAGCTCTTTTATTGCATGTTCTATTCTTTAAGATGTACAACTAATACCTTCCTTAAGTTCAGCAGTCTTTTTTTTTTCATGTTTTTTTCCCCATAAACCATTACAATGTATCTTTCATAATTTCATTATTTTTTTCTAAGATCCACTTTTTTCTTGGCTTTAGAATTGTTATCACATTTACTTTTTTAAGTATTTATTTCTTTGTTTACTTTATTCTTCCAGCTTAGCATTTTTTTCACAGAAAATCTTTTGCTTCCAATCTTTTTATTTTCTAATTGTTAAGGCCTTGCTTCATATAAAAGTACACTCCAAACAAAACTTTAGACAAACCTTTATTTTAAAATTGAACTTTGAGGGGTCACAAATGCTCAGCCATAGCAATGTCCATTTTCCAATTGCTTAAGTGCTTTAACCATCTCAGCAACTTCTCCATTAATCTAATATATTGATTTAATTTTATTTCAATTATTTATTTTTTATCTCTTATTTTTATATATTTCTGCCAAATACTTTAAGGGTATCCTAATAATGTAGAAGTATTGGCCATGGAAAATCTGAACTGTTATTTCTATGTTAATTCAATCTTTTCAAAAACATTCTTTTCATGAGTTTTCTTTATTTTCATCTCTTATTTTGTACATCTTTCTATTTCAGCCAAGTGTTTTGAGGGTATTCTCTGCCATTAGAAAATCTGATGTAATGGAATTTCTTATTCTCATATAATTCAATCTTTATCAAAACATTCCTTTAATTGAGTTTTATTTATTTTTATCTGTACAACTTTCACATTTCAGGCAAATATTTTGAGGATATTTTAATTATCTACCAGCACTGTCATAAAAAAAAGGCATATAGCTTTACTGCTCGGGAATTTATAAAAAGTTCTAGCACCGGAATCAATTTTGGGACCTCTTGATCCCAGGTCGGAGACTACCTACTGTGCCAAACCGCACAGGGCAGTATTGCCGATAGAAAATCTGATACAAAGAAATCTCTTATTTTCTTTATAATTGAATCTTTTTCAAAACATTCTTTTAGTGACTATATTACACATACCTTCCAATATCTTTTTTTTTTTTTATTAGAAAGAACACTTAATCTTGCAAGTATCTTCTGATTCATTACAGAATTTCCAACAAAGGAATCCAATTCATTATAGCAGATGTCTTATTAGAAGCATTGCAGCAAATATCTTTTTTTTTAACAAATTGTTACAACTCTTATTCTGCCTTTTCTAAATCCCAAACTTATATTTTTTTCTAAATTCAATCACTATTAAATTAAAATCATTTACAGGTAGACTACCATTAATCTAAAATTCAACGCTTTTTTTTTTTTTGGATTTTTCAATTTTAGTAATAAACATTTTCTTCCACATTACTCTGTTGAAAATTAAAATAAACATTTATAGTTTGTAAATTTTTAACATTCAATTTTATGTACTAGTGCTGAGTTCGTATGTAATTTAAACAGAAGGGATTTACACTCTATGCACATGTGCTATAATGTTGCCACAATAGCTCAACAATGTTTTGTTGAGTACTGAGGATACTCTCAAACCAAATCACAGAATAAAGTTCTGAAAAGAAAAGAGTGGCCATCTTATCTTTTGTATCTAAATTTAATTATATAGATCAATTTAAAGTGTTTTTGTTTAAGAGCATGAGGTAATAGAGAAATGTCTTCACGCTCTCAAAATAAGACGCTTTAGATTAGCCTATATAATTAAATTTAGATACAACAGATAAGATGGCTATTTTTCTTTTCAAAAGTCCCTATCTTATGCTTTGGTTTGAGAGTGTCCTCAGTACTCAACAAGATAGCGTTGAGCTATTGTGATAATATTACGGTGGATGTTCTTAGGTGTAAATTCCTTCTGTTCAAATGAAAATTTTTGTAAACTGTATTATTTTATTAATAATTAATATAATACTTTAAAATATAGTAAATACTTATAATTTTATATCAGCTCAAAATTTTTATATGTCAGTAACTAAACAATAAATCAAAATAATACGACTAAATCTACCATTTCCTTTATTTTGCTATATTCTTTCCTCACAAGTGCTATTAAACAGAAGTGTTCAATCTGCAAGGATACGCTCACTCCAGCTACAAGATAGAGACCTTAAGGAAATAAGAGGGGCCGTTTTATTCTGAACTGAAATGTAATTATATGAGCCAATCTTAAATGTCTAGAAGTTAGAGTGTGAATTGATAAATCACTTACTTTAAATCCATTTCTTATTTTTAATATTCTTATTAGCACTTCTAAAAAAATTTTTAAAATTTACTTTGTGCCAATATTAAACGAAGTTAAATTATCCTAATATTTGATAAATTTTACAAGCACTGTGTTTTAGATTGTAATAAACTATATAAAGTAATCATTCTTGCCTCAAAAGTGCCATTAAACAGAGGTGTTCAATCTGCAAGCTTACTCTTGCTCTGGCCACAATATAGAAACTTTAAGAACAAAATTATAAGATTTCTCATCTTATCAGAACCCTGAGATATATTTTATTCATAAGAGTATTTGTGTAAGAATTGGTTACTTTTTATAGTTAGTTACAATCTAAAACACAGCGCTTGTAAAATTTAACAAATATTACATAATTTAACATCGTTTAATATTGGCATAATGTAAATTTAAAAAAAAATTTAGAATTGCTAATAAGAATATTAAAAATAAGAAATGGATTTAAAGTGAATGATTTGTAAATTCATGCTCTCACTTCTAGACATTTAAGATTGGCTTATTTAATTACATTTGAGTTTGGAGATAAGACAGCAATCCTTATTTCCTTAAAGTCTCTCTTGGGACTGGAGCAAGATTATATTTGCAGATTGAACACTTCTGTTTAACGGCACTTGTGAGGAAAGAATGATTAATTTCTATACTTTGTTACAATTTAAAATGCAGCAATTGTAAAATATATCAAATATTATATATTTTATATAAATAGAATTTATTCACCTTACTTCAAACACTTTTAGCAAAAAATTTATTTAAATAAGCATTTATTTTTATAGCGTCTGTATACAATTTGCATAAATTCTATATCTTGTATTGGTCAGAGGGTATTCATTTAGTATTTAACACTCACAAAGCGTTTGCACAATTGGCTTGAAAGGCCGATATGAATGTAATTACAAAAAATTTATTGTATTTATACACACAATCTGACATTTCGATGGTCCTGCAGTCTTTTTCAGAACTACTATCTTAAAATAATACTTTATAATTTTGTCTGGATAATAAAAGTTTTTGAATTGGTGGCATTTGGATTACTGGTAGTCTATTTGTATTAGAAATATGTTTGTTCAATTTTAGTACATCAGTCTGTCATAATCCCTTCTTTTCTGTTTCATACTTTTCTTACTATGTAATCTTTTTTTAATAAATTTTAACATCATTAAGTTTAATTAAATTTTTGTTCTGTACAAGCTATGCTCCAAATAAACATTTTACAAGGCTTTATTATTTTTAACTTTAATAGCATATTATTTTCTACCCTTATTAAATGCCAGATTAGTTGTGGTATTAATCTTCCACTCATAATTATTATTTTAAATGTAGAAGTTCAAAATTTTCTACAAATTATATTAATTCTACCTAATATTTAGTTAATCTTTTAATATATTCCATACTATTGCGCCTTTAGCAAAACTGATGCAAGGAATAATAAATGGAGCTAAAGCAACAATCCTGGCTTACATTCCTTTCTGCAAGAAAGAAAACTTGTCATATAAATATCTTTGATACATATAAAAATTTTGGTATTTACATATTAATCCTGCACTGACATGTCTCATATGTATTCAGTCTGGCAATAATTTTTTAATCTAATAATATCTGAAAATAATGACTACATTGTATTTGCTAACAAACTTAAGTGATTAATTAAAAAATTATTTGGAAAAATGATGACCTACAACTTTATTTAATGGAAATGAAACAAATATCTACAAACAAGCATTTACATTTTTTTGTGAAAAATTATCTTCCATTAAGTAAATATTTATTTTGAAAATTGTTCAGTGGAAATGAAACAAACACGCATTTAAGTTTTTTGTGATTGGAAATGAAATAAACTACTTCTTTTTCATTAGAATATTATCTAATATTCATTTACAAAATTAATTCATTTATTTGTTTTCTTAGATTGTAAATGTCTTTAATTCGCTATTTATATACACATTTGTTGCCAGTGACCGTCATTGGTGCTTGACTAATACATAAGTACCCAAATTTTATAATAGTTATCTTTTTTGCATTTTTTTTCACAATAAACCAATTCACGTCAGATGTCTTTTCAAGAATAATAAATATTGATTTCCTTTTGCTTTATATATATCTTGATGATATAATGACCTGTCTGGTTTAGGATAGGAGCTAAGAAACTAAGTATTAGATTCTTATTTTTATAGAATGGTTCAATCTGTTATTTAGATATATGACATTCTATGAAACCAGTTATGATTGCTTTTGATACTGGCAATTTGTCAGCCCCATTAGAGATTAACCCTATCATTTTAGAAATTTCACACTCTATGTTATGTTTTCTTCTAAAATAATAATACTAAAAGCAAAAAAACACCATGGCGTGCAATTCTCACAATGCTTTACAGATATAGTTTGTGGGTTTTTACTGCCATCTAGCATTTATTGATTATTCAAAGTTACAGAGGAATAGAAAAAATGGAGTTTGCTGCTGTAAATAGTAACTATTGAAAATTTATTGGTCACGTTTGTAAATATATTTTACTAATGTTAATTCTCTCACAACTTTTTGTCTGGCTAAAGCGTTAATAATTTGACTCGTAATCCTGCTCAATCTCTGTTTTTCCCTTTTTCATTTTAGCCATGACTTTTACATCTTCATTCTGATTTGTAGCATAAACTGTTTTGTTCATCTTGTTTTTCCCTTTTTCATAGCCGAGATGAGGATTTCTTTATTATTATTATACAAGTATTTACTTCCCATTGTTTTAAATCATTTACTTATTCATTGTTTCACTTGCTTCATTCTTGTGAACCTGTTTTCTCCACTCAGAAAGCTGTATTATAAATTAAATCAAATTTTTCTTTTCAATTTTTCTCTGTCATTCAATATATTTTTTAATGTACATGTTTGCTTTTGTATATTATACATTTGAGTTGATTTTTATGTTTCTTTGCTTCATTATTTAAAATTTTTCATTTTCTTTTCATCATGTTACTAATTTTCATTTTGTTAATAACTTACCCTTCTCATAACCTTCTTTTTGTTTTGCAATCTTCTTTAAATTTGTTTTAAAATTTTTCCACATTTCATTTGAATTAATCCATATCAATCTAACATAGATGAAGGTGTTTTAAGTTTCATCCACTTCTTGATTTCGCTCCAAAAAACTTTCTATCTTGTCTATTCATTTTATCGAGATCTCTTTTTAATTGTCTTAAAATCTTTTGTTAATCATTTAAGGATGTTCATTTTCCATTTTTTGTTTTGTTTTTTGTACAACTTTCAAACTCTTTTTTCAGTGATGTAATGATATTCATTTTTCTTTCATCCATAAATTCTTTTTTTTGATATTTTCTTCCTAATTCTCATATACATTTCTTACTACTTCATTGGATTATCTGCAGAACTTATTCTTATTTTTACTGGATATCTAGAATAACTTGACAAATTATTTTCTCTTTTAATTTACTAGTAGTAATTTCTTTCTTAGTTTAAAACTTTTTATACTTTAAAATTTTCCGCTTTATTTCTGTTACTACTAAATTTTGATCTCATTCTACATCTGGTAAATTCTTAATGCTGTTTGCGTAAGCCTGTTCTGAATTAAAATATAATACAGAATTTTTATTTATTTATTATTATTTGGTGATTTCCAACAAACTATTCTCTTCTGATTGTGGTTCACATTTTCATTATCACTGTTATTTTTTTCTATGTAAACTTCTTATTCTTTCACTTCATTGGTTTCTTAATTGCAATGCATAACCCACAAGTTTTCTTGACCCTTCACAATATTCCAGCTTTTAATTATTATTGTTCAATTATTTTTATATTTCCTCATTTTCTCAAACATGATTTACCATCAAATTTTTTTGTCGGCATGTATCTTCACATAATCATTAGTCCCTTTAAAATGATTGTTTTGCCATTATTCCAGTAAAATCTGTTTATTTTTCACCTCACAAATTTCCCAATTTTATCTCAAAGGGACTAACATTATTTATCTCCTTATCTTTTTTTTCATTTCAAATGTCAGTTGAGTAGTCATCTTCTGGTCTTTAAAATAGTTTGAAATAAAATGCCATGACTTATATCTCAAAATTCTGGTGGATTGTTCATGAATTATTATAAAATAATGGTAGGGGAATTGCCTACATGTTGAAACGGTATTCTTTATCTATCATATCGTTTCACCTACTATTGTCCATAGTAGATTTTTCCTAGTTTAAGCCCCCCATGTTGGTGTATATTAACTAAAAGAGCTTAATAAAAAAGTATAATAGTATGTTTATGCATGTATGTGCATATATTTTATAAATGCGTACTTCCATGATTGATCAAAATAACTTAACAAAAGGTATAGTAATGTATGTGCATATATCTTATAAATGCATACTTCAAATAATGTTAACTAATCTCTATAAATAAGGCAAATTATAAAATTTAGGATAATAAATTTAAAGGCTGCTAGCATGTGAATTTTCACACATACTTATATGTGAAAGAAGCTTGCAAGGTTATAGATTTTAAACCATGTTATTTCTTTTAAATGTTATTTATTTCTCGATGATAAATCTCTTCTAATAATTAGCTCTCTTTGTCTAAAAGTTAGTTTCTAAGATGACAGATTCATGTATATATATTAGAATGTTTACCAAGTTAAAATTTATTTTGTAAAGAAGTTTATTTCTTGGAAATTAGCCGACCACACCTGGGTTTTAAAATCTGTAAAAACGAGATCACATGATCACCATTTCTTATGCTAGCACATCTGTTATTAACAAAGACAAAACTCTCCAATGCACAGAGGGGTAACTGTCTTAATGATTTGATTTGTTTTATTAAGATATAAAATACAATATTGTTTAACGTATGTTTCATAGTTCGTTTCAATCCCCTCAAATCACTCTAATTCTCGTTTATTTAAGAATTATTTAAATATGCAATGCTATTCTATTGATTTGTCGAATGATTAATTATCTCATAAGCCATAGATGTGTGTGTTAGTTGAGTCATAGCTATAAGATTTGATTCATCCATGAGTCTTTTGTTCCACCCTTTGCTACTGCTGGCACACAAATTAAAGGAGTCCGAGTGTAGCCACATATGTCATTCATAGGGTAGTAAATCACGGAGCGTTGGTGAAGGAGCTGAGGTGCGATCCGATTCGAGGTCTCAACCCCTCATCTAGATCAGCTTTGAGGAATTTTCCAGAACTCTGGATTTTGTTGCATGAGTGCACAAATATGACTGTTACAATGTCAAGCTTTTTTTATTTACATTCTTTGCAATTGCATGCTTTTTATATGCAACTAAAATACAAAGTTGTGATATTAAACCTTCGTAATTCTATACAATAAATTTATAAAGGTTTTTTTTTCCCCACATCTTAGTAATGCCACCATTAAGATTGGGCAACACATGAACAGGGAAGCATAAAATGAATATGATACTATGACAACTTAATGATCCAGAAGCATTCTTCTTAGCAGTAGTTGAAATTGAAGGCATGTATTTTAAAATCCGGAAGATGGCGCTCATGTTTCAAAAGCATATACTAGGATGTTTGTATTATTATTTTCATAAATGTTGTCTGTTGTAATTGTAATATTTCTTCCATAATTAAAACTTTCCAATTACTGGACTAGAATATTCCTTAATTATTTTAAAAATAGGCACTTTTATTTAATTGAATATACAGAAATATACCTTACTAATTGATGATCAATCACTTCCTGTGTTCAATTTATTAAGAACATTACAATCTTGAAATATGTTTTGTCTTTTCTGTTAGTCAAAATATAATCCAATTCTGCTGTACCTTTATTTGGATGCCTTCCATGCCCATTTCCTTTTAACATTTTTCTCAAAAACAAATTCATAATATAAAGTTTTTCTTTTTCTGCAAACTCCACAAGTCTATGTCCTCTCTCATTTCTATTACCATAACCAAAATTACCTACAGCACTTTCATCTTTCATTTGTTTACCAATTCTAGCATTAAAGTCTCCCATAACAATTTTAAAATGTTGTTTACTCTGATCAAAAGCCTTTTGTACATCCATATAAAAATCTTCTACTACTTCATCACTATGAGAACTTGTTGGGGCATAAACCTGAATTATCTGCATTTGGTATCTGCTATTAAGTTGTATAACTAATCTTGCCACTCTGTCCGATACACCATCAATCTTCACAATATTGTTCTTCCACTTTTTATTTATAATGAATCCTACTCCACTTGTATTTCCAATATGTGTGCCTTTATAATAGAGTATATGTCCACTTTTTAGATCAATTGTTTCTTCTCCTTTTCTTCTAACTTCACAAAGTCCAATAATGTCCCATTTAATATAAGACAGTTCTTCTTCTAATTCTTGTAATCTTCCTTCACTTGAAAGTGATCTGCAGTTGTAAGTATCTAAATAGAAAGTCGTCATCAAATGGCAGCCTGGGTCCGCAATCAGGGGATTCTTAGCACCCCCCGCCTTCAACCACCAACCGCTGCCTTGGTTGGTGACTTTACAGCCTCCTGGGAATAAGGGCCATGATTTATTTTTGTCTGTCATGATTGTAATATATCAATTGGAAAAATATTTATTATTTACACATACATTCATTCTACCTTATCAGGCAACTGAGAACTCGGAGGTAAAAAGCCAATAAACTCACCACGCTGGTTAATATATGTTGGTGAGCAGCCCATCTATGTTTGTATACTATATGAATAATCACTTAGTAATAACAACTGCAATGACAACAACATATACAGTAGACATTAGGAATTTTCCCTGCTCGGTTCCTTTAAGGACTGCAAGATGAATCAAAGAGTCTCCTTTCAGTTAATAGCAAACTCCTTTCTGCAGCAAAACTAGAGAGACAGGAATATTTCTTAATAATTTTTAATTGTCAGAAACATTCTAATGAATTTAAATTAGAACTTACAAATCGGTTTCAATTATTAGTAGATTTTGAACATGATTCAGATTTGAATGAAATTAATATAAAAATAACTGATACACATTTAAAAACTGCAACAAAGATAGCTGGTAGAAAAAAGCAGCAATTGACCAATAAAATTTCTACTGAGACTAGAGAATTTATGAAGAAAAGGAATATGAAGATATACAAAAATGATGCATTAAAAAGGATTGAATATCTCGAATTTTGTAAAATAGTGTGGAAAAGAGTTGAAAATGATATAAAAAAGTATAACTGAACCAGCAAGGAAAGCTGTAGAAGAGAATAAAAGTCTCAAGAGTGTAAAATAACATTTTGGTATTGGTAGGAAATTTATATATGCAATAAGAAAAAAAGATGGAATTATTACTAAAGAGGAAGATGACATCATGAAATTGGTAGAAGACTTCTATCAAGAATTATATAGTAATAAAGAACAAGTACTTCCTATATATATATATATATATATATCTTACGAATTGCCTAGAATTTTCAATGAAGAAGTGAGTTACGCAATTAAATTTATGAAGAAAGGAAAGGCTCCAGATAATGATGGAATTATAATTGATATATTAAAGAAGCTGGTGAAGAAATAGAAAGAATTTTGGCAACGTTATGTACCAAATGTCTAAATGATAAAGATGTACCAGATGATTGGAAGAATGCAGTATTAATATTAATATTCAAAAAAGGTGATAAAGAAGATATTAGAAATTACAGACTTATCAGCCATTTATCAGTTATATAAATAATTTTTACCAAGATAATTACAACTTGTCTACAGAGAACATTAGATTTCCCCGAACCAAGAGAACAAGCTGGATTTAAAAGTGGTTTTAGTACAGTAGATCATATCCAGATATTGAGAGAAGTTATAGAAAGAACAGATGAATATGAGTTACCATTATGCTTTGGATTTGTAGATCATGTAAAGGCATTTGATTCTATAAACATTTCAGTGATTAAAGCATTGAATCATCAAGGTATAGATCCAGAATATTGTCAGAATATTTATAAAAATGCAGCAGCAACAATTAGATTACATAATGATACTGGGAAAATGAACATTGAGAAGGGTGTAAGACAGGGTGACTCCATATCCAAAACGTTTTACAGCAGTGCTGCAAGAAGTATTTTGTTAATTAAAATGGTAAACTAAAGGAGTGAAAGTAAATGGAGATTATTTAAGTCATTTAGATTTTTGCAGATGATGTAGTTGTTTTTGCAAATAATGCTTTAGAGCTACAAGATGTTACAGGATTTATCAGATGTAAGTAGGAAAATAGGAGTAAAGATAAATGTTAAAAAGACTAAAGTAATGTTTAATGGAATTTCTCAAAATATGAAAATAAAGATTGATTATGATGAGTTAGAAGTAGTTAACAGTTACAAATTCCTTGGTTAGATTATTAATACAGATGGAAACATAATGGATGAAATTAATCATAGAATTAAATTTGGTTGGAGTGCTTTTGGTAGAAATAACTTGATACTAAAAGGAAATATGCCTATGCGTTTGAAAAGGAAAGCTTTTAATAAATGTGTTTTACCAGTTTTTACTTAAGGATCTGAGACTTGGACACTTAATAGAAGAGCAATACAGACTTCAGACCACTCAAAAGACGTTTGGTGAGATGCATGTTAGGAGTTACAAGAAGAGATTGAAAACGCAATATATGGGTAAGAGAATAAACAGGTGTTACCTCAATGAAAAAATTAAAAGACTGGAGTTGGGCTGGACATATTGCTAGAAAAGGCAATAATGGATGGACAATTGAAATCTTAAACTGGATTCCAAGAGATTGTAAAAGACCCAGAAAGAGACTACATATCAGATGGATGGATGAAATATGAAAGTGGCAGGGGTGAGGTGGAGTAAAGAAGGTAAAGATCAGAGATGGATTGAACTTGGAGAGACCTTCATTCTGCAGTGGATTGATAATGGGTGATGATGATTATGATGATGACAAATATATATTTAAAAATAAAAATTATTACTCCATATTCACAATTAAGTGAAACTTTGACATTTTTCTATATATTTTTTAAAAAGTTAAAAGAAATGATAAGAGAAGAGGGAAAAAATGAAATATTTACTAACTCTTATCTTGATTGGCATGAATAAATATTTATATATTAAAATAGAACGGAACAGTCTTTATCTTTGTTTACTAACCAGATAAGTATGTATTATTCATTAAATAAATAAAGTTGGTGTAGTGTAATAACATTCATATGCTATAAATATTTTTATCCAAATATTAATTAGTGTTCATTCTGTTATATATCAGCTTAATATGTGTTTGTGTGAAATAATTATCAACTGAGAATTTAGTTATTATCTTCTAAGAATATATGTACAGTATATGTAGATTTTGTATGTTTAGATTTTATATGTAATATGCTTTTCAGTGAATAACTGAGCAAAATATTCATTTTGTTTGAATTTAATATATATATGTATTAGATTCCTCTTATGTATATGTTTATTGTATCAGTCAACAACTTTTGTAGAGAATATCTTTGTTTCATTTTTATTTGAAATAAGTATCCCCTCCCCCCTTTTTTTTTTTTGTCAAATTGAGCAAAACTTTAATATTTCAAATAATGACATCAAAATGTAATAAATAAGATCCGATTTGCATTTTAAAATTACTCTGGAATATATATATATATTAAAAACATGTTAAATATATGTAATTAGACATTGGATAAATTAATGGATATATTTATGATTAAGAACATTACAGTCTTAGTTCAAATACATACACAGGAAATGATCATTGATTAATCAGATGTAAAACACATGTTAATGCAAAACTAGAGACAAAATTATTAAGAAAAATAATATTCACAGTTGATATGCCTAATCTTTGGAAACATTCTAATGAATTTAAATTGTAACTTGCAAATCATTTTCAAATATTAACAGATTTTAAATATGTATCAGATTTGAATGAAATCAATAGGAAGATAACTGATACTCTTTCAAAAACTACAACAAAGTTGATGGGTACAAAAAAGTAGCAACTTACCAGTAAATTTTGACTGAGGGAAGACAATATAAAAATGATGCATTAAGAGGGATTGAATGTCTAGAATGCTAAAAGAAATGATAACTATGTAAGAAAGTATAATTGTGAATTAATAAGGATTACAAGAGAATAAAAGTCTCAGGAGTATAAAATAACATATTGGTATTGGTAGGAAATTTATAGAAAGATAAAGAGATGGGATTATTATTAAAAAGAGAGATGACATAATGAAATGTATAGAAGAGTTCTAGCAATAAAGAACAAGTACCTTCTACAACTATTGTATCTTCTGTATTGTCCAAGATTTTAAATAAAGTGAGTTGTAATTAAATCTATGAAGAAGGGAAGTTTTAGGTAATGATGGAATTATAATCGATATCTTATAAGAAGCAGGTGAAGAAATAGAACAATTGATGACAAAGTTATACACCAAATGTCTAAATCATAAATATATACCAGATGATTGAAAAATTACAGTATTAATTTTAATATTTAAAAAAAATAATAAAGAAGATATTAAAAGTTACAGACCTATCAGTCTTTTATCAGTTTTATACAAATTTTTTACCAAGATAATTACAACTCATTTACAGAGAACATTGGATTTCAATCAACCAAAGGAATAATATGGATTTAAAAGTAGTTTTAGTACAGTAGATCATATCCAAGTATTGATCGAAGTTATAGAAAGGACCAATGAATATGGGTTGCCATTGTGGATTTGTAGATTATGAAAAGGCATTTGATTCTATAAGCATTTTTTCAGTGGTTATAGCATTGAATCATCAAGGTACAGAATATTGTCATATTCTGAAAAATATTTATAAAAATGCAGCAGCAACAATTAGATTACATAATAATACTAAAATGATTAACATTGAGAAGAGTGTAAGACAGGGTGACTCCATATCTCCAAAACTTTTTACAGCAGTTTTGCAAGAAGTATTTTGGGGATTAAAATGAGAAACTAAGGGAGTAGAATTAAATGGAGATTATTTAAGTTGTCTAGATTTTGCAGATGATGTAATTGTTTTTTCAAATAATGCTTTAGTTGTTCAGGAAATGTTGCAAGAGTTATCAGATGAAGGTAAGAAAGTAGGACTAAAAATAAATGTTAAAAAGACTAAAGTAATCTTCAATGGATTTTCTCAAAAGAAGAAATAAAAATTGATAATGATGAGTTAGAAAAAAATCAACAACTTCAAATATATTGGTCAAATTATTCCTACAGATGGAAATATAATGGATGAAATTAATCATAGAATTAAACTTGGTTGGAGTACTTTTGGTAGAAATAACTTAATATTAAAAATAAAATATGCCTATGTGTTTGAAAAGGAAGGTTTTTAATAAATGTGTTTTACAGTTCTTACTTATGGATCTGAGACTTGGACACCTTAAAAGAAGAGTAATACAGAGACTTCTGTCTACTCAATAAAGTATGAAAAGATGCATGTTAGGAATAACAGGAAGAGAATCAAAATGAAATACATTGGTGAGAGAACAAACAGCTGTTACTGACATTGAAAGAAGTAAGAGACTGAAATAGGGTTGGGCTGAATATATTGCTAAAAATAATAGATGGATAGTCACAATCTTAAACTAGATTCCAAGAGATTTTAAAAGATCTAGAAAGAGACCATGTGTGGGATGGATGGAGGAAATAAGGAAATGTGGTGGAGTAATGTGGAGAAAAGATGTTTGAGATTGGAGAAAGTGATGATGATGATAGTATTTATGATGTCTTATAAAAGTGTTAAGTTTATATCAAGAACTTAATTGTATTATATATATAATAAATCATTCCTTGATGAGAAAATTTGTATGTTCTTGGGTCTAAAGATCTGTTTTATTTTATTGTCCAAGAATAGTCCAGAGAGGTTTAAAAACATTTAAATCATTCATGAGGTCTTGGAAAATGTAGTATTATTATTGTATTAATTACATTAAAATTTTGTGATTGTGTGAATCAGTTTTATTATTTTGGAAGATGATGATAGTCTGGCCACAGTGTTTGCATTTTGGTAGGAATTTGATGTCCCAAAATGTTCACATAATTAGCAGCTGTAGCAAATTCTTGCAGAATAGGATAATGATATAGCCTGAATTATGATAATTGTACCATCCTTTTTTTAGCTGGAAGATTGTTATCTCTGTGAAATGTTTTTGGGAAAATGTGTGAATGATTTGTTTCCTGCCGCAAGATATACTTCTGGTCATCTTTTATGTAGATTTTACCCAACTATTGTCTTGATATAGCATTTGCAGCAGGAAAAAGCAGCATTGGAATATACTTGATCATATATGTTCAGTCTGTGAAGGTTGCAATGGACTACTTTCATTGACACAGAATTCTTGAGAGGTGTTCAATAGTTCTTTACAAAAGCTTGCATAAATGAAACCAACTTTATTCCCTCTTACTACTTTTATAGAGTTGTGTTTGCTAAAAAAGAAAACATCATATTGGTATATAATTTTATTTCTATTCTTCATGATGACAAAAAATATAGTATTAATATGGTGGATTTTTCTGACACAATGTCTGTTTTCTTTGTCTAATGAGTTTTAATAATTATATATATGATGTAAGATAAAACAGCCTTTCAACTGCCCACTGCAAAGCGAAAACATTTACAATAATCCTTTTAATAGGAGCATTAAAGAAGAAAAGATTACCAGTTATGTGAGCCAGTTTTGAATATGAGGACTGAAGGATTTCTTATCTTAATTTAGTCCTCTTTCAGTATCAGTGATGAGTTCATTGACAATATGTTCAGGCAATACTTTTTATATTTTGAAAATGTATTCACCATTGAAAATATAATTTATCAGTGTCATTGGCAGATATTTGGAGATCTTTTTTACTATTTATGGGGGGGGGGGGGAGGACAACAAGGCGATGGCAAAAACTGATATTTTTTATGATGATAATATTCAACAATAATTTTTTGATTACAAAAAATTACATAGGTTTGATTGCAAGGGTTACATTGGCAAACTTTTTCTTCTTGGGTTTAAATTATTCAATATTTAAAGTTACATCAATCATTTGTAATTTATATTTAAGTATTAAATTATTAATATATCTGCAACTATTTTCTGGCTGCCAGAGTATAGTTCAATATATAAAAAATGGCAACACTAACCGTTGTGCAGTTGTTTGTACCATTTTGAATTAGAAGTTCTCTAGTTCCTTGAGAAGGGATCAAGTTGCCACATGTATGTCTGGAGGAACAATTCTGGAATCCCTATCCCTAAGTTGCTTAAGTTTGTTTATAAAGGTTGATGGATGTCACCTGGTATTATTTCCTAGAATAAATGTACATTGAGTACACCAAAATGCAAATATTATAAAGGATTAGTCCAGGTTATGAGTGTGGTAGATTTTTGATACGAGTTTGTTTTTTGCTGAATTGAGAATTTTGGTTGCCTATATGTATTTAAGATGAGATTGCGAATTTTGTTCAAGACTTGACATGAGTAGAAAATATATTGCTGTGTTTCTTCAGCTGCATGGCACAGTCCACAGAATGGATCATTGTATTTGTACAGCTGTTGATATCTGATAATGTATGAGGTAGGTAAGGCATGCAAGTTAAATTGGATTAGAAAATCAAATAACTTTAGTTCAAGTGACCATCTCTGGACTTTGCATAATACTTAATCGCTAACTGGGGGTAATTTAGAGTAGAAAGATGTGATGCATCAAGATGTTGGTGAAGTCTTAATCAGTAGGTGTTATGGGAATTACACATTGAAGTTTGCTGAAGCTACTAAGAGTAGAGGCAAGTAGATTAACTGTCCTTTGAAATTTGATGTTTTCAAGGTTATGAAGTTGCAATTCATTTTGAGTAGATGATTGACTAAGTTATTTACAAGATATGGAAACTATTTTCCCTCCCCACAGAAGCATGTTATTCAAAAATCCAATTGTTCAATATACTTGTTCTAACAAAGATAAATTATTACACACCCATAATTAAATTAACAAAAGTATTTCCATCTTTTCCTCCCTTTGATTGATTATAATTTTAAAAATATATATATATTTTTTAAATTAATTAAAATTTATTAGATACAATTGAACAGGTTTATCTGTACATAGCTATATTTTTTTTACACTGTTGCAAGGCAGTCACTCTGTAGAACTTGCTGTGGTCCAAGACTGGCACCATTGCCCTCCTTCACTCCTCCGGGAGGGTGACCCTAGCCCAGGTTTTATGAAAAAGCCAGTCCGGAGCCAGCAATCTATCTCTGTTCCTGAGCCGCTTGAGTAATTTGATATAGATGTTGCAGACACCATGACTAGCATTTTCAAATATACACTTGCATCTGGATAGCCAGATTGCAAAGGTTAGAAAAATGGTGATTCTGATTTTTGAGAATATGCCACTCTTATAAAGCCTTTTGAATGACTAAAACTTCTCTAATAACGAGCGACACGCATTCGTTAATAAAGGATCTAATCAGCTTTAGAAAAGGGCAGAAATACAGGAGGTGATGAATTGTCTCATCTGCTGCGGCACATAGTTGGCATTGAGGGTTGATCTTGCCAAACCCTCTTTTCAACACCAGAAAATGATTTATTGACAGGTAGGAGAGGTTGATCTTCAGCAGAAAGTCAATGTATTTTGGTTGTAAGAACCAATTTTTCCTATGAGTTGTTTATTGTTTAACCCTAGATCATTCTGTAAAATGGTTTGATTGCTGTATTTGAGTTTGTATGTATACCAATGTGTCTTTTTTCCTCTATTGTATGTTGCGTTATGTTTGCTGGCATAAGTCCATATATCCGTCATCCATTTGCTGGCCAGCGGAGGTGTATCCGTGGGCACCACTATCAGCATGAGGTTTAGATTTGTTTGTTCAAGGCTGGCCACATGCAGTACTCTCAGAGTTTTTTGGAGGTACAGGATGGACACTGAATGCAGGCCGAGCCCATTTGATTCTTTGATCATTTGAATTTTAGCAATGCTTATGGCCACGACTTTGCCGTTCCAAAGCAGCCTAGAGCAAAATTATTTTAGCAGCAAAAACTTAAACATTTTTTTTTATCAGTCTATGAATTGAAAAGTCAAGACACCGCCTTTCTTTACCTGAAATCTTTTAGTTACCTATTAAATTCCTATATTAGTTAATTGAATTTATATTTCTGCATTTGGACCCCCCCCCCCCATTAAACTACAAAAAAATGTCATTTTATAATTGAAATAATGGCCTGTAAATATTATCTCTAACCCTCCCTCTGACATTTTATTTACACAGATTAAATTTGTTTTAATAGGTAACACTATACATTTAACTGTATTAAAGAAAGCTGCTTATTCTTAAGTTCATTTCATATAATATTTTAAGGATATTGTAGCTGGATGAACTACATTAATGAGGCTGTTATATGAA
This sequence comes from Epiperipatus broadwayi, assembly GCA_028023455.1. Classification (NCBI taxonomy): domain Eukaryota; kingdom Metazoa; phylum Onychophora; class Udeonychophora; order Euonychophora; family Peripatidae; genus Epiperipatus; species Epiperipatus broadwayi. Next base: position 3,761,624 of record JAQFVV010000025.1, on the reverse strand, counting down.
GGTTATCATATTTCCTAAGCCATAAACTTAGATTTTTTACAAAGTGAAATTAAAAATTCAGTTAAAACAATTTAAAGTAATAAATTTAAAAAAAAAAAACTATTATTATAAAGATTTCATTTGTAATTTTTCTAAAATAGTAATTTATGTATAAAATTGTACTATATTACAAAATACTATTTTGAAAATATACTACAAAATTTATTTGAAATTTAAATTAATTAGCAAAATTACTACGTATAAAAGTTATAATAAAAATCATACACATCAGCTGTATAATTCTATGTATATATTAATAAAAATTACACATGAAAACCTTTTTTGGCCAGAGATTCACACCCTTTTAAAATGTTAATCATCTATTTTAATGTTAACCAAGTATTGTAGATAGAACACCATCTAGTGTTCAATAATGGAAGTAAAATAACAACAACAGCAAAATAAAACATCAGTAAAATAGAATAAAATCTTCATATAGAGATCCAATATAATTTCACAATTTTATATATACTATCTTATATAATTTGTTAATTAGAAATGAATGGAAAATTATGTAAGATAGTATATATAAAATTGTTATGATGTGAAAATGTTGAAATTATACTGGTACAATTATATTAAAATTTTATATTTAAACTCTTATAAGTATTATTAATAAGGTATTTATTTATATAGCAATATGTTAATAAATTGTAATTATAAATTAGCGACCAGGCTAATGCACTTCACAGATTTTAAACTATACATAAATGAATACTCTTATTCGCAAACACAAGCTAAAGCCTGATTGCTGATTTATAATTATAAATATTATTTTATATTACTATTATTTATTATTATGTGTATTGTTATGATACAGTCAATTCTTTGAAGATATATTGGATCTCTGCGAAGGTTTTATTTTATATTACTGATGTTTTATTTTATTGTTATTATACTTCCATTATGGAACACTAGATGGTGTTCTATCTGCAATAATTAGTTATGGTTAAAATAGATGATTAACATTTGTGTCAAAGAAGGCTAGCAGATTCGCTTCCCGGCCGATGCTATGACACATGGGAAAAAAATTGTTATCACATCATTAAAATTATATATTAAGAAAATCCGCAGCCATGATGAAAAATTTCCCAAAGTCAGAACGTTTTCTGAATAGAAGAGATAATGAACTCTTTAAAAAAAAAAAAACTGATCCAGCTAACATCAATAATCCAAATGTTTTGTCATTATTATTTCTCAATTCAAAGATTAATTAAATCTTCTATTGAGAGTAGTCCTTATTTATGATTTATTGTTTGCTTTAATTCATTCTGTTTCCGAGTACTAGTCGCTCTGTATAGTTAATTTAAGAAAGTCAAATGAAGTCTTCCTCTTGGCCATTTCTCAGGTTATATTCCAAATATAGAACTAAGACAATCTAATGACAAACTGCTAAAGAATAAAATATTTTTTAATATTAACATGCCACAAGAGAAGGAAAGATAGGCTCATTCATTTTGGCAGCAGTGGCAAATAAATTTTCAACAAAGTTCAAGATAAGTCATCGTTAACTAAGATTAATAAAAAGAAATTTGGGTGGTCAGATATTCTCTAATCTTTTTCTACAATTGGGTGAATTTTAGTTGCACCATCCCTTTAGATTTAGATTATTTTAGATAAGGTTAGTTAATAAGTACATTTAAACATGTTTTTCTGTATATTTTATTTAAACTTTTGGAGAACTTTAACTATGTAAATATTATTTTTTATCTCTGGTTCCATTGATCTTTGAGCCATCATTTCGTTGCATTGATACCATTGACATATCAGTCTTGATATAACATTTTACCATATAGTTAAATTTTACAATTTGAAATAACATACAGTTTGACGTTCTCTTTGTATTGAATAAAGATTTAAGAAATTCTATTCCTTAGGGTCGGGCTTTGTCATGAATGGTTAGAAATGCCAACTTTTTGGCCTTCAATTCATTGTTGGCAGTTTTATTCATAAATGTGCACTTCATAGTGTCATCCATTACTCTGATTTATTATTGTATAGTTCCTGTTAATAAAAATAAAAGGAGGGGAAGATGGTTTATCTGAACATATGCCTAATAAGCATCACATGATCACCATTTCTTATACTTGCTTATAACTGTTATTAAAATAGGCAACACTCTCTATACAGTATTGCTACTCAGTGCAAGCCAGAGTAATCAATGGATGCCAGAAGGCTTGTGCATAAAATCCCCATCTAGTGTCTACTCATCCAATATCCCCAAACTAGTTTCTGTCTTGTGGCCTTCGTCCGTGAGGAGCCTTGGATCTGAGAGCACTACATCTAAGCATCCAATATCTATCCTCAGACTAGTTTCTAGCTTGTGGCCTTCATCAGATCCAAGGCTCCTCATTGACAAAGGCCACAAGCCAGAAATTAGTCTGGGGATATTGGATGAATAGGCACTAGATGGGGATTTTATGCACAAGCCTTCTGGAAGTGGCAATACTGTATGGAGAGTTTTGCCTGTTTTAATAACATATGCCTAACTGGAAAAAAATGCATAAAATTCTAATATGAAAGTATCTTTTTTTTTTTATCCCATAGCATTGTGACTGTATAATGAAAGTATTTTATGCTTTGAAAGATGCTACTTTGAATTGAGGCATAAAACTGGAATAAAATAAGTATCATTTAAAGACTTCTCAGCAAATTTTGAATATAAAATCTAATATATTGTACACATGTTCTTAATTATTAATAATTATTAAATTGTTTTAGTCTATAATTTTTCTGTAATATGGTTTTCTACGTATATCATTTTTGTTTTCTGTTCTTTGAAAAGCATCGATGTCTTATTATAATAAACTGCCTTTTAAAAATGGTCACATGGAAAATAGATCTTTACCATAATTATTCTGTTTCAAACTATTTTTTCCCCATTTATTTCAACATAATTTATCTTCTTTTTCCTGTCATATTTGCACCATTTTATTAATATGTGTACAAGCAATAAAACAAATGCATCCAATTTCTCGGAACCATTTGAATTATAGCGTAATAGTAGAGATTAATATCTGGGTCCGTGCAATGAGATTTGATAAACTATATAAGAATTTTGATAACCCATATATTGGATGTGAAGCATTTTGTTTAGTGTTGATTGACTTATTTATTGCTTGTATTTGAATCTCTATAGAATTGAAGAGAGAATATCTATTGCCTAATTGGAGATTTTTAAATGATGCCATGGTAAAAAATTAACAATGGAAAAGATGTTGGAAGGTTTGAGAATATAATACAAACAATTATATTGGTTCGTGCATTTGAAGAAATATTAAAATAATTACTAGACTAAGTAAGTAATTATAAGTAATATACAATAAATTAATTAAAAGACAAAACAAATCTCCAAATATATGCATTTTAAAGGAAGATACATACTGGAGGGACGGACTCAAAAATAATTGGAATCATTCTCTGGTTTGTACGGCTGTTGTATATGCTTCAGCTATTACATACTTCTTGCAGGGACCCTTCTACATCAATCTTTCTAATGATATTGCTGTGTGAAATTGTGGGACCACATAGCAAACTTTTTTGTAAAGTGCATTTCCCATATTTGTTAATTTTTTTATAATCATTGAAATGTTTGAACAATTAACACTTTTTTTTTTTGACACAAATGACATTTTTTTTTCAGATTTAGTTCATAATGGTCAGGCATTTTAACTGCAAGTTCTGAAACATTTATATGATATGGTAAAATATAAACATCCCGTTTTGTGCAAAGAAAAGGGTGCAAAGTTCACCCAATAGTCATCTCTCAAAGCCTTGAGTGTGAAGCACTTTTTAAATTAAATTGTTTATCTATCAGTGGTAGTCACTCGATCTCACTTCATGCAATTTTTTTATAATTTCTCGAATGAAAAAATGTCTCAATTTTTTTTTTGCAGATTTAGAACTGAGGGGGAAAATGACAAGCATTAAAACGCATCACTTTGCAAGTGTTTTCGAACTACTTTGAAAATGACAAACTGGTTTAGACTGATGCATTGCATTAAACAGACTATACTTTAAAGTGATTCAATTTGCAACACCTAAAAATAAATTACAATTTTTTATTACAAAATTTTGGTTATTTTTGGATCCCCCTTTGTATGTATATGAGGGCTGCAGAAAAGGATTTGCTGAGAACTGGAGACCTTTGAGTCCTCCTGCAGGTCTTAAAAGAAATGAGTGGGGTAAATTTCTAATGTTCTTTCTACATGTTGTTGTTGTTATAGCTATTATGTATAAGATTTGGAGTAGAATTTTGCGTTTTTTATTAAATGGTATTGAAAATGAATTTTTTTTATTATCTTACTTAATCTCCAATTTGTGAAAAATAATAATGGAGCACAAGAGACTAGAACTGTCTTTGGTTCTAGAGAAAAATCTTATCACCTGATGTTCCTTTTCATCACTATCACTCATTATTCAGAAACCAACAAAATTTGTTTATGTAAGGCAGGTATCAATTAATTCATATATTGTACAGGTTCTGGCATCATTTAAAAATGTAGTCTGATCATACAAGCTTTCTGACCACAGTATAAAATAGATATATGAAATAAAAAAGAAAGAATGAAATTAATTTCAGTTTTATAGAGTAAATGGGTTCAACACACACAGCATATTAATCGAAGATTCCAATGCATTTAAAGGATTTATGAAAACTGATCTTATGGGAAATACAACAACATATAAATAATATTGTCTTAAAGATAATTAAATGGTGAATCCTTATAACCATAAACTCTTAAATCGATTAAGATTATGAACAAAAATTGATTTTTTAATAATGTCTCAAGTTTATTTCTTTCATTTTTCTCATATTGGTAAAGTACATAATTTTTTTTTTGAGAAAAAAAAAAAGATAAAAAGAGAAAGAATTAATTAATTCTTGTACTAAGCTGAGCAAAATAATAGATAATCTATTTAATTATGATAATTTAAAATAATTTATTTTTTTATCTAGCATTTTTGTGTGAAGAAAAAAAAGAAAAGTCAAAAGTTAAATTAGGAAAAAATATTAATAAGAATGAATATAATTAGGAAAAAGTAAGGATAAAAAATTTTTTTTACTTATATTTTATTTATTTATGTATTTTTGAAAAGCTAACAAAATGTTAATTTGGGTATTAAAAGGGTACCTAAATTGTTGATTTTTATGATGGATAGGGTTGGTATATAAATGGAGGGATAATCATTAGTGAAGTTTTTATTTTATTATTAAATTAGAGCTGTAATGCCATCATGACACCTGGCTTAACAAGCTAAGAAACTTTGTTCATGGCATTGTAGAGAGTGAAGCTGACCAGAGCAGCATTTCAGAGTTATTAAGAAGCTGCTAATTCATAGACTATTGTTTACCTAACATAGAAAAGCAGACTTTAGCTGAAAGTCTTACCATGATGGGATAAAACCTTTTATTAGTACACTGGTCATTAAAACCTGTTGCTATGTAGCCTCTTACTAATGCCAATTTTAGAAATGTGTTGTTCCTCTGAATTAATAGCTGATGAAATAAAAACAAGTAATCTTTCATCCGATTGTTCATGACGAACACACCATCTGTCCATGCCATCATTCCCTGTTATTAATGAAGAACAGTTTACGAAAGTACACTAGATGAAGCATTGAACTTTACTAATAGGAACTGTCCTGCAGATCAGTTATTCAAAAATGGACTCGAACCAATTTTTAGTCAACTATTGATAAAAAAATCAGAATTTGAAAATTCTGGATAAAATTATTTTATTTACAGTCAAAGGCCCTTATAATAAAAATTTAAATTAATTACAATTTTTTTCTGCTTAATATTTATAAGTTAGTGTTAAATATATTTAAAATTTTCTGTATTTAATACCAGTATCAAACATATTTTAGATTTTTTTATCTGCTTTATATTTAAGATTAGTGCTGTATGTCACAATATTTAAAAATAAATAAATAAAGAAGTTTGTTGATCTTGTTTAATTTTCATTTCACTTGATCTATGGATAATGGAGGTGTTGAAGTATTAAAGTTAACTAGATAACCATGTCAATTCTAATGTTTTAAAATAATAATATTTACTAGTGATTTTAGCATCAATTTGTAAATCTGTTGTTGTCAATTTCAGGAAAAATGTAAATAAGTGAATAAACAAATGGATTTTGGAAAATAATTAAGTGAATCATAAAAAGATCACTTAAATAAAATCAGTATTATTATTAAATATTACACATTTCAATTTCTGTTATTACAATCACCATAGCAACTTATCCATTATAAAATTAAATGTTTTATGTCTCATGTATGTTTGTTTATAAATCAGTTTCTTGGAAAATATTATTAAAAACATATGTAATATATATATATTAATTAAAATGCATTGAAAATGTAATTGAATTCTTTATTTCACTGTATCCAATTGTTTTCAAATTTTCGTGAACAGTTTTCTTGTAACATCGACCGAAATTTGAGTGATATTCAACAACCGTCCTGACAACATTAGCGTCATCAAGGGTATGCTGCAACTTGAATTCTTGTAATCTTCTTTGCCTAGAATGGACACGTTTATATTCATCTTTAAAAACTTGTTAAATTTTAAAATTTTAAGTGATTAATTTTTCAAATCATGGAAAGATAAACCCAAAATATATAACCATTCAATTTGAGCAGCTTGTTGATGAAGTTCCAAGAGATACAGCAAAATGTAAACAAAACAAAACCATCAAAATGCATCGTAATGCAAGTCAGCTACATAAAAAAAAAAATTCCATTGTTAAAATCTAGAATGTCATCTATTTATTTGTGATGAATACAAACCTAATTATGTGTATATGGATGTCATATTTCAGATCAAGGAATTTCACAAGATTGATTAATTCAATTTATGTGTAATATTAAGCAATTTAAATTTCACTTTCTAATTTGGAAAGAAAAAACTAGCATTTATTATTCACTTGGATATAACTGAATTTTGTCAATGAAAAAAGGTTCTCTTCATACATTATTACCAATGGAAAATGAAAATAAAGCTAGTGTTATGTGATTTTGCATTGACGAAGTACCTGTTGTTTTAAAAACTTGGATACATTTATATGCTTAAAAGAAAATATTAGAATGTAAACGCAAAAGTAATTGGATTCAAATCCACGATAGTTATCATTCATGCTTGTCTTCTCTACTTAAAGGAAAATCATCTCTATGCATTAGGATTAGAAACAAGGAACCAGGAGGTACGATGAACTAGTGGATAAAAAGGAGAAATGAGACTGTTCCTTTGTGGTATGATTTTTATGTGTATACATTTTTTGTTTGAAAAAAAAAAAAAAATGGGTATATTTTGTTCATATTTTATTTTATAACATAGGGTTAAATGATATATACATGTATTATTATAGGATTCACATGATAAAAAGGTCAGAGAGATTCATTTTTGTTACTATTATTTAAACTCTTACTGATGATATAGGTTAAATTGCGACCCGATATTTTCAAATATTTAATTTTTTTTTATATTCAAGATTTAACTCGGGGGATATTCGGATAGAGAAGGATTTGAATATAGTGGGTTTTATGTTAATGTCATTATTTAGAAATTACAGTAATGAGGATCACAGATTTTATTTAAAGTCTCAGGAAGATATTTAAAATCTCTTCTTCCGTTTTATGTATAGTATTATTGTCACGCAACGTACTTTTGAGCTTTATATACATATATTTTATTATTATTATTATTGATTCTATATCATGGTAGACTACCTAATACTTATATATTAAAGAAATATAGTATTGTATTTTTTTTTAGCTGCTTACGATTTTAGTCTATTGCAAACATCATTTGTTTGAGCTGTTATATTTTTTTTATTATTATTACTGTTATAAGTTTTTATTATAAACCAATACATTTAGAGTTGATTTAAAATTCGGTGAATCTGTCTACTTATTTCTGCAAGGTAATTTTTGGTCTTAAAGTTTGATCTTAGATCAAACCAATCTCGGTAAGTGAAATAGAGTTAGATGTACACATATTTTCTTGTACATTATTTATTGGGTCCGATTAGATATAAATTTTGTATTTGTTATTACATTTAAATACGTTTACTTTTCTAAGTCAATATTACTAGTAGAAATAATTTCATCAGTTCAGAATTGATCATTAATTTGATTATCTTGTCTGGTTACAAAAATCTTAATAGATTTTGTTCTGTCATTAGTCAGAATGATTTGTCTTAATTACTTTTAAACTTCTTTGGAGGGGGAATCATAAATTTTATGAACTAATATAACTTAATATGATCTTTGGTTTAGACAACTACCAATAATCATCTTATATAGTTTAATTGTTATAAAATCCATTTTTATAATCGATTGACTAGAAATTTAAATAGATGAGTTTTACTGTGGTGGGCAATCTAAATAATTACGTATTGGAAATCTTGTTATTGCCTAGAGTGACCAATGACAACTAGAATATTACACAGGTTATAACAGTTATCATTTATTGATACATGTTTTGTTCTGTTATAAATAATATAAATCATAAGGGCATTTCTTCATGATCTTTTATTTCCACTTATAGATCAATTTCGTTTATTTTATGGCGAATGTTGACTGAACAAATGTAAAGAGGTAGTGAGATAGAAGATCCATTATTATTGTTACAAATTAGCTTATTATTGTTACAAATTAGCTACCTGATGCTAGCCGATGATGACCATGCACAAGTGGTAATTGTTACAAAATGGCAAATCAACTTTGGGGCTTTTATAAAATGGCATTCCACATTTAGGCTAGATTTATTTTTATTATGAATGACATCTCAATTCTGAGACATACTAAAGTTTTTATATTATCATCTCATATTATAATCAATATTCCATTACAAAGTGGCTACCAAAGATTGGGCTATGTTTTATTCAGATTATATTGATCATTTTCCCAGCATCATCATTTTTATCATGTTTCAATATATGTTCATATGTATTTATTGATTTGTTTTAGTTTTTTTCCAGTTATTATAATTATTATTAGGTTTATGGATTCATGTTAATTTAAATGTAAAAATTGTGTTGTGGGATCTGTATTTTATATTATCATATCGGAGCTCATGGATTAAATTCAATTCAATTTAAATGACTTTTTCAATATGGGTACATTTTTATCTGAATATAAATTTATGTGTGTGATTTATATAGAAATATATTGTGATTATAAATACTGTAGATCTAAATAAATTTTACTTTCTTAAGAACAGATAAGAACAAAAACAGCTAGCTATTTAACCAGCTTTGATATATTGACGAAATCCTGTGACATATTCAACATAAATGTCTCTGCTCTAGCAGATGGTATCCAAGACTATTAGTCTATGTATTAGATTGCTGTGCCAATAACCAAGATTATTAGCATTTTCGTATTGTGAGGGTCCCATGCACCAATAGTAGCCACAATGAATTATTCTAAAAATACTTCTAGCCATGTTGCATGTATCAGTCTGCAATACTTTTGTGTTTGAACTGTTTTTCAGTTCTGGTGCTAGTAAAGGTTTCATAGTGGTTCTCAAAAAAAAACGTGTTGTTAACCATTTTGACAGAGTTTTAATCCTCATTAATAACAGTGTCAGGATGAAGACTACTGTCAAAATGAGGAATGGTATCTTTAATCTTAACTAGTCCACAGTCTTAATGGTCTTGTATACATGGTTCGAAGAGTTATTATCAAGAAAATGAGATCCCAAAACCACATCTTTTACATCTCTTGCCACAGTCCCCAAACTTGCAATTACTGTTCAAGGGGACATATTTCCAGGCAAGTCCTATGAATGAATCACCAGTCACAAAACTTAAGTGAAATTGCCCCAATGCATGAAGTGATTGGATGTAGCGGCTCTATTAGTGGTATTGAATATCTTGGCCTTGGTTGAACTTAGCTAACAAAAGCTTCCTGTAATATATATGTAGAGCAGATGGCAATTTCTCTTCAGCATTTCTTGGATGAAGAACCATTATCATTATTTATAAACCTTCTTATTTGTTTTCTCTTTCCCACTCCAAATCTATTTAGATATAATTTGTCCCATACCCTGAGAAATACTCAAGATAAGCAGTTGAGGATATTATACTGGGTTTATGATTGTTGCTTAGAGGAGTTATCAAGAATATTCTTTCAGCATTAAAGTAAGTGCTTAGAAAGAATTATTCTATATAAAATGCTCTTAGTTGTGAGAGCTCATTGCTTTACTATCGGAATACCACTGTATCATGTTCATCCAGTTTGATATAGTAAGATACAGCTGAATAAGGCATGGGATGCATATATTTAATATATTGAGATACAAAATATTGGTAATGTTTATGCATATGAATCCTGGTCATTTTAGCAACCCATCTATGATACGAAAAAAACATTTACCTCATCTATCCAATATTTATATTTTTTGAGCTACAAAGTTTGCAATTGGATATAATTATAGAAGAATCTGATATATTATCTATCATCTATCTATATTGCTCCTTGACATCTTTTGATTTCCATTTTGCTGTTTCTAAATATTTACATTTATGTTACACATTTTTTTATCTGTTCCTTTTTGTATTTTTTTTAATTGCTCCTGTCTTATTCCAGTTGAATCCAGTTTAATATTGTGTTTATCTAGCAATCTTTTCTGAACCTTTGTAAATATCCATATCATGAATTCCAATTGTCTTGTTCTGATTACATTTACTGTAAAATATAGTCAATATTCATTACTTCTCAAATTTTTTTATTACTTAAACTATTTTATCTCAATTTTTCTACAGACCTTTCCAACAATCCATTTCTGTAACTGTCAATTTCTTTTCCATTCTTTTCTTCAGTTGCCCAATCTCATTACTACATATTGATCCTTTTCACTATTACGTAATATATTCGTTTATTGATTTGAAGTATTCTAATCCTATTATGTTCCATTTATGATTGCAATGTGTGAAGATTATCATCACTTGTGTATTTCTTATTATTAATAAACTTAGATATGACATAAATATATACTAACATCTGTCTTATATATATAGGAATTTATAGTACCTTTCTGAAACTAATATGTAGTACAATGATTCTTAGTCTATGGTATATGTACATTTGGTGATATGCAAAGGACTTACAGGTTGCATGTGAAAGATAAACTACTTTTGAAAAGTTATATTTAAATAATTTATTCAAATAATGCAAAACTGACATTAAAAAAAATTAAAATTTTATTTCCATTCTATTGATTACCATCTTTGTCAGCTCATTGTCATAAATAAAATATCCAGGTTTATTGCACTCTAGATTGTATGCTATTTTGGTGTCATACTGTGCAATTGTCAGCACAGTGGCTTTTACCCTATTTTTATAAGTCAGTTTGAGTCTAATTTACGCTTAAAACTAGGTAACATACAGTTTGATATTAAAAATTGTATTTTACAAAACAATTTCACTCTTATTAATTTTAAATAAAATGTTTTTTTTATTATTTTGATTGTTTTTTAATATAGTTTTTTTTTTAAATGCTAATAATAATAATAGATATTTTGTTTCTAAATAAATTAAATATTTAACTTTTATTATGATAATTATGTTTTGGTTACCAAAAGACTAAAATAAGTATTTTTTATTTGAAACAGGCAAAACTCTCCATACAGTAGTGCCACTCAGTGCAAGCCAGAGTAATCAATGGATGCCAGAAGGCTTGTGCATAAAATCCCTATCTAGTGCCTACTCATCCAATATCCCCAAACTAGTTTCTAGCTTGTGGCTTTCATCAGTGAGGAGTCTTGGATCTGAGAGCACTGCACCTAGATCTTAGGATCTAATACAACTCTCTAGCAGTCACCTTTTATATCTACTTAACTACAAAACTATGAGTTTAAAATTGAAAACATTATTTTCAATCCAAGCTCAGTAGCTTATGTAGTCATATAGATCTTAACTACATTTTAGTGTCTTTGGTTCTTTAATAATCATAGCCACCACTATTCTATTAGGCAGGATTGGTATTAAACCACTAAACATCACATGATCACCATTTCTTATGCTTGCTCATAACTTGTTAAAACTGGCAATACTCTCCATACAGTAGTGCCACCAAGTGCAAGCCAGAGTAATCAATGAGCAAGTGTAAAAAATGGTGATCATGTGATGTTTAGTGATTTAATACCAATCCTGCCTAATAGGATAGTGGTGGCTATGGTTATCAAATAACCAAAGACACCAAAATGTATGGGTACAGAACTGAGTTCAGACCTTATGACAATATAAGCTAATGAGCTTGGATTGAAAATATTATGTTTTCAATTTTAAACTCATAGTTTTGTAGTTAAGTAGAGATAAAAAGCGGCTACTAGAGGGTTGCATTAGATCCTAAGATCTAGATACAGTGCTCTCAGATCCAAGGCTCCTCACTGATGAAAGCCACAAGCTAGATATTAGTCTGGGGATATTGGATGAGTAGACACTAGATAGGATTTTGTACACAAGCCTTCTGGCATCCATTGATTACTCTGGCTTGCACTGAGTGGCACTACTGTATGGAGAGTTTTGCCTCTTTTAATAAGTTATGAGCAAGTATAAGAAATGGTGATCATGTGATATTTTTTAATTGCCTATCTTTTTTTTTTTTTGATGCTGAAATTTTTTGTAAAAGGTGATAATAATAGAAAAATTTTGATATTTTTTGGATGGTACATAGAATCCAGAAGTTTTAGTGCTACTATTATAGAATATAAAATGTAGAAACATATATGACATTTCAGAAAAATAGCATTTGTGAAACTGGGAAAAAGTATTATTATGTAGTTATTATAAAGTCATAGAAAGATATGAAGAATTAAAATTCTTTTCTTCGATCTTTACTGCTTTGGGCTTTATCTTCAATTTTATTAGTCATTAATTGGGTCTAGTTTTTGCTTTTTGTATAGTGCATGTTTTTCCTTTTACAAATCTTATTTAATTTTTTATAACTTTCTAATAACAACTTTCTAGTTGAGGGCAATAGTTTGTACGATTTTTTTTTTGCTTGCTGAAAAGCTTTATTTTAATATAAAAATTGAACTTACATAAATAAATTGTTCTAAACTATTGGTATGTTGTTACCTTGTGATAAAATTTGACTGAAGCTAAAATCTTTAGTACCGGACTTTTCATTTCAGTATTTAATTTTTGAGAATTAGCAATTAAACAACTTCTAAAAGAATTATAGTTTTATTATCAACTAAATAGAAAACATTAGTATTTGGGGATGATATACTCAGTAGTTTAATGGCTAGTTATAGAAATTGTAATTTGATATATTGTATAAATTTTGAGATGTGATATGTTGATTAAACTGTAAAATGCTAAGCGACTTGTGTTGTAAGTCAGTATGTGAATGCAATTTTTCTAATTGATTTATTTTTTTTAATTTAGAAATTTCGAGGATGGTGCGGAGTTTCTTACTACGATACTTCTAAGCAGGAGGGATTAATTGGTCAGCAATACACTCCTCTTATGCCAGACAAACATTACATCGAAGAAGAAGTTGAAATAGATATTCAGTTGGGAGAATATGAACTCATTGATGTTCCTAAAGTCCCGGATTTTGATAATAATCGTCGGGGTCGTTTTGTTCATGACTTTTCACTGGTAATAAATTTGCGATATATATTTTATAAATATTTTTATATTATTAATTGAATTTTGTTTATTTAGAATCTAACAGGAATAGTGGATTTAGATGGAGGCCAGTGTTTTGTGATGAAATTGAATCGTTCTTTAGTTTCTCCTCCACGTAGCTTGATGGAATTTATGCAGAGACTAACAGTAAGTGAATATTAATTTTATAATAAACACTGAAATCACCCTTCATGATGTGATGTGATGTATTATGGCTTCTCCTTAAGCGAAGTCAAGAATATCTCAGCAATTATGCCCAGAGAAACCTATTAGCCACTTTCTTTTACATTCTCCACTCTAAATTTACCCATAATCTGCTCTATCTCATTTCCACAACATAATTTTTGTCAACTCTATAACCTTTATATCTAAATCCCCCTTATCTTTTCCCAAACCCAGCATAAAAACCAATAAATCACTTTCTGTATAATCACTCTTTTCATATTTATTTTTCCACAACTTCATTATATGTACCCTTTCTGTATTCAAACATTTACATTCAATTAACAAATGCCTAATATTTTCAATTCCTTCCTTACATAATTTACAAAATAAATCGCCCATATTTTTCCATTTACATGTATATTCTTTTGTAGCTAAAGATCCCGTTCGAGCCTTAAACAATAAACTACTTTCCTTACTATTATCATATATTAACTCACACCTAATATTCTGTTTATTTCTATATATATTTAAACTCTTTTTACTCTCCATACTATTTCTCCATCTCTCTAACTCCCTAGTCTTTATTAATAAATTTATTCTTTTATCCCACTCCTTACTACTATAACACTCAATAATCCTCTTAACACAATCATCCCATCTTTTGTACAAATATACTGATATAAATTCTTTATCCAAATCTTTTGCATACCGCATTACCTTTCTCACCCATCTTGTTACCTGCCCTTTACTCATAACCCAATTAAATACTATTTTAGCTATTCTTTTATTATCCATAAACTGCAATCTACCAAACATTTTCATTTTACTTTTTGCATCTCTCATATGAAAACTTGACCATCCCATTTCTCCTTGAATTGCCTCCCTTGAGCATGTCTTCCTACTTCCCTTTGAGCTTTTTCAAAATAATCTAATATCTTTTTACTAACATATAATGCATCATTACCATATGTTAACCCTGCTACTGCAACTCCTTTCCATATAATTCTAGCTACATCATATTTATTATATGAAAATACTGTTAATTTCTTTATCAATCCCTTTCTTTTCTTTGCTTCATTTATCAATTTTTTCTCCCATTCATCCAAATAATTTTTCTGATTACTTAAAATAATTTCCAAATAACTATATCTATTCACCACACTTGACTTAATATCTCCCAATAAAAATTCTACATCTTCTCTTTCCTCAGTATTAACCATCATTATATTTGATTTTTCTTCACTAAATTTAATCCCCATCTCTTTACCCACTCTTGCACATGTCCTCAACATAACTTCCATATCTTCTCTTTTTTCTGCACACAAAAATATATCATCTGCAAAAAAAAAACCTGACAAAATATATACTCCCTTACTACCTATTAACGGTATCTCTATCCCTCTTCCTACTCTTTCTATTGCCCTTTCCATTTCACTCAAATACAACACAAACAAAATAGGTGACATAGGGCATCCTTGCCTTAGTCCCACACCATTTTTAACTTTAATTGATTCTATATTCTCTAATTGATATATATAATAATTATTTTCATATAATTTCTTAATAATATCTATTAAAGCTTCATCCATTCTCAAATTTGCTAAACTTATCCATAATCTATTTCTATTTACTCTATCATATGCCTTCTCTATATCTATAAAACTCATATATAATTGTTTATCTGCATTCCTACTCATTTCCATAAGTTGTGTAACTACAAATAAACTATCTCCTATACGTCTATCTAATCTAAAACCTCCTTGCATTTCACCCACTACATTATTCCCTTCCATCCATTTTACAACTTTACTAGCCACCATATACGAGAAAACTTTATATAAAACTGATGTTACCGATATCGGTCTATAATTATTCAACTTTCTATGATCCTTACCCTTTCCTTTAAATAATAACCTTACTCTTGTATTACTCCAACTACTTGGGAAAACTCTATTCTGTGCCATTTTATTAAAACAGGATAATAACTTTACTTTTGCCCTATATCCTAAATTCATTACCATTTCTGCTGTCCATCCATCTAAACCTCTTGCCTTCCCACTTTTCAATTTCTTCTCTACCTCATTTAGGTCATTTTCTGAAAAACTAATATTCCCATTACTATAGTCTTTCATATTTTCTAAT
This sequence comes from Epiperipatus broadwayi, assembly GCA_028023455.1. Lineage (NCBI taxonomy): Eukaryota > Metazoa > Onychophora > Udeonychophora > Euonychophora > Peripatidae > Epiperipatus > Epiperipatus broadwayi. The sequence continues at coordinate 3,745,628 of JAQFVV010000025.1, read as the reverse complement.
ATTCTATCATTCACATCTAACATCTTTTCTATAGTCATTACATAACTATTTAAGATTCTCTCTAAATCTTCTCTAGAACTACACTCAGTTCCCTCATCATCTAGTAATACTAACTCTCTCTTCCCTACATTTCTCCTTTTAATATAATTCCAAAATTTTTTACTTCCATCTCTTCCACTTTTATTAATATCCTCCAACAATTTACTATTCAATTTCATTCTCTCTCTATAAATATCTATTTTAGCCAACTTCTTCTTTTCTAAGTACTTTTCCCATTTAACATTAATATCTTTTTCACTTTCCTTATTCTTAATAGCACACTTATATTCTCTACATGCTTCTTTTCTTTCTTTTACACTTTTACTAATTTTAATTTTTTTATTACTTTTATTCTTTTCAATATTCTCACCTAAAACCCTATTTGCAACTTTTTCTACTTCCTTACACCAATCTTTATACTCATCCCCAACCCACTCTTCCATTATTTCTTCAACTTGTATTTTATACTCTTCCAACTTATTCTTATCATTTACTCTCCATCCACATCTTTCACTATTATTTCTACTTTTATTTCTATTCTCCATCACATCACTAACCATTTCAATTACAATGAAATTATGATCACTAGTGCATACTTTTTCTTCATTATCAAATACCTTAATTTTTCATATTTTATTTATTCCCTCTTTCTCTACCAATACATAATCTATTGTGTGAAATATATTATTTCTGGACCATGTGTATTGTCCCTCATAAATATTTAATAAATTTCCAATACTCAAATTCACTTTCTGACAAAAATTCTTCAAAAGCTGTCTATTTTTATTATCTACATCATCAATTTCTTCAATATGTCCATTCATATCCCCTATAACCATTATTCTCTTCCCCTTTTCTTTAAAACTTTGTATATCCTTAACTAAACATTTGTATATGTTACTATTCCACTCCAATATAATTTGACTATCTCCAGTAGCTATATAAACTATAGCCACCATCCATTCTTGTCTATCCAACCTTATTTCAAACCACAAGTGTTCTTGACATTTAACAATATTTAAATATTTTTTTGATATAACACCACCCCTTTTTTCTTTTTCTTTTCTATTTATACCCTGCCATACCAACTGTTCCAAAATAGGTTCTTCTTCTTCTCTTAAATGTGTTTCCACTACTGCTAATATCTCAAGCTCTTCATTTTCAATTGTTTTATTTAATTCCATCCACTTTTCTGGTTTCCTACCACTTTGCATATTCAAAAACCCAATTTTAACAATTTCTTCTTTCCTAACTACTCTTTTATAAATTCTTTTAATTCTTTCTTCTCCATTACATTTATAAATTACTTTCTTACCATTAATTTTACAAACCCATTCCTTCTCCATATCTATATTTATATCAAAATCAAATTCCTTTTGCTTACTTCTTATATTCCATCCATTCTTTTTAATAATATTACAATTTAAAAACCCACCCCCCTTTATAAGTTTCCCGAAAAAAATTCTTTATAAATCAAACTCCCTAAAACTTCACTTCCTTGTTTTCCTAAATGCAACCCATCTTTACTATATAACTCTCTCTTTCCAATAAAACAATCCCACACATCCACAAACATAACATTATTTCTCTCACACAATTTTTTCAATCTCTCATTTATAGAACGTGCCTTATCTAACAAATAACTCTTGTCAAACCTTGGTAATAATCCAACTATTCCTATTCTTCCTTTAATCATAATCAAATTCCTAATCAAATCTACATACTCATCCATTATTCTCTCTGATGATTCTAATAAATTATTAGTCCCCACCATAACATATACATCTCTACTACCTTGTTAAGATATTTCAGCAACGCCCTCTGTGAATGAAGTCTGAACTTCAAACAGCTAAACTCAAAAAGATACCATTAAGATAATTCGGCAACACTGTGAATAAATATGAAGTTCAGACTTTATATTTATTCACAGAGGGCGTTGCTGACATAACATCATGAAGGGTGAATTTGAATGTTTTCTATCTATTTTTAGCTAGCGGTAGGTATTATGATATTTTTTAGTTTTATAACGTATAATATATATATAAAAGGTATATGTGTCATGAATGTTTTTATATTTCAATATCTGAGGTGTTTGATGCTATCAATTATTACAAGATGCAACCATATATTATTCAACTCTATATACATTCTTATATTAAAAAACTGAAATTTATAATTGAAATATATGTATTTTAATAAAATAAATGATGTAATATTCAATATTACTTATTAAGTGCAGAGATCATAAGTAATTAGAGACAGGGTTTCCACCTTTGAAATGTGCACTATACTGATCTTATAATAGCTCAATGATATCATGTTGAGCACTGAGGATGCTCTCAAACTAGGGTCGTAACGGATAACCCTGATCTTATTATTTTAAATGCGTGAAGGGCTTCCGGTAGTAAAGATAAAAGTACTGCCTTTAGTGTGTTAGAATAGATTTAGTAAGTGAAAGTTGTGGTCAGGTTATAGAATGATGGAGATATATATATGTTTGATTTATACATATATATCTGAAATGATAATTATGTATTTGTATTGTTCAAATCTTGTAGCTCTGATGAAGTCTGCTGGACAGTCGAAACTGTAAAAAAATAAAGAAGGTTAAGAAAATTACTTGCATTAAAGTGTATATGAGTGAAGTATTATAAGTAATATTATAAATTAAAATAGCGTTTGGATTCATGTATCTATATATTATACTTGTGTGTATATATATATATATTAAATTATATAAAATTAAAGTCTGAGTTGCTGTGTTCTTTGTATCCTCAAAAAATTAGATTCCATACTAAATTGTCATTCTTATTCCGGGGATTAATGGACTAAGACATAGCAATACTATAGATTTTAGTGCAATGAAAGGACCTCTAAAATAAAATATCTTTTAGTATGAGCTTTCTAGAATTGTTCCTCAATTCTGGTAATATGAAAAGTTTTGAAATGATTGTCTTAAAGGGTGGACAAATAAAAAAATGATATCTGTTATTTTCCCCACTATTTAGAATCCAAAAATAATCCCAGAAATAGCAGTGTAATTTTATGTTCAATCAACTTGGCTTTTATTTATGGTTTAATTGTGTGAAAAAAGGTTAGGAAAATAAAACACCAAGCAAAATCCTGTCTGGATTCATATTTGGAAAAATTGTCATTTAATAAAATGCATTAATTGTGATAATGTAATTCTCAAAGTTTTAATTCTTTTCATAAAACTATGTAATTCTTAAGCACTCGTTGACTCCAAATTTTGATGAAAAGGTATAATAAACATAAACTAATTATATGCACTGAGCCAACTTTTGGTAAAATACTGCCAGAATTATAGTGTTGAGTAAAGTTATGCATTACAGATGTGCTTATATAATTGACTTGATGTAATATATAAATGAGGTACAGTATGCAAATAAGGCAATTAGATATTCCATTTTTCAGACAATGGAACATATGAATCCTTTGCAATTGCCACATCTCTATGTATTTTTTTTCTTATTGTCCCTTTAAGAGAAAATTGTTCTTACATTGGAATGAGAAAACATGTGCCTCATGGTGTATTCATCATCAAGAAAGATCGATTTGTATTCAGTCTTGTCTTGCTCTATTGTACAAATATGCATATTGGGCGATTCTCATGGATTTATTTGCTTGAGATTTACCATAATACATAGAGCATCAGGAAAGGTTAGTACATGCAATTTTATAGACTACCTGAGGAGCATTCTTTACCAATGTCTTTAGAATTTGTTCAACAAATTATGAAGAGAAGATGCAAATCTAAAACTAACCCTATATGTTTTAGCGCAAATGCTACTAAGGTTATTTGCAATATGAGAGATGTAAGTAAAGCTTATCCACATTTTTAGGCATATTATTGTTTTTAACTTTATTTACATTGGTGTAAAGTTTCCCAACTGTTAATAAGTGTGTTATGATTACAACCAAGCCTTATTAGATCATTAAACGTATGCATTGATGTTCTTTTTATCTGCCTCATATTTGCATAGATTTTTGTTTTTATATAAGAAACATTTACACTTTGGACACAGGATGAATGGTTACCCTTATTTGTATAAATTTTAGCTTCATTTTATAGTCGAGCTCATTTTTATTTTTCTGGACATACATGTTTAGAAAATTGATCCCATTGTCTTCTTCAATAGACTATTCAAGAAATATGTAAACGACATGTTTGTATGTGCATCGGAGAATCAGATGAACAATATACTGCTGGAGCTTGAAAGTACATGCCTCTTACATGGACTATTGAAGTAGAAGACAATAATCATGGATTGATTTTCTAGTCATGTATATGTAGAAAAATAAAAATGAACTCTACTATAAAATGAAGCTTAAATTTATACAAATAAAGGGAGCCATTTATCCTATATGAAAAGTCCCAATAGAACACCAACTAACTGGCTTTAAATGTTTCTTATATAGAAACAAAAATCTATGCAAGTTTATGAGGCAGATAAAAAGAACATCGATGCATACATTAATAGGGCTTGGTTATAATCGAAACACGTTTATTAAAACAGTTGGGAAATTAATGCAAATAAAATTATAAGCATTAATAATATGCCTAAAGTGTGGATAAGCCTTCTTTATGTCCCTCATATTGCAAATAATCTTAGAAACAATTGTGCATTTAATACGTACAGGGTTAGCTTTAGATCGCTGCCTTCTCTTAATAATTTGTTGAACAATTCTAAAGAAAAGATACTAGTGGAGCGTGTTCCTCAGATGATCTATAGAATTGCATATACTAATCCTTCCTGAAGCTCTGTTTATTATGGAGAATCTCATGCAAATACATCCATGAGAATCATCCAAGAGTTATATTTGTACAATAGGACAAAACAAAAGACTGAATACAGATCAAACTTTTTTGATCATGAACGTACCATGGGTCATATATTTTCTCCATCCAATGTTAGAACACTTTGCTCTGAAAGAGATGATAAGAAAAGAAAATACAAAGGATCCACATTTCATCAACAAAATTGATTCATGTGTTCCATTGTCCAAAAAAATGGAATATTTGTCATACTTGCATGCTGTACCTCATTTACAAATTACATCCTGTCAATTATATAAGCACTCTGTACTGCATAACTTTACTCAGCACTATGATTCTGGAAAGCTGGCTCAGTGCATTTAACTAATTTATGTTTATTATACCTTTTCATCAGAACTCTTAAGTCAATGGGTGCTTAAGAATTAATTGTATAATTATAAATATCTCGTTTCATGTTGTTATTTAGATATTGCACATGTCTGCATAATGAAGATTAAAAAATGATATACTGTAAATATAAGAGGTTGAGTGGGCAAAAAGATTGTGAAAATGATTTACATGGCAATTCTGTGCTCTTATTCATGAAATAATATGGACTCTGTCGAACAAATCCTATAAATAAAATTTTTACTCTATCCTTTTAATTTTTCCCTCTATTTCTGGATAATTAGCACAGCCATTTACGAAAGACTAACAAATTAATTAACTTGACAGATAATAACTGTAGAAATCTTTAATTAAATTATAAATTGTCCTTCAATATATATATCCATGTATTTGTATTTCGCTAAATATTAAAATTAGTTAAAGAAATAGTAAACTATTTTTGACAATGTCTTTATCACCCTGTCGCATAGTTATCTTGCTTTAACTTTCAAAATTTTATTGATGATTGAAATTCAATTTTGAATTAATAAAACTTGATAGCATCTTCAAATGTTCTAATATGATTGCATAGTTTATAACATATTCCTGCAAATGTAATATTTTCATCTAGAAAACTAATGCATATATATGCGATTAAAATAAAATTTGACATTGGGTAATAGTTGCAATTTAAAAACCAAAATTAGAGGCAAATAATAATTATCGAGAATATGTAATTCTTTTTCCATGATTGGGATTTTTTTTTTGCCACACTTAATGTTTTTTATTATAAAGGGCATATCCATAAATATTGGAAGGACAAGTGGAGAATTTATTGTATAAAACAAATATCCAAAACATGACCTGCCACCTTTCTAGAGATTTTGATTTTTTCAAGTGAAAAAATAAAATAAACTGCATAATTGTTACATATCTTATGTTGATATTATTATCTGGTCTTTATATTATAAACAATTATTGTATCTTGTTGACTGTTTCAATAAAAACCTTTATAAATACTCAGATTTTTTTAATGATATTTTTGAAATGACTACTAAATCGAACTAATGGTAGAACTCTCCAATATTTAATATATGCTCTGTATTTATCATTTTGAGTGAGGCTCTCGGGTATTTTTTTTTTTGTAAAATATGGCTCAAGTAATGTTGCAGAACTAGATGTTATATCATACAGAATGGCTTGATTAGTAATTCAGTTTAACTGGGGTGCAAATAGTTAATGTACAGGAAGTCATTGTGATGAACAAGTTGATACATAGAATGTTTTTGACCAGACCAAGCAACATTTTAAAACTGTCCGGACCAGTTTAAGGCTAATGTTAGAAAATATTTAATAGTTCTGTAGGTATATTTGGTTATAAAGACAGAAATTAGAGAGAATTTGCAATAAAAAAAGTATTTTTTTTTTTACTTTTTAAAGAAAAATCCAATACAAAATCTTAGGTAAACATGGGTGTGACAAGAATCTCGATCTCAAGGTGGCCTTTGTCATCAGATTTTCAATTGGATGGACAGTTGGAGTGTGGAGTAGATTGAAGCCTGTCATTAAAGTATGAGGATTGGCTATCTTAATATATATCTGAGCACTTATAACATATATGTGTAGAGATGGTAATCTGGACCAACTGATGAATGCTGGTGTAGCATGAAATACGGATATTGGTGATTATTTATCTTTTCAACATATATGTGTTCAAGTGTATCAGTGTTATGAGATAGTGTGGAGAGTGGTGGGTGTGTGAAAGTCTGTTCTCACATATCCTATATATTACAATTGGATTATATTTTTGACTAACAGAAAATATGTATTTCAAGATTGTAATGTCATGTGATCATCATTTCATCCCTTGTTTACTAAGGCTTGCACTTGATGGCACTATTGTATGGAGATTTTGCTACTAGATCCAAGATTAATAATGATTATTAATTAGTGTCTTTTACGTTATATGTTGATGCATAGGAAGGACAAACTGTATTAAGAAAGCCAATATTAACTGCTAGTAATACTCCAGCAAATTTAGATTAGAACTTGCAAATTATTTTTAAATGTTAACAAATTTTGATGGTGGCTTTAACTTGAATAAGATCAATAAGATAGTGATGCTTTGTTGAGAACATCTATAAAGATAGCAGGAATTTTTAGAAAAGGAATAATTGACAAATGTATTTTTAGCTGAGGTGAAGTACTACCGTGTGAAGAAAAGGAGGACTATGAATGAATTTTAAAATGACCCATTTAGAATTAAAAATCTCCAGTTCTATAACCCCCCCCCCCCAAGTTAAATATAATGGAAAGTTGAAAAAAGAAAAATTTTTAAATACAAAATATCTTTACATTAATAATTTTTATTAGTCATTCATTAGACTAGAGATTATCCATTTAATGAATATTATTCCTATAGTGTAATTTTCACTACACCATTCTCAAGCAAGGTAGGAATTGGTTTCTATCCATTTTTAACACCTTGTGGAGGGGTATAGTGATAAACATGATGAAAGATATGTGAAAAAATTGTATGATCATATTTCTTTTTTACATGGCTAGTCATACTTTGCTCATACAATATGTCTTGAGTTATATGCTTATGATTACACCCCTCCAGAAGGTGTTAAAAGGTGATAGAAATGAGTCCCTATCTTGCATGAGAGAGTGGTGTAGTAAAAATTACATTACAGATCATCTTATATATAAGAAAAATGTCAGCTGTAAGAAAAAACAAGAGATGGCATTACTAGAAAGACTGATGACATCATGAAGCGTTTGGAAGAATTATACAAATAATTACGTAGTTTTAAAGAACTGGAAAATACAAAATGTCTCCTATAATTACAATAAGTGTTAAAATGCCAAGTATTTTAAATAAAGAGATCAAACGTGCAGTGCAATAGTTTCAGGAAATGAAGTCGCCATAGATACTTTAAAAGAAGTAAGTGAATAAATAGAGGAAGTGTTGGCAAAATTATATATCAAATTTCTAAATAATAAAGATGTGTCAGATAATTGGCAGAATTCAATATTATTTAAGAAAGGAGGAAAAAAAAGATAGAAATTATAGACCTTTTAATTGGCTGTTATATGTAAGATTTATTTTATGATGATTATAAATCTTTATAGACTCAAGCCAACTAAAATCATGTTCTGGATTAAAAGTTATTATAATTCAAATAATTAAGAGAAAGTTATAAAAAGAATCAGGATAAACTAGCACTCATGTTTAATTAAAGAACCACAGATTTTTTTGTTCTTTATGTTACAAATTGTGTTAGATTTTTGTTTTTGGTCTTTCTTATTGCTCATAATCTCTATTAATAATTTGTAATGTGTTTATTATCATTGTACTGGTTTATTAGCTTGCTCCGATATTTTATTTTGTAATTATATAACTAATATATTTTGTACTGCACCTCGTACAGCTTTTTAAAAACAAAAATAAAAAAAACCATTGTAACATAGTAATAATCATGAAATTGACTTTTGAAAACAAATTGTGCAAGATTAATTTAATATTTGTTGTATGTAATCCTTTTGAAAAATTATATATTTAAAACTTATTTTGCAGACCGGCTATTACGATGTTGACACAGAAGTTGTACGAGAAACAATGCAAGTTATAATGCCTTCAATTAGTAATTACGAAGAATTGGGATTCTATATTACAAAAGAGTGTGGATTATATCCTACTTATAAACTCAGTAAACTCGAGCTTAAATGTAAGTAGGACTCATTTTTGTAAGAAAAAAATATAATTTAATTAAAAACCCATAAATGTATTCATTTATTTTATTTTATTTTGTTCTAGCTATGCATAAAAGACGTGCTAAGGAGCGAGCCACGTTTAAGATGTTTGCTGGTCAGAATCCTGTTTATTATAATATTTTTTTCCCTTAAAAGCCAATTGGTTAATATAAAATTGGCAATGGGAATATATAAAATTGTTTTTTTATTTTATTTTATTTTGTATATATAAAATACTCTGCCCCCTCATTAATTTTCTGTCCATGTTTCACCTTAGTGGTCCATGTCTTCATTCGCACAAAAAAAAAAAAGAAAAAAAAAAGAGGGGCTTCAGAATTAATAATAAACTCAATATTTTGTTGAGTAAGATTTGCTTCTTCATTTAACTAAGATCATTATTAAAAAAAAAATTAACAGGGGAATATTTAAAAAAAAAAAAGAAATTTTTTTAGAAAGGGTGGGAATTGTATTTTGAAAGAGCAAAAGACAGGGCCAGTTGCACGATCCCCTATTCTATAGCTCATGTATAAAAGTATTCTGTAACATATAAGTGCATATCTTAGTCAAGATTTAGCAATGTGTGTTTTGAATATATTCCCGTGCTCAATAAATAGCCTTTTTAAAGCTGTAAGTTTTTTCTTTCCCCTCTCCATTTTTTTTTTTTTTTTTTTAAATAAATTTAGAGATTATTCTTGACATTCCGTAGATTTCTGTTAATATTTTTGTATAAAAAGTATTTGAAGGCCATAGACTGTCTTGTTCAATGGAAAACTTTTGTCTCCCACCTTTATGTATAAAAATGTATCTGGCATATTTTTATATTAAAACTGTAGTATAATACTAATAAAACTTTAAACCCTTTAACAAAAAGTGTTTGATTTAATTGAAATGAATTGCGGTTTAGTTTGAAGCATTTTTAATATAATATCAAAAAAGAAAGAAAACAATTTTAAATAAAAAAATTACTTTGATCTGATAATGGGGAGGGATACCTGTAGTCTTAATTACCTGCTTTTTTTCTGTATTATTTTTTGTTTACTTAGTATTAGATATTCTTTAAAAGTTTTAAGTGTTATTGAAAATTCTGTAATCACTAATTTGTTAACCATTTAACAGTTAAGCTTTTTTTTTTTAAAAAAAAAATATTTATTTTTTAATAAAGACTTCTTTTAATATTAGTATTATATTAAAGTCTTGGTGTTTCACTCTTACTATTAGAGATGATTTTGAATCTATAGTTTGGATAATATAAGATTTTGAAATTATTGTTAAATAGATCAGTATTGATCATTTAAAAGCATTTATCTGTATATAATTGTACATTTGTGTATTCCATTTATCTAGATTACTATACTATTAACGACACATATTAATGTTTAAATAAATCACTCACTGGTTTATGCAGTCTATTTCTAATCCCATTCTTATTCTCCATCTGTTCTTGACTAAACTTGAAGTCTTCTTCAGAAATTTTTTTTTTGTAAAAAGAGTTACTGAACAAGACTTCAAGAACAGTCAAAAAGAGAAAATCAAAGCATTATAAATAAATAAATCATGGATTTTAAAAGTACTTGTAGAAAAAATTTATGCTTCATGGAAGATCATATGAAAAACCCTTAGCGATCAGAAATTCATTGAAAAAAAAAAGTTCATTTACTTCTTGAGAGTTAATATGAAATTAGAGCACAGGAAGTGTCAAAGGCAGAGCTGCGAACCATGGTACTTGAGTTTCAAAATCCACCATTCAACTACAGCCTTATATTGCACAGAACCAAAGTTTATTTCATCTGAACAAATTTTTGTTGCATTTTTATTTGCATTAAACTTTATTTTGTACAATTTTGAAAGTAGTTTTTTGCTTTCAATTTTTCAAACCATCTCAAGAAATGGTATAGTATTTTCAAATGGCAGGCCACTATTTGTACTTGTTACCTTTGATAAGTTCTAATTTAACATTTAAACTATAACCATAGTATTTCTAAGTTTAGAAAATATTAATGATATTATGTTAACCGCATATTTAAATATTTAATGTAATACTCAAAATAGTCGCCATATTTTTTTAAGTCACTTGTACACTTTTTTCCCCGTCAGTTTGACTGTGAAAGAGGAAGTTTTTTTTTGTGTGTGTATATGAGTTTCCGAAACAATGAAACTTTTATTAACAATCTGCAATTATTCAGTAATGTTCTCATGAAACCATGTTCGATAAAGACATTGAATCAAGCTAGAGAATAGGAGAAGTCATCATTATCCAAAACTGAAATACATTTACAGTACAAATTGGCCAAATATAAACTTTAATGTTTTTTTTTTAAAATCATAAATTTTAATTCTTGTGGTAGCTTTTGGTGATATGCAGTTTTAAAGTAAAGTTTTCAATTTTTAGAATGGTTATATGCTACATGCATATACTTTATTGTGCCAAATGAGGTGCATTTCTTTCAGGTATTATTACTCCTACAGGTAACATAGATTATTATTTTCGGAATTTGTGTTTCCATAATTGAAAACCAATAATTTCCAGGGGGAAAATTATGAAAGTTGACTGAAGTCAATGTTTGGAATATCTTTAAAGGAATGTTAATAGAATCTCATTCATCTTATCTTACTTTGATATATTACACTAATTTACAACAATTTTTCCCAAAAAGATCATACCATGAAGATATCAAAAGCAATAGTTTTCTTATTGGAATAAAACTAACAATGAATGCTCTTCGTAATCAATATTTGTTTAAACAACGATCAGGAAATTGCTGATAAGTTTTTTGAGGTCTTTTGACAGTGTTGAATGGAAAAAAGATAAAGAATGTGGAAAATCTGAATTTTTACAAGATGGTCAAATGGTACATAGTCTCTTTTGCCAATTTGATGGTTGTAGAACATTCAGAACTTAGCAATTTAAATTTACAGATTAAAGTAAGCATCATTAAAGCAAAATTATAGATTTCTGTTCACAATGATTCTCTAAACTTAATAATAAAATTAAATGATATTGAGAAATTTGAACTCGATCTTGACACTTTTATACCAGCAAAGATTTTGGAATAGACAATATATTTTCAGAAAATATAGAGCCTGCTTGACAAAACATTCATCATTATTCATATAGAAACTATTCAAAAAACTTCAAGATTAAAAAAATAAATCTTAAATATCCAGTAAATCTAATGATCCCTAAACTAATCACAAATTGAGAATCAACTAGCTTTAGTACAATAGATTGGGTCAGGAAAGAGCAACTGTGAACAAATATTATCTTTATAAGTGAAATTAATTGATAAAGGTTTTCAAAATAAAGGACCATCCCTTTACTGATCTAATTTCAGCTTTAGGAATCATTTGGAAAAATGGTCTTCTAAAAGTCTAAAATGTAGGAATTCTAATAATTTACTATCAAAATGTTTTCTATTAGAAAAATAAAATTCTAGTGATTTTGAATACTATTCGCAACAATATCAAATATTATAGAATGACCTTTCTATATGGCTCACTTCCGCCTTCTACTTTTATTTATAAATTGTGGGTGATCCAAAATAGAGTGCATGACTTATGGTATTGATTTGACCTTGCAAAAGAAATCCTTGTTATAAGAAAACTTTTTTAATAAGGATGTGAAAAGTTTGGGATTTTGTCATTAATCACTATGTTTAACCTTTTTTTTTTTTTTTATAAACAATGTAATCATCGATTTAACTAATAACCTGAAATACAACTCTCTGCCATGCTTTGAAATGTAATCTTGAACCAGAGCCTAAGTTATTTTTCATATCTGACAAAGGTTAGAGTTAAATGTAATTTTCAGGCATAATATTGTTGGAAGATGGTATAACTTGTAATTATCATGAAAATAGGCTTAACAACAGTTGTATTTTTTATGAGAAGTAATTTTTACTGTCCGACAGACAAATATCTGAAAGTGTGAGAAGCTATGACAAAGTAGTTAACTTGATTATACCAGTGATATCTCTCATGGTACTGTGACCCGCAGGAAATCAGAATCTTTTTTACAGCAGTTGTACCTGAAGTATTTCATGAATTAAAATGAGAAACTACATAAAAATACACGGGCTTTCAACCACTAAAAATCATATGATCACTATTTCCTATGCTTATACTAGCTGTTAAAACAGTGACAAAATCTCCATACAGTAGTGCACCCAGCGCAAGCCATAGTCATTAATGTATACAAAAAGGTGTATGTATAAAATTCCTGGAGGGTTGCATTAGATCCTAAGATCTAGAAGCAGTGCTCGCAAATCCAAGGCTCCTCACTGATGAAAGCCACAAGCTAGAAACCAGTCTGGGGGTATTGGATAACTAGGCTCTATATAGGGATTTATATCCATTGATTATTATGGCTTGTACTGGGTGACATATCACTGTTTTACAGGGTCTTTACTTAAAGTCATCTAGATTTGGTGCATAATGTAGTTGTTTTACAAATAATGCTTCAGGAAATGATACAAAAGTTATGAGATCAAAAAAGATTTAAAGACATAACTTTAAAAAAAAAATCTACCAAAAAAATAGTTATATTAAAAGAAATATTATATGGTAATGAATTAGAAATTAACAATTACAAATATTTTGAATAGCTATAGAATATAAAAGATAGCCTTCAACAATGATTAAAATAACTTTGGTAAAGTGTCTTTAATAGAAATAATATATAAGTTTCAAAAGAAAATTTATTAATGAATGAGTTTTACTAGGTTTATTATAAATCGTAGGCGCCATAATAATTTGGTGAAAGAACAGATGCTCAGGAAACAATATCATTGAGCATTTTATTGGAAATGATAACAACAGATGGATAGTCGAAGTTGTAAACTCAATCCTAAGAGATTGTACCATGTTTCCCTGACCAGAAAGTAAACCTTAGCATGGTTTTTCAGGATGCTGATAATATGTTATATCCCAAGTATAAGGCCTAGTTGAAATTGTCAACATGCGATGGACATATTGAATTATAAAATAATGAATGTATAAATAAATATACTTGAATTAATGTTAACTCGGAATTATTTGGCAGGCAGATTCATAACTAATGATTTTAATAAACTTGCAAATACAATTTTATTTTTCATTTAACAAGACATCTTCATCCAGTCTGATATAACAATTCTTTTTCATCTGACCTCCAACTGTATATATTGTAAATAAATGAATATTGATATCTGAAAAGACTGAAACTTACTATTAACTGCGTGTGATCTTAGTTCACAAATTAATCCACCATAATATTAATATTTAAATGTCACTAATCTCAACAGCAAGTAAAGTTTTAATCTCGTATTGAATGAGAATATTCTTTGATATAATTATAATCGTAAACGTTTCATATTCAAGCAGTAGTAAAAGTTATTTATGTGCTATTGAAATTAGTAATATTGACTAAATGTAGATTTTTGTACTTGGAATGAATATATATTATTGTACATGAAAAAATAAGACATTCCTTGAAAATAAGCCTTAAGATATCTTTTAGAGCAAAAATTAATAAAAGATCCAGTCTATTTTCAGGGGAATATGGTAATAAACTAGAAAGTAACCATATAAGATGGGGTATTGAATAAAGAAGTTAGATGTTCATATAAAAAGAAAATTTTTCACATAACTGCTGCTGACAAATAAATAAATGCTTTAATATTAATATATAAGATATATTCATAAATGAAAAATAAATTTGTTTTTATAATGTTTGCAGAAATATCTCATTTAAAATCAAACTGATGAATATTCTAGAACAAATTTATTATTTTAAAATTTGGGATTAATCTCATTATCTCTAATCAGATTAATTTCCCTTTATTGGAAAGCAAAGTAATACAGAAAATAGTCGCATTATATAAAAAATCTAAGCTTGAGATAAAAGAAAGGAGGCTTTGAAGCAGTACATTAGCAACAAAGGATGTCCATGACTAGAGACAAAGTAAATGAAACAAGCCATCTAATTGGTTAAAAACTATGTATATATAAACTACATAAGTACAAGTATTTTTAGAATTTAGATAAAAAAAGTTTTAATTTATGTAATAACAGTAGTTTTCAATATATAGTTGTGTGTGTATTTATTACAATTAACCAAATATGTTTGGCTTCTAGTTTATTTGTTGTGAATTTATAACATTTTCATTAATGTAATCTATTTTCTGAATGTGTTTAACAAGTGACCATTAATGCTAAGAGTTCGTGTTTAAACAATTTGCAAATCATTAAATTGCGTAGAAGTTCATTCTTATAATTATCCACAATATTTTGATTTTTGTTGTGGAAGCAAATCATAAAATATTCCTCACTGATGATGAAGTTTGCATTGTATTACTATTATGTTTGTGATTTATATTTCACAAATCAATATTCACTTGATCATTTTTTACCTTTAGCATAGAATAGCTAGATATCCAATTATCAACCAAATACATCTGAAAAATTTTTAAACTTGCTTAGGAAATTCTCTATCTGAAAATTTTTCAAATACCTTTTAGTTTCGAACCCTGAGTTAGTCATGAACATGGCAATGGTGACCACTAAATTTTGAGGTTCTTTAAAAGAATAAGGCTAATCTTAAATATAGTATATTTTTGCGAGAATAGTTCCTCTTAATTTTTGTAGAATGTTTGCAAAAATAAAACGATTTTAGGATATTTGAAGAAATGTATGGAATCTCAGTCGATTTAAAGTAATTGCTATATAGGATTATTTGTAAATTATCTTTCAAATAAAGTTTTAGTTTTAAATTTATAATTATATGACTTAAATAAAAGGTACAAAACAAGTATTAAGGACAAGATTACACACCCATATTTTAACCCTTCCCAAAAAAACTGAAAATGAAACAAAATAAATACAACAAATTATTTAAAATATTGATTGATCATTACTAGTGAAAAGAAAACATGATTAATTATTTCCTAAGAAACTGGAAAATTAGTATTAATAAAGTAAACTTGACATGAACCACCCTAAATTAACATGTCAATGATTATCATTAATTATTTATTAACAAGAGATTATTTCTAGCCCATATATAAACTTTAAACCAGTTAACAGATTAATGTATCTTTTTTATTAAAGACACACATGAAATAATTCAACTTTATTTCTCTATTTTCATGTATAACATCTCTTAGATGTATTTAATATCCTTTATTCTGTGACACTTGAAATACATCATGGGGGTCATAGTCCTTTCATGTGTTTCAAGAATGTTTGGTGAAGTGGAGGTTATTAATTACATCTAATAAGGTATCGAGAATGTTTAAAGTTTTAACATAGATTATTAAAAATAATTTCAGTAATGGGGAATCGATTTGTAATGTCTTCATATAGTAAGCACTTTTCCATCTTAGCATGTTTTGTGCTGGATCTATGGTCGTTTGATTTAATGCAGTGAGAGAATGGCAGACTATGATAGAGTGATGGAATTTGATGAAAGTTCATGAATCTAAGTATATTTTAATTGTTCTTTTCCATCACTTTCGATGCTCGAACTTTTGAATAGGAAGTTGTGCGATTATTTTATTTTATTGGATCTATTTTTAGATAATATAAAAATAACAAATCAAAAATTAGATATTTTATAATCATTAGTGATTAGTTTTGCAAAAGGGAATTCTAATACTGATTGCAAAGTAATTAAAAGCTTCTTTTTTTTCATTGAAATAATGTTTTTCTTTACAAAATCATGATTATCTGCATTCAAAATGGCACCTCGTAATAGTTTTGTTTTGACAGATTTTTTGATATGGAAGATAATTGTAAAACATTTTAAGAAAGAAGAGTGCACATTCCTATGATTGAATTCATAGTTTATCAGATGGGGAAAATTGAATTTGAAGTGTCAGCTTATATACAGCTACCCCATGGACTGCAATATTTCTAAAATATTTTTCCAAAATTGGTAGTAATCAGTAGGAGTAATTGTTGATAAAATGATCAGTATTAGCAATTTCTAATAAAATTTGAGACGTTTCTGACTTGAGATACTGCAATGGGATTGGTTAAATATTTCATACTTGGAAGTGTACTTAAATTGTAACACCATAACAACTGTAAAATGTCTTGCATTGGTGGTCGAGAGGTCAGCGCGACTGCCTTGCACTTGCAGGCAGTTGCGGGTTCGCGTCCCAGCCGATGCTATGACACTTTAAAAAAAAAAAAACAACTGTAAAATTAAACTTTTTAGTCTTGAAGCAAATGTATTGTAATAAATTGACAATGTGAATGGAAATCATTTTTCCATTTCACTTGACTGCTACAACTTTATCTGCTCACAAAAGTCAATCCAGCATACATCAACCAATCGGAAAAGTACGGAAAGTGTTGCTAAATCATAGTAATCATCCTTTGCATTCTGCATCTCTGAATATATTATATTGAACAATTAATTGCAGCACTAACAGATCATTGCTATTAACAGTATTGCATTTGTTGGGAACATGAATACATTATAAGACTTAAAACTATAATGCAATGTCAATTAATCTTGGAAATTAAATGACTTGTACATCATTTTTGTCTGAATTAGTGACACAATGGAAATTAAATTTATAAAAGGGTAATACAATGGAATAATTTATTCATAAATGCTTTGGATTGGTTTAACAGTTTTACTGGCTACACTGTATTTAAATAATTAACTTTGTATGTTAAAATAATTGGTGACCTAAAATATTGAGCTTTAGTAATTAATCTTATTCACATCTAATAAACTTCTTCTTTGTCAAATAGAGAGTTGGCAAAAGAGAAATTTGACATGAAAAAACAAAGCAAAATATAGAATATATAGATTTTAATCTGTACTGCATTTACTGAAATCATTAACAGAGCAGCTATATTGAGGTTGTAATAAATATATATGATAGACTGCAAGAGAAACTGGTCTTTATAATTGATGTGTTGCTATGTTCAAACTCAGTTGTGATGTTTTGATGTCTGTAAAATAGATACGTTGTAAAATGTTTTTTTTGGATGTAGTGCTTAGTGACGAAGGGAATAATCAGACTTAAAAATGTAATTGAAAACTATATTCCTAAGATCTTGTAGAATGTACTTCATAATAAGTATTCTTGTTCAGTAAGCATAATGTAAGACTCATTTCAAGGGTTTTGATTAAAGGATTAATAAAGACACAGTGTCCATGATTATTCGTTTGTAGTACTTTGGATAGTTGAAACAGCTGATAGTAAATTTTACATACTATAGATTTTCAACTTATATACACATATGTATGACATTTTAATTTTAAAACTATACACAGTAGAAAAGAAAAATAAGGAATATAGAACCATTAGTTATGAAAAAGTTCAATAAGAAATTCAGAGAACACATTCACATACTTCTGCTGAAATCTAGTGGTAAAAACACATATTTCAATGGTTTATTCACTTTCTCATGAAAAAAAAACTTATTTTATTGCAGAAAAAAAGCATATGACCTCTTAGGCATGGTAAAATTGCCTTCATTATTAACTCCTTGTGAACAATACTGTCAGTATAATTAAGTATGGCGGTCACATGATAGTAAGTAAATGGAAGGTGAAAAGTCTTATAATTTTTTGAATTTTTATTAACTTTTTTCCAAGTGCAGATGGTGAGCCCACAGATAAGTATGGATTATTATACATCACATTTTTGAAATAGTAATTATGGATGAATTTTTATGTATATTCTCGTGCATTCTTCATTTTATGAAAGCAGTTATTTTAGATTCAACCTGTTACAAGCAAAATCATTCTCATAAAGTTTAGGCTCAATCTCTTTTTAGAAAAAGTTTTTATAAACAAAACCTAAAACATAATTGTAGAAACATTGTGGAGTTTTATTAAATATTCTTGTATCCTGCAATGAGATCCATTTTTTGAGTAATTCATATGGCATCTTAGCTTAAATCTTTTGAAAGAAGCTTCTTAAATCATGTACAATCAAAAATCTTTGCTCCTTACATCTATAGTGACAAGTGTTCAAAATATCCATCAGTCAAAGTAGCAGTAAAGTTAATATGAATATTCACCAATTTTTGATGTAAATTTGAGTGACTGGTTTTGAGCCTTATACAATCAATGTTCGGTACACTATCACAAAAATAAAAATGATGTGCCATCCATCTATTTTGGCCAATATTCTACAGGTTGTCTTTCAAAGGATGGCATGTTATGTGTCTGAAATTTTTAGTCTTGTCTTTTTTCTTCTATTTATTAGACTTATTATTGAAAGTGTACTTGTTTTTAGATTCGCTGTTTAGAGAAAAAGAATGTTCTGATACTTTAAATAAATCAATGATCCTTCAATCAAGGGATTATCTTGTATATAAAAGGAAAATAGCTGTAAATAAATGTGAAGTAGATCTCTCCACATCTCGATAGAATAATAGTAAATAAAATTGTGCTCACCAGGCAAATTATTAGGTAAGGATTTTTAAATTTTTTATTTATTTAGCCCATTAACTGACCAAGAAATGGATGATTGTGGGTCACCTCCTTAAATAATTTTAAACTTTTTTTTGAAAATCGGAAAAATGTCTAAACTTGGATATCAAACCTTTGATCAAAGAAATTACATCATGAGACTATACTCGTAATGAATACTTGTATTTCCTGTTAATGATATCCCCACAAAAATTTTGATGAGAAACTTCATACATTAGAGCCACCCAGTGCAAGCCATAGTAATCAATGGATGCAAGAAAGTATGCATAAAATCCCTATCTAGAACCTAATCATCCATTATTCCTAGACTAGTTTCTAGCTTGAGGCCTTCATCAGTGAATAGCATTGGATCTGGGAGCAGTGCACCTTAGGATCTAATGCAACTCTCCACCATTACTGTATGGAGAGGGCAACTTTTAACAGCTTGTGTAAGCATAGGAAATGGTAAACATGATGTTTGATGGTTTAATACCATTCCTGCCCATGGGATGATGGTGATTATATTGAACCAGTATAGATACTGAACTGGGTTCAGATTTATATGACTATACCAGTAAATGAGCTTGGTTTGAAAACATCAGTTTTTATTTTGGACTCGTAGCTTTATAGCTAATTGAAAAGAAAAAAAAGGTCACTGGAGGATTGCATTAGATCCTAAGATTTAGATGCAATGCCTTCAGAACGAAGATTCATCACTGAAGAAAGTCACAAGCTAGAAACTAGTCAGAAGATGTTGTATGAATAGACTGCGTCCATTGATTACTATGGCTAGCACTGGGTAGCAGTACTATATGAAGAGTGCTAGGTCATACATAAGATTAGTTGGATTTTAGTTTTGCTATTCAATTTAGGTGAGAGAGTATTTGAGAAAGAGGTTAACATTTGAGGTATAAGGTTAGGGGAACATGTGTTTATTGATTGCCATAAAAAAAGTTTTTATTTTGTATAAAGAGGTTTGAAGAGTTTATATCCCACAATATATATATATGATTGTCAGAATGAAGGAAATTAGACTTACTTTGGTAGTGTACAATATGGAATAAGGTTTTCCATTTGAAATGCTTAAATAAGACTAGGAAGGATGTAAAAGATATATGATTGTGTAGATCATGTGTAAATGTGATGAGGTGAAAAAATGGTTTCCAAGTATAGATAGTTAAAAGAAAAATTCAGGGGAAATGAGAAAAATGTTGCTAAGGAAGATAGAATAGTGTATATGTTTAGTGGAATGACGAGATATGGATGACAAAATAAATACTGGAGATAGTTAGGCAAAGATTAAGTAAGATAGAGGAAGAGGTAAAAAATGAAGTAAAATTAAAGATTGTAGACATGAAGTGTGAACAGATCAAGGAGGTCCAGAAGGTGAAAGTGTTAAGGTGAAGTAGGGAAAGTAAACTATGAGACGGTCTTGATAGGGAACTCACTAATTAGAGAATGTGGAGATGTAATTATGAGGAAATAATTATGTAAGAATATGTTTGCCTGGAGCTAAAATTAGAGATATTACAGATAAGGGAATAGAGATGTTTGTTATGATAGGGACAATTTGTCAGAGCTATCTGAGAGAATAATGGATGAGTACAAAGAATTGATTAGTAATTTGAATAAAATTAAAGGAATAGCAGGAGTAGTTGGATTATTACCAAGATTCGAAAATAGGTGTATGGTAGATAGGGCGATGTTCTGCAAATGAGAGATTGAAAAAATTATGCAAGAGAAATAATGTTTCGTTTATGAATGTGTCAGATTTTTTTATTAGTAAGAGGAGTTATATAACAAAAGATGAATGGCATTTAGCAAAACAAGGAAGTGAAGCATTAGAGGGTTTGATTTATGAAAAATATAGTTTGGGAAACTTATAAAGGGGGTAGGGTTTTAAATTACAGTATTATCAAAAAGAAGGTTAAGAATGGTCTGGATGGAAGAAGTAAAGAAAGGGTAACTGATTTAGATATAAATGTAGATGTAGAAAGGAAATGGGTTTGTAAAATTAATGATAAACAGGCTAATTACAGATGTAATAAAGAAGAAACAGGCTAAAGAATTTATAAAAGGGTAGTAAGAAAGGAAGAAATTGTTAAAATTGGATATTTGATTATGCAAAGTGGTAGGAGACCAGAGAAGTGGTGGAATTAAATCACTTAAAAACGAAGGGCTTTAGGTATTAACAGTAGTGGAAACACATCTAAGAGAAGAAGAACCTACATTGGAAGATTTGGTATGGCAGGTGATATATAGAAAAGAAAAAGTAGTGATGGTATAGGAGTTATGTCAAAAAAATATTTAAATACTGTAAAGTGTCAAGAACATTTGTAATTTGAGATTGCATTAGGAAGACAAGAATACATGGTTGACTAGTTTTTTTTTTTTCAATTGGAGATAGTCTAACTATAATGGAGTGGAAGAAGTGGAACAGCAGCATATATGAATGGCTAATTAAGGATATATAGAGTTTAAAGGGGGGAGGGGTAATGGTTATAGGGGATATGAATTGGCATATTGAAGAAATTGATGATGTGAGCTACAAGAATGGACAGGTTTTGAAAATTTTTTGTCAGAGAGTGAATTTGAGCATTGGAAATTCATCAGATATTTATGAGTGACAATACACATGGCCTAGAAATAATATATCTCGCATAATCGATTATGTATTAATAAAGAAAGAGGGAATGAATAAAGTACTATGAATTAAAATGTTTGATAATGAGAGAGTATGTAATAGTGATCATAATTTTTTTATAATAGAAATGGTTAGTAATGTGATGGAAAATAGTATTAAAAGTAGAAAGGATAGTTAAAGATGTGGAAATGAATGATAAAAAATAAATTAGAAGAATATAAAAAAACAGATGGAAGAGTTTTGTTTGGGATGAATATAAGGATTGGTGTGGTGAAGTAAAAAGTGGCAAATAGAGTTTTAGATGAGAATATTTAAAAAAATAAAAGTGAGAATTAGTAAAAAGAAAGGGGGGAAGCATGCAGAGAATATAAATATATTAAAAACAAAAAGTGAAAAAGATGTTAATATTAAATGGAAAAACTAAAAAAGAAGTTGGCTAAAATAGATAACTATATAGAGAGAATGAAATTAAATAGTAAATTATTGGAGGATATTAATAAAAGTGGAAGAAATGGGAGTAAAAAAATTTGGAAATATATTAAAAGAAGGAATGAATGGCAGTGAGAAACAGTATTACTAAATGATGATGGAAAAGGGTGCAGCTCTAGAGAAGAATTAGAGACAATCTTAAATAAGTACGTAATAGATGTAGAAAAGATGTTAGATGTGAAGGACAGTGATATCAAACATGAAAGCATATAGTAATGGAAATATTAGTTTTACAGAAAATAAATTGAATGAGGCAGAAAGAAATTGAGAAGTGGGAAAGCCAGAGCTTTAGATGGATGGGCAGCAGAGATGGTGATGAATTTGGGAAATAGGGCAAAAGTAAATATATTTTAATAAGATGGCACAGAAGACAGAATTTCCAGATAGCTGAAATAGTACAAAAGTAAGGCTATTATTTAAAGGAAAGGGTAAGAACCATAAAAAGTTAAACAATTATAGACCAATACCAGTAATATTAGTGTTATATAAAGTTTTTGCATGTATGATGGCTAGAAGTGATAAAATGGATGGAAAAAAAATACAGTGGGAGAAATGCAAGGAGATTTTAGATGGGATAGGTGTATAGGATACAGTTCATTTGTAGTCACACAACTTACAGATATGAGTAGGAATACAGGTAGACAATTATATATGGTCTTTATAGATATAGAGAAGGCATATGATAGAGTAAATAGAAATAGATTATGGGTAAGTTTAGTAAATTTAGGAATGAATGGAGCATTTGTATGAAAATAATTACATATCAATTAGAAAATAAAGAATCAAAGATAAAAATGGGATGGGACTAAGGCAATGATACTTATGTCACCTATTTTGGTATGTTATATTTGAGAGAATTGGAGAGAGCAATAGAAAGACTAGGAAAAGGGGTAGATATTTGCTGATGATATCTTCTTGTGTGCAGAAAGTAGTGAAAATATGGAAGATATGTTGAAGATGTGCACAAGGCTGGGTAAAGAGATAGGGATTAAATTTAAAAGTAATGATAAATGTTGGGAAAAGAGAAGAAAGAGAACTTTTATTGGTGGATATAAAGTTAAATGTGGTAAATAGATATAACTATTTGGGAATTGTCTTAAGTGATCAGAGAAATTACTTGGGTGAATGGGAGAAAAAATTGATAAATGAAGCAAAGAAAAGAAAGGGACTGATAAAGAAATTAACAGTGTTTTCATATAATAACTTATGATGTAGCAATAATTATATGGGAGTTGCAATAGCAGGGTTATCTTATGGTAATGATGTGTTTTGTGTTAGTAAATTGGTGTTAGATTGCTTAGAAAATGTACAGAGAGGTATGAAGGCATGCATAAGATGTAGATGTATGGATGGCAAAGGGGGCAATTCAAGAAGAAATGGGGTGGTCAAATTTTTTATATGAGAGATGCAAAAAGTAAAATGAAAATGTTCAGTCGATTCCAATTTATGGATAGTAAGTGAATAGCCAAAATAGCATTTAATTTGGTTGCAAGTAACGGACAGGAAGCAGGGTGGGTAAGAAATGTAGTATGGTATGCAGAAGATTTGGATAATGACTTTATGCCAATATATTTGTACAAAAGATGGGATGATTGTTTTAGAATTGTTGAGTATTATAGTCACAAATAAAATGGGATACAAGATGATTAGGTATATTAATAAAAAAATAAGGAATTGGAATGATGGAGAATTGGTATGGAGAGTAATTTAGAAGTAAACAATATTGGGCGTGAGTTAATTTATGATAATAGCAAGGCAAAGTAATTTAATGTTACATAAATGGAGGAATATGGGTGATTTAGTTTGCAAGTTATGTAAGGAAGGCATGGAAAATGTTATGCATCTGTTAATTGAATTGTAAATACTTACACGCAGAAAGGATACAAATAATGAAGATGTAAAAGAATAAATATAAACAAAATGATTATACAGAAAGTGAGTTCATGGTTTTCATTCTGGGTTTGAAAAAAGATAAGGGGGATCTAGATATAAAGGCCATAGAGTGTACAAAGATGATGTGGAAATGGTAAGGAGCAGGATAGGGAAGGATATGGGAAAAACTTAGGGTGGTGAATGCAAAGGGAAGGGAAGGTGGTCTGGGCATAATGGCTGGGAGATTTCTGACTCCAATAAAGAAGCCACAATGCATTACATCACATAGTTTTAACAGCTTGTGTAAGCATAGGAAATAGTGATCATGTGATATTTCGCAGATAATCAGTATATTTTTTTTGATTTTATTTGGATTCATTTTTGATTCATGATATTTGATTGAGACATTGGATACCTTAATGTGGCATTTCTGTATTGTCTTTCTTAAACCTGCTCGAATAAAATAGTGCTAATATAAGTACAGTCTATCAGCTTTATTGTTATAGCATATATCATTTAGCAAAAAAGAAAAACTAATAAATAAAATATTCAAAATCAAAAAAATAATATCACTTTGCAAAAAATATATATTTATCAAAACAATATCAGTTACTTAATAAATTTATTACTGACAAATAAAACATGGAAAAATGCCAATACTCCATAAAGATCGGCATTTTTTAATTTACTGTGGGTGTATAATAAATATTGCTTTTTATTTCATATATATTTTATGTGCCAGCTACCTTCTGTTTTGTTTTATTTATTACGTGTTTTTTATTGCAAAATATATTTTCATCATATTTTATATATAGTTGTAACTAACTTTTTTTTTACTCAGTGATGAAAGTTTATTCATCAAAAGAATACAGTTAAAAAAAAGTTTACGAAGAAGTGATTCATGATAAAATGAAATTCAGGAACAACATGGTGAAAAGGGAAGGATACATATGAAAAGGGGAAGGGATGTGGAAAGGGTATGTAGTCCAGGCCAAGAAAAGTCTTAGGTTGCAGGTCTGAGTCAGATGTTGAGCGAGCGATTGCACGGATCACAAACATTTAATTGGAAGAGTCCTGTGACACAAAGGTTATAACAGTAACTTCAATAAGAAATGGAGACATTTTGGAATAAAAATAGATTTATTTACTAAAACCATATCAGATATGTACTTGTAACAAAAAATACATTCATGGCACAAAGTGCATGAAATAATGCCAATTGATAACAAATGCCCATGTTTATTCTTTAATTTACAGTAAGTATACATTAAGTATTTCTATTATTTTCATATACATTTGAACATGGACTACCTTCTGCTTTCTTTTATTGTATATTTTTCATTTATGATATATGTTTTCTTCATTTTATTTTATATAACACTTGTAACAATAAATCCAAGAATAAATGCGAACTTCACGATTTCAAAAATAAATAGATTTTCATTTCTGTGTACATTGTCATCGCTATATTTTTTTGCTAAATAATTATAAATTTTGATAGGTTATCTTTATTGCAAAGCATATTTTCTATATTTTATTGTTTTAATATATTGTAATTGTAAATTCAATATTAAATGTGGACATTTGTGTTTTTATCATTTAGTTTACCTTTATGCTGAATATTATGTAGTTCTATCCAGCAGATAGACTATTCACCAATAAAACTGAAAAAATTTGTTTTAATTGAATAAATTATTTTTAGACAAGATTGGTCTAAGAGACTGTGGGATATTATTTTATCTTACTTTTAATAATAGTAAAAAGTCATTCCAAAACTATTAATTCAGAAAAACAAAACAAATTATTACAAAGCGTATTCATATATTTAAACCATCAACATTATATCTTTGGGTGTAAAAATATTATATAGGTACCCATGTAGTACATGAATTTTGTTTTCTATATATGGTTTGGTTAGGGACACGATAGTTTACTATATTTAATAACAATAAAGAGTGAATATAATTTGTATAATAGTAATAGTAATATAATTAATTAGTATGTCATAGAAAGATACATTATGAATGAATGCATTTAAACGCCCTCTATTCATCATCAATAGTATTCTCTTTCATGAACAGGTCCAGGAATAGTCACATCATCCATTTTTCCATTACATTCCTCGTTGCCCAGCTCTTCAATTCCACTTAATTCTTCCTATCTTTTATATCGTCCAAAAATGTCAATCTCTTCCATCCTTTTTTTCTTACTGCCACTTACCATTTCTTCCAAAACATCTTTCATTAAACAATTTATTTTTAATATTTCTCTTTCTTTGATTTCCTCAATCTTTTTTATTTTATTTACTCTTTTCAAAACTTCATTTGTTATTTTATTCATCCAACTGATTTTTTACATTCTCCATGTCCACATCTCAAAAGCTTGCAATCTGGTCCTAATTTTATTACTCATTGTCCATGTTTCACAACCATACATTAGTATATTCTACATATAACATTTAATTAATCTTTCTTAATTCTCTCTTCAAAGATTCACAATATTTTTTTTTTTTTTAATAAATGCCTCTGTTGGCAATGCTAATCTTTTAATTTCATCTCCATTCTCTCTCAACAAACTACTGAGATATCTAAATCCCTTTACCTGTTGAGCTATGTTATCATGGATTTCAGTTTGTAGTCTTTTTGTATTTCTCCCAACCCATAAACACTTAGTCTTCTCAACATTAATCTTCATTCCACATCCTTTTTCCAATTTATTCAACATATTCTGAAGATACCTTTCATCATCAGCTATATGAGCCATATCACCTGCAAATCTTAGACATTTTATTTTACCTCTAATATTTGCTCCTTCACAGTCTAAATAACCATTAATTCTAACATGTATGGAGATAAAACTATTTATTTTAAAAAATAACATTTTAAAAATGTTAATATTTGCAAACTATAATTTATACCAAATGAAACAACTATCCAAGTTTTTGTTGTTACCCAGTTTAAAAAATAATCATTAAATTATGGCATATTAGAATAGTCTTAACAAGGGATCAATTGGAATTACTCTGGGAAGAAATGTAAAAAAAAATAATTGCAGTACTCTTGGTATATATAGTAATCAAAAATAAAAACATGGATGCTCATTCTAGTTATACTTAACACAAATAGAAGTTAGATATATTGTTTTCATTAATATAGCAGCAAAAGAAAGAGAAATAAGCTTAAAATGTTAAATTGTAATTCTTATTTGATAAGGTCATGGAAATTAACTTAAAAGTATAACTAAGACAATTTCTAAACATGAGCTTACTTTAATGAATAATAACTTTTGTAGGGTAATTTTCATTACACCAATCAAGCAAGATAGGAACTGGTTTCTTTCCACTTTTAACGCTTTGTGGAGGGGGTGCAATTTCCTATTTATATATAGTGAACAATGATAAAGATATGTGTAAGGACAACTGTTGAGTGCTGGTTCAGCATGAAATGTGCATCTTGGGAATCATAGATCTTTTTCACATGTCTTTGGTCACATATTTATAATTATATCCCTCCACAAGGTGTTAAAAGTGGATAGACACAAGTCCCTACCTTGTGTAAGAAATATTAAATGAATAATCTCTAGTATAATGAATGACTAATAAAAGTTATTAATGAGCACACTACGCTTTTATTGCTTCTATGTTTGGTAGCATAACACCAAGAATACTATGAAACCTGAAGAAAATGTATCTTCGTAGTGCATTTATGTGAATAAAACTATTTGTTATATATTTTTATTTTCTATTATTTTGTTTTATATGTGCAAGTCAAAGTTAAAAAATGTTGAGCAAAATTGCATGCATTTAAAGTGAATCTCATATAAAATTTTAAATATATTCACTAATTTTTGGTAAAATTGTTTGCAAAATCTAAAAAAAAAAATTCTCATCAAGAATACATATATATGCAAAATTTCAACTAAACCATAAATTGGGATATGAGTGAAAATTGAGTTACAATATTTTATCTAGGCAGAAAGCCTAAAAGCAAATTAAATAAAAGCATGCCATATAATGATTGAATGAATGAGAAGAAAACAATCAGATCATCATCATCAGCATTATCAAACCACTGCAGAATGAAGGTCTCTCCAAGTTCAATCCATCTGAGATATACATGTAATACAAATTTAAGACAGTTTTATCAACTATAATGGCTTTGAGAAGAAAATGACAAATATATATGTCATGAACACAAGGTAAAATGTTAATTTTTATTAGCAATTTATTAGACTAGAGATCCATTTAATGAATAAAATTTCTGTGTGATTTTAGTGAAAATTACACTACAGAAGTATTCATTGAATGGATGATCTCTAGTCTAATGAATAACTAATAAAAATTAATATATTTCCATTGAGTGACTTGTGTCAAAGTTGTAAAGGTAGTAAGTTTGAAACTTATCAATTAAACTACTAATTTTCTATATATATATATGTGTGTGTGTAAAATAAATAAAATGTCCTGTTAATTAAAAACAAAATTGTAATTATAATTGAAATAATAAATTTAACGGTTTACAAACTATTACAAACAATCCTTAAATCCACAGAAGTACTTTGGTTAATTTCTTAAACCTCCCTCAACTGCCATTAAATTAAAAAAAAAAAAAAAAGAAGCAAACATCATCAATTCAAATCCCACGAATCTCGTATTTTAATGTTGGAAGCTTGTCGATTTATTAAATGCGTTTTATTCCTGTTTATAAAAATTGCCTCTTAAATTTTCTTTTACAATGGTTTCTCTCTTCTTGAAGAATTTTCAAAATCAAATTTAAATTTATATTTACATGTTTTTTTATGATCAAAGAAAACTGAAGGAGACATTAAATCACCATTATTTTTACTTTTTACACGCTTATATAACAATTCATGCTCCTTCAATCTTCTCAATACTGCACCTAGATTCATATATATATGATAGCATACAATCACAAAAAATTTGATATATCACATTACTTTTCTGCTTGACAGGTATGACATCCTTATTGTTTGGAACGTAGAATAAAACATTAAACACATTCTTATATAAATCCTTAAAAAATTTCACTTGTGGATTTGAAATAAATAAAATAGATATCCATTGTTTACTATTAATCTTCATTTCCTTTAAATTATTATAACTTTTTTTAAATTGACATAAAGTATTGTTTATTTGTTCCATTTTATAACCAACATCAAGCAATTCTTTGGCAAATATTACAATATTTTTCAGTTTATCACTTTGGCCATAATTTTTCATTCCGAAACATAAATAAATCTAAAACTGAACAATAATAAATATGTGTAAGAGATTGTGATCTGGACTAACTGAAGAATGCTGGTTCAGCATGAAATGTGCATCTTGGGGATCATATATCTTTTTTACATATCATTGGTCCTATGTTTATTATTATACCCTTAACAAGGTGTTAAAAGCAGATAGAAAATAGTCCCTATCTTGTGTGAGAGTGGTGTAATAAAAATTACACTACAGAAATATTCATTACAAAGTATCTGCAAATTGTATATTTTTGAGTGATGGATAACTAAATATACATTTGAAATGCAAATATTCTTTATGAATAGCCTAAATATCAATCATTGGATTTTATATATATTCTACAAATTCCCAATTATTGCAATAAGTAGACTTGGGAATTAATTTAGTTTTAAATCTTAAAATGCTATTGAACCATAGTGAAAAATTATCAAAAATAGTCATCTCTTACTTTGCTGTATAAAACAATCCATCCAAAGATCAGAAGTAAAAAAATACTAATGCATACTTAATAATAATTATTATTTTGTAAATTTTTGAATTAGTATATATAGGTTACTGTTTTTCTCTACAGGTTGTCTTCAATGCTATTTCTGAATCAAAGCATTTGCATTTGAGCCAATAAACACCACATGATCATTTGGATGTGATGTAGTTTTTCTACATATCACAAACATTTTAAGGTACTAGCCTGCATGGATTACAAGTTCCAACATATGTGAGTTTCATACCTTAACCCACAATGAAACAGTGTGTTAATATTGTTTTTTGTTTTAAATTGGACAAAACTGCTACTGAAATATTTTAAATGATGCAAACTTTGTGTGGCAGTGAGTTGTAAGAACAATTTCAAGTACTTTGCAAGATTTTGTGCTGACAGGGAGAGTATTGAAAACAATACCCAAAGGTATAAAACATAGTCACATTTCATGAGCCAGATAGAAGTTAGTTAAATTATGTGTCTATGTAACACATGTATTGATTTACTAATGGCTTGGCAGGCAGCATGGAGAGAGAACCAATCTTTTTATTGAGCCATACTGTATTTCCCATGACAACTTAAAAATGAAGTATCAATAGAACCAATTATTAAGCATCTAAGTTTATTTCTGTTATTGAAATAGGAATGATAGACTATCGATAGTTTAGACATTTTGTAGATATTGGGGGAGGGGGTATTCATTTTTTTTAAAAAACAAAAATTGTATGATTGTTAAAAAATTTCTTATCAAACCTGTTTACAATATTAGATAACTTTCAAGAAAACCACATCACTAGTTTTAGTAAACATTAAATATAATGACAAAACTTTCCATATAGTAATGCCACTCATTGCAAGCCAGAATAATCAATGGATGCAGGAAGGTTTGGGTGTAAAATCCCTATCTAGTACTACTCATCCAATATTCCCAGACTAGTTTATAGCTTGTGGCTTTCATCAGTGAGGAGCCTTGGATCTGAGAGCCCTGCACCTAAATCTTAGGATTTAATGCAACCCTATGCTACTGTATGGAGAGTTTTGCCTCTGAAAATAGCTTGTGTAAACATAAAGAATGGTGATAAATATAATGACTATCACATGACATATGACTTGATTCTCTTACTATCTATTTTTAGTAATTTTTGTAAGTATAGTAGTTAATATTAGAAAACTTTAAAAGATTAAGATCTATAGTCTGCGAATGAACATTTTGTTTGCATAATCTTTTATTCTCACCACTTTTATGCCATCTAGTATAAGTTTTAGTAATCAATAGATGCCAGATCATAGTGCTTAATAAATCCCTATTTAGTGCTGTCCAATCAAATATCTCTAGACTAGTTTCTAGTTTAAGTCTTTATCAATGAGCTTTTTTTTAATTGTGCACTTAGACCTTTAGATGACATTAAAGTGGTGAGAATAAAAAGATTACGCTAAAGAATAGTAAGATTTAAGCAAAAGTAATGTGCTAACCGGTTGATCACGTGATGTCAATGGTATAATCAATATTTTGTAAATGTGTTATGCTTTATTTGAAGACAAATTGGAATTTTTTGCCCTCCAAGTAAATAATCTCTAAAATAACAAAGGCCTGCAACCAAAAGTTTTCAATATTTTGACTTGAATAAAATTTTGACTGCTCCTGAACAAAAAGTCTGACTTTTCTCAAAAGAGTATAATTTTGATGCAAGATTGCACTAGAACACAAAGTCCTCATTCTCAAGGATTCGAGAAAAGTGTAAAATATGCTGTATTATATAACACATTTAAAATCAACTATTTACTTAATTTACATACAGAGTGTACAAAGTACAAACACAGGCAATTTATATTTTTTTATTGTTTTTGATGAAATAAATAAATGAAATGATTTTATTTCCTGGGAATTCCTAAGAAGCTCAAGTATGGAGAGCAATAACTGTTATAAGAATTTTACACTCCAAAGTCCGGTGTTCACCAATCCAGTAAATCATGCAGACCCTTGCCCTTGATAAACTATGACTTAATGAATTAAAAGAAAAGAATAGATTTGGCCTTGTTCCTGAAAAGGAAATATGATCAATATCTTAAAACAGCTGCTGAAGAAGTTAATGCCATGAATCTTCTACTTGGCACATGTGCTAAGATTGTTAATATTAAAGAAAATGGAAAGCTTTCATAATTGGCAATGTATTAGGAACTAAGAAGATTAATGGATGCAGAAATGTTTGCACAGGTTCTGAAGTGATTGGAATTGGAAAACATGTAAATAGATATATTTAGAAAAAAATCAAGTCAGATGTTACATGACTTAATTTATATATTTATTTTATATAGCACAATGTTTATGAATTGTAATAAACTAAAGATCAGCTTTTCAAGCTAATTCACATGCGCTTTATGAATCTTAATAATAAATGAATACTTTCATTTCCAACACAAGATAAAGTCTTTGCGAAAGAATAGAATGAATCCACTTATTCTTTCAACCCAAACGCTTAAGTATGGGCAAATCTTAAGTACTGGAAATGAGAGCATGATGATATTAACCAATCACATTAAATTACTTTTTACTATGTCTGAATGAATGATGCCTGTGATTTTTTTTAGAATTTACGATATGTCATTCTTAAATGAAACTAAATATATGTAAATGAGATATTTATTTTATATTTATTATTAAGAATCATAAAAAGTGCATGTCATTAGCTTGAAAAGCTGATCTTTAGTTTATTACAATTCATAAACATCATGCTATATAAAATAAATATCTCATTTACATATGTTTAGTTTCATTTAAGAATGACATATCATAATTTAAAGTGATTGGTTTATCTTCATGCTTTCATTTCCAGTGCTTAAGATTTACCCATACCTAAGCATTTGGGTTGAAAGAATAGGTGGATTTATTGTATTCTTTCGCAAAGACTCTATCTTGTGTTGGAAATGAAAGTATTCATTTATTAACATTCATAAAATGCATGTGAATTAGCTTGAAAAGCTGATCTTTAGTTTATGACTTAATTTAATAAAGCTTGTGTTTACAAATGTTAAGAGTTTGTTTTGTGAGCTCTATATATAACATAAATAAATAGATAAGTTACAAAAAACATCTTTGGCAATTTGATTATGTATATTCTTTTACCCAAAAAAAGTTGTGTCCATCAAGTGAGCAAAAACAGTCAACTGCTTTTGAATTGACTTTTGGAAAGCTTTATATTGTTTTCAGGGTTTGCAACTGGCTGATATGAATCATTTAATTTATGGATTATGTATATTTGCAATAGTTTCTCAGTGCAATCTTGCACTACCTATCATTTCAAAACATATAATTCTCCAAAATATCCCAAGAGAGTAATGGTTGTAAATTAAGTCTCTTCTTGGTATGTTCTCTCAAGAAATTATCGAGAATAATTCTGACATTGGTATGACAATATTATGGCAATCATCCTTAAAAACAAAATGACAATTGAAGTGACTCATCATCATTTTCAATCATTATGGATCTATTGCAGGATGAAGCTCTCACCAAGTTTAATGTAGTAAATCCTACATGTATAGATTGTATTAATATACCAAATGAACTTGGATTTTTTTTAGCTAGCCGGGCAATAATCTAGTCAGGTATGCATTAAATGGATATATAGATGTTCTCAATAGGACATTTAAAGTCAATTTTAGTTGTTCATGTAAATATAAGAATACTAAAAAGATTGTAATATGGGTGACCATTAATACTAATGGAGTGTCATCTACAAATTCTGACCCATGATTACAAAATACTTATTCTTCAATGCTGATTGAGTGCATGTTGAGAGAAATAAAAATAAGTATTACTAATATGAATTTAAAATCTTTATTTATCAATAAAGTATACACTAGTATATTTTTAAATATATATATAATTTAGAAAATGAAATAATTGTATACTTCATTAATATTTTTCCACTGGGAAATTCAGACATTAGTAAAATCATTTTAAAAATTTATTTTTCAAAGCAATGGCTATCGAAGTTTCAGTATCTTATTACAGAAACTAGATTATATTATATTTGGATACTCTGTACGTCTTCATTGTTGAGCAAAGCTGGTTGCACATATGTTAAAAATAAGTTGATCCAAGTGATGATGTGACTCATAAACAATCCAATCTTCTCAGTAAGTTTTTTGAACACCCTGTCCAAAACCGTTTCAGAATCCCCAAATTCAAATCTATTCTTTATTATCCACTTTGATGCTTGGAAACGAACGAGTTTAGCACTATTTGCATATCTAAAATAAAAAAAAACCCAAGAAGAAACAGACATTAAAAAAATTATAAATTAATAAATATGTAATAATGTTGCAATGGATGTTTTTTTATTGGTTAAAATGGGTAGAAATTTATTTGGGCAATAAAATATTGCATTCACGTAGCCTGATAACTCTTACAGAGATATTCTAAGTTATTAAATATTGGACATAAAATGAAAGTATTAATATATTAGATGCAGTTATGTAAAAAGAGGAGAAATCATGTGTATTGAATGATTTATTCTGATAATCAATATAGTTTAATATCACATTTGGAATGCTACCTAATATGTTATGCAAGATAGTTTAGTTAATCATTATAAATATTTTAAGGCACTAAGGTATCTGAATTTTTGTATCCTAACTCATATTTGGTACAATATGCGGGGAAAACAGCTGTTGGAGTGTTTGAAATGATTCAAATTGTGTATGGCAGTGAAGCCATGGTTGCAATGATTTCAAGTGATTCACAAAATTTTGCAAGGATGAGTGTGGAAAATAATAAATATGTGAAAGAGATATTTCATGTTATATACTTTATTATTCTTTTCATTTCTGATTGTAATAATCTGTTAACAATGTTTTAATGTAAAGAAAAGATTATTTTATCTTTATATTATTTATAACTGAGTGCACTTTTGATGTGGGACATCAGATTCTTAACATTTATGGTTTGGATAGGTATGCTGTGTTATTTTTATAACTTGGGAACCAAATGCACTAGCATCTTAAATTTTTTATGGTGAATAGTTCAACAATGTCACTGTAAAAGATATATTGATTCATAAATGGTATTTTGGCAATGTGGAGAGAGAAACAAATTATCAACAAATATTCAAAGAATTATAGATCTACCTATCATTAAAACAATCCATTAAAAACATTAGATATTTAAAATAAATAACGGTCAGAACAAGAAAACTTCCAATTTATTCTAATTTATCTGTATATGGAGAACAACAAACATTGAGTAACATTTTTTATTATTTTTATGCAACACATATTTTTATTTTGTGATAATATAGAGTAATATGCCAAGTAGTCTGGACGTTTTGTAGATGAACAAAGTTTTATCTCAAACACCAAGGCTGATAATGTAAATGAAAGAGCCAAGATGGTTTTTAAAGAACAGTCAAGCGTTGGTGGCCGAGAGGTCAGCACGGCTGCCTTACAAGGAGTTGACCCAGGTTAGTGGGTTCATTTCCCGCTGATGCTATGACACATAAAAAAAAAAATAATAATGAATTTTGTTATTTTACTTGCTGATAGCAATTTAAATAAATAGATAATCTGTGCAAATATACATGCCAGGCAGTCGGGATATTTTGTACATGAACAAACTTATATGAAACACCAAAACTGATAATATAAATAAATGAGCCAAGTTGTTTTTTATAGGACATGCAACAAATTATGAATTTTGTTTTTATTTTGCATGTTGATAATGATTTAAGTAATTATTAATCTGTGGAAGTATATGCCAGCAATCACTCAGTATGAAGATTTTAAAATCTAGTGGATGAGTGAGAGATATGAATTTTGTTTTTCTTTTGCAAGTTGATAATGATTTAAGTAATTATTAATCTGTGGAAGTATATGCCAGCAATCACTCAGTATGAAGATTTTAAAATTTAGTGGATGAGTGAGAGATGTGAATAGAATAAATTAAATATCATCTAGAAAAAATAATAGAAAAAAAATCAACCAATTATATTTTAAAATATAAAAAAATTAGATCTTGCATATACTTATACAAATTATGAAAGTGGAAAAATTATAAATAGTTTCCTTTTTTCTTTTAAAATTGACTGTTTATTTTATTACTATTTTTTTATAACAATATACAGCTACTTGTAAATAAAAAATGCCATTGTAACGCCAAGAAAAGAAAGAAAGAGAGAAAAAACTGTTCTAGAATTGAGTTTTGTGATGACTAGAAATCAATTTGCATACTGTTTACTTGATATAAGGAATTGGAATCAGAAATGCTGCATATAGTTAAAGGTGAAAATGTGGTTCCATAAACCCATAATCCTATTGTCACAGCATATGGAAATTTTCCATAGCATGAGAGGATTATAATGATTGGGCTCTATAATAATTTTAAATAACTGAAGATGGAGCCAGAAAAGACTCAAAATCAGTAATTTAGTAGCATAATTTTTCACCATCTCTGTCATTTATTGTTAGCTTAAGTAAGTAATACTAGATGCTAGATGATAGTATCTAATAAATTCTTATCCAACATCTCCAGACCACTTTCAAATGTATGGGTTTCATAAGTAAGAAGCTTTGAATCTTAGAGCAATGCGCCTGAATCTTTAGTATTTAATGCATTTTCTTTCCAGTAGCTATTGCTTAGTTCTCTCATATTATTAAGTTATTAGCTCAAACTACAAAACAAATGTTTTCAATCAAAAACAACTTGCCTTTATAAGCATATAGATCTGAAAACAATTCAGTCTGTATATTATGTTGTCTTTAGTTTTTCTATTAAGTATAGGCACCTCTAACCAGTGACCAAGGATTTGGTATAAACCAATAAAATATCACATGATACCAGCTTACATATTATTTAGATATAAACTTTAAACCAGTTAAGGATTAATATATCTGCTTTTTAAATTAAATACACACATTTAATAATTCAACTTCATTTCTCTTTCTATATGTAATATATTTTCTTGGGGGGAGGGGGAAAGAGTTATACTTAATAACCCTGATTCCAAGACATGATTCCCAAAATGAATATGTTTTTCAGTTTGGGTTGATAGCTTGTTAATATAAAAGAGAGATAAAGGTTAGTTGGTGGAAAGAAAGTGCAAAGATTCTAATAGTCCAAATGCACTGTTCCAAGATCCAAAGCTCCTTACTAATGAAAGCCATAAGTTTGAAATTAGTCAGTGCTCTTCAGTTAGCTCAGATTATATCCTCTCACATGTCTTCATTAGCCTTGCTCATTATTTATCTATATCTTATTGCAGTCCAATATAAAATTCCAAACTTCAGGTACTCACAATTATCAGATTGTTTTTAGCATCTTTGGATTAAATTACAATAGATATTTAGATTGAAATTTGTCCATCTTTACAAAGAGACATTTCATCTTAATACTAGAGTTTATATAGTATGGCAAGCATTAGCTATTGAAAGCATGGTACCATCTATTATATAAATGGCTATGTAGTATGTCACAAACAGAAACTTATGAAAATATGTGCTTCTACAAGTAGTGCCAAAGTTTGATAGTTAATTAAACAGTTCCAATTAATGTGTATCATTCCAAAACTTTTCTTTTTTGTAGAAGGTTTTAAAAAGTTATGGTGCATGTGTTACTGTTGATTATATAGAGAAACTGCTTAGAGCTATGAATACCAAGTAATAATCTGTTAAACCATCATATATACTATTTCAATATACACTAGTATAATTATATGCTATCCCCCCAAGAAGTTAATGAATAGAAATATTAAAATTCATAAATTTTACAATACAGTAGCAACCATTTTCTCATCTTGGAATGCCATATGTGATCACATATATTAATAATATTTCTTCTTTGAATTAAGTTGAAAACAAAGATATGGTAGTAAAAAAATTTAACACAATTCATATTTTTCTTTAATGAAAATGAAAGTTAATGATTGTGTCATGGTGAGAAACAAGAATTGCAAAACATTGTTATTATTGTGCCAAAAGGTTCAAAGTATGAAGATTTTGACTCAGAATCTGAAATAGGATAATGACAAATAAGTGTAACTATAAATTCTGAAGTTGATACAGATTTAAAAACATCAAAACAAATAGAAAAACTTGTCTGCTGATAACAAGGCTGTTATTAATGTTTTCTTAGGGGGGAAAAGTTATTGAAAAAAAAGATATTGTCTAGAGTGTGTTTAATTTTGATGTAACTTATATTCATTATTTATGAAACAGTATGTTTTTTATTATTTTTATTTTTTGAATGATTGTAAATGAGTGAACATGCAATTTTTAATTTTTTATATATTGTAATCATAATTTATATATGCAAGCATCTAGGTTATATATATGCATGTTGAAAAATACTGTATATGTGCAATCTGATAAACAATATGGATTTAATGTAATTAAAGCTTTCCAATAAAACATTAAATAATATATACTTTATATACAAGAGACGAAGGGACTTCAACACAGTGTAGCAGATATTGCAGCTTCATGGTACTGTCTTTGTTCAAGGATAATAGCATTAGGGATAGTGGCATACTACTATTGTGTTCCAGAGTTATTTATTATATTCTCAAATAATAAATAGTAGATGTTGTGATACTACTTAGAATCCATTGAGTATTCAAGCTTACAGTAAGTATATCAAGTTGTGGAATGGAATTAATTATTGCTGCAAATGTAGACATGTACTGTTTTGTTTAGTATCCATAAGAATAGAATTCATAGTTTATTCCAAGTCATTTTCTAATTCTGGTTATAATAACTCATTTTGTGATATCTCTCATTTTTATTCACCTTTTTAAATCTTTCCTTTCAATGATTTGTTATTTTAATATTTTTGTCAGTCTTTCAAACCCACTTCTAAGAAAACTGATTCTTTTCTTTCTTTAATGATTCAAGTTCCTACTTCACATAAAATATTATTAATTATTATTAAGTGCAATGTCAACATGTAATACTTAAATAAGGCCATAACCTTAGCACATGCACCTTGTATGATTAATTTATTGCAAGAGAGACCTCTACAAATCTAAACACAAGATTTGATTTTATAAAGATAAGAGCGGCCACTCTTATCTTCAACCTATTTTTCTAAATATATAGGCAAATGTAAAGCATTTTTATTTGGGAGCATGATTTGCCTATATATTTAGAAAACTAGGTTCAAATTATGGCTGTTCTTATCTTTATAAAGTCGAATCTTGCATTTAGATTTGTAGAGGTCTCTCTTGCAATAAATTAAGCACTCAAGGTGCATGTACTAACATTATAGACTTATTTAAGTATAAAACATTATTGTAGACAATTATTAATTTTTATTGACCATAAAAATAATATTTCCATTATTGATCATTCTGTTATCCATATAAATATGAGTGATTATTAAAGAGAAAGTAAACCTCCGATAACTAACAAGCTGTTTCTTAAATATTATAAATTTCCTTGCACTCACCCACCAGTAAGAGTTTTAAAAGGTTAAGTGAATCACTTAAGCTTAGAGTGTATAT
The DNA here is from genome assembly GCA_028023455.1 of Epiperipatus broadwayi. Lineage (NCBI taxonomy): Eukaryota > Metazoa > Onychophora > Udeonychophora > Euonychophora > Peripatidae > Epiperipatus > Epiperipatus broadwayi. The sequence continues at coordinate 3,706,021 of JAQFVV010000025.1, read as the reverse complement.
ATATATATCAATTCTTGCAGACCATGCTTATATTAAGGCTTGAGTCTATTGGGTGCCTGAAGTTATAATCAAACTATTGAACTGTATAAATTTAGTTAACCTATCAGAGAAGAAAGGCAGTCTCATTTTTAACCAGCTGCAATTAAATGTATGTCACATATAAATGTGAATCTATTATTATGGGTGATAGATTTTTTGCACAAAGAGAACCGAATAAGATACTATGATCAGGATAAATTGCCATTATTTGTCTCGTAGTACAATTCATGGGGTGTGTTTTTAAAAAATGAACTTTAATGGATTGAGATATAAAAATAAAGCTTTTTACAACACTAATATCTTCTTTTATAGCATTAAATTCATTTTTAACAGCTATTGATTAACTTTTAAAAGAATATATTTTCATTAAACCATTTATTAACTTCATTTCATAATCTCAGCACAGTCATATCTTGAACAAGTTAATGCTCCAAACCCTTCTTCTAATATTAACACCTTTGGCAGAATCAAGTCAAGGTCCAGTTCTTACACTTGAACTTGTAAATTTGCATATGAACTCCTGAATAACTAACCATATGAATATTTTGCTCTGTGTAGTTTAGAGTATTGGAAACGTTGTGGATACTAGATCTGAAAATCCATGGATCACAGCTCAGTTATGTCACTTCCAGTACTTGAACTCAATATGAACTGTCATATGAACTCTTTAGCAACAAGTTATGTGATTTTTTTTTAAACTTCAATAATCATCTTTTATCATAGAGATTAGCAAACTATTTTACTAAACCATTAAAATATCGCACAATTACCTTGTCTTTATGTTTGCACAAGTAGTTAAAACAGCAGCGATTTTTTTTTCTGGAATAGCTTTAGTAATCAATAGATAATAGTGTCTTATAAATGCTATCCAGTTCTTTTCCATCCAATATTCCCAGGTTAGTTTTTAACAGTGAAAACGTTTGAATTTGAAAACAGTGCACCAAGGAATCTTGAACTTGAGAGCAGTGCATCTCATTCTATGAATCTAATACAACCCTCTTCAGCATTCACTTTTTACCTTTTTGCTTAACTATAATGCTGTCAGCCTAAACTGAAAAACGAACCATTTTATTTTACAAATTTCACATGATTTCGTTCTACTACTTTTTTTTAATATATCATAGCATCGGCCAGGAGGCAAACTCGACAACCGTTTGCAACCAACTGCTTGCTTGCAAGGCAGCTGCGCTGACCTCTCGGCTAACAACGCTTGACTAACTTCTTTTTCAAAAGGTACAATTTACTCTATCCTATGCTTTTTCACTATTAATCAAATACGACATTTTTCTTTCCCTAAGTTCAGCTATAGTTTAATATAATTACAATTTTTTTTTTCTCTCTCAGTCTTTTTTAAATTAATAATTGCTTTTTAAAAATATTTTAACCTAAATTAATTGGGTTTTTTTGATAGATACGTGCCAAGGAAAGATAATTTTTTATAAGTGCAAAGCATTACTCAAGAAATTTTAAATTTTTATTACATAGAATAAAAAAAAGTTTGACAAAATATTATAGTCTTAAAATTTATTAGTATATATACAAGTCAATATAAATGTTACCACTAGCAGGGTCTATGTTTTTAATTAAATGTAATTAAGTTTGGTTAAAACACAGAGTACAAGAACATATTTTGGAAATGCAATACATTAGAAAAAGTAATTCACCATTTGTGTTTTAGGTTTGTGATTAGTGTTTAGCTCCATATTTTTTAATGAATGTTGATTATGGTAGTGATGCAGACCTGACAGAGATTTTGGCTCACATCTGAATAAATCAAATTGTCTCATCTACTCTCCAGATAAAAATGTCTGAAATGATCTCCCAGCTTCATCTGGATTTGAGCCTTAGATCATAGGTTTAGTCAAGCTAATGTGATAACCACTGCACCATAAACTCAATAGTTGATGCATCACGGACGTCTGATATTGATTACAATAGTGCATTTGTCTGACATTGTTTTGACAATTTCTGGTTGTTTATACTTTTATTTTTGGGAAGCTTGTGTCTCATATCTCATCAGATATAATTATTTTGAACTGACTAAGTAATTCAAACAAAGATCCCACATCAATACTAGATGAAGAGAGATATATGGACTTTTCATGTTAATTAAGATCTTCAAATTTTAAGTTAATACTATTTGGAATTATAAATATTTCAAATATCCATAAGTGTAAATTGTATTTGGATTATATGATATTAATACATAATAAAGCACTTTTATGATATATATAAATTAAATATCCAGGTACTTCCATGTATAATTTATTGTAAAAATGTATATAAATCAATATTCTCAACCAGGTCACACTGGCCATCAACTGGATAATAAATATTGTAAAATAATTGTAGAGGGGCATTAAACACTATTACTGTTATACATCAGTGTTTATAGTGCCTCTACAATTATTTTACCATATTTATTACCCAGTTGATGACCAGTGTAACCTAGTCAAAATGTTGGCTTATATATTTTTTTATTGTAAATTATACATGGCTGTATCTGGATAATATTTTATTTATATAATAGCCTGTGAAATCTTCAGTTTAATATATATATATATATATTAATTTGTTCAAACCACTGCCAAAGATTGATTGCTATTGATAAATAAATAAATTATTGAATAGCTTTATTGCTTTGGAGTTCAAAGTTTGATTACTATCAGAACTGGAAATAATTCCAAGGGCTTTGCACTTCAAAGTCTCATATTCTACAACTGCACTAAACCATGCAGGGAGTAATGCTATTGGGGAAAGATATTTTGGCCACTTTAATTGTAAAAAAAAATTATACATGAACTGCAAGGTATCAAAATGTGATTTAAATTTTTGCTAACATCATATGATGTTCTCAGCTCACTCACAAGATTTCAAGATTAGTTTTCTCATCATATTGTAGAATCATTTTCTATAAGCCTGAGGAATCAATAAATACTGGATGATATAGCACTGAAACATTGACATCCTGAAATCATTTTTTGGCTTTTACTATTCATTGATTATTCAGCTTGCAATAGATCACTAGATTAAGTTAAAGAAAATTTAGAAATATATGAATAAGTTGAGAAAATGTAATCTTGATAATAATCTTTCTAGTTAAAGAGTAGAAGGGGTCTAAAATTTGAGAGCCATAAAATATTTAAGAATTGAATGGGGTCTGATCTATTTAATTATGCAAATAACTGGTTTTGGTTTACAAACATTAGGATTTTCTTTATTTTTAACCTATTAGCTTGAACAATATAAAAAAATAGTTTTTAAATGCATAAATGTATTAGGTCCAACTTCAAATCCTAGTTCTTATGGATAAAAGCAAAAGCCCATCCAAGGATGTGAGAATTATAGCATTATTACAGTTAGAATTTTACTGATTACCCAACCTTAAGGTGGTTGACATTGGTAAATACAGCTTCTATATATTTCTGGTCTATGTTCTTTTTGTAAATGAATATAGGGTTCAAATTTAGAGGTTTTTGATATTTCAGATAGCTTAAAATTTCTATGCAACTTGAAATTCTTTCTGTATAGCCATTCAATATTAATCACTAAGTGGGTATCTAGGCACTCTATAATTGTTTGGATAAATGTTATTGTGCTAAACACACAAACATAACTATAATTTGAATCAACTCTCAAAACCGGCAAGGAAGTGAACATTCAGTGAATGGTCAAAAATGTCTCATTATTGTAGAATGAGACAAAAATCTACATCAGTTATTCTACTAGTATTTATAATTTTGTATATACCTTAATAGTAAGTATTAAAAGACAATATTTTCATTAGCAAAACAGGCATGTTCATCAAAGATCAAAAGTGAATTTCTGTAATTTATACACTTATAATTTGTAGAAAATTTAACACTTACAATTTCATGTCTTCTAACTCCATATCGACACTTAGAAAAAAGTCTTCAGGAAATTGATCAACGCTTACATCTTTATTCTCTTGAGAAGAAAGATAAACCTCTAAGATGCTCCCATGACTTTCCATATTGTTATCTAAAAGAGTTATTTAAGAAATATAATTTAAATACCATATAAATAATAAGTTTTATTTATATATATTGTAACAGGATGATTTGCCCACCATTCAGTTCTGCCTATTATATTCTATAGTAGAATTCTTTTCTAGTTAAACCCACGCAAGTTCATATATATTCTTTAAAATCCACTATAGATTAAAATCCACTATAGATTAGTATGTAATAAGCTCTATTAACAAGTATGTGTATGTATTGATATTATGTACATTAATTAATTAATCAAATCTGTATGGATGTAATAACGTATACGGAGTTATATTTTTAAAATGATTAAAGTAAATTGTGTAAACATTGTTGTAAATGTAGAAGCGCACCTATGTATATATACGAAGGAAACTGTAATGTGATAGATTTTGTGAGCATTACAACTTTTCTAAATTATCTCTTCTAAGTTATTATACATTTAGTTTATAAATTTGTTTGTATTCTGGAATAGTTACTAATCACTAATTAAATGTGTGTCTCTAAATGACTGGCTAAAAATAATTTAAGAACAAAAATAATTACTAAAATGATAAAGGAATAAAACTTAAGAAAATCTAATTACACAGGCATTCGATTGCTCATAATTAACCTGATTGTCAATAATTAATCAACAATCAAATTCCATAAAGAAATAATTAAATAAAACCCTAGAAATAAGATCAAGAAAACATGCCCATTGAGGATAGAAAATGAATAAGAAATTACTCCATAAAACAAAGGAAAAAAAGAATGCTTTTTTTTCTGGGGGGAGGGGTGATGGGGGTGGAAGTTTTGTTACCTAGCATAGAAAATTAAACACTGGCAGCAGCAGATGAAGATGGAGCTTCTTTTTGCAGATCCAGGATCTTAAAAATAATTCTTGTATGCCAAGGCAAGAAGACTAAAAGGAGAATTAGCCAGAGTGTAAAAATTAACCTTGAGAGTAAGCAAGAGACTTATTGACTGTATTATATATAAGTTAAAAATAGTAATAATCTGCTTACAATTATATGTATATGTATTACCAGAATAGTTGTTTATGTACATTAAACTTTCTCATAAAATTGAAACTATTGAGTAGAGTAATTCTTGAGAAAATTGCCACTCATATCTGTTGAGATAAAATCAATATCAAAACATAACAACCTAGTGCAGTTGCACAGTTGATCCAAACCTGACAAGGATCTTTTAAACAACTAAAAGTATAGCAAAAGTAAAAATGTCATCTTTTGGACAAACAGCCATAAGCAAATTTGATATGGAGAATGCTGCAGAATTTCCACTAATAAAATAGATAGAAAACTTTTTTACCCTGAACAATATACAAGAAAAACAAAAGGAAAGTGGCAGCACTCTTGTGCTTCTTAAGGAAAAAAGTTATAGAAATTGTCAATAAGCTGTTTGACTCCACCGATAAAATAAAATTAGCCCCCAATCATCCTGTCCAATATCCTGGTTAAAACTAAGGGGAATCGATAAAAAAATGCCACGATATATAAAACAGATAAAAAACTTTTTTACTCTGAATGATATACAAGAAAACAAAAAGAAAGTGGCAGCACTCTTGTGCTTCTTGAGAAAAAAGTTATAGAAATTGTCAATAAGCTTTTTGACTCCACCAATAAAATAGAATACAAAGAATTAGCCAAGAAACTGACAGAGAATTTTAGCCCCCAGTCATTCTGTCACTTATCCTAGTTAAAACTACGGAATAGGAAACAGTCTAAAGGGGAATTGATAAAAGTCTACAATTTAGTTCTTAGAGAATTGGTTAGGGATTGTAGATATGGAAATTCTCCTAGATCAATTACTCTGGTGTATGTACAGTGACATATTGAGAGAACAATTATTAACAGATACAGACTTTAAGTACCAGTTCGCAATCCAGAAAGGAATGGCTTATGAACTAATAAGTGAACAAGCTCAAGCTTTTAAAAATACAACTGAAGAGATAAGTACCCAGATTTATAAAACTGACAATACCAGATTTTGAAAAGGGAAATAAAATGGCATGTTATTGCTGTGGGAAAACTAACCATAGAGCAAGAGAGTGAAGCTGGGGAGAAGAAAAGTACTTAAATGTGGAAATAAGGAACACATTGCATATGCATGTACAAAACCTGATATAGATGCAAATCAAGGAAAAGAGTGGAGTCAAAAGAATAGGGGAGGTAAACCAAATAATAATTTCACTATTAGAAATACAAGCATGGAGGGACAACAACAATTTATGATCGAATTGGAAATTTGCAGAGTTAAAATGAAAATGGAAATGGATAGTGGCTTGGGAATATCTATAATATCAGACATAGATTAAAGAACACTATCTATCAGCAATGGACCTTGGATTAATACTGGAAAAAACCAGTGTAAAAGCGCGGGATGTAAGCAGAAATGCATTAAACCTACTAGGAAAATACAAACTCTGGTTAAATACCATAATAAACTAAATACATCACTGTTATGCATAGTACAAGGGAGATTCAGCCCTATAATAGGCAGAGACTGATTCCAAGCAATTGGAATTTAAGTTAACATAATAAAAAAATTTCCCTTTGGAAGAGAAATTTAAAATAAATATCCAGACCTATTTACTGATGAATTAGGCATGATAAATACAAACCCCATAGAGGTGGAACTAGTTGACAATGCACATCCCACAATTTGTAAACAGTGGAAGATACCATATGCTCAAAGAACAAAAGTAGAAGAGAAAATCCATTCATTGGTCAATAAAGGCAGAAAATTAAACAACTTTGGACTAAAACTGAACACTGAGAAAAGTATATGGGACCCAAAAGAATTAGTGTTTTTAGGACATGTAATCTCTGGAAAAGGGAAATGACCTTCACCTGAAAAAGTAAATGCTATACAAAAGGCAAAAACCCCAAGAAATGTCAAAGATTTGCAGGCCTTTTTAGGCCTCATTAATTACTTTGAACCATTCCTATAGAATAAAGTTAATGTAGCAAAACCCTTGTTTGAGTTACTTAAAACAGAATCAAAAGTGGCAGTGGTTCAAAATACATGATGCTTTCGGCCACACAAAAAGTCTACTGGCATCAGAGAAATTGTTAATCCACTTAGACAATAATCAAGAAGTAACTCTAACCACAGACACCTCAGAATGGGAAGTAAGGCAGATCTCTGCCATCCATGTAATAATGAAGAATGACCTATTGCATATGCATCTAGAATTCTCTCCAAGGCTAAAAAAACTACAGTCAAATAGACAAAGAAGGACTAGCAATAATATTTGGATTAAAGAAATTCCACCAATATATATATATATATATAGATATCTATATATATCTATATATATATATATATATATATATATATATAGCAGATTCTTTCAAATCATAATGGATCATAAGCCATTATTGGGTATACTAGCAAGTGATAGGCTAGCCCCTGATCATCTGAGCCTGAGATGCTACAATGGAGGAATATACTAGCAGCATATGACTACCAACTAGTATACAAGAAGGGAAGAAAAATTCAGCATGCAGATGTGTTGTCCAGAAACCCCGACAGACAAGGGCCCTGAATGCATGAAATAGAGTTCAACTAAACAGATTCTATGCAGTCTGAAATCCTCAACAAGAAAACAGTGGAAAAATGGATGAGAGAAGATAAAGGATATGGGCTGCTAAATAAACCACAAGGCATGGCACCAGCTTTTTGGACCAATAGGAATGATCTGTTTTAGTAAAGGTTGCATATTAATGGGAGACAAAGTAGTCATACTATCGGAAAGAAGATATAAAGTCCTAAACTTGCCACATAAGGGACACTCAGGAATAGTATGAGCAAAAGCTCTAGCTCACAGCTACCTCTTATGGCCAAGAATAACACTCAATATAAAAAATTATATTCAAGAAATGCTCAGTGTGACAAGCATCCAGCAACATGAAACCAAAAGAATATATATCCTGGCCCAAAGCAGAGAAACCATGGCAGAGACTCCACATGGACCATGCCAGTTCTATTAATGACAAGATATTGTTAGTGCTGTTGGTGCATATTCAAATTGGACCAAATACCACATAATCAAAAATACGAGTGAATAAGAAACAATAAAACTACTAAAAGCGATATTTTCATGTCACAGATTACTGGAAGTAATAGTCACTGACAATGCCATGGGATTTACAGCATCAGAGATGTAGGAATATCTGAACAACAATGAAATCTGACACATGGATGCACCCCCATATCACCCAGAGTCAAACAGCAACACAGAAAAGGCCATACAAACTATCAAAAAGGCAATTAAAAAATAGAACTGCATTCAAGAAATATTACATGAAGCAATTCTGTATCAACATGCAACACCATCTACAACAACAAACAAGTCACCAGTGGAATTGTTGAAGTGCTGGAAACTGTGCATCAAATTAGACATGTTACGGCCAAAACATGCATCTCCATCATATGAGTGAACAGAGAACATTTCAAATTGGTGAAAAAATATAGTTATGTGGCACATTGCAAAAGAAATAGATTGAAGGTACAATTATGAAAAAGAATCTAGACAAATATTAACCCTTGAAGATGGGAAGGGTAAACGATACAAAAGACACATAAACAACATTCATTGTCAAGAAGTAGAAGAGACATTAAACTACAATAATACCACACATGGAAAAACTGGAAAACCAAACCTATGACAGAGAGAGTGAATAAACAGATCCAGATGCTGAAAAACAGGAAAAAGTACAGCTGTAAGATCATAGTGAAATAGAAACAAAAAATGACAAACAAACCAGGGAGAGGCAAAAATTGCCTAGACCCCAGTAGAGTAAAAGTAAACCAAAAAGAATATAAGACTATGTGTAAAACAAATAATTTCTGGAGTAAGGAGAGAATTGGAATAGTTACTAATCACTAATTAAATGTGTGTCTCTAAATGACCAGCTATAAATAATTTAAGAACAAAAGTAATTACTAAAATGGTAAAGGAATAAAACTAAAGAAAATCTGATTACACAGCAATTCAATTGCCCATAATTAATCTGATTGTCAATAATTAATCAACAATCGAATTCCAAAAAGAAATAATTAAATAAAACCCAAGAGATAAGATCAAGAAAACATGCCCATTGGGGATAGAAAATAAATAAAAAATTATTCCAGAAAACAAAGGGGAAAAAGAATGCTTTTTTTTTAATCTGGGGTGTTTGGCTCTTTTGTTACCTCGCATAGAAAATTAGACATTGGAAGCAGAAGAGGAAAATGGAGATTTTTTTTACAAATCCAGTATCTTAAAAAAATAATTCTTGTACACCAAGGTGAGAAGACTAAAGGAGAATTAGCCAGAGCAAGGAAATTAACCTTGGGAAATACTTATGAACATTGTGAGGAAGCAAGAGACTTAGTGACTATATTTTATATAAGTTAAAAGTATTAATAAACTGTTTACAATTATATGTATTGCCAGAATAATTGTTTATATACATTAAACTTTCTCGTAAAATTGAAACCATTGGATTATTGGTATTGAAATGGAGTAGAGTAATTCTTGATAAAATAGCCGCTCGTATCCGTCGAGATAAAGCCAATATCAAGATATAACATATTCACATATAAATTTTAAATTGAGGGGTGATTGTCTTATATTTATAGTAGAATGTTGACAACTTAAATTTCTTTTTTAAAAAAGAGAGAAGAAAAAGGTTATCAGTTTTTCAGAAATACCGCTCATTAATTTGTAAACTGAGAACCAAAATTTCAAAGATGATTTAAAAATAAAGTTAAAAAACAAAGACAAAATTATTGAACTGTCACTATATTAAAACTCGAATAATTTAAAAATATAAACAACTTAATGGCTTGTGATGGGGGTGAAAAAGATGTTATAAATCCCCCAATTTGAATTCAAAAGAAATTGGCTCATCATTTTACCAATCAAATACAGCCACAGACAGAGGCAAGGTTATTTAAAAATGAATTAGATTATAGGCTCTACTTGTCAATATGTTAAACTGATACAAAAGAGGTTTTAATTAAGTTACTGCTAAAATTCTCATTTAAATTTTAATATCAAATTGACTGTTGCAAGTCTTTAAATAAAAATTGAATTGCTGTTTGATGTAATTTCAACTAATCTGAGCAGCTGACGATGTCAGATTTGATTGATAGAAAGATGCCTCCTGCAAAAAATTTAATTGATTTTTCATCAAATGTTGTTATAGATAAAAGCATAAGTTTCTATAAATTTTTATAGATAGCGTAAATAAATGAATATATTGTGTAATATTTATGAGGTAATATTTGCATAAATATATAGGTTATATTTATCATTATCATTTATAACAATGCATACATGAATATGGTTACTGTAACTTCATTACAAAAAGACAACAGACATATCAATCTGTGAATCATAAATATGTTGACATATGTCATGTGCTGCACCTGTTTATATGATGACACCTTGCCATTTGAAACTCTTGTATCTTATCTAACTAAATTTCTCTTCTTCATTCTACTAATAAGCAATAGTTCTTCTCTTTAAAGTATTTTTGAAATAATTTTTATAATGTAAATGAGGTTTTCCTTTCTTATAGAAATCATCTTCAAGTTTACTCTCCCATGGAAATTATCCAAGTCCATTATACATTACTTATTTTTACTTAACAATAAAAGCAACTTTTTACACTAGGGCCCCTTATGATGATAAACTGAGGTAGCCAGTGATTACAATATGATAGGCTGTAAGCAGGTCTTAGGAATCAAATCTTGAAGCACTGCAATGATACATCTAGAAATCATATTTAATGCCATTACACTAACCAAGCTGAAAACCTTTAGATCTATGTATTTACCAAGACAGATTGGGTTAAAATTTTAGAATGTTTTAAATTTCAAATTTTTAACTTGAATAGTATAATGCAATTAGAGAGATGTTTTCTAGATAGAAACAAATCTCAATTTTCACTAATAAGAACAACAACAAATCAGGCTTGGGGTGAATTCCTAATTGCTGATTATTCAAGATTAATAAGGAATAGAATGTTATGTTATATCATATATTGTAAAAACTAAAGGACTAAATATATAATCACCATTTCCTATGCTTACACAACTTGTTAAAGTAGTGACAAACTCTTCATACAGCAGTGTTACCTAGTGCAAGCCATAGTAATGAATGGATGGCAGGTTTGAGCATAAATCCTTATTTAATGTCTAATCACCCAACATTTCCACTCTACTTTCTAGCCTGTTGATTTCATCAGTGATGGTTGCATTATATCCTAAGATCTAGCTGCAATCTCTCAGATCAAAGACTCTTCATTAATGAAAACCACAAGCTAGAAACTAGTCTGGGGATATTAGATGAGTAGGCAGTATATAGAGGTTTTATGTGCAAACCTTCTTGCATCTATTTATTACCATGGCTTACACTGAGTGGAATTACTGTATGGAGAGATTGTCACTATTTTGTAAATGAGAGGACTAAATGATTTATTATATGTACTTTTTAGTAGCTTTATAGCTCACCAATTTCACATTCAAATCTAATAATGATTTGTCCTTATAATCATAAATTCAATATCATATCAGGAACGATGAACATATCAATTGGTCATATAGTTTTACTATAGTATTTTCATAATATTATGCAGAATGAGAAATTTTTTCAATGCTTTTGTATTACTAGGTGATGCATATTTCACTTTTGACACTATAATAGTGCCATATACTAGTCTGGGGATATTGGATGAATAGGTGCTAGATAGGAATTTTATGCACAAGCCTTCTGGCATCCATTGATTACTCTGTTTGGCACAGGGTGGCACTACTGTATGGGAGTTTTGCCTTTGTTTATCTCATAATAGACTAATAAATTGTCAAATATCTAATTTATAATTTATTATGATTAAGAAATCATCAACTTACTAATGTTCCATCGATAATACCATCACAGTATGTTTATTTAATCATCTATATTAGTTTATTATATATATTGTTACATATGTAATCTTGTAATTAAATATATTAGTAACATATATATATATATATATATATATATAATATATATATATAAAGTACGACTTTTAAAAACGTATCCACCTAGGAGTGCTTTTGACTAGTTTTGTAGTTTTTGCCAACTCACTCTAATTTTTTAAGGTATCTTCACTTTCAAAGTCTAGCCTTCCCACATTTTATTAATTTTAACGTTTGCTGCCTGACTATTTATCAAGTCATGCTTACATTTGTATATTAACATAGCATAACTTCCTTTATTTTCTTTTTATTATTGTTTTTTTTTTGAATATGTAATATTTTCACATCATTATAGTCAAAATTAAAACCATATATATATATAACCTATTATGATCATAAAAAAACTGATGTTGAAATGTTATCATTTCCATTACAATTTTGTTTAGTTTTTTGACTCTTTTTAATAACTGCAAGTGTTCTTTAGTTTTGTTCTCCAATGTACATCTTGATTTCCCTATATATCCACTATAACATTTACATCTCCATTTATATATGATGCAATTTTGATTTAAGAATGAGGTTTTAACTTTTAAATTATTTATTATTTTATTTAATCCAGGAGGTACATAAAATGTAATTTCACATATATCTTTATATATTTCTCTTATAAAACTCACTTGTTCATTTGAAATATATGGTATTAATATATTTATATATTATTCTTATTAGAATTAACTTCATTAATTATATATTTTTATATTTCCTATTAAAAATTTTAATAGTATTATATACCAAATGATAATTATTATCAACATTTGATAATTCATTCATATAAATTTCAATATTTTTGCCTTTATCCAATGTATAATCACAAAGATTGTTGTTTCTAAGAAAAAAGAACTTCAAACCTGCTACTTTGCACCATTGATTTATATGGAATGTACCTCTTTTCTATTGATTTAGTCATCATACAGTAGTCTTGCTTGCATCTATTTCTAGTTATCTTAAGATCAAAAAACTGAACACACATTGACTTTTTATCCATTCCATCCATTTTAAACTATCTAAACTATTTAATTCCTTAAACAATTTGTTAATAATATCTGGCTTACCACATACAAATACATCACCCACATATATATAATACACAATATTTTTTGATAAATCTTTTTCAAAATAATTTCTTCATATGTTGAAGTTACAAAATTGCATATTTGAGTGATTGTAGGTAGACCCATTGTCCAACCATTATCCATTCTATAGAAATCATTATTAAAAACTGCATGTTTTTGTCAATAAAATTCAATATCTCAACTATAAATTTTATTATTTTCACATTAACATTTTTTAAATTTAATGCATTAGAAATAATTTTAATAGATGTTATTTGATCAATTAATCCATACATTTCACTCCATCTAAAGTACATATAACAACATAATTCTCAATAATAACATCACAAATTTAATCGACAAAATCAAATGATGAACATATTGTATATTTTTCAAATCCAAGGGTTTTTTATAGCATTTTCTCAACTAATTGACATGTTTCATAATATAATGCTCTCCAAAATTCACCATTAAATGTAATGGTTCATTCTCTTTATGCAGTTTTATATTTGAAAAGTTCACATGACATTTTGCAGCTGATGAATAAAGCTTATAGTATGTACTATTGTCAATCTCATTATTTTTTGCTTTTTTAAAAATGTTATGAATTAAATGTGCAAATTTTCTATATTTTATTTTTATCAATTTTTTTTTCATTTGAGACATAACTTTATCATCATAAGTAGATTTTAGCATTAAACACATTCTTAGTCCTTTTCTTTTAGACAATCAGATTATTATCAGATATAATTTTTTTAAATTTAGCTATTTGTACATTCCAATCATAATTAATTGTATAATTAAAATTCTTTTCCTTTATCTTTTTTACTCAATCTTTATAAACTTTTGAATCACATTCAATTATGCTTAAGGAATTTTCTACTATAGATTTTAATTCTAGATCCTTATCTTTCCATCCACCACCAACATATTTTGCACCAAGTTTTAACCCTTAAACCGCTAATTATATTATTGGTTGTATGAGGTAAAAATCAAATCTTTTAATTGGCCAACTCACAAACTGAAGACAAAGCCTATTGTTAAAACATATTCGCCTATAATATTAAATTCAACTCAGATATGTTTATAAAAAGTATATTACTAATTTTTCAGGTTATGAAGAGAACGAAAGTTCTTTCAAAAATAAATTGCTATTTATTTATTCTAAAATATTCAATTTCGGCAACATAAAAGCTATAATATAAACCAAAAGGTCGACTTTTACGTTACAGAAAAGTAAATATTTCTTTTTACTAAATCTTAAATATTTTTACTAAAATATTCAATATTTTTCGAAAATAATTTTGTTTTTTTAGTATTCTCTCTGAAAATAATTTGTAATTTCTCAAAATATTCTTTTATAATAATTTAAATCATATTCGAAATGAAAATCTCAGTGTTTTTCTTTATTTTCTTTGATCAGGCGGTTTCTTTGTTCTTTCCAGCCAATCAGAATGTCTTTTTCGGCTGAGAGCATGCTAAGAACCAATCACAAGTAATATTCTTTCTTTGTTTAGGTTTAAATGCGTTTTTTTTTATTTTTTACTTGTAAAATAATTCGGAAGAGGGCACCATCTTACAGAACTTTTAAAAACCTATTCAATACCTGTCTAACGAATATTTTAGCATAAGAACTGGCAGAGTTAGAGTGACGTCAGATGTCGACAAGGAGCTTCGTAAGAGGCGGGAAAAGGGTTAATATATATTTTTGTTGAAAAACTAAGATCCAAATTCGATAAATTAACATAATTACTATCTTGAAATTGACTTTTTAAGCATTTCTTATACAAAAAGTTAATTTTTCTATCAAATTTCATAGACATTTTTTCATAATGTCGATTAAACGACACCTGTTAGTTAGTTTTAATATTAAACCAGTCATCTTGGTTATACACATCAATTAAATGATTTAAGTTTTAAATATCATCTTTTCTCAAATAAATATCTGCATACTGAAATTATATTACGCAATACAATCATTTTCATATGGTATATAGTATATATAATTAAACCACCAAACATCACATGATCACCATATTTTATGCTTGCTCATAACTGTTATCACATGATCACCATTTTTTATGCTTGCTCATAACTGTTATGACAGTTAAGAGCAAGCATAAAAATGATGATCATGTGATATTTGGTGGTTTAATACCAATCCTGTCTAGTAGGATAGTGATGGCTATGGTATAAGCTTAGATTGAAAATATTATTGTTTTCTTATTCTCATAGTTTTGTAGTTAAGTAGAGATAAAAGGTGGCTGCTGGAAGTTTGCATTATATCCTAAGATCTAGTTGCAGTGCTCTCAAATCCAAGGCTCCTCATTGATGAAAGCCACAAACCCGAAACTAGTCTGGGGATATTGGATGAGTAGGCACTAGATAGGAATTTTATGCACAAGCCTTCTGGCATCCATTGCTTACTTTGGCTTACACTGAATATCATTAGTGTAGGGAGAGTTTTGCCTGTTTTAGTATATAATTGTTATTCATATGACATGCATATAATTATTGGTAAAAGGAGGTTGTCTTGACAACAGTTTGAAATTATTGATTGTTATTGATATTGGGATTGTCTAAGAGTTGACTGGCTTTTAATAATATGTATATTTTTATATTGTTGACCTTTTTTCAATGGTATTTTTAGAATTCATTGGAGAATGGGTTCATCAATTCGTTACACATATATTGAACTATGCTAATTTAATAATAATTTTATTATTAATTCATTAAACTAGAGATTATTCACTTAATGAATAATATTTCCATAGTGCAATTTTCACCATACTACTCTCATGTAAGGAGAAAACTGGTTTTTATCCACTTTTAACACCTTGGGAAGGGGTACAATCACAAACAGATGACTAAAGATATGTGAAAAAGATGTTTACCAAAATGCACATTTCATGCTAAACCAGCACTCATCAGTTGGATCAGACTACAATATCTTACGCACATGTTTGTCATTCTTCAGTGTATATAGATAGCCAATCACTACAGTTTAATTGACTAAAGTAGCGACTTTTTTTATGCAACTGTAAATTCAAATGGCCGTGTTAAGAAAAGTTTATAATAAATATGTTTTGACTCAAGCTTAGTGCTCGATTCATTGTTTCTATATTTTTTATATATTCTTTCTAAATTTTCCATGATTTTCTATATCCTAATCAACAAACATTATATGATCAATTGAAGAATTGTGAAAATTTCTATAGAGAGCATAAGTTAAAATTAGTATCAAGGATACTACTATATATTAATGTACCAAGGTGTTAAATTAATAACTCCCACATATCTAAATTTAAAAAAAAATATTGAATTATATTTTACAATCATTATTTCTTACTTGGCATAAAAACATTCTTATTATATATATATTTGATGATATTGTTAAAAATTTCTTGAGAGGGAAAGAGAAGCAGTGGACTATCCTGTAAGTAAGTGCCATCTTCAACTGCTAGAGCAGTCACAATCTGAGGTTCAAATAAACTTTCAATAGGTTGGACTGCCTTTAAAAAGATATATTAAAACATTGTAAATAATAGACACATTTTACAAGAGCAATTATGTTCAATCTATTATAGAATCATTGACAGTAAGCTCGAGTAAACTATGGACACCAGATGATTTAGTGCTATAAAATCCTCATCTCTAGATTAACTGCAGTGAAAATTAGGATTCAAATTTGGAACTAATTCTTTTATACATCTACTATTCAAGCAATAACCTCAAATTTAGAAATCATAACATTTCAAAAAATAAGTAAAAACATATTTAATATTACTTTTTCCTTTTTTCATTTGCATTTGTAATAAATTAGCAAAATGTTTTTAACATCTGCATATGAAAAGGTTTTATTATTTTTTTGCATGAATTACTTTCTTTTTCCTTAGATACAGTTGAGTGCACTTTAAGTGTGGTATTCCAGAATCATGAGCATTCTCAGCTGAGTGCACTTTCGGTGTGGTACACCAAAATCATGAGCATTCTCAGCTGAGTCTAAGCAATAGAAACTAATTCATATGAAAAAGATAGTGAAATCCTTTCAGTTGCAGATATTAAAAATATTTTGCTAATTTATTAGAAACTTACTTAGTATCAGATCTGATTTTTCAAATTTCAGATTCTTTTTATTTGATTAGGGTAAAAGAATAAAAATGGCTGATAGACACTGAAGTATGTATCCCAATATTCACTGATGAAGACAAAAGTCAAAAAGAGGTAATTCTGGAGATGAAGATTTTAAAGCACACTTTCACCAGGTTGTCACATATCACTCAGTCCTACAGTATATTGTGCTAAAGTAGGATAAAACAAGTAAACAATTTTTGTAATGAACTCTTTTTCCACTTACCATGCAATCAACTTCCAATAGAAGTATTTTTGAGTAATCTGTCAAGGACCAACAATAGATCTTGGCTAACAGTGTCAAGCAAATGGCACAATCATCTTCCATTTTTAGTCGTTTGGCAATCTCATCTGGATTCATCAGTGTGATAACTGTATCAAACAATGTAAGAAAACCATTCCTAAAATCATAAAGTGTAATCTTATATTATTATTGTTTTGCACACAATGTTACATCTTCGAACCTAAATGACAAGTAATTCTTTTATTGACTTTAAAATATTGTATTTGGTATGATGTTCTCTTTCTGTAATTCATACAACCATGACTGTAGACATGAATAATAAACAGATTCTTAAAACAATTTTTAACAAAGTAGACTTTCTAAATGAGAATAACTGCTTTCATGACACAGCCATCTAGAAAATAGTTAAATTTTTTAATACAGTTATGATATTCAAATTTTTCAACACCCTAAATTTGAAATTGAGTCAATTTGCTTGTTTGGATCTAACCCTACTTCAGAAATAATAACTTCGGTTAGGTGCTTTTGACATTTTGCCAGAATATAAGTAAAACTACTGAATGGCTATGATGGAAAAGCAGTGCTTTTATAGATGCACTAACAAAGCATAACATAATCACCACTTCTTATGCTTACACAATCTGTTAAAACAACAACTTTCTCCATATACTAGTGCCATCACAATTAATGGATGCTAGAAGGTTGGAGCATCAAAATCCTATCTAAGGTCTACTCATCCAATACATCCCAGACTAGTTTATAGGTGTAGTGCTCTCACACAAAAAGCTCCTCACTGATAAAAGCTACAAGCTAGAAACTAGTCTGGGGATATTGGATGACTATGCACTAGATAGGAATTTTGATACAAAAGTTTTAACCTTTATTCATTACTAGGCTTGCACTCACTGGCACTACTATATGAATAGAGTTACTATTGTTTTTTTATACACTAACAGAGATATTTTCATATGAAAATAAGGAGATCACTTCTGTCAAATACAGATTAAATTTAAGCTAGAAGTCATGTGACACTTTGTTTAGTTAAAAAATTGTTTTATTGAATTTGTCTGTGTAAAATGTTGCAATAACTGAAATATATATGAAAGCACAATTTGTTCATTATTAGACAAGGATTTTCATTAATAGAACATAAATAATATAATCATACTTCATTAACATAGTATTATTAATAATATATATATATTACAATTGAAATAATAAATTTAACGGTTTACAAACTATTACAAATAATCCTTAAATCCGCAGAAGTACTTTCAGTTAATTTCTTAAACTTGCCTCAACTGCCATTAAATTCAAAAACAAAAGCGGAAGCAAACGTCATCAATTCAAATTCCACGAGTCTCATATTTTAATGTTAGCATATTTCTGCGGATTTAAGGATTGTTTGTAATTGTTTGTAAACTGTTAAATTTATTATTTCAATCATAATTACAGTTTTGTTTTCAATTAATGGACATTTTATTTATTTTACATATATATATATATTAAACCATATTATAAACTTCTGTGAGCTCACAAATTTATGTAATTTTAAATTTTTAGAACCAAATCATAAAATAACAATATATAACTTTACAACAGTAATATTTTGATATAATAAAGTTCAAACATAAATACTGGATTTTACAAGAACCATATTTACAAACCATGATAAAAGGTAGTGTAGAAGTACAGTTAAAAGGTCAATTCATATTTGGCTTTGATATCATTAGTATATAGCATAAATTCTTTAACTACTGTGCCTTGTGATGTCATAATTAAAGCATTTATCCACAGCATTCATGAGCTGGAGTTGAAATCTGGATTCATTTAAAATATTTTAAATGGTCAATCTATAATTAATCCAACCAGAAATCCAAAATTGGTCGGTAGGATTATAGAGAAATGTAGAAAAAAAAAGTAAATTGATAGCTAATGAAAAATTTCTCATATAATCTGGATTATTCACATTCCCACATTGAGTATAAAGAGTGATGTTATTGCAATCTAATGTAAACTTGATACTTGTGAAAGAAGTTCATAAATCTGTAGCTATGGGTTTATGTTTTATCTTTATTAATTATCTGTAGTCCAATTTAAATGAGTAAGGAATTGTGAAATTTCACTTCTTAAGCAAGTAGGCACAATAATTAAAACATGGTATTTAAATCTACCCATAAAACATCATTGAATGAATTAAGTGACCAAAATGGAGTTAGGATGAATATGTTGCTAAAAGATATTGGTCATAAATAGTTGAAAAAGTCTTAAACTCTATCCCAAGAGCATGTTAAAGATCTAAAAAAGGGCTCACAGATGATGGAAATAGGCTGACATATCACATCTAATAACTACTTTTAACAATCATATAAAATATACAGAGATAAAAGAACACTATATAAATGTATATTACATAATTTTCCATTCATTTTTAATAGCCAATTATTAATTAAATTAATTGATTTTATATATATATATATTCATTCAATTACATTTGTTGTAATTAATATAATTATTTTTATATATTTTCCTGTTATTAAAGTTCTTTAATATAGTTTAAAATTTATATATTTTTACACAATTTATTTTATATCCATATTTTAAATAATGAATATATGGTGAAAATTTATTATCTCTTCTATGAATTAGATTGTTGTGGGGCTTTTTTTTGCTCTTCTAATTGTTTCTCTGTATGTCCATTTTATATACAATTAATTGTGAAAATTATAATATGATTTATTATGGTCATACAGGGAAACAATTATATAAAAGCTCAAAAGATCTAAGAATGCAATCAATAGATGATAAATCTGCATTATATTTCATTATTTAAAATATCGACATAAAATAGATTGCCTAAAAATGTAAACCTTTTAACTATATTAAAGAAGCTAATAAAAGGAAAATATATAGAACTAATCATATTAATGATAACCAACAACTATATGAATATATATAAAGCATCAATTAATTTAAATAATAATTGGCTAATTAAAACTAAGTAAAAAATTATGCATTATATATTCATATAGTTTTTTTCTTTTAGATCTTATATGATTGTTATAAGTAATTTAATTGGGAAAGGAAGGGGGGATTTTTTTGTAAGCATTTGGATTGTTGTTTTTTTTTTTTGTTTTTTTAATTATTATTGATTCTAGTTAATTATATTTAAAAATGATAGATGTCATTATGTATGCAATGTAAATTGAAGTTTTACAGTAGTTTATATCACATTGAGAAAGGCAAAAATTTTTGCTGAAAAAAGTTTCTTTGTGTCATTGTTATATCTGTTATATATAGAGCTCGCAAATAAGCTCTTAACAAGCTTTGCAGAATATCCCCAACCCCAGATTAGTTTCTGCTACTGGCTTCCTCAGTGAGGCGCTAGGATATTCAAGCATTAGATTAAAAATACCAGGACAAGCCCAGCACTTTATCTAATGAATAACTATTAAGTAGAAAATCTGAAATTTTCAGACATCCATATGTCTTCCAATCCAGCTATCTAACTTAAATAACCATATAGGACTGAACCAAGTTCAGATACACCATATATTAATAACTTTAGCAATATAAGATCACCAAAGTCTTAATAGCAAAAAATAAAATTACAAAAAAAATCAAGTCATATGTCACATGACCTAATTTAACAAGCTTGTATTACAAATGTTATATATAGAGCTCGCAAATAGGCTCTTAGTAAACTTTGCAGATCTATATATAACATTTGTAATACAAGCTTGTTAAATTAGGTCATGTAACATATGACTTGATTTTTTTGTAATTTTATTTTTTGCTATTAAGACTTTGGTGATCTTATATTGCTAAAGTTATTAATATATGGTGTATCTGAACTTGGTTCAGTCCTATATGGTTATTTAAGTTAGATAGCTGGATTGGAAGACATATGGATGTCTGAAAATTTCAGATTTTCTACTTAATAAATATCCATTAGATAAAGTGCTGGACTTGTCCTGGTATTTTTAATCTAATACTTGAATATCCTAGCACCTCACTGAGGAAGCCAGTAGCAGAAACCGGTCTGGGGTTGGGGATATTCTGCAAAACTTGTTAAGACCTTATTTTCAAGCTCTATATATAACACTTGCAATACAAGCTTGTTAAAGTAGGTCATCTGACATATGACTTGATTTTTTTGTAGTTTTATTTTTTGTTATATCTATATGCAATTATTGCAAATAATGATATTTTATTTTATATTGTGTGATTTATTTATAAATATAATAATAATAGAAAAAACAAAGACTTTTATTAAATATTAGACAAAAAATAACCTTCTCATCTAAGCACCTTTGATGTTAACGTTTAAAGTCAAAAAACTCACAAAATATGTACTGCTTGAACACATGCCTGAACAGTTTGACTTTTCACATGCATACATGGAATTCTTTCTAAATTACTTCAGTGTTCCATGGACAAGTTAGTCTTGTCTTTTTTCTTGAACATATGTTTTTGATTCTTGCAGACTTATTTTCTTTTCCTTAACGTTTTTTCCAAGTTTTACAACTATAATTTCTATTTGGCATTTTTTAATTTTATATAATTATCAATTCTTTACAGAATACTAGCTGTTGATCAGTTATTTCTATCATTGAGACAAGATATTCAAAGCTAAAACAGGGTGATTTCATAAACTTAAATTAGGTAGATTTCCAAAAGATTTCAATCACATAGATTTTACAGCAAACTTATATTCTAATAGACTGTCATAACAGACTGTCATTTAAGACTAATGCACCATTCTTCAATTTCGAATAACATAATAAAGTTTGCCCATAATAATATATAGAAAATCTCTTCTTATTCTGCTTAAATTCTCATAAATTTCTTTTAACTTCATTAAAGCCAGTGAAATTCAGTGATACAATTACAGAACGCAATTCGACTAGCTGTAAGTCGTACTGTTAAAACAACATATTTGGTATTGTTTAAATAATTGCTTTCTTCCAAACCATCTATTTCTTTTGGTTTTTTTTTTTTAAATTCAATCTTAAATACTTTCCTCAACTCAAGACACTATCATCATCAAACAATAAATCCTTATTTTTTAATAAAAAATTAATGTTATTGCACTTGAATTTTTTTAAGAATTAATTAAACAACTCATTTATAATTATCTCAGTCAATTCTTTTTGCTTTTCTTTTAACAAACAAGTTAATTACCTTTAATTCATTTACAAGCATTGTAATCCTAATACAAAAAAAAAGCACGATTGAACTTACGTTTTTATTTTTTCTTTCAAAGTAAAAAACATATTTCCTTTACAATCCTCATGACATTATTAAAATTGCGTTAATAACGAATTTAGCAAAGATTAGAATGCATAACTTTGTCATATTTTGCTTGTTTGCTGTTGTTGATTTGTTTGGTTTTTTTTAATGTTTTAACTCTAATATTTGTACTTCTAAATATTACGTTATTTAATATTCATTCTTTTTTTTTAATAATAAAAATATGTTCGTTTATATGGGAAATTTATACAAATTTATGTAACTCTTGGTTCAAAATATATATATACATGTACCTGCACAATATATAGAAGTCATATTTAAAATTTTATACTATTTAAGCTAATCGCTTGAAATTTGAAAAAATACTAAGTTTTTGAACCCATGCTAATTATTTTGCATAGTTATATAGATTCAGCGCCAGACCAGCTTCTGTATATTTTAGAGATGTTTTATGATAACTGAAGACCTCTTCTGTCTTTTAATGGGCTAAATAAACCCCAGATCTTTTAAAATTATTTTCAGTTTAATCATCAATGATATATATTTGCAGTTATTGGATCTAAACCGATCCTAGTTTACTATATATATTTTCTATCTATATAATAACAAAACATTAACTTTATTGATTTTTCCACAATGTGTTTATTATGATTAACTGCACTTTTCATGTGTGGAAATAAATTTACACTTTTCTCTGATTATATATGGCTATAACATCTCAAGTAACAATTGTAATATTGTGTTTTTTTTTTTTTTGTTCCAAATGCTTTAAATACTGGAGTAATGTGGTTAACTCTAGGAGATAATGAATGTTGTGGTCTCTCCTAAGAGATGATACTTCTGTTGGAATAGTTTTCCATTAACTAGTTAAAGACACTAATTTTAACATTTTTTAAAAATAATATTGTACTTAGAAGTATTATTCTTATATCTTCTTCTTTACTTTTTTTGCATTTCTTCATATATTCATATATAAAAATTGCATTAAAGTATATATGAGATTTATAAAAAAAGTAATATAAATGAATATTGTACTTACTGAAAAATGGTACCATATTTCCTGAGATCACACAGTATAATCACAATCAACTTTGCTTTGATTTTTAATTTGCGGAGAGAAGCTGCTAGCACCAAGGCAGCATAGGCACTCAGCTCTTCCAGCACAAATACTACACACCCATGACCATCGTCTGAAACATCATATTAAAAGACTAAAAATTATTTACACACGTACTTTTTACCTAATAAATAATATTTCTGTAGTGTAGTTTTCACTATACTACTCTCACCCAAGGTAGAGACTGGTTTCTATCCACTTTTAACAACTTGTGGAGGAGGAGTGTGATCATAAACATATGACAAAAGATATGTGAAAAAGATGTATGATTCCCAAGGTGCACATTTCATGGTGAACCAACACTCATCAGTTGGCCCAAATTCCATTCTCTTACACTTATCTTTATCATTGTTCAGTATATATAAATAGGGAATTATAGAATTAATAAGTATCAAACTTATTGCTTTCATATCTTTGATACAAACCACTAGTATATTAATAATTTTTATTAGTAGTACATTAGACTAGAGATTATCCACATAATAAATAATATTTTTGTAATGTAATTTCCACTATACCACTCTCACACAAGATAGGGACTAGTTGTTTAGGGACCATATATCGTTCCCACATGTTTCTGGTCATATGTTTATGATAATACCACTCCACAACATGTTAAAAGTAGATAGAAACCAGTCCCTAACTTGTGTGAAAGTGGTGTAATAAAAATTATATTACAGAAATATTCAGTAAGTGGATAATCTCTAATATTAAGAATGATTAATAAAAATTGTTAATACTTTTTATCTATCTATTTTTTTTGTGTGCGAGCTCCACAACAATGAGTAAGTGATAAAACGACTAAATGCTAAAATAATAAAATAAGGATTTAAAAATTAAATATTCTGTCAAGCGTTGTTAGCCGAGAGGTCATCGCACCAGCCTTGCAAGCAAGTAGTTGGTTGCAGAAGGGTGTGGGTTCGCGTCCCGGCCGATGCTATGACATATGAAAAAAAAAAAATTAAATATTCTGATTAAAGAAGAGAAGGCATTTGGTCATATGTTAAATATATTTTGGATTTAAGTACACATATATTTATTGGAAAAATATTAACATTAATAAAAAGTAATACACCTTAAAAAAATTATGGAGTGAGAATCAGATGCGGAATATAGTAAAAAATAAATAAATTACAATATAGAAATTTGTATTGCCACTACTCGATTACAAGTTACCAACCTATTCTCCAAAGTTGTGTTATTATATCAATTTTTCCGGCAAGAGATGGCTAATCAAACTTCTATGTACATCTAAAAATTTATGCTGTAATTAATTAATTATTTACTGTTATCTTACCTGTATTTATCCCAGATAATAGCTTATTATCTGCACGTTGTTCAACTTTAAAATTATTAAGTACAAGGTCTCGTAATTCATTTTCCGATAATTTGATATCAAGGTTGTGGTTATCCTCCATATTTAACTGAAAAAACAAGTCTATTACTTTTTTAATATAAATAATAAAGCTCTGATATAAAAAGATTGAACTATATTTACATTTTAAAAAAATCCCATCCAATATATTTGCAAAATAAAGTTTGTTGTCTTCTTTTACATTAAAATATCTTATGATTTCATTTATATCTTTATTAAGTTAGAAGACTTTCTATTTAAAGCTTAAAAACTATTGCATCAATTTTAGAAAACTTCCATAAACCAAGTTAAAAAATTTACATATTTAAATAACTTATACACCCGAACACACACATGTCGAAAAGATAAATAATCACCAATAGCGTTCCATTATCAGATTTTCAATTGGATGGACAGTTGAAGAGTTGGAGTGTGGAGTACATTGAAGCATGTCCATTAAAGTAGGAGGATTTGCTATCTTAATATATATCTGAGCACTTGTAGCATATATGGGTAAAGATGGTAATCTGGATCAACTGATGATTGCTGGTTTAGCATGAAATACGTTTATTGTTGATTATTTATCTTTTCGACATATGTGTGTTCGGGTGTATCAGTGTTATGAGATAGTGTGGAGAGTGGTGGGTTATGTGAAAGTCTGTGCTCATACCCTGTCTATTACATATATAGACACATGTGTATATATAAACCTGTGTATTTCATCTATTATATTTAAATAACGCAAATATTATACCATTCTGCACAAACCAAACCGATTGTGTTGCAAGCCGTTGACTTTCTACTAAAATGAAGATGTCGCAAGTGTTTAGTTTGTGATGATGGTATTGTAATTGTAACTATATACTAAACTATTTTCATCATCTATTATTAACTGTTAAATATTTTTAGAAAAATTCAAACTTTATTTAAACTTTTCGAATACATCTAATACTAATAATACACAGATTACTATATATGGCAAAGTTTTGAGCGATATTACTCTCCTCTCTTCTTCAAGTGTTGCTGGACTGACTAGTGACAGATCTAAAAGTTCCAAGTTCGACTACCTTCCTAGTACTACTACTGGTCAGGTTAGCAACGCCTGAAGATGAGAGGAGAAAAATACCAACCTAAACGTGTTATATACTAGTCTGCCTGCTATTACTAACTGTTGAATGTATTTGAAAAGTTTTGATTTTTTCTAAAACCATTTAGCAATGAATATTAGATGATGGAAATAGTCCAATATTTGTGCAACTGCTCTGCGTATAATTTATAAATTAATAAAACACTCACATTAGAGTGTAAAACAGAGTATATATACTATAAAGTATTAACAGATTTGTGCATATTTAGAGCAGTGCAACTCTTAAATTACAGAGCATCTTATTAATCTCTTATTCAAAACAATAATAAAATTAACGATGTACTAGCCATTTTACATTTTTCTAACTAAGGTTAGTTTGTCTATGCATCTTTAACAGCACATTTGTCAATATATATATATATATATATATGAAAACACTATAACAGAGAACAAAACAAATTAAATAGACCGCATACTTTCGCCTACTCGCATAAGCATCATAATGATGGTTATCAATAAGTTTGTAGTTTATCGTTAAGGATTTAAGACAGGGTTGGGCAAATGGAAGCCCGAGGGCCACATGTGGCCCGCTAAGAGTTTTTATGTGGTCTTCCAAGACAATCAGAAAAATCCACCTTGAACTGAGATTTCCTTCCCGTGCGACCGAAGATTTGTCTCGTATTTTCCACTAGGATGGCCACATCAATATCCATGTGCAGTTCTTTTCCAGTTGATCTGGTTAATTTCAATTTTGTCTTTGCATTAGTAAATATATACATTTCCAACTTTAGTGAAACCATGAACCCTCCGAAAAAGTGTAAAATCCGTGATGAATGTCGGGTGTTTATTGGGTCATGAAAAAAAGGTGCGACCATCCTATAACTTTCGCTTCCACAAGATGGCACCTGATGCGGCCCTCCACCAACCTCTGTGGCCCCCAAGCCAAAACAATTGCCCACCCCTGATTTAAGAGACTCATTTTTTGTTACTTTGAGCGCTATTGGCTCTTCCATTCATTATTATTCATTTTGAGCAATAAAACAAGACTCTTTGGTTTTTCATTTTCTGTCGTTGCTTTCTTCATACATAATAAATTAAAGAACCAATGGAGTTCATATAAACAAAAAATGGTAAACTATAAACTTATTGACAACCATGATTATGATCTTATGTGAAAGTATACTAGATCTATTTAATTTGTTTTGTTCTCTGTTCTAGTGTTCTTCATATTACTAATAATGGCAGAGTATTAATGTATTATATATATTTAAAATCTAAATCTAATTCACCACATAACTCTGTTTTCTTTTGTCGTGAGAACAATTCTGAGCATGATTTCTGCGCTCAGAAAATTAGCATTGCATATAATGAATCAAATGGTAGGAAACGAAATGAAATTTTAATACATTGCTAATTCTAACAATGCTTTGAACAGAGATTTAGTGATGGGCAATTGAGCATGCTTAGAAATGGGCCACAAATCTGGTGAAGTGCACTATGAGATGACTATTTTTAATATATTTATCTAACTGCTTGCAATAAATTTGAACAAAATTATCCAACTTAATAGTTAAACAGTTTTTGAAATGTTAAAAATGGAACAGCTGCATATCTCTCATGAGATAAATGGGAAAAAATTTAAACATATATTTGCAAATCCTAGATTTCTAGAGAGGTTATGAAATGTGGTGATATGTTAAGTTGAAAACTATTGTAATTTTTAAATATATATATATCACCAAATCTTAAATAATGTTCTAATTGCAAAAATAATGAAGATAAAAATAATTGTAATAATTATCATGAAATAATATTATTATTCGTTATTACAAAAATACTTTTCTACAACTTTGCTGAGTATGTCATTTCTGTTTATATACAAATGATTATTGAAAACTTCTGGTGATTTTAGAGAACCAAAGACTATAGATAGTCTTTTTATTGCCTGATGAATATAAAAAGTGCCAGGAACAAGGAGTTATTTATTTATTGAATTTATTAATTTGAACATGGCATCTGAATCAATTAATTGAACAAATATACAACATTGTTTGAAATTAGTTGAATGTTCACCACAGTTTATTTATATAATACAGTGTCTATATGATAAAATAAAAGAATTATTACTGCTGGTGGAAAAGCTGAGATATCCCAGGTAAAAACTGGAATTCTAGAAAGATGTATTCTAACTTCAATTTTCTTTTCTATTTTTTATGATAATAATCTTTGAATTGTTTATAATTGGTTTCATGAAACAGTTATCAAGATGCAATACGCAACCAACGCAAAGACTTTAATTTGAACTGATTAAAAGTAAAGCATGAATTAACCTTGAATCCTGGATTTAAAGTTGATAATTGTGTTATTCTTTGCCATCCTTCCAAATCAGTGATGATCTATAGAATGTTCCCAATATTTTAAATATAATCTTTAATGACTTTGATTTAATAATTCATGTAAAAATATCAAATCTTTTATTAGTCAGTGTTAAATCAAATCTGATAATTTAAAAACATGAGTCAATTTAAATATCTTAGTAGTTTTTTTAAATAGGAAGATGAACATAGATGTAATTCCAATGAAAAAAATGGGACATTTCATCGGAATAATGTAACAATTGCAACCAAATAAATTGTGTATAAAGCTGTTATTTTGTCCGATTTGTTGTATGGAAATGAAACTTGAATCACTTATTAATATAACATATAGACATTAGAAATACGTATAAAGAATGCTGTTTAACATCCTTACAGAATGA
Organism: Epiperipatus broadwayi; assembly: GCA_028023455.1. Lineage (NCBI taxonomy): Eukaryota > Metazoa > Onychophora > Udeonychophora > Euonychophora > Peripatidae > Epiperipatus > Epiperipatus broadwayi. Next base: position 3,676,963 of record JAQFVV010000025.1, on the reverse strand, counting down.
TGGCAATATTATAAGACTAGTTGGTGTGATCTTATTTGGGCTAATTAGCAGATTAAAGACTTTAATAGTAACAGACTTACATATGATTGGAATTGAAGAGACAGATTCTGCTTACATCATAAAACTGTTGCATTCATAGGAAAGATGTGATTTCTGATAGAATATTTGATTAGCTACAAAGGGGCAAGATGTTGAAGGGTTTTTAAAAGTAAAGTTCACATTAGAAGATAAAAGGCAGCTTCATAAAATATTAAATAAATAGCCTAAGGGTCAAGCATGTGCCCTATGTGAACATATTCACCTTTGTTTTATTTATGCATTCCATAACTCATCTCAACAACGGTATTATATGAGTTTCTTTATATCACTGCCAAAACATTTGGAGGCAGATGTCTTTTTGTAAACTAGAAATGTAAACCATAAGGGCGATTCATATCATTGACCTTATCTATAACTTCTTTTAGTAATTAGAACCACTATTCTATAAACACTTTTAAAACTAGATTGTTCTGTAAATTGGTTTGATTCTGAAGTTGTAATAAACTGAGTAAACATCTTGTATAGATACTCAAAAATAACAGACATGGAGTTTCTAATATTTTCATTTTCTCTTTACTTACCTATAAATACCACTACCTTTTTTCCTATTCTTTAACAAATTGAGATATAATTTCATCAACTTTTCACTTGACTTTTTAAAAAGATCTCTAATTCCACCATTTCCTGTTGTTCGATTATTTTTTCAGAGGTTTAAATATTTTAAAAGATATCGTAATAGTAGTGATTATTTTGTTTTTTTTTAATTCTTTGAATTTTTTTTATACATTTTATATTGCTATTCTTTTTTAAGCAATAGGGTTTTCTCTTATTGCGAAATAATCGTCAGTCCTTCAAATATCGAGATACTATTTTATACATTTGAGTCTTTCAATATTTTATTGTCATTTTGAAGTTATATCTTCTTATGTTATCATTAACGTTTGCACTATCATTTTAAATAATTCTAAATAATCATTTCTTTCTCTGTCTTTCTTTTTTGTACAAAATTTCCATACCGATGCCATTTTTTATCTCAAAAGAAACTAAACCATACTATTTCAAAATCAATGATAACAATTTATTATTTTAGGCAAGACCATACTTACATAGAAGGGCTTTAAGCATTAATTTGGGCTTTTTATAAAAAGTCTTCAACAGTCAAATTTGATGAAAAGTTTTTAGGATTATTCCCAATTTTTTTCTCTGATTGAATATCCTTAACAGTGTTTTAAAAACCTGCAATGTGAAAGTACGGCTGTGGGCACAGGTATTCTATATTCTATTCTGATTTAAAAAATTATTTTCTCTTAAATGTAAAATAATATTGATATGAGGCCACTTAACACTAACATACTAGTTATATACATTATTCAATCTCTCAACTAATAGATATACATTTTTTTTTTTTGTTAAAAAAGTAATAATTATTTGCTTGAAGTACAAACTTTGTTTTATCATTTGTTCATATGTCGTCGTTAATCTATGAAAACTAATAAATATTCCTCATCATAGATATTGGCAGTAATTCCACAGTATTAACTTTCTTCACATTTATGAAATAAATAAAAAATGAAGTTTTATTTTTTTCAATTGGAAATTAAAAGGCGGGAAATTTGATTAAGGTTTTTCTAAACACAATTTAAAATGTTTAAAATTTTAGAATAACTAAATTGGGGAGAAGAAAAGGAATTAAAATGCAAGAATTTGAATAAATTTGATGTGCTTTTTAAGGTAGAATATATAACATGAGGATAAATTAAGAAATTTGAGGCAAGATTTAATTTTTAATAATTTTGATTTCCCAATTTTCTCTCCCGCAAACAATCTATTGACTATTTTATTGTTAAAATAAATTTGGTAAAATAACTATATAAATTGTTTAAATTATTATCGAAATTTTCTTTGGTAATAAAATTAAGTCTAAACAAATGAAAAGTTAGGACAATAACTTACATGTTATAGCCATCCAAAATTCAAAATAAAATCGATTAGTCTTATTACGGATAAAATAAAAATATGGAAGTTAAATCGGTTTTCTGTTCTGTTGACGCTCGAGGTGATGCTCGCGAAATATTGTATTTTCATTAAATAAAACAATAATTAAACATGCTTTTTTAATACTGATCAGTTTTGGACCCAAATAATTTATCATTAAGTGTGTCGAGTTATTTATAAGTTTAAAGTATTATATTTTTCTAATTAGATTAAGTCATCAGAACAAAGAAGCTATTAAAAAAAACCGGTATATGAGTCTTTGTGATTATGGATCATACTTTGGTTTTGTGAAAGAATTAGCTCAGTTGATTAGTGCATTGCCTTAAAATTGGATATTCAAGAATCTAAAGGTGTAAGTTCGACTCCTATGCTAATATTGTCCACTGATTAGACCAGCAACACCTGAATAAGAGTGAAGAATACTACTACTCGATACTCTCTGAAATTACTAATCTATATTGTCTATTTGAGTGTTATTAATAACCAATTGTTTATAATGAAAAGTTTAAATAAACTATTCAACATTTAATGATAGATGATGGAAATAGTCACACTTTTTTGTGTTTTAGAGACAAGTTGAGTCAACCTCATCAAACCCTAGTCCCTCTACTCTCAATAAGGTTTTTTTGTTTTATAACAATCTAACTTCAATACCATTTGCGCTTCAAATAAAATTTTCAAATGTAATTTAATTCTAAGCGAAAATTAAAAAATTATATTTTCACTTGCTGCAGTTAATCAAAAAAAAAAAAAAAAAACATTTTATTCCTATCTAGAGTAGCATTTTATTTTATTTTCTATGGTTACCTTGTATGCAAGAGTATTTCTCCTCTAATTTTTCTACATTGTTTATATCTTGGAAATCAAACTACTCATTGATAAACACAAAAAGCCAGAGCTGAACTTGGGTTTAATAAATTGCATTACCATCTGACAAACACCGTTTACATACGCTTACATTAGATGTCTCTAAAGTAGAAAATGCGACATACAGACAATCAAATGTTTTGGTAATTATATAGTACAGCTCTCCAATTTTGAAAAAAATGCTAAACTTGATTATTAGTTTATATATATATATATATATGTAGTAGCATTTATCATATCTTATATATATAAGTTATATATATATATATATATATATATATATATATGTAAGTTGCTTTGTGTTGCCAATCCTAGTTGCAACACTTCATATATTATAATACCTAGTTGGAGCCATTATTCACATCTCAATTAAACAAACTCTGATAAACCCATCACTACATTTTTATTCTGTTTCTTTACTTTTATACTTTCACATCCATTGAGATATAAAGAACACACTCTAATCTTTTTATACTTATCCTTACATTACTTACTTACTTGTTTATTTATTTTATGTTGCAATAGTGTTTGATAATGAATTCAGTCCATCAATAAGATCCCCTTTAGATGTCAGAGTTAACTGTGACTAAATAATAAGCAATGACCAATCCTTGGTCAAAGTATTTTCTGCTGCTTTGTAGGATAATATACTGTTTCTTATAATTTTTTCTGTTTCTTCTTTGCTCTCTTTCTGTCATTCCCCCCCCCCTATTTTATAGCCTTTATTTAATTAGTTTAGTATAGGGCTTGATTGGTGAATTAATGATATCAATAATCTTTCTGCATTAACTGTGACATTAGAATTGTGTATTAAAGCAATTATGATTTTATCCTTTAATTATATGCACATGAATTTTGAACTGAAAGTTGTTTTGTATAAGTGTTTATGAGTGTGTAAGTGGCTTTTGAATGGGAGTTTGATTTATCAAATAATTGTATATTTGAAGCCATATTTAAAAATCTGACTGCCCCATAAATTTGAAAAAGTCATTCAATAGACTAAAGATTATCCATTTGATGAATAATATTTCTGGTGTAATTTTTGCTATTCTACTTTTATAGAAGGTAGAGATTAATTTTTATTTACTTTTAACACCTTATCACCCCCCCCACACACACAAAGTGTTAAAAGTGGATAGAAACCAGTCCCTGCCTTGTATAAGAATGGTATACTGAAAATTACACCATAGAAATATTATTAATTAAGTAAAAATGTTCAGATTCAAGAAAGCAAACTATCTTATCATGACTAAAAGAATGTCGATTTAAGCTGTGGAAATGATTATTATGCCAGTAATGGTAATGGTGTCAAACCAGAAATAATAATAATAATAATAATAATAATAATAATAATAATAATAATAATAATAATAATAATAATAATAATAATAATAATAATAATAATAATAATAATAATAATAATAATAATAATAATAATAATAATAATCAATTCAATTCAATTCAATTCAATTCAATTTATTTACCGTACAAAACTACAGCATTAAGCCAATTACAGAATTGCACTATAATAACTATACAATAATATACATAAATAATATACATAAATGAGTAAAAATGATGAAAATAATATAATTATATGCCATACTTTTTTACAAGATAAGTAACAAATTTTTTAAAGTCTAAAGAAAAAATATTTTCATTAATAAAATCATGATTATAGGTATTAGGCAAACGAAGCAAAGGTGAAAATTTTAATATGTTAGAGCGACAAACCTTAATATAAAATAAAGTAAATGTACGTGTTTTATGTAAACAATTATTAAAAGCAATATTTGAAATTTTGTTAGTTAATATAATTTTTTGATTCACAAGATTATATAAAATTTTAAGATCTCTCATTTTTCTGATAATGGATAGGGATAGATAATGGTCTTTTAATTTAATGTACTTAGAAAATTTGTCATAAACCAATTGAATTTTGATAATATCTCGTTTGGAACTGGGATTCCAAACGACAGATCCATATTCTAAAATTGGCAAAACCAAAGAGAGAAATAATTTATATTTTGTAAAACTACTAAATTGTCTACCATGCCTTAAAATTGCACCCATAATTTTAAAAGCCTTATTTACTACATTTTCAATATGATGATGAAATGATCCATTGCTTGCAAAAATAATTCCAAGGTCTTTCTGAATATCAACAAATTTTATATTATGATCTTCAATATAATAAGGACAAATTATCATTTCAGATTTTTTGGAATAAGAAACTGTTGAACACTTATCCATATTAATATCCATTTTATTATCTCTACACCATTTCACAAAATTATTGATATCTTTTTGTAATAATATGCAATCATTAATTGAGTTTATATTCCTAAAAATTTTACAATCATCTGCATAACATAAAATATGCGAAAATTCTAAACTCTCTCCCAAATCATCAATATAAATGTTAAACAATAATGGTGCAAGGATACTGCCCTGAGGTACTCCTATATTACAATAATATGGATTAGAAGAATTATTCTTAAACTTTACATAAGCTGTTCTCTTCTTAATAAAAGATTCAAACCATGCAACCAAATTATAGGAAAAACCTAATTTATACATTTTGAAAAGCAACCTGGAATGATCCACTTTATCAAATGCCTTGGATAAATCAAAATAAACAACATCTAAATGACATTGATTCTCAAAGGCATTAGCAATGTGATCAGTTATTGTTAAAAGATTAGTTTCAGTTGATCTTCCAGGTAAAAAACCATGTTGCACAGGAACCAAAATCTTATTTATGTCATTAACAATTTTCTTATAAACACATCTTTCAAATATGTGTGCAACTGTATGAAGCACAGAAATTGGTCTATAATTATTAACATTATCTTTTGAACCATTTTTAAAAATAGGTATAACTTTGGCAAGTTTTAGAGAGTTAGGAAAAATACAATTTTTAATGGAACAATTAAGAATATAACATAAAGGAGCAGCAATATATTCTACACAACCTTTATAAATGAAAGAAGGTATATTGTCATAACCTATACTTGAATGTATTTTGAGTTCTTTGACAGCTGATATAATATCACTATTGTTGAAACAATCGATAGAAATGCTATCATTAAAACATCCCTTGGTCAAATTAAACCCAGACAGTTGAGAATTACCAAATAATTCAGAAAAGTGAACTGAAAAGTCATCAGCACATAAAGATGAATTATAATCCATTTGAGATTTTCTTTTGGTAATGCCAGAAGTTTTAATAAAAGACCAAAATTCTTTAGGATTATCTGACAAATTGAGCTCCATATTTTTAATAATAATAATAATAATAATAATAATAATAATAATAATAATAATAATAATAATAATAATAATAATAATAATAATAATAATAATAATAATAATAATAATAATCCCGCAGCAAATCTCTGCTGAGGTAAGAAGCAATCGTTAAGTTCTCCGATGTAAGTATTTATTTTTTACTTTTGTTCCAACTTGTTATGCGAAAAATAAACATAATACAGGAAAAATCGAATTATATAATAGATTAATAGTGTTTTTTGAAAAATATCGGTGTGTTTTAATATCTTTTTTAAAAAAATACTGACTTGAGTCAGAATAAATCATGGCTACTGCCCAGTCAAGCGTGAGCGAATTAAGCACCAATACAAAATTAACAACATCGTTAGTTTCAACATCGCCTATTTCGTATGCAAAAGTACTTAAAAGTAATAGCAATACTACAGCACCAACTCAAATACCGCGCTTCCGTAGAACAAACACAAATGATATTAAAAATCTTGATCTAAACACTCGAGAGGAAAATCAACCCCCAGCCGCAATCTGGACAAAAGAAACGATTGAAAATGTGACGGACCGTTTCAGTAATACGGTGCCTCGGACGTTATTTGAAACATTTCGCAGGTTTTTTTCACCAACTTCGTTAGTACTCGCAGTAACCGATAATCAATGCTCATTATATCGTTTCCCAAAAGCTTTATTATATGAAGCAATCACGCAAAATGCACTATGGGAAACAATCTCTTGTATCGCCGACCACCCAAATTCAAGATATATAACCATTGATTTTTATACTCAGCAGCAAAAAGAACGGTTTCAATCCACTATTTTAGCACTTGATAATTACGCACTCGTAATTATAGATGAAAACCGGAAAAATATAATTACTGGAGTGCTTAAAAATACTTATCTTAAATACAACGTACAAGATTTTCAAAAAATGATAAACCCGTTTGGAAAAGTAATTGCCCTACAGCCTATATATTTAAAAGACACACCTATACCGATATGTAGTAATCGTTTTGAATTTAAAATAAAACTACATAAAAACGTAGACGCCTCAACGATTCCAACACAGATTACAGATCAAGAAGCGACACTCTCTCTTCACATAAGAGGTCTAAAGCCACTTTGTTTTGGCTGTGGACAGAGAGGACACCTAGCAACTCAGTGCGATAACACAAAAAGCAATCACTGTGAACAAACTAAAATCCTTTCCCCAGAACAACCCAGTGATGAAAATAAAATTTATAATAACACTACATCCATTGGCAACCCAATAATAGAAACCGGAAAAAAACAGATTCAAACACCCACAAACAAAAATAATAATGGATCAGAATTGCCTATCCCAAAGACCAACCAAAAAAATAATAACACAAAAACTAACACAGAAATCCAAGATTCAAACGAAAATAATTCTCAAGAAACCACAACACAAAATACAGCAATTACATCACAGGATCAGCATCTCAATAAAACAAAATGTGTACCAAGTAAAAATCAACAAACAGAAAGTAAACACACACAGTTATATAATGAAAATATAAATCCAGATAATATAAAGATACCAATAATAAAAAAAACTACAATTATAAACAAAACTGCATCAAACATAATGGATGCAATAGAAGCCCCTCTTCCACCTATTCAAGAGAATACACCAGAGGGAAAAAGGAAGCCCGGCAGACCAAGTAAAAATCATGAATCCAAAAAGGCAAAAAAAACAGACCAAAAGAACAACTCATCAGACATATACAATTTAGAAAATGATGAAATAGAAATGGATATAAGCCAACAACAAATGGACACCTGTTCGGTTTCATCACAAATTGCCTGTATAGAGTCTGAAGCAATATTAAATGAAAGAAAAACTGATAATAAACCCAACGTCTTAAATATGTATCAGCATCCATCTACTGCAATATAAACAAAAATTTAGTATTAAAAATAAAATAAAAATCAATACCCTGTTAAAAAATTATTTAAAACATGAAGATAAAAATTGGATCTCTCAACATTAGAGGCTTAAATGCCACCAAAAAACTTTTTGATCTCAAAAAATGGTTACATACAACACAACCACACATACTTGGGCTTTTGGAAACAAAAATATACAGCAGCTCTCAAATTGATCCATCAAAATATTTAGTCAGCCAAGGTTTTTGTGCCTGCTCAAGGCAATCATCATCACCATCAGGTGGCACAGGCATAATTATTTCCCACAACTGCCCTTTTGATTCTTTTAAAATTATATATATTGACTCTAATCTTATCATATTAACACTCCATCATAAAAATATCACACTTAACCTAGTATTTGTATATATACCACCAGGCCCCATCATCATCTCCAGAATAATAGCAACAATAAATTCAATGCTTACAGCAACACCAAATCCCATAATACTCCTGGGAGATTTCAACATGACCTACCAAACTTTTGTCACCAAATGGATCCATCAAATAACAATCCCACTTATGAGTGCTGAGGGTTTTCTCCCATCAAACTCAATATCTTTTAATAACAATAGATATAAGTCACTTATTGATTTGTGTTTCTACTCACCAATGTTACATCATTATTTTAATCTTGAACTCTGTCCATCTATAATCTCAGATCATGCTGCTCAGTTCATCACCCTCGACCTAACAAAAATACAGAATACAACAATAGCCCTCCAAAAGACTATGCGAATACTTCTTCCAGCACAAACAACTGAATTCCTATATTCAGAAACATATATAATGCTCCAAAAACTTCAAAACATGTCACTTGATCCAGTACAAAAGTATATAGCATTCACCAATATACTTTCTTTCAACATCAATCATATTACCTGCAACTCAACACCCCCCACCAGATTATTAGCATTGGCAGATCGGAAGAGCTACGTAAAAGAATAACCATTTCCAGACCAACTACAGATAATCAAACACAAATTAAAAAACTTACAGAAATGTACAACAATACATGCAATACACTAAAGCAATATGTAGCAATAAAAAAGAAAAAAATATGCCTTACACAACAACATACTTGGACCAGAGCATACATACGGTGGGCATTGGGATACCCATCCACAGTCAGAGTGCCTATGGCACTTGAAATAGATGGTTCTATAACAGCTGGACATAACATGATAAACCCAATATATCAACACTTTAAAAAAAAACTGCAAAAACAGAGTGTGTACATACCAAATGAAGACATATTTGGAGACCCTGAAACAGACACACCAATAACAACAACTGACATTGTATTTCAACTTGCAACAATAACAAACACATGTCACCCAGGACCACAAGGAATTCCCAAATTTGTGTTCAAACATCTTAGTCACTTCACAGCAAAATACCTGTGCGATCTAGCCAATTATATATCCCAAAAAATTTACAACATACAAAGTCTATACCCAATTGCAATGGTTCCATTTAACAAAAAACCAACAGCAATATCATCTTTATCTAATCTACGACCAATTTCAATGGGACCTTTAGGAATAAAAATTCTTGAAAGAGTGATAAAGGAAAAAATAGAACAACACATACTCCCTGTGTTATCATCAGCACAATATGCCAAAAAAGGATCATCCATTGGCCAGGGTGCCTTAATGTACAAAACAATTATTGAAGTAGTAAAAAAAAAGAAAGAAATATGCACCAATTATAGTTCAACTAGACATTGAGGCAGCTTTTGACTCAGTGCCTATAGCCAAATTATTAGACATGCTGAAAAAAACAACAACACCTCCATCCCTACTATATATAATAGCAAATCTGCTACTCAGCCGTGAAATTCACATCACATTGAATGGAAAAAAATCACCAGCCTTCAGACCGAGTCAATCCATCCCACAAGGATCCCCCCTAAGTGCCTTGCTCTTTACAATATATATAAATCCTCTATTAATAGAGATACAGAAAAAAATAAAAGGCATTCAAATTCCAAACACTGCTTTAAATATATCATGCATAGCCTATATGGACGATGTAACCGTTTTCCTCCCCTCTAAAAAGAACCTCCCCATATTACAAGAGATAATCAAGAATTATACCTCAAATTTTAATTTAAAAATTAACACAAATAAAACTGCTGCATGGGTCAATATACACAGGCAAGCACTGTACAGAGATGTTTAATGGTAAACCATCTGCTTTCCTTGGTTTCCCATTCTACCTTGGAACCAATGGAATGAGGCAAAAAATTCAAAATAAATTAAAAATAGATGCTGAAAAAATCACAGCCTCACTTGAAAAGTCATACCTGTCAATATATGCAAAGGTAGCACTATTTAATCAACTTATAACTACAAAAATTACATACTATACACCTATAATCAAATTTGCAAAAACATTCATATCTAAAATCTCATCAATCTGTAACAAACTAATATGGAAGAGAAAGACAGTGGCAATCTCTTTAAAAAATCTGAGCAGACCACCACATAGCAATGGACTTGGGCTCCATACAATCAATGTTTTTTACACACAGAAATCAGTAAATCTAATAACAGCAACCATAAAAAGATTTCCAGACCTGGAGTGTGTAATCAGTATAATACCCACAGACAGACCACCCCCTTCATATGGATATCTATCCACACTGATTGAAGAACTCAAGCCAATATACAACAAAATATCACTCAATAATGACAACAAGTATACATACTGGGACATTTACAATATACTACATCCCAACCAGACACCCAATCTACATCCATCAGTTCTTGGAATAGACAACAGGCAGCTACTGCAACAATTCAGAAAATGGTCATTAGAACCAAAATTATTCGATTTTCTACTTAAGCTTAATCTCAATGCTCTACCCACAACCCATTTCCTTAGATTTCGTAGATTCTATACCAATATAGACCCCATGTGCGGACTATGTCATAGAGAAGAAGAGACACAAGATCATTTTCTTCATTCCTGCAGTGCCCTAGAAACAATACGTCGCACAATGTTTACCACATACAGAAAGGCTATCATTTCAATAGATGAAATAATAAATACATTTAAAAAAGGCAATAACCCTGCTATTCGTGCAGCAACATACAGCCTTTATGCCTACTGGTGCACCAGATGCACTTTTGCACTTGCCAATAACCCTCGACGCCACCCAGCAACATATTCAATAAAACTAGAACTGTTAAGAAAAAGAGACAGCATCCTAGCTCAACCAGATATATTTGCAGCCACATGGTCACACTTGAAACAGAGATCCAGTCTATGAAATATAAAGACCAATAAGATAGATGATGACATTTTCAACATCAGCATTTTTTCCAACATTAAATAAAAAAAAATGCAAGCATAAACTGAACTAGATAGAAGACCAAATTTAAAAACAAGAAGAAAAAAAAAGGATGCAGAAAAGATAAAGACTTATATACTGAAAGTTGTAATTTGTTTTTCATTTGTAAAAAATCAATATATGACTCTGTAACTTTTTAGACTCAATAAAGTTTTGCTTTGAAACATAATAATAATAATAATAATAATAATAATAATAATAATAATAATAATAATAATAATAATAATAATAATAATAATAATAATAATAATAATAATAATAATAATAATAATAATAATAATAATAATAATAATAATAATAATAATAATAATAATAATAATAATAATAATAATAATAATAATAATAATAATAATAATAATAATAATAATAATAATAATAATAATAATAATAATAATAATAATAATAATAATAATAATAATAATAATAATAATAATAATAATAATAATAATAATAATAATAATAATAATAATAATAATAATAATAATAATAATAATAATAATAATAATAATAATAATAATAATAATAATAATAATAATAATAATAATAATAATAATAATAATAATAATAATAATAATAATAATAATAATAATAATAATAATAATAATAATAATAATAATAATAATAATAATAATAATAATAATAATAATAATAATAATAATAATAATAATAATAATAATAATAATAATAATAATAATAATAATAATAATAATAATAATAATAATAATAATAATAATAATAATAATAATAATAATAATAATAATAGCAGCTCCACAGTTGTTTATCTATGAACAATCCAGATAAAAAAGCTCCAGTTTTGTTTGTTTAAACATTTGACAAGATGAAATTCTTATTTCTTATTACAAAGTTTGTCTTCAATTGTTTGATATTTTTTATCAGATTTGTTTAAATTTGTCATTCAAAATTTACAAAATAATCAATTTATTTAATGATAATTTGCTGACCAATATTACGACTGAGCCTGTCACATCCCAGATGACTGGTGCCAGTTTCACTAATAATTGAGTTCCAAAGTTCAAAGACAATACAGACAGATGCTAATGATGCTAAAAATAATACTCGCCAGATCAATTGCAAAAGTAATAATAATAAATAACAAAAGTAACAATATTTCAACTATTCCCAAGTCGGCTCCAAGATATAGAAAAACCACTCCTAGTGATGACAGAGAACTGAACCTCAATATTCAAGAAGCACAATGCTCTCCCTCTACAGTCTGGAACACAGATGTTCTTATGATAATCAATGATAAGTACAATAATTCGATTCCAAGAGGATTATTTGCAACTTTTAAAAGATGTTTTCTACTAGGTTCAAAATTCTATTTGCTACAGGCAATAACATTTCTCTACATAAATTTCTTAGGGAATTATTATTTGATACAATATCCTTGCATGGGATGTGGGACACCATTGCATGTATTGCTGACCTTCCAAATCCTAGGTATTTGATAAAGTTCTTTCAGATGACCCAAAGAGATGATTTCAAGATGGAAACTTTCCTTTAATTATGGTGGATCCAAATCATTATAACTGTAGCACAGGGGGACCCAAACACCTACTTGGGTTACATCTTTCAAGATTTCCAGCATATGATGCAATCATTAGGCAAGGTTACAGATTTTACGCCATATATCTAAATGTCACCCCTATACCCATCCCAAGTAACAGCTATGATAGCAAATTACAACTACACCATGACATTGATCCAAACATAATTCCAATACAAATCTTTGTTAAAGAAGCTACTCTATGTCTGTATATCAGAGGATTGAAACCCCATTGCTATTCCTGTTACCAGCAGGGTCATTTTGCAGTGTGATATGCTAATCTCCAAACTTCATTTTCAGGAAAACCTTCTGTGCACCCAAATCTCCAAGGTAATAAAGAACAGTCAACAGCAAATATTTCCATGATTATGTCCATTAAAAGCCAAGAGTTCATCCGTGCAAATACTATCTATCCAATACATTTATACATCCTCAATCTTGATCATCTACCTATTGATTTGATACTCAATGAGGCAGATAATGATAATCATGTCAACTCAATTAAGGTACAAACAACCCCTGACTCAGATAATATTCTTTCAAATACTCTTCCCAATGCAGAAACCAAATACAGAGCGGCCTCAAATTAGATTAATACTGCATAAGAAGCTCTTATTTATAATCATACACATGACACTGGTCATACCATTTATAATAAAACCTAAAGACATATCATGGAGACAATTTCTCTATGTTAACTCTCTATACCAGCCATCTCTCCCACAACACTTTTAATGAAATAAAAAAAAAAACAGGATGACCCCGCCCTAAAAAACAAAAAAAAAAGATGTGGTTGACCTATTGATGCAGGACATAAACTCTGTAGAAACCAGTCGTACTCTTATTCAAACTGAATGTCATCTAGCTGACTCCATATATCAATCTATTCCTACCTCCTATCAACAAATACACTCAACAGCTGAGCTTGAAACATTGTTAGCTACTTCATTATAATTTCATAATTATATAATTGGATCTTCCTGATCACATTAGAGTTTACACCCACCCTAACTGATGACTACAATTAATTACCCTAAAATGCCCTGATAAATGAAATTGAAAGTTACTTCAATATCAAGTCAGTATCTAAACTTTTTCAATTAAAAAAGTGTATAAGCAATATACATCAAATGCTTGGAATTGCTTGAGGCAAAAATATACAATGAATCCCATATTGACCTTGCTACTTACCTCAATAGACAGGCTTTTTATGGCTTTTCCACGACACATCTTCAGCATTACCTGGAAATGGTATTGATCTCACTCCCAGCTTCCATTCTCATCATTCAAGATTATTTACTTAGACTTGAATCTCAAAAATTAACACATTTCTCAATCATATTAAACACTAAATATTATATTTGTATATATATCCTTTCTGGTTCTATTGTTATTTCAACCATTATTCTGACAATTAACTCTTTTCTTGCCCTTTCCCCCATCCAACTGTGTTAGTGGGGGACTTTAATTTTGATTATCAATTATCTCAAAATTGCTTCATTTAATAACCTTTCCACTTATGAATGGTAAAGGCTTTTTGCTTTCCAACTCTATAATGTTCTATAATAACTGGCATGCCCCACTCATTAGTTTTTGCTTTTACTCACCAAATTTTATATCATTTAATTCAACTTGATCTTAATCCTACTCCTTTCTCTGACCCCTCTAAACAAACTCTCATCCTGAATCTCAATAAATTACACATCACAGCCATTCATTTATCATAAAACCATTTGAGTCCTTCTACTTCATATATTCTTATTAATATATGTTATGTTGCAAAAATTAGAACAAACAGAACTTGATCCAATTCAAACGTATATCACCTTTATATGTATAATATCATTCAATATCCAATATTTCCCATGCAGTTTACATCCACCTTCCTGACTTCTGCATTGGTCAATGAGTTTCATATATGGAATTATACTAATAAAGCCTGTACATCATACTTACCAACAGTTGCAAGCACTTTCCCAGGCTTATCAAAAAACCAACAACTAACTTAAAGAATATCTTACTATTAGGAAAAAACGATTTGTTTTAATTATCAGCATGCATGGACCCAGTAATATATTTAATGGACTCTGGGCCACCCATCCACATTAAAAGTTCCTATAACACTCCAAGTTGATAGTAATATGTGTGCAGGCTATAACATGGTTAATCCTATATATCAATATTTTAAGCTGAGGTTACAAATCTGCAATGCATTCACATTACCTTCAGACTTATTTGGACTACCTGATACCAATACTGCATTCCAACTATACAATTTGCTGACAAGCTTGTCACCATAAATAACTCATGTCACCCTAGTTCCAATGGAATCCCTGATTTTATTTATGCCCTTCTTATGTACTTTACTGCATTGTCTCTGTTACCTGGCAAATTACCTGTCCCAAAGGATATATGACATCAAAGATCTATATCCAATCTTAAATGCACCATTTACCAAAAACCAGGCTTAACCTCTACTTTTATCAACCTATGTCCAATTTCCATGAGGCCACTGGGAATTAAAATACTGGAAAATGTTGTAAAGGATCATCTAGAAAAACACATACTTCTTCTAATTTCTAATATAAAATTAGCACAAAAAGGCTCTTCTGCCATACATGCTCCTCTGATATTTAAAGCAGTCGTGAATTTAGTTCAAGATTGAAAAAAAAATGCTACAATTGTAGTTCAGTTAGATATAGAATCTGTACTTGACTATGTCTCTATTCCCATTTTGATTGATATGTTAGCTAACACTACCATTCCAAGTACTCATCTTTAAAATTTTCAAAAAAAAATCTTAGTGTACTTTTACTGCAATTAAATAACTGCTTGACGCGCAATCCAGAAACAATCTTAATTAGATTTTATATATGACACCTAATTACAGTATTTTATTTTTAAACAAATCATCTCACACATATATTCCTGCAATATATAGCCAATTCACTAGCCTGCTAATATTTTCTCTTTAACACCTATAATAGGGCTTGACCATTGATTAGTTATAACTTGTATTTTGTTTGTTTATTAGGAAAATAAGAAATTACTATAATGTAACTTTGTGTTATATGACAGATGAAATATATATCAAGTGTTTTTCCTTTTTTTCTTTTTCTGGTATATTTCCACTGCCTTCTTATTTTTATCCACCATCTACCATTGCATCTGAGATTGCTACT
The DNA here is from genome assembly GCA_028023455.1 of Epiperipatus broadwayi. Classification (NCBI taxonomy): domain Eukaryota; kingdom Metazoa; phylum Onychophora; class Udeonychophora; order Euonychophora; family Peripatidae; genus Epiperipatus; species Epiperipatus broadwayi. The sequence goes on along the minus strand of JAQFVV010000025.1, from coordinate 3,660,726 downwards.
GCTTCTACATTATACCAATGCCTCAGCATCATTCACTCGGAAAACTATTATATTAAATTTTAGCTCTATCACTGTGCACAACAACCATTATCAAACTTTATTAGTATAATCAAAAAAAGCTCCATAATTTTCCACAAATATCTTCCACAAATCATCCTTTTCCATAATCACTCAAAAATATTAGTTATTGTTCTTTTAAAATTACAACTTTCTTGATGAATTTTTTCTTTTGATATTCAGTAAAAAGTTGTCATTTTTGGATTTTTTTTAGTTATATGTTCCACCTACCTCCAGTTAAGTTCTTTAATATTTACAATAACATTTTAAATATTAATTTGTATAAACTTATTCCTTTATTTTCCTATGATTTTATATTATTCCCAAAATATTTTTTTCTATACCGCTTTTAAAACCACGTTTTATCAAACACAGAAAAGGTACAGAATTTGATGCCTGTAGTGAATATATTATTGTAATCATATCATCATTGTAAGATATAATATTCTCTGTTCAACAGTTGAATTGCTGCAATTGTTTTTGAATCTATATCAACAATCTGATGCGGATTGTTTTGATCATTATTAGTGCACTCTCATTTCAATTTCAAATTCAAATACCATCTCACACTTTTTGTGAACAGCATTTCCTCTTTAGATGACCTAAAGATATCCAATACTTGAATCGCCTACCGATGTTAACAGCTTGATATTTTACTACTAAATCATTTCTACACAAGATAGGAACTGTTTTCTGTCCCCAAATGTTTTTAATTATTTATATTTAAAATCTTAAATGAATCCAAAATGAAAAAAAGATTCCTTATTAGAAATTTAATCATTTATTCTTGAGATTATAAATTATTCTTAGAATTGATTCGTTTATACTGAAACTAATCAAAAGTTGCATAAACAACTAATTTTTATGAAACACATAAAATTCTGTAAATTACTTAGATTTGAATATATTATTCCTAATATTTATAATGGAACCTTAAGGAATACGCTACTTTTCCTATCATCATAAATTATCTTATTATTAATATTCATATTTCTATAAATAATAACATACTCAAATTTTTATTGCTTTTCATTTCTGTTCATCATTTCTCAATTCTAGCTTTTATTGATTTTCTATATTTCCAATCTTTATTATTATAGCAACTTACAATTCTCATAACACATTCGAAATTTTTATCCTAAATAAAAAAAATAATCAAATATTTGTCAGTTGGAAAATCTAAGTTCGGATCTCAGAAGTGATAACCTTAATCTGAATTTTCAACTATCAAGTCCGTTACTCTACACAATGCATTAAAATAAACAGAGCGCCATTATTGTGAGAAATTGATAACATTTTTATCCAATTCTTTTATCATATCCTACTATTTTTATTATCTTTATTTCTTATAATTTTGACATTCCGAATTTTTAATTACTCTTATTTTAATTTTTGTCTCAATTTTATTTCCCAGTTTTCATGATTTATTTTTCCATTTTATAAAATACATAACTATCTATATTCCTTCACTTCTACAAGATAAATATTTTTCATTATTCGTCCTTTAGTTTTATCCTTACCGTTAATTATTAATAATTAATTTTTTTTTCGAATGAATATATATTTTTTTAGTTTTTGTCTTTGAATATTTTTAAAACAATAACGCCAAATCTTTTACACTATTTGTAAAAAGAAAAAGTTACATCATCGTAAAAAAGAGTTATTCTACGATGTATCCTAATTCGTATTACATGAATCCCCACCTCAAGCTACAAGCTTTTTATTTAAGTCTACAATTATCGAACAAACTAATGGATAATAAAAATGAAAATAACTTTATCTGATTGCGTATCCTACAATTAGTATATATGTAAAGTATTCTAATGATCCTTAATTACTCTTAACAAACCCAAATCTATTCCTATTCAATATATTATAAATCTTTTTTACATTCAAAAATATTATACATAATTATTTATTTTCATTATATAATTCTATTAAATAGCACTGAACAGATTATTTTTTATCTATCTACCTAAACAAAATCCATTTTCAATCTCTATCAAGATTCTATACTCTTCTATACAAGTCCTAACTCTATGCATTAAAATTTATTTTGCACATTTAAATATAGATATATTTTATATCCTTGTAGTTTAGATGTAATTATAAGAGATTTGAACCCAGACTTTTAAGCTCCCTTCAGCTAACCTATGTGTATCGGTTGTATGAGATAGATTGGATAGCTGAAGGGAGCTTGAAATTCTAGGTTCAAATCCCCTATAATTACTTATAAATTCCAGAGATATAAAGCATACCTGTATTTAAATATTACAGATTCAGCCTGTAGCATCCCCATTCATCTTCTATAAATTTAAATGGACAAGGTCCTACATAGGAGGGGTCACAGTAACTTAAGGTCAACATGGATATAGAAACAATATTGAAATCAACAAGAACTTTGAGCATTATATTATCAGATTTTCAATAATATGGATGGCTGAAGAGTTGATAATATTGAAGCCTGTCCATTAAAGTTTGAAGATTTGCTTTCTTAATATAGGCTGAGCACTGATTATATATATATATATATATGTGCGTGTGTGTGCGTGTGGGAGATAATCGGGATTAAATGATGAGTGCTGGTTCATTACAATATATATATATTGAAAATCATTTATTTTTTTCACATGCGTGTGGTCATGTGTATCGGTTGTATGAGATAGATTGGATAGATGAAGAGAGCTTGGAAGTCTGGGTTCAGATTACCTATGAAATTTATTTTATGATTTATGGAAGTTATTGCTATTAGTCTATCTTTTATTTTACCTTTATATTATAATCTAATTATCATATTTCTCTATTCAGCTTGGATCTTATTATTGATTATAATTTTATTAAAATCATATTTTAATCTAGCTCTCACACACCTTCACATAATTATTAACATTCAGCTGACATATTATATAATCATTTTGTTTTTCCTAATTTTTAATATTTTTATTGCTTTAGTCAATTCTTTATTAATCTATCTTCTCATGAATCAAACTATTCTAATGTATTTTATTCAATTAACAACTCCTTATCATCTAGGTTTTTATTTACGAACTCATTATTTTTTAGTTCTTGTTTTATCTCTCCTTTTAATATATCTTCAAAATTTTACACAAACTTTTTTTTATTCTGCTAATTTCATTAGTTAAATGGTTAAATTGATCCCATTTTCATGTTAATGCTAAAATAGATATGTTATCTAATTTTTATTCCCCCCTTTTCCATTAGTTTTCTAACAACCTTCAAGTATTTCTTGTATGCAATTTTTCCTTAATTTCATAATTTCTAAATTATGTTTACTTTATATTTTCTCCTTAGTTCTATTAGTAATACTCATTTGCAACCTTTTTTGCTATATTTTATTCTTCATAAATTTTAAATTCACTAAACTTGTTCACTTTACAAATATCTCTTATTTCTCATTTATCCCATTAGCCCTTGTATAAAGTTTCCTATCTTTCTTTCAGCTATAGTTCTATCAACACAACTTTTGATTATTACTACATAGATTTTATAGTCACCTTGCAAATTTAATTCTTTCTATCTTTCCTAGATACAGTTAAGTCAATTTTTTTTTTGAACCATGGGAATTCATTATATAGTATATACTCAAATTTTCAATTTTTATTTTACCATTTTCATACATTCTTTTTAATAATAATATCCACTCCATGAACTCTGGTAATATGACCGATATTTATAATTATTCTTTTTAAACTCTTCTATAACCTATGCATATAATTCCAAATATTCTTATTTCATATTCTTATATTCATTCCATTTTTAATAGCAAAATATACTATTTTATTATTAAAATGAGCAAACAAGTTTAAACTTTGTGGCTAATTGTTCTAAAGTGTTAGCGCCTTTTATATTTTACTATTAATTTTTTTTTTACTCAATTTATTCTAATTCTTGTGTATGATTTTTCAATTTTTTTTTCTAAAATATCCTCCTCCTATAACTCTTTTTTCTTTTATCATAATCACATTTATTTATCCTTTTCCATTTCCATTTTTGGGAAAAAATTATTTAATCTCTCAAAATTATTTTTTACTACTGATAAACTATCTATTATAACTTTTCTATTAAAACTTTCTCCAATTCCATCACGTATTTGTATATCTGACCCCTTACAAGTTTATGAAACTAGTTTTTAAATGTATCGTTTTTTTTTTTTTTAAATATTCTTTCTTTCTAATTATTTCCAGGCATCTGAAGTTTCATCTTCAATAGTTACCCGACAACCCCAAATGCTATAACGTGCCAACATATCAGGGATAGAGTATAACACACACGATTGTATATAATTAAAAAATATATAGTATATAAACTGAATAGAATATTTAATTGTATTTATGCAAGTCCGTCTTTATTACATTCATGTATAAACACAATACTTTTTTTTACTTACTAACATTTTTAAAAATTTTCTAAAGTATTTTACTAATTGCTTTTAAAATATTTTTACTTTGGGCTTATTTATAAGTAAAAGCTGCAAGAAATGTCAATTAAAAGACGATAAAAAGTATTAGGTTACTTTCTTTAGTCATCATCATCATCATCATTTTCAACCCTATTGATCCACTAAAGGATAAAGGTCTCTCCACGTTTAATACATTTTTAGTCTCTAATCTTTCTTCTCCACACTCCCAGCACATTTCTTTATTTCATCCACCCGTATTACATATGGTCTCTTTCTAGTTCTTTTACAATTTCTTGGAATCCAGTTTAAGATTTCAAATATCCATCTATTATCATATCTTCTAGCAATATGTTTAGCTTAACTCCACTTCATTCTCTTAATTCTTTCAATGATGTGAGTAACATCTATTTGTTTTCTCACCAATGAATTTAGTTTTCAGTTACTTCTTACATACATTTCTCCATAATTGATTGAATGGTCTAAAGTCTCTGTATTGCTCCTTTGTTTATTGTCCAAGTCTCAGATCTATAATTAAGAATTAGTAACACATTTATTATAAACCTTCCTTTTCAAATATATATTCATATTTCCTTTTTTTTCTACCAAGAGCATTTCAATAAAGTTTAATTCTAAGATTAAATTCATTCATTATGTTTCCATCTATAGTAATAATCTGACCAAAGTATTTGTAGATGTTAACTTCTTCTAATTCATCATTTAGCAATCTTTATTTCTTCTTTTGAGAAAATTCATTGAACATTATTTCCTACAACCACCATATATATCTTCTGAATTGTCTAAGGATTTAAAATGAAAAAGTGAGACAAGCAATTAAATTTATGAACAAGGGAAAAGCTCCAAATAATGATGGAATTATAATCGATATCTTAAAAGCAGGTGAAGAAATAGAGACATTTTTGGCAAAGTTATATACCAAATGTCTAAATGATAAAAATGTATCAGATAATTGGAAAAAAATGTGTATTACTATTTTAAAAAGGTGATAAAGAAAATGTTAGAAATTACAGACATATCTATCAGTCTTTTATTGATTTTATATAAATTTTTTACCAAAATAATTACAACTCTCTACAGCAAACTTAGGATTTTAACCAGCTAAAAGAACAAGCTAAATTTAAAAATGGTTTTACTCTCTTGAGACTTTTATTCTCTTTTATAGTTTTTCGTGCTAGTTCACAGTTACACTTTTTTATATTATCAACTCTTTTTTGAATCATTTTACAAAATTGTACCCATTCAATCTTTAATGCATCATTTTTATAGATTTTTATATTCATTCTTTTCTTCATAAATTATTGTCTCAGTAAAAATTTTACTGGTCAAAAGTTGCTTTTTTGTTCTAGCTATATTTGTTGCAGTTTTTAAAACTGAAGCAGTTATCTTCCTATTGATTTCATTCAATATCATGTTCAAAATCTGTTAATATTTGAAAACGATTTGCCAGTTCTAATTTAAATTCATTGGAATGTTTCTGAACATTAGAATATCAACTGTCAATATTGTTTTTATTAATATTTTTGTCTCTCTAGTTTTGCATTAACATGTATCTTACATCTCACTAATCGATAATCACTTCCTATGTTGAATTTATTACGAACATTACAATCTTGAAATACATATTTTATGTTAGTGAAAATCTAACAATTCTCTTGGATACTTCCTATCTATTTTTGTCATCACATGATCACCATCTCTTATACTAGCACATAATTGTTTAAGACAAAACTCTCCATACAGTAGTGCTACTCTGTGCCAAACAGAGTAATCAATGGATGCCAGAAGGCTTGTGCATAAAATCCATATCTAATGCCTAAGATCTAGCTGCAGTGCTCTCAGATCCAAAGCTCCTCACTGACGAAGGCCACAAGCTGGAAACTAGTCTGGGGATTTTGGATGAGTAGGCATTAGATAGGAATTTTACGCACAAGCCTTCTGGCATCCATTGAGAGTTTTGCCTTGTTTATATCTATTTCTGTTTAGCATTTTTCTCAGAAAAAGACTTTATAATATAAAGTTTTTCTTTTTCTGAAAACTCCACAAGTCTACGATCTTTTTCATTTCTATCATCATAATCAAATTTATCTCCAGCACTTTTATCTTTCAATTATTTACCAATTTTAGCATTAAAGTCTCCCGTGATAATTTTAAAGTATTGTTTGGTCGGATCAAAAGTCTTTTTGTACATTTATATAAAAATCCTCTACTTCTCATCACAATAAGAACCTATTGGGGCATATCTACATTTGATATCTACTATTCAATTGAACAACTAATCTTGACACTCAGTCCGATACATTATCAATCTCCACAATATTATTCTTCCACTTTTTATTTATAACGAATCCTGCTCCATTTGTACTGCCAATGTTAGTGCTTTTGTAGAACAGATACATATTCAATTTTTAAGTTAATTGTCTCTTCTATTCTTCTTCTAATTTCACAAAGTCCAATAATGTCTCATTTAATTTAATATTAGTTTTTTTTTTCCAATCTTTGAAATCTTCCTTCACTTGAACGTTATCCGTAGTTGTAAGTACCTAAATAAAAGATCGGTCATTAAATTTCAGTTTGGATCAGCAAGCAGATTTTTATCACCCTCCACCAATGCCTTGGCTGGAGTCTTTACAGCCTTCTGAGAATAAGAGTCATGATTTATTTTGTTTTCATGATTGTAAATATTTATTAGAATTTTTTAAATCATATATACATTTATTCTGCTTTCAAAAAAACTCAACTTATATTTCAATTAAGAGCAATAAGATAACAAAAGAAAGACCATGGTGTTTCTTGATATTAAATTAATGTACAAAAAGCCAATAAACTCACATATGTTGTTCGTATACTACATGAAGAATCACACAGTACTGGCAGCTGCAACGACAAGAACGTATGGCGTAGGCATTAGGAATTTATAGAGTTCTTAAAGTATATACTTTTAAAATAATTATTTTCTCTTGATTAGAAATTGTGATCTAATTAGTCAGTCACCAGAGCGATTAACAAATATCTTATACTGTATATCCTTATCAAGCTATAAACTCAAATATTTTAATTTTCATTTTAAGATGGAAGTGTATGGTTTTGGTAGTTACGTTATTTTCTAAATTGATTTATTAATACGGTTTTTTATGCAAACATATATTTGGTAGTATTTCGTAAAAATATTAACCAATTTCTTTTTCTTAATCTACTATTTTTATTATTATAGCATTTTAATGACAGAAGTATACATTAAAGTTTATGATGTAGCTCTGAAATTGTGGTGCTTAAAGACAATGTTGTTCTGGGGGCAACCACTACCAATGATATCTGTTACTGATGATTCATGGATTCTGTTGGCTAATTATTCTAACACTTTTCAGGCAGAGATCAAATCAATATATATTCATAGTTATCATGAACGTTTTGACTATTTTAAACATTCACTTCAGCTTTAAAAATGTTATAAAGTATTTTTTTTTTCTCATAATGTCATAGCATCAGCCAGTAAGCGAATCCGCTAACCCGGGACAACTGCTTGTAAAGCAGCTGTCGCTGACCTCTCGATCACCAATGCTTGACTAAAGTAATATTTTGAAATATTTATATACCTATACTATAGTTTTTTTAAATTAACGGGCATTTTATTTGTAATACCTATACATATATATATAAACAAATATTTATAGAGTATATACCACACACAAATAAACATAGTACATATTTCAAAATATTCATTTTTTAAAAACTAAAGACAATTGCTTTAAACATTTAAAACTTTCCATTTTGACAAAAGTTATATATATATAAAGGAGGAATGCTAGTAATTATGATCTACACTGATGCTTGAATGCTTAATCGGGATACCAAATAAAACTGATTTAGTCATCTGTTAAATCATCACTATCATTACTTTCTACCATTATCAATCTCCTTCAGAATGAAATTCTGTCTAAATTTAACAACCATAGCAATCTAATGCAAGTTGAACTTTTCTCCAAATTTAATCTAATTTATTTGATTTATAGCTTTACTTTTCCGTATCATCTCATCATATTGCCTTATTTCGTCTATCTACATTATATGTTGTCTTTTTATAATTTTCCAATCTCTTGTGATCCAATATAAAACTTTATTATTATCTCTTCTGGCAATATTTTCGTTCCAGCTTCATTTCATTTGCTTAATTTTTTCAATGTCATTGATACGTAATTGTTCTCTTATCTGTATATTTATTTTTAGTATTTTTTTGTTACTCCTAGCATACATCTCTCCATATTCTTTGAATAGTCTGAAGGCCATCTCTCTGTTAAGTGTTTAAATCTCAAATTTATAGGTAAAAACTAATAAAACATATATTAAAAACCTACCTATTCAAACACGAGAATATTTCCTTTAAATATCAAGTTATTTTTATTAAAATCTACCTCTCTAAGTTTAATTTAAAATTTATGCATTATGTTTCCATCTCTATTAAAAATTTGACCAAGGTATATGTAGTTGCTAACTTTTTCTAATTTATGATTATTAATATTTATTTTCTTCTTGTGAGTAAATTCATTGATCATTATATTAATCTTTTTAACATTTATTTTTAGTTCTACTTTTTTTCTGATTACATTTGCAACATTTCCTGAAACTCTAAAGAATTATTAGCAAAAATAACCACATCTGCAAAATCTAGATACAAATAATTCCCGTTTACTTTTATTCCCTTAGTTTCCTTATACTCTTTGGGGAACTACTGTAAAAAGTTTTAGAGATATGGAATCATTTTATCTTAGTCTTCCAAAGTTAATCCTTTTAGTATCACTATAGAATCTACTTTCTACAACTGCCTTTTGATATTCTTCGAAATGATAATATTCTTGGACTCTATTTTGATGAACCAAAGTTTTAATTTTCATTAAAATGTTAACAGAATGAAACACGTTTTCATAATCTTTGAATCCAAAGCATAATGGAAACTTATATATATATATATTTATTTTTTTTCAATATTTGGATGTGATTCACTGTGTTAAAACCATTTTTAAATCCTACAATTTTTTTTTATTTATTGTTTATTGTAGACAATTTGTAATTATCTTGGTAAAGATTTTGTATTGAAATGATAGAAGATTAATAGGTCTGTAACTTTTACTATTTTCTTTATCATCTTTCGGAGAATATTAATATTACTTTTTTACTCCTTCTCATCGCTTTTTTATCATTTAGATATTTTCTTTATAGCTTTGTCAACATTTTTTTGAATTTCTTCACCTGGTACTTTTAAAATATCAATAATAATTCCATCAATTCCTGGAGCTTTGATTTAATCACATGCTTCAAATGCGGGTCGATTCAGAAGATGGATATTTTTGTTGTTGTTTATTCTTCATTAATATAATTCTTTGTAGAACTTTTTTCACACATTTTGTGATGACATCTTTCATTGCTGAAACAACGTTTCTTCTATGAAGATGTTATTCACATATTTTTTTCACGCCATTATTATTTTTCAACGCATTGTACAAAATTCAAGATATTAAATTCGTCTTAATAGATATTGAAAAAAATTATTTCTCTTTTTCTTCTCTTATTGTCTTGTCTCAGGAGTTATTGGTAATGCTTTTTTGTACCAGTTATATTTTTTGCAGCTCCGAATAAAGTATCAGTTATCTTCTTACTGATTTCATTCAAATCTGAATCATCTTCCAAGTTCTGTTAATATTTTTAAACGAATTGCAAGATCTAGTTTAAATTCACTGGACGTTTTCTGAAAATCATGAACATCAATTATTAATAATGTGTTTCGTAATAGTTTTTGTTTCTCTAGTTTTATTATCATCAACCATTATCAATTCACTTCAGGATAAAGATCTCTCCAAATTCAATCCATCTTCTCCGATCTTTAGTTTCTCTTCTCCACATCACCCCTGCACATTTTCTTATTTCATCCATCCATCTCACATGGTATCTTTCCGAGTCTTTTACAATCTCTAGTAATCCAGTTTAAGATTTCAATTGTCCATCTATTATCATCTCATCTAGCAATATGTCAAGCCCAATTCCTCAGTCTTCTAATTTTTTCAATGAGGTCAGTAACACCTGTTTGTTCTCTTACCCATATATTGCGTTTTCGATCTTTTCTTGTTACTCCCAACATGCATCTCTTTACACTTCTTCGAGTGATCTGAAGTCTCTGTATTGCTCTTCTATTAAGTGCCCAAATCTCAGGACCATAAGCAAGAACTAGTAAAACACATTTATTAAAAACCTTCTTTTTCAAACACATAGGCATATTTCCTTTTAATATCAAGTTATTTCTACCAAAAGCATTCCAACCAAGTTTAATTCTATGCTTAATTTCATCCATTATGTTTCCATCTGTATTAATAATCTGACGATGGTATTTGTAACTGTTAACTTCTTCTAACTCATGATAATCAATCTTCATTTTCATATTTTGAGAAAATCCATTAAACATTATTTTAATCTTTTTAGCATTTATCTTTAATCCTACTTTTCTACTTTTATCTGCTCCTGCAACATTTCTTGCAGCTCTAAAGCATTATTTGCAAAAACAATTACATCATTTGAAAAATCTAAATGACTTAAATAATCTCCATTTACTTTCACTCCTTTAGCTTCCAATTTTAACCCACAAAGTACTTCTTGCAACACTGCTATAAAACGTTTTGGAGATATAGTTATCTTATCTTACACCCTTCTCAATGTTGACTTTTGTAGTATCATTATGTAATCTAATTGTTGCTGTTACATTTTTAAAAATATTCTTTAAAATATGACAATATCCTAGATCTATACCTTGATGATCCAATGCTTTAATCACTGAAAAATGTTTATAGAATCAAATGCCTTTTCATAATTTACAAATCCAAAGCGTAATGGCAACTCATATTCATTTGTCCTTTCTATAACTTCTCTCAATACCTGGATATGATCTACTGTGCTAAAACCATTTTTAAATCCAGCTTGTTCTTTTGGTTGGTTGAAATCCAGTGTTCTCTGTAGATGAGTTGTAATTATCTTAGTAAAATTTTTGTATAAAACTGATAAAAGGCTGATAGGTTTGTAAGTTCTAATATTTTCTTTATCACCTTTTTAAAATAATAATATTACTACTGCATTCTTCCAATCATCCTGTACATCTTTATCATTTAGACATTTGGTATATAATTTTGCTAAAAAAAATTCTATTTCTTCACCTGCTTCTTTTAATATATCAATTATAATTCCATCATTACCTGTAGTCTTTCCTTTTTTCATAAATTTGATTGCATGTCTCACTTTTTCATTTAAAATTCTGGGCAATTCTGAAGATATAATAGATATAGGAGGTACTTCTTCTTTATTATTATATAATTCTTGATACCCATTTCATGATGTCATCTCTCTTTTTAATAATAATTCCATCTTTTTTTTTATTGCAGATATACATTTTCTACCAATACCAAAATGTTGTTTAACACGCTTGAGACTTTTATTCTCTTTTACAGCTTTCCTTGCTAGTTCACAGTTATACTTTTTTATATCATTTTCAACTCTTTTCCGTACCATTTTACAAAATTCAAGATACTTAATCCTTTTTAATGCATCATTTTTGTATATTTTCATATTCCTTCTTTTCTTCATAAATTCTCTAGTCTCAGTACAGTAGAAATTTTATTGGTCAATCGCTGCATGTTTCTACCAGTTATCTTTGTTGCACTTTTTAAAAGTGTATCAGTTATTTTCATATTAATTTCATTCAAATCTTAATCATGTTCAAAATCTACTAATATTTGAAAAATCGATTTGTAAGTTCTAATTTAAATTCATTAGAATGCTTCTGAAGATTAGAAATATCAACTGTAAATATTGTTTTTCTTAACAATTTTTCTCTCCCTAATTTTGCATTAACACGTATCTTACATTTTGCTAATCGATGATCATTCCTGGGTTAAATTTATTAAGAACATTACAATCTTGAAATATGTATTTTCTATTAGTCAAAATATAATCCAATTCTGCTGTACCTTCATTTGGATGCTTCCATGTTCATTTCCTTTTAACATTTTTTTCAAAAAAATAATTCATAATATAAAGTTTTTCTTTTTCTGCAAACTCCACAAGTTTGTGTCCTCTCTCATTTCTATTACCATAATCAAAATTACCTACAGCACTTTCAATTTTTATTTGTTTACCAATTCTAGCATTAAAGTCTACCATACCAATTTTAAAATGTTGTTTACTCTGATCAAAAGCCTTTTGTACATCTATACAAAAATCTTCTACAACTTCATCACTATGAGAACTTGTTGGGGCATAAATCTGAATTATCTGCATTTGGTATCTGCTATTAAGTTGTATAACTAATCTTAACACTCTGTCCGATACACCATCAATCTCCACAATGTTGTTCTTCCACTTTTTATTTCTAATGAATCCTACTACATTTGTATTTCCAATATTTGTGTCTTTATAGTAGAATACATGTCCACTTTGTAAATCAATTGTCTTTTCATCTTTTCTTCTAACTTCACAAAGTCCAATAATGTCCTATTTCATATATATATATATATATTGCTTATAATAACTTCTCTCATATACACTTTAATGCAAAAACGTTTTTTAATAAAACTTTATTTTCCTGACAGTTTCGACTGTCCAGCAATCTTCATCAGAATGTTATTAATTTTTTTGCATTGAAGTGTATATGACTGAAGTTATTATAAGCAATATATATGAATATATGAAGAAATACAAAGAAAGTAAAGGAGAAGAATAAGAGTATATACTTCTAATGTCCTATTTCTTGCAATCTTCCTTCATTTGAAAGTGATCTGCAGTTGTAAGTACCTAAATAAAAAGTTGTCATCAAATGACAGCCTGGGTCCACAATCAGGGGATTCTTAGCATCCTCCGCCTTTGGCCACCAACCACTGCTTTGGTTGGTGACTTTACAGCCTCTTGGGAATAAGGACTATGATTTATTTTTGTCTGTCATGATTGTATATATCTATTGGAAAAATAGTTATCATTTACACATACATTCATTCTGCCTTATAAGGCAACTGATAAGAAAGAGCATGATGTTTCTTGATCTTATACTCAGGGGTAAAAAGCCAATAAACTTACCATGCTGGCTAATGTGTGTTGGTGAGCCATCCATGTTCATATACTATATGAATAATCACATAATAATAACAGGTGCAATGACAAGAATGTATGGAGTGGATATTAGGAATTTGCCTTGCTCAGCTCCTTTAAGGCCTCCAAGAGGAATCAAAGGGTCTTCTTTCATTTAATAGCAAACTCCTTTCTGCAGCCTCTCTAGTTTTACATTATCACATATCTTACATTTCATTAATTGATTATTTCTTGTATTGAATTTATTAAAAACGTTATAATCTTGAAATACTTATTTTCTGTTAGTAAACATATGATCTAATTCTGCTGCAACCCCATTTGAATTTTTCCAAGTTCACTTCCATTTTACATTTTAAAAGAAAGAATTAATAATATAGTTTTTTCTGTGAACTCTACAAGTTTGTGTTTTTTCTTATTTGTATCACAGTAATCAGCTTTGACAAATTTAAAATGATGATTGATCTGGTTAAAAACATTTTGTACATCCATATAAACATTATTTATCTTTTCATCAACCTTCACAATGGTGTTCTTTCACTTATTATTTATCGCGAATCCTACTCCATTAGTACTTTCAATATTTGTATTTTTGTAGTCAAATAATATGTTCACTTTTTAAATCAATCGACTCTTCATTTTTTCTTCAAATTTCACAAAATCCAGCCATATCCCACTTGATATTAGGCTATTCTTCTAATTCGATAATCTTCCTTCACGTTAAAAATGACTTAAATAAAAAGTAATCATCGAATGGTAACCTTGGGGTACACAATTGGGGGATTTTAACTATCATTTGTCTTTAAATGACAATTGCTATCTTGGCTGATGACTTCACAGCCTCTTGGGAACAAGGGTATAAATTTAATTCTGTCTGTCATAATTGTAAATATGCAACAAAAAGTCATTAACACACACACATTCATCCTACCTTTAAGAAAACTTAACAGATGTTTCAGTTAAGAATAACTATCACGCAATTGACGCGAAAGACTGATCACTGTCTCTAGGGTCTCAAACTTTTTTCTGCGAGCTAAAATCTGTTAGATTTAATTCTGAAATTAACAGTAATCAGTTTCATAATTAAAGTTAAGATTTTCACTTAGCAATTTTTGTGTATTCATTTTTATTTTAAATATTGTAACTTATATATTTCTAAATATCAAGATTTAAAATAACAGAATTGAGCTTGTGGTAATAGCAAATTATAATTTAGACAGGAAACTTAATTTATATACAAATGTCAGTTTTTTTTATTAAAATAAAAAAGTACAACAGAACAAAAATAATTAGTTGACAAAATATTAAAGATGTTGACAAAACTTATTAAATAGTTATAAACAAAAATATGTGTGAAAAACATGCCACACCCGTGCAACAAAAAACTGTTACAATTATATAAATTTTATGTTTCATCAGATTTAATAAATTAATTTACTAACGTAATAATAAAAAGTATACATGTTAAAAATACATATATTAATTCGAATAAAATTTTATTACAATAAATTAAAGTCTTATTAAAGTAGCAATAATTTATAAAATAATTAATTTTTCTTTATAATTGTTATTATCTTCGGGGAAAAACAAAGGTTGTACGTCTTCAAGAAATATTTCATTCCACTTTTGCATAAAGGGAATTATAGTAGAGAGAATATAAATAATGGTACTAATATCTTCAACGTTCTGATAAGAATTATTTAGGAAGCTCCCAGCAAAATGTAAAATTTTCCACTCCTTTCCATATCTAAATAGTTGTGTATATATATTGAAATAATAATGAATAGAGATGAGGAGATAATATCCATTAAATAGGGATAAACTTTAATCTTTGATGTTACAAAGAAATTATCATTTACTAACAATTCCTGAGGCCAAGCAAGTTTCTCTCATAAACCTATAATGGTTTTTTTGTTGGGAGTTTTTTGTTGAAGTAAAAGGGATCCTCTTTTACTTCAAACCCAAGTTCTTATCTGGATTTAAACCCAGAAAGCGATTTTATAGATGTGAGAATGTGAAATAATAGCATCTTTTTTGACATTCTGCAAATAATATTTTTTAAAAAAGAGCTATTACAGGTTTATGAGAGAAACTCGCTTGACTTCAGGATTGTTAATTAGTAGGAATTGATAATTTCTTGGTAACATCAAAGGTTAAAGTTTATCTCTATTTAATGGATATTATCTCCTCATTTCTATTTATTATTATAATAACAATCCATAAAAATATTTAATTCAACATAATAGAATAAGTACATACAAATATAAAAAGTAATAAGTGTGTATATATGTGTGTGTCTAAACTTAGCTGAATCAGTCTTTGAAATGAGAGTCTCACAATAATCAATTAAAGGTGTAGAATTTTTAATTTTTATATAAACAAAACAGATGTATAAGTCTGAAAATTTGTAGTGATGGCATTTTATATATAATTATATGCAGCATTATTTTCATCATCTAGTTGGATTATTAAAGGGTTTTGGAACAAATTCAAGTTTCTACTTTTTTCAGAATACATTCGACTATTAGTAATAACATATATGTTAGTATAGAACACAAAATTGCAACTGATATAATTCTATCATTTTCAGATGTTATTAGCCTTAATACAATATTTGTATTGTTATATTCATGAATCATCATCAACCATTATCAATCCACTGCAGGATGAAGGTCTCCCCAAGTTCAATCCATCTTTTCCTATCTTTAGCTTCTCTTCTCCACATCACCCCTGCACACTTTCTTATTTCATTCATCCATCTCACATGTGGTCTCTTTCTGGGTCTTTTACAATCTCTTGGAATCCGGTTTAAAATTTCAATTGTCCATATAAATGGTACTCTAATCAATTTTCTTTCTAAAGGTAATAGTCAATATACATTTTATATAAGTATTTATGAGAATTGCCCTATTTTTTTCAGTTTTTTAAATACAAGATTAATAAATAGTTTTCAAACATTATGGATTATTACACTGGGTTGATGTATGGGATTATTTGCCAATACCTTGTGAGCAGTTATCGAAGTTTTTTTTGTACATTTTCCTCTCTATCTAACAATCTTCTTTTTCTAATTAAATGTTCATTGACTGATATATGCATTGTTATTCCTCTCTTTAATCATTATTATATCTTCTTTCATAATTTTTCAATTAGTTTTTTTCTCATTAACACAACCTAAGATTGTTATTATTTTTTGATTTTTTTTGTTGGTTTAAGATTGTCTTAATGATAGCATTTATGGATAATCATTAATTGTCAGAATTTTTTGTATAATATTGGTCACATGATGAAGCACCTAATATAATCACTGTGGACACATATCAATAGTATATCACCTTCAATTAAAATTGTTAGAATTATGACAAAAACTGACATTCTTTGATATTGCTGTGATAAGATTAAAACTATTGTTTTTAGACACACATAGAAAAATGATAGAACATAAAAAGTGAAATTATATTATCACTATGAAACAAAGCAAAAAAAAAAAAGATTTGTTTAGAAATCATGGATTTAAAAAAAAAAAAATTCAGCATAAACAAATTCTTATGAAAAATACTGATTCATCCACTATCATTAAGAATATCATAAATAGATAGCAAAAAAAAACATTAAAAAAAAGTAATGATAGATCCACACACACTAATAATTCCAAACAAACTAAAAACATTTAGAAATCAACACTACCAGATTTCCAAAACCATAGCACAATGCAAGAAATTCTACTCTCTACAAAATCTGCTGAAAAACAAAATTATATCAGTTAAATCCCATTGTCAATAATAATATCAAGATTTGTACCGTAAGAAACAATAGCAAACGAAGATATATGGAGTCATGGGCAATTGCAAAGGATTAAAATGCAATTAATAGAAAAAAAGTCATGTGTTCCATTATCAAAAAAATGGAATATTTAAATGCCTCATTTACATAATGAATCACTTCCATACATAGGCATAATTTTCAAGTGCTAAACAAACATCATTATAATTCTGGCAGTCATCTGCTGAAAGCATGCATAGTGCAATGTAAACGTTTTTAATATTAACTATTATCTTTTCTTAATACGATTATAACAAATTTATAATAATTACCACATTAAAAAGAAAAAAAGAGAATTAAATATTATTTACAATCACTATTAATGAAAAATAAACATATCAGTGAAATTAGAGATCTTAATAAAAAATGATTAAAAGAACAAAATGATGGTCGCCCTCTAGTGGCAGCTTTTAGGCAAGTTCACCCTTGCATGGTAGCTACTTTGACTGTGACTTAGATGCTTCAATACCACTTATTGAGGAGAAATAACCACACAGGAAACATTGTAAGTATCTTCTCTTTATTATTTATAAAAAAAAAAAAAAAAACATTTAAATCCATATATAATTGGTAATTATCACTAAGTTAAACAACCACCATCAAAACAAACATGGCTCCCAAAAAAAAAACTGTCACCGCAGCAAATTCAGTCATAGCCTCTCAAAGGGAAGAGGGACTACTTTTAAAAAGTGAAAACAACTCAAAAATCCCTAAATTCAAATTGCAGGACAAACCAAAAGAAATAACTCTTCCTTTGACCGAAAAAAGGAAAAACCCTTCAAGGAAAAAATCTACTGAGAAAACAAATAGAAAATGTGAACTAGAAACAGATTTTGAGGAGCCTGAAAACAATCTTTCAGATCAGCCCCAAACTTCCGACGACAATGATTTTATAGAGAATTTTTCTACCTTTAATCCAAAAAAAAAATTAGATCCCCAGAGTCAAAAACAAAAAAGTTATGCCCCCAAAACTGAACAGGAATCTCGAAAATATAATACTTATAACGTAAACATCAACCGCAATTTTGCCGTTGGCGATGAACTCACATATCCAAAATTAGATGAAGCATTGCGTCATGACCCCGCACAGTCGAAAGAAAAAAGCTATATAAATACCATAGAAAATTTCAACAGCTATAATCGTGTCCCAAAACTAGACTTCCAACTTGAAAAACGAAAAAGTTATAGTCAAAAAACAAAACCGGAAGCTAGACACGTTCACACTCACAACACGGAAAAAGACGTAAATTCATACTCTAACTTCACAGAGACACAGTTGAGTGATTCCGTAGAGTCGGAAACAGAAGGTTATACTGATTTGACAGAGAATTCCACCTGCTATAATACCCGACAAAAATCAGACTCCCAGCACGAAAAACAAAAAAGCTGCAAATCTAAAACTAAACCGGAAGCCACACTAAATCGCCCTCATAATGCAAAAAACGTCTTAAACTGTAACTCTAGCGATTTATTTACGCACTCCAACTTAGGGGGGACACAACTAAATCATCCGGCACAGTCGAATACACCATTTTATACCAATTCTCCAGTTAATTTAACTACACATAAAGCCAGCTTGAACTCCCCTTTTCAACCTCAAAAACAAACAAGTAGAGATTTAAAAACAAAGCTGAAAACTGCACTAACACTAAATAAAGATAAAAACGACCCAACCAATACTAATAGCAATGGAAAATCAAACTTCAATCAAATTAAAACAAACGCTCCAATCCAAAAGACATCACCTACTAACACCAACTTCCCAGGAAAATTAACAAGCAGCAACACCACAAATAAACCAAACTCCCAGAAACCAAAACAAACAACACAAAACGAAAACAGTGAAGAAAATGATACAACATTGGACAACAACAATGATCCTTTTCCAAAACTTCAATGCAGTTCCAAATTCACAACCCAAGACACCAACAACCCCCCAGAACCAGCACAGCAAAACAATGCTAACAACTCAGGACATTACCATGCCATATCCCCACATCTCCATCCGCAATTCTCATATGCTAATAGCCTTAGGATAACCACTAGGCAATCAACCCAAGCCAAAACTCCAGCAATCCACACACAAACTACAGAAGACCCATACAATAAATTCATCCAATTAAGAGACGGGGAACAAGAACAAAATGAACATGCTGAACTGCAACAACCAGTTAACATAGACTACCATTCTTCAGTAACAGAACGCTTTAATAGAACCATACCAAATCTTCTCTTTCGCTCCTTCACAGAGTACACCAATGAATGTACAAGTATCCTAACAACAACAGATATCAACTGCTCTTTATACAAATTCCCAATACTCTCACTCTATGATCTACTCACTGATCACAAGTTCTGGTCACCAGTTTATAAAATACTGTTCCACACAAATAAAAGGTATATTGCAATTCAATTCAAAGACCTAGCAGGAAAGCAACTCTTTGAAACTAAATTCAAACAGTTAGACAACAAATACCTGGTCCACATTAACATGAACAAACCACAGATTCTTCAGGGCAGAGTGAGTAACTGTACTGTCAACTTTGAAGAGTCCCACTTACAACAGGCACTTGCCAATTATGGTACAGTTGAAGGCTTTAAATACATCCAAGAATCAAGAGCGGAAACAATGGTATTTACCAACACTGCAGTCTTCCGTCTAGTCCTCAAGACAGGAATCCTGCCACTTACACTACCAGCAACAGTCAGCAACAACAAGGCTACAATCCTTATCAGCTTCCGGGATATACCCCCATTGTGCTTCAATTGTCAGAACAGAGGACACATAATGAAGGAGTGTCCCCTCAATACAACCGATATAAGCAGTCAGGCATATCCAAAAAATCACAACAGCACCATCGAAGACCCCACTGATTCTACACATCCAATTAAAACCTACCCAAAACCACAAACAGAAACAAAAAACACACATCAGTCCATACCCACTCCAATGGAAACAAACCATAGCCACACAAGCATCCCAGATACTGGAAAATCCCTAATCCACCACAGAATGGCAGAGGACTCAAAGCTCACTAGATCGCGGTCATCATCAGAAACCATGATCGAATCAGAAGATGAGGGACCCACCAAAACATCAAAAAAACTCTCCAAACCACGCAACCGCAAAAGATCAAGACAAAATAATTCTAGCACACAGGAAAAATCGACTGATGACTCCAGTACCTCAGACCCAGCCAAAGTGGACCTCAGAACAAAAACTACCAGATTACAGGAATCATGTAAACCATCAGACAAAAAACGACGAGAAATTCAATCAAGGGAAGATGAGACTCTACCAAAATTCAGACCATTTGTAAACTCTATGCTGACAACCACCAAAAATGAGACTCTACCAAAAGTCAGACCACCTGAAGACCCTATGCTGACAACCACAGATGAAGATACTCTACCAATTTTCAGATCAACAGAAGACCCCATGCCGACAACCACAGAAAATGAAATATTCCTTATCTCATTTCCTGAGTCAGAGAACAGCCCCTCAGGAAAACCCCTACCAGAAGACGCCGTCCCAGAAGATACCTTCACCTAAAAAAAAAAAAAAAAAAAAACTCACCACACCATGACTATTACAATCACAGCAGTAAATATCAGAGGCTTAAACTCCAAAGAAAGAGTTGAAGCACTTCACAGATGGTTCATTAAACATCAACCAGATATCCTCTGTCTCTCCGAAACAAAACTACACACACAGTCTGGCCCACACATCATGAAGCTAAACTCACTGGGCTACTTTCACTACTCCATAGCCCAAACACCAGGATCCGGAGTGGCCATACTAATTAACAAATTATCTCCCATAACCTTCTTCAAAATACTATACATAGACAACCACTGTCTCATAGCCATCCTTCAGTACAACAATTGTACCATCAACCTATGCAACATATACATGACAAAGGCTCCTGACAACATCCGCAGAATTATTCACACAATAAATGCGACACTTCGAACCAACCCATTTCCTTCCATCCTGATAGGGGACTTCAACCACTCCTATGAAACCTTCCAGTCCAACTACCTCCCATTAATCAATCTAAAGCTAATGAGTGCACGAAACCTGCTCCCTGAGACAGCTTTTTCATTCTACACAACTAAATATAAGTCCCTCATCGACTTAACCTTTTTTTCACCAAACTTACTGCCTACCACTCAAGCCAGACTCTGGCCAGTGGTTTTTTCAGACCACCTATTACAAGAGATAAAACTTCAGGTTTCCTCAAGCTCCCCAGACCCAAACAACTACCAAAGAACAATAAGACTCATAACCAGGGAAACTACCCCAGCCTGCCTGTTCTCAGAAGCCTACATACAATTCCATCAAACAAACATACTCTCCAGGCCAATCACAGAGGCATGGCCTCTATTCACAAAAACACTACAGAAACTAATAACCACCTACTCTTTCCGAAGACCAGGACCCCTGAAACTTTTAAACAGCTTAGACAACATTGCAGATACCCTCAAGCACCTAACACTGGAAGGACAAAACATAGAAACAATCTTACATCTAAAGACTAAATATAGGACCACCCAAAAGATTCTAGCAGAACACATAGCAACAAAAAGAGCCCGGAGCTACCTGGTACATCAACACTGCTGGACCAGAGGATACATCAGATGGGCCTTAGGATCAGGAAAGAATAGAAAAGGCCCAAGCAACATCACCATTGATGGTAAACAATACATTGGCCCTGCAATGCTAGGTAAACTCCAAGAACACTTCAAAAAAAAAGTTTCAAAACCAAATCACACCCAGTGACAGAAGAACTTTCAAAATAAATCCAGACAACACTCATGACATTACCCATGCTACAATCCAAAAAAAATTAAATGCGATGCCAGACAAAATACATCCTGGACTACATGGCATCCCGAAGTTCATTCTACTCCACCTGAGCAAATATACCATCCCAATCATCAAAAAAATGATTGATCTACTCAGCAGTGGAACTTGCCAACTTGAATTTCTATACCCGATCGCAATGGTGCCACTACTTAAAAAGAGTGATGCCGCAACTGAACTGCAAAACCTAAGGCCTATCTCAATGATCCCACTCATGATCAAGATAATTGAGTCTATAATCAAAGACAAAATGCAAGACAATGTCCTCAAGCACATCTCAAAATACCAGTTTGCTAAGAAGGGGGCAGCCACATCAGATGCAATAAGCCGCTTCCGTCTAGTAATAGACCAAGTGCGCACAAAAAGAAGGTCCAAGCCAGTTGCCATTCAACTTGACATCGCAGGGGCATTCGACTCGGTACGCATTGATGTGCTAATTAAAACACTTGAACAATACCAAGTACCTCAACCGCTTCTACAAATCATAGAGAACCTTTTAAACAACCGGGAAATTTTCCTCACGCTAGATGGACGCATAGCTCCGGGATTCAAACCAAGTTTATCCATCCCACAGGGATCCCCATTAAGCACACTGTTATTCACAGCTTACATAAACCCTCTCCTACTCCAAATAGAAAACACACTTCCAGGCATCCAAGTAGATTACATCAATGAAAATATAAAACACATTTCCTACATGGACGATGTTGTCGTCTTTCTTCCCTCCATCGACCACCTTAACAATCTAGTAGAAATACTTGACAGTTACGCAACAATGCATGGCCTCACATTCAACAGCGAGAAGTCAGCAATATGGTCATTACTCACAGGAAAACAAATTCCAGCCATGTTCAATGCCCAACCACAGAAGTTCTTGGGATTCCCTGTAGCAAAGTCCTACTCACTCATGAGACAGGAAATCCAAAACTCACTGCTGGAAAAAACACAAACCACAATAACATCAATATCAAAAATTTACTTGTCCCTCTTTGGAAAGGTCGCATTACTAAATGCCATCCTGCTTCCCAAAATAACATATTACCTTACTGGATTCAACCCCACCAAAGGATTCATAAACAAAATAAACTCGGCATGCACCAAACTTTGCTGGGGAGGAAAAGTCGCAGCCATCAGTATCAAGACAATGCATAACCCCAGGAGAGAGAATGGTCTCTCACTCCACTCCATTGAAACAGTCAACCTACAAAGAACACACAATGTGCTTCACAAACTTTTTAAGGACAATGATGCCATTGAATGCCCACTACCTGTCGAGCCCACAGATAGGCCACCACCCCCTAAACAAAACAACTGGCTTCGACAATCAGTGACTCTAATCCTGAACCATCTTTCAGCCAATGCAAGCCTATTCACAAGAAAACTCACATATTGGGAGATCTTCAATATTACACACCGCAAGAGTTCCAATATCTCTGCCTACCTCCATATTTCCAACCAAAGACTCATCAAATTAACGAAACACTGGCACCTTCCCCCAAAGTATGTTGACTTCCTCATTAAAGTAAATCTGGAAGCCCTTCCCACAAATGCCTTTCTCTACTATAAGAGAGGCTTCAAAAATCTAGCAAGCACATGCGCACTCTGCCAGAGAGAAGATGAAACCACCAACCACATGCTGACAAACTGCCCAATTCTACAAAAGCTCCAATCAGCAATACGGAACCGATTCAAGAACCAAACCCACAATTCTTTGTCTCTGACCAATGTGATAGAACAAGGAACTTATGCACATCTTAGACTGGCAACATTTGCGAACTTTACAATCTGGTCTCTTCGATGTAAGCTGGTCATAAGCAAGTCTGAATACCCGAACATTGAGACAGCCTTCTATCATATGCTGAATAAAATTCGCAAAACAGACTTTACCACAGCCTACCTTAACATTGCAGAAAACACATGGGCCCTAGTTGATCTACCCAGTGAAGAAGTACTCTAAGATTACGCCTGAACACAACACCACAGAACTTTATAATACATGCATATAAATCATTGTAATAATCTGTATAATCCATAGTAACAATATGTAAAACCAATGTAACCATTGTATAATTCCTCAATAAAGTTTGAAAAAAAAAAAAAAAAAAGAACAAAATGATAAAGAGGAAAAGGCAGCTGTATCTTAAATAATAGACTTCACGTAAGAATTAAAATACAAAAATATTGGATAGAGAGGAAGAGTAAAAGAAAAAAATTAAAAAGCTCTTCATATGATAGTAGCAAATAATTCCACCGGTCAATCTAGTATCCACAATGTTTGAAGAAATTGAATGTATTTGGAAAAGTATAAGTATTTTTTATGTCTGAAAGTATTTAACAATTCAAATAGATAATGGAAATAGTTCAACATATAATTACCTAATTAACAGAATATTAAAAAAAATCATTTAATCGCTGAAAGTTAACCACATGCAATATATATATATAATTACAATATAAAAAATAATAATAATAATAACGGTAACAAACTATTATAAACAATCCTTAAATTCGCAGAAGTACTTTCGGTTAATTTCTTGAAGCAGGTTCAAGAAATTAACCGAAAGTACTTCTGTGAATTTAAGGATTGTTTATAATAGTTTGTTACCGTTATTATTATTATTATTATTATTTTTATTGTAATTACAATTTTGTTTTAATTAACGGACATTATATATATATGGTGTTTCAGATCACCAAAAGTATATACTCTTTTAAACACACTCATTTTGGAAAGCCAAAATACATAGCAGAGTCCTTGTCGGATTTATATACCAAGTGGGTCTACATATTTTATGTTATTTAGTATTCCTGGATATTAGATTGTCAATTAACATAGTAATACATTCCTATATGGCCAACACTATAACATCCTGGTTCTGTAGATTTTAGATAACTGAAACATTCATATAGGTTTCCAAATAAAGTGGAATTAAGAGCATTATAGCAAAATGAGACTTTCTGTTGATTTAGGTCAGATAAGAAACCATGCATATTTTTAACATTTCCTAGGATTGCAAATTCAGGTAAATGCATAAAACTCTCAGTGATAAGTCTGTCATTAGAAAACAGTACACGAAAGAAAATAACGAAGCCTTTTTAATAATAAAAAAATAAATTTATCAATAAAATATAAATTTATAGGCAGATAAAAAAATCCTTTAAATAATTAGAATAATTTTAATTTGCATATAAAGGACAACTAACTTCAAAGTTAAATTTAGAATTTATTAAAGATAATCGAAGTTTTGTTATGATCATGTTGGATATTAATGAAAGTAATATATCAAATCTTGAGTTTTATGATTACTATTTCATAAATTAAATTTTTAGTTTCAAAATCAATTTTAATATCATATAAATACTATTATTATCATGATCAAAACAGCAAAAGTAAAATAGATATATCTATGAAAATCATAAAATATTCAGACAGAAACGTATTGCAATTTAATTAAGATACAACAAAGATATATTTTATGGCAATAATATTTTGAAAGCATATTTTTATTCGAAAGTAAAATGAAAACAATAAAGTTTCTAATTTTCATTTCTTTAAATAAATATTTATGAATATTCAAAATATAGTTCAAATTATTTCGGTCTACAGATTAAATTTTCAACTAAGTTGTTAAATGATTTCAGAATAATCAATTATCAAATGGGATATCTTATCTAAATAAATTTATATTTTATTATATATTAAGCAAGGACGATGTTCCAAAATAATTTTAAATATAAGTTTCATTTTAAAAATATAAATAAAATATATTCCTGCATTTCTAGATATTCTTTATAGATTTTTGTAATTCATCAATGCAGAGACACTGATTACATTTATTACAAGTTAACTTGCAGAAATGAATAGAATTTCTATACAATAATGATCAAGAATATAGCACTTTTTTTTTAGTCGAATAAATATCAGCAATTCCGGAGAAGTTATAAACTCCAGATCCGAAAATGAATGTCTCAGTCATGTATTTGATACTTATTTTATGCCAATTCAGCAGATTTTTACTTTGTATGTTTATAATATTATCTATTATCAACAGATATGCTACTTGGCTTGGACAGCTTTTAATACTCAAAACCGAGCACTTTTTCGCATGGTGTTCTGCTAAGGTTTAATGTTTGTCAAGTGTCCCATTTTTCTAATTATTATTATTGAATGATTATTAAAGAAAAAGATTCTGTCAGCAAGAATATCAAAATATATATAGTATAACAAAAATAATACAAATGAAAATATAATTTTGAATATATACCTCACTTATTTTTGATGTCTTTTATACATCATTTTTAGTTAGACTGTTTGATAAAATTTATATCATGGAATCTTGATATTAGTATGAGCCCCTATCATACTATATATGCACACACATAATACAAGAACAATGCTTTAGTACAACGATGAAAAGGTGAAAGTCTCGAAAGTAATATCCTTACTTATCTGTTTTTCATATTAGCTTTTTAGTGTTTAAAATACAGGAACTAGGTGATTTTATTTGTTGTATTTATATTTGGCTTTGTAAATTAAAATCCTTCTATAATTTGGATCATTATACTCCATTATTTAAATGTAATAGATATAGATATCAACAAAATCTAAAGTCTTATTACGAGCTGCAATTCTTATGATAGTAGAATATCACCATTATCAACCATTATCAATGCCACTGCAGGATGAAGGTCTCTCCAAGTTTAATCCATCTTCTCCGATCTTTAGCTTCTCTTCCCCATATCACCCCTGCACACTTTTTTATTTCATCCATCCATCTCACATGTGGTCTCTTTCTGGGTCTTTTACAATCTCTTGAAATCCAGCTTAAAATTTCAATTGTCCATCTATTATCATCTCTTCTAGCAATATGTCCAGCCTAACTCCACTTCAAGCTTTTAATTTTTTCAATGGGGTCAGTAACACCTGTTTGTTCTCTTACCCATACATTGCGTTTTCGATCTCTTCTTGTTACTCCCAACATACATCTCTTTATACTTCTTTGAATGGTCTGAAGTCTCTGTATTGCTCTTCTATTAAGTGTCCAAATCTCAGATCCATAAGTAAGAACTGGTAAAACACATTTGTTAAAAAATTTTCTTTTCAAACACGTAGGCATATTTCCTGTTAGTATCAAGTTATTTCTACCAAAAAGCACTCCAAGTTTAATTCTATGATTAATTTTCTCCATTATGTTTCCATCTGTATTAATAATCTGACCAAGGTAATTGTAACTGTTAACTTCTTCTAATTCTTCATAATCAATCTTTATTTTCATATTTTGAGCAAATCGATTAAACATTACTTTAGTCTTTTTAACATTTATCTTTAGTCCTACTTTCCTATTTTCATCTGATAATTCCTCCAACATATCCTGCAGCTCTGAAGCATTATTTGCAAAAACAACTACATCATCTGCGAAATATAAATGGCTTAAATAATCTCCATTTACTTTCACTTCTTTAGTTTCCTATTTTAATCCACAAAATACTTCTTGCAGCACTGCTGTAAAAAGTTTTGGAGATATGGAGTCACCTTGTCTTACACCTTTCTCAATGTTGATTTTCCCAGTCTCATTATGTAATCTAATTGTTGCTGTTGCATTTTTATAAATATTCTTTAAAATATGACAATATCCTGGATCTATACCTTGATGATCCAATGCTTTAATCACTGAAGAAATGTTTATAGAATCAAATGCCTTTTCATAATCTACAAATCCAAAACATAATGACAACTCATATTCATTTGTTCTTTCTATAACTTCTCTCAACACCTGGATATGATCTACTGTACTAAAATCATTTTAAAATCCAGCTTGTTCTCTTGGTTGGTGGAAATCCAATGTTCTCTGTAGACGAGTTGTAATTATCTTGGTAAATTTTTTTATATAAAACTGATAAAAGGCTGATAGGTCTGTAATTTCTAATATCTTCTTTATCACCTTACTGCATTCTTCCAATCATCCGGTACATCTTTATCATTTAGACATTTGGTATATAACTTTGCTAAAAAAATTCTATTTCTTCACCTGCTTCTTTTAATATATCAATTATAATTCCATCATTATCTGGAGCCTTTCCTTTCTTCATACATTTAATTGCGTGTCTCACTTCTTCATTTAAAATTCTGGGCAATTCGGAAGATGTAATAGATACTAGGAGGTACTTGTTCTTTATTACTATATAAATCTTGATAAAAATCTTCTACCAATTTCATGATGTCATCTCTCTTTTTAGTAATAATTCCATCTTTTTTTCTTATTGCAGATATAAATTTCCTAGCAATACCAAAATGTTGTTTTACATTCTTAAGACTTTTATTTTCTTCTACAGCTTTCCTTGCTAGTTCACAGTTATACTTTCTTATGACATTTTCAACTTTTTCGCACCATTTTACAAAATTCGAGATATTCAATTATTTTTAATGCATCATTTTTGTATATCTTCATATTCCTTCTTTTCTTCATAACTTCTCTAGTCTCAATAGAAATTTTATTGGTCAATTGCTGCTTTTTTTTCTACCAGCTATTTTTGTTGCAGTTTTTAAAAGTGTATCAGTTATTTTCATATTAATTTCATTCAAATCTGAATCATGTTCAAAATCTACTAATACTTGAAACCGATTTGTTAGTTCTAATTTAAATTCATTAGAATGTTTCTGAAGATTAGAAATATCAACTGTAAATATTGTTTTTCTTAATAATTTTTGCCTCTCTAGTTTTACATTAACATGTATCTTACACCTTACTAATCGATGATCACTTCCTGTGTTAAATTTATTAAGAACATTACAATCTTGAAATATGTATTTCCTGTTAGTCAAAATATAATCCAATTCTGCTGTACCTTCATTTGGATGCTTCCATGTCCATTTCCTTTTAACATTTTTCTCAAAAAAATAATTCATAATATAAAGGTGTTTTTTTTTTTCTGCAAACTCCACAAGTCTATGTCCTCTCTCATTTCTATTACCATAACCAAAATTGCCTACAGCAATTTCATCTTTCATTTGTCTACCAATTCTAGCATTAAAGTCTCCCATAACAATTTTAAAATGTTGTTTACTCTGATCAAAAGCCGTTTGTACATCCATATTAAAATCTTCTACTACTTCCTCACTATGAGAACTTGTTGGGGCATAAACCTGAATTATCTGCATTTGGTATCTGCTATTAAGTTGTATAACTAATCTTAACCCTCTGTCCGATACACCATCAATCTCCACAATATTGTTCTTCCAATTTTTATTTATAATGAATCCTACTCCACTTGTATTTCCAATATTTGTGCCTTTATAATAGAGTATATGTCCACTTTTTAAATCAATTGTCTCTTCACCTTTTCTTCTAACTGCACAAAGTCCAATAATGTCCCATTTAATATAAGAAAGTTCTTCTTCTAATTCTTCAATATTCCTTCACTTGAAAGTGATCTGCAGTTGTAAGTACCTAAATAAAAAGTTGTCATCAATCAGGGGATTCTTAGCACCCTCCACCTTCGGCCACCAACCTCTGACTTGGTTGGTGACTTTAGAGCCTCCTGGGAATAAGGGCCATGCTTTATTTTTGTCTGTCATAATTGTATATATGTAGTGGGAAAATATTTATCATTTACACAAACGTTCATTCTGCCTTATCAGGCACTGAGAAGAAAGACCATGGTGTTTCTTGATCTTAAACTCAGAGGTAAAAAGCCAATAAACTCACCACGCTGGCTAATGCATGTTGGTGAGCAGCCTATCCATGTTCGTATACTATATGAGTAATCACATAGTAATAACAGCTGCAACGACAAGAACGTATGGAGTGGATATTAGTAATTTGCCCTGCTCGGTTCCTTTAAGGCCTGCAAGAGGAATCAAACGGTCTCCTTTCAGTTTATATATATATATATATATATATATATATATATACACATATATATATATATATATATATATATATATATATATATATATATATGTGACTACACAAGCGAATGGGCTTGATTTGAAAACATAAATGTGTTTTTGCTGGAGGAATGCATTAGATTTAAAGATCTCACTGATGAAAACTATAAACTAGAAACTAATCTGGGAGTATTGGATGAATAGACACTAGATAGGGATTTTCATGCTCTAACTATCTAACATCAATTGATTATTTGGGCTGGCACTAGGTGGCAATATTGTTTGAAAAAAGATGCTATTGTGTTCATGGATGTTTTGATGAAGTCATTTTCCTCCACTAGACTATTTGAAGATCGTTTTACTGTTTGCTGTATGTATGTATGTGTGTGTATATATATATTATAGTTTTCAATCGTTCCTGCTGCTTATCAGAAATATTTTTTATTTTATAATTTTAAAAATTGCAGATTTTTTATTTTACAACTTTAAAAATTGCAGATTTTTATTTTTTTTATTATAAAAAATATATCTTATACTTGTAGACAATTCATGTTCAAGAGCAAAATTAATATCTTGGATATATTCTATGAAGAGATAACAATAAGATTATACCTCTGACCTGTATCAATTTTTTATTAATTCTAAAAAAAAAAATCCCGTTTCCATATCAAGTTGAATGATGTATAGTAGCCATTTTCTTCATACAATATAATCATCTAATGCTATCCACAGTAATGATGATCGTGTGATGTTATTGTGGTTTTAAGTTGAATGAGGTTATTAATTTTAATTAATGAGTGAGCCTGGCTAAGATATTGTTGGTTCTTGCTGTTTCATTTAATCCGTCTTTGTCTAGCAGTTGCTTTGGCTTCTTTCCAACTAGGGCTTAAACTCACTTCATATTTAAAAAAATGTATTTATACTAAACCCTCTCTAATCTTATTTAGACTTGATTTTGATTTTGGTCAAAAAATCTCTGATGATTGAATGTAACTAGGCAATAGGTACTATGATCAAACAAAACGTTAACAATTTCAGCTTTCTTTATATATACACACACACTTATTTTATAAAACATATTAATTCAAGCAATTACTTGTTACTTAGATTGTAATAAAATTACTTAGATTGTAATAAAATTAGCATAACCTATCAACTATTGATTTGTGGAGGAAAAAACTGTTCTCCTGTTACAACAATTCTATTTAAATTTATCATCTATAACAATTAACTGTTGCATTATAAAACAAAATAAGCAATCAAGAAGCAAGCTATTTGCACATTTTTTCATACAGGTCTTACATCTAATGATTTGATGACTAACAATCTTATAATACCTTATGGAGAAAAAATTAGTGCATTGTAATAAAATATTTTAATAATTAATGGTTATTACAAATTAAATATAATCAAGCGAATGTAAATTTATAATCACCACTCTTATCTCAAAATCCATTATGTTGCAATGTATTATATTGATGTATAAATTTTCAGATCACCATCTCTTAGTACACATATTTTACAAAAAACCTCCAATTGTCAGTGAGCTAAAGTCTTGACATCTTAATCATAAATATTTTCATAAATAAATGTGACCTGTTCGAATTTAATGCATGAACAATTTATAATATATCTAAATATCTAATTAACACCATGTAAAAGTTGTTTGATAAAATATATGGATAATAAGAGAGAATGATCTGAAATTTTTATTCACAAGTATGAGGCCTATTTGATTTTGAGAAAATAAGTTGTTTATAAATTTGGAAAATTTGTGTGATTACATATATTTTATAGCACTGTCCCATTAGATATCATAAGGTTGATAGATATCATCACTATCTCATGTGAAACAGTATGAAAATGAATGTTCAAATAACTTCATTCTGTGCTTGGTTATTTTATTCTACAATGCAATAATTAACTAGTACATATCATGGAGTGAGACAGCAACAATAACAAAATCCTGCAACTATTACACAATAAAGTTTATATTAAAACGGAAATCATACTATTTGTCTGGAACAACTAGGCTTTTCTAAATAAACATCCTATTGAAGATGATATAAAGATTAAAATTATTCTCAAGAAAGAATTCTTGTATGTTGTCTAAATTCTATATTCTATCAAAAATACATAAAATATATGTAAGTTTCTGCCCAATTATTAGTGTCACACTATCACTTATTCATATGGCAAAACAAATATAAATAATAATTCCACCAATGAAATTCATTATTAAAAAAGACTTCATTTTTTGAAGTTAATAATTTAAAAACCTCAAGAAATGATATTTTTGACAGTTTCGATGTGTTCTCACTGTTTAATAAATTATCAGTTGATGAAGCTTTAGATGCAGTTCCTCATTATTATAATTTACCAGAACACATTACCACACTAGCTAAACATTTCCTCACTATTGGATAGCATTATAACAAGTAATTGGAATTTTGATAGTATCTTCCATTTCTAACATTTTTGTCAATTTATTAATGATAAAATTTGAAATATGTGCTTTAAAATCGACATTATACAAACTATCTGTTTGACTCAATATTTTGATGACATATTTTAATCACATGAATCTCCAAATTAAATATTCTCTATGGAAATAGATGGATGGATAATTCTCTTCCCCAGATGTTTGCCTCAACATTTTTTATAAATAGCAAACATAATTCATATTGACAGATACTTAGAGGCATCATCTCATCACCAAAACTAGATCATATTTTTTCAATAAGTAAGATTTCTGTAGAAAGAAATCAAATATATATACCTGAAGTTTTATTAATGAATTGTTACAATACCATTATTATAAATAGAGCAACGCTCTAAATTATAAATTACAAAAAAGAAAAAAATATTTCTATTAAGGTATATATATATAAATAAAGAACAGCAGGCTAAATTGGATATGTGTTAAGATGCTAAATTGGATATGTTAAGATGCTACTTAAAGTAGTAACATTTTTATTTTTTATATTTAATATGTAATTGTAACATTTTACACTTAATAGAAAAACAATATCCTGAACAAAACGAAAGATGTAATGCTTTCAGAAGTTATGGGAGTTTATGAGAATCTCTGATACTAGAAGAGATGAGCATGTAATGCAATAAAAATTAGTTAACATCTTCAGTATGGCTCTCTTAGACATTGGTAATCATTTTTCATCAAATGAAATTATATCCAGAAGAAAATTATCATCAAATAATATTTAATAAGTTTATAGAAATATTCACGCGGCCAAATTGTATTAAAAAACCTCATAAAATAATCAAACTAAGAACTATATGGAAGAGTTGCTTTATACAAATAAATAAAATCCAATTATAGTCAACTCCAATTGATCAATCCTTACCATCTCAAGTTCGATTCTTATTCCTTGTTTTAAAATGCAGTTTTTAATCTATTCTACTTCATTCTAAATATTTTCATTTTTTGTTTAAAAAATAAAGCCTTTAATTTGTTCTATTCCATTCATTAATATCATATATTTTACTGCTCTTTACAATTCTTAATTTTCTATATTTTTCAACAACTATGTAAAAACGTCTTTGACTAATTAAAGGCAAATGTTATTTTTCTGATGTGTCTGTAATTATAAATTTTAATATTCTACACAGTTGTTCCTGAAAACTCCTATAAATTATATATATAATATCAAATATTATATGTAAAATAAAATAAAGTTAGAATTAATCATATAAAATCTTAATATACCAATATAAATTATTTGAATAAATATTAAACTATTTAGCTTACTGTTGTTTGAAATCTTCCGTACAGTATTATATAAATTCTAAATCACATGTGCTTGTGAGAATGACAAAAACATGTACTAGCTATAGTTAAATATTTATAAAATGTTCTATTATATGCTTTAAGTTAGTTTTTTTTTTTTACTTATTTATATAATTAGTAATGATTATATTGTGCTTTAATGAAAAATTAGTGAAGTTATTAAACTAATAAACAATAATGATATTTGGCTTAGCGCTTTCGGGGTATGTTAACTCCCATATTCATAGCCTTTATCGTTAGTGATACAGTGCAGTTGTTTTATATGCAAATCTATGCATATCATTTAACCCGACCAATTTTTTAAAATCGCGAAACATGTATCTCGTCTATTGATGGCATTCAGGTCGTTCGCGATGAAATATGCTTAGTTTATTTTTCTTTTAGTATTATTTCTCTCAGAACACACAATCTTGGCAATGTTGGATTCGAACCTGGGGCTAGATGACTTTTGGTGATCCAAGAATGCTGAGCTGCCTTTATTTTAATTCTGCGCTCTTTTGTGTATACATATATGTGTTGAATCACTCTAACATTTATAGTAGGCAGAGTTTCACAGTAGTATGTGCACCACAATCCTTTGTACATTACTTGGGGGGTTTGTTGTAGGTCGATTTTATTCTTGGTGTTGTTAATCAGTCTATTTGTGTTAGGTGTGGTTCGAAAGGCGGCTGCACTGACCTCTCGGCTAACAACGCTTGACAAAATCCAAATATTTCACCTCATACTGTTCATTTTATCATGAATCATTTATAGCTAATTTTGTAAGTGCCTGCATATCTCTTAATACATTCAAGATTATGTTCGCGGTGCTGCTACAAACATGTCATCAACGTATCTAGTATGTCTTAATTTAGGGATTCTGGCATAGTATTTGGCAGAATTTGTTGTTCAAAATGATTAAAAAATATACTTGAAACTATGCCGCTTAATGGAAGATCCATAGACCAACCATCTTTCATCGTAAACCATTTCCCTTCGTATATTGTCATAATGTTTTCATCAAGCCATGATAGGAAATCTAATATAAAGTTCATTCGTGCTTTAGGACATTTTTTCTCCATAAGTTCTTTACCAATGTTATATTAAATGTGGCACTCTATTTTCATTTGATTATATATATATATAGAGAGAGAGAGGTATGTGTTTATTAGTTTTTGTAAAAATTAATTATGTATGCTTAATTCTTAATAATATGTTCTAAATTAATAGTTTAATTATTATTTCATATTTTATTTTTTTCTTAGAACGTTTCAGTGAAAATTTGGTAGCCATCTTTAGTAGCAGAAATAATAACTAGAAAAATTAATGATATATATATATATAATTAAATATTATTTGTTTGAGAGTAAAGTTGAAAGATAAGAGTATATATATATATAAACATATACACTTTCACACAACACATATAATACATTTTATGAATCCTTAAATGGTAATGTTTAATTGCTTGATTTTTACTTACTGACTCAAAATGGATAATTCATGATATGGAACTAAGCCATAATAAAATGGCAATTTGTTCAGTTTTCCTTTTGTAGCCCAATTTGAGAAATAAGAATTTAACAGATCATTAGTGGGATCTAAAAAGTAAAATAATGATTGCATTATGATATTGTGTGAAATAGAATGATTATAATTTGCATTATA
Organism: Epiperipatus broadwayi; assembly: GCA_028023455.1. NCBI lineage: Eukaryota > Metazoa > Onychophora > Udeonychophora > Euonychophora > Peripatidae > Epiperipatus > Epiperipatus broadwayi. The sequence continues at coordinate 3,625,085 of JAQFVV010000025.1, read as the reverse complement.
GATTTGATCACTTTAAATATTAAATATTCCAAATATAATATCTATACTGAGGATCATGTTTATAGATTTAAATCAAAAATCTCAAACATGAATTTATAAAACTTTTAGTTATTTAGCAAAAGCCTCACAGTTATAATAAGTTCAATTCCCATAAAGTACACGACACACCTTCTACAGTAATATTGAAGATTGCATTACAAATATGTTTTATAGTTTCATTCATCTTTCAGAGTAATATAAAACGTCATATTTGATCAGAGACAGGATAACTGACAAAAGTCTAAGCTTTATTAGAAAATTTTCAGATAATTGAAAGAGGTCTTCAGTATTTTTGCCTGGTTTGAATATTAATCTATACTAGTGATATGAAAATGCTATAATTATTTATATTATGAAATAATTCTATAAGTACTCAATAATTGAAAGATATGTTATATTTATATTACTTATCCCTATCTTTAATTTTTATATCTTTAAACTATCTCATGACTTTCTTTTGTCTTTAAATATACAAACAATAAGTTTTCTTTAATTATCTTCATATATTTATATTTCTTTCCTTCTCAATTTTTAACATTTTAGCATTCATAAACAATCATACGAATCTCTTCATTATGTTTTATGCTTTGCATAATAATGATATCTAATTCCAAACTCAATAAAGAAAATAGCAGGAAAGTCAAAACTAGCAGATAGTGATGTATTCATTAAAGATTTCCACAATTAGTTTCTAACTGTTTTTAAATAAGAGATTGGATCCCAAATTGTAAAGTGCTTGAAATTTTAAATCATTATTAGTTTGGTTAAATTAAATGTAGCAGACATAAATATTATTAATTTTTTTATAGTTTTTGTATTAATTATATATGGAATAATCAATTTCAGAGACCAAAATGAAAATAATGAATATTATTAGATGACTCTATTTTTCAGAACATCGATATTCCTTTAGCCAGGCTCTAACTAATTAGTTTTCTAGTAAGTAAAATGTTATACAACTGCGAATTAAAACAAAAACAAAAAACAAAACAAAATCAATAATTAGCAATTATTATAACATTAAAAAGATAGTTTCACTGTTAGCTAAACAGAAAACATCTTAGGGGTTCGAGTTGCCTATATTATTTCCAACATTTAAAGCCAATAATATAATTAACACATTTTAAGATTTTGAATCCAAGCTAACTAGCTATTTAAATTGGATATGAAATCAAAACATATTAGTGCAAATTCAGCGTTTTCTGTTAATAAATGACCAATTAGCTAGTAGTGAGACAAAATATTATTGATGCAGTGCAACTTAGTGATCATTTAATGAGTAATATTTTTGTAACAATTTTCATTACAGAAATATTATTCATTAAAGGGATAATCTCTCATCTAATGACTAACTAATAAAAATTATTAATATATTGGTAATCATTAATTGTATTTATTGTTAAATTGTATTAAAGATACAATGTCACTAAGTTGCAAAAACCACAGTGGTCATATTCTTTTTCCTAAAGATTGGCCCTCCTGAATAATTCAATTTTTTGGAGTGTGCAAGTACTGAACGTATTTCCAGTTGATGTATAACTTGCTTACTGTTTTCTTAAATAGGCAGCAATGAGGATAAATATCTATACTAATAGTTTTGCTAACTTAGTTTAATCTTTCAGTTCGGTTCTATATTTTAAATGTTTCTAAATATTTTAAAAACTTTTCTGTGCATTATATTCTGAAAAATACTGCAGAAAAAATTAAAGTGTTCAAGATAAAGAATCCTATAACTATTTTTCTATCATTTTCATCTAATCAAGATACTCTTATTACAGATAATGGCCAAGTCTACTTTATCTTTGTATTCAAATAAATTATTCAAAAAAGGATAATGGTTTTACAATATTTGAAAACAACTTTAATGTTTAAATGTCAATTATGTAATTAAAACAAATTTCTCATAGAGAAATTTCATACTTTTAAAGAAAAGAAAAATATAGAAAAACTTCCAATTTTATATCACAAAAATGAATTTTTTTGAAACATTTTTGACGAATGCTAGAAAAGTACTTGGTTTTATTTATTAATCAACTTTTAGAATTAAACTTATTGAAAGTTAAGTGTACTTTGCCTATTCTGAATTATTTACATTAGTTGATAATTTTGTAAAGAGTATACATTTATTTAGACGCCAACAGAATGCATTTTCTTTAGGCCAAAGGAAATTTTAAGTAAGTCTTTTGAATACAATATAATTTAACAAACATACTTTTCACATATATGTATTTTAAAATATTGAATGACTAATAATATGAGATCCCGTTATAATGGATTTCAAAAGTATCTAATATACAATTTTGAAACCCGTTATAACCGATCCAATTTTGAAACTATATATAATAAGATTGGTAGAATCATGTTGGCACGCGGAATACTATTGTAATATAGGTATTTGGCACATCATTACTAAAAGGTTGCCGACTCCTGTCCTATATCAACAATACATGTTGAAAAACCTAGTTGCTGTCTGAATCGTAATGAGTAAACAAAAATGAGATAATAAAAGAATCTAAATTGTAATAAAAAACAAAAAATCAAGAAAAATAACTAGTAAATATAGGATCTTTTATTTAATTAATTAATAACAAGAGAACCTATGAAATAGAATATAGATTTTTGATTGTTTCAAAATCTTTAAGTTACACATATATTATGGAATTAAGATACATCATGATATTTAAAAGATCATACAATATACTATGAAAGTTGTGTAAATCATGAAGATAAAGTAAATTTTTGAATCATTGCCAATAAAGCTTTTTTTAAGTGAACCACATTGATTTATTCCAAATGTTATTATGTTATCAGAAAATGATGTGCGCACAAAAATCCTTTGCCATTTATTAATAATATGTAAATATACAGAGTTTCAAAAAGAGACTATAATATACTTATACATTCAACAACCTCACCAATAAAGAAAAGTTTTTACTGCAATAAATATATAAAATTATTTTAACTTGCATTTTTTGGTATATCTATTACAAAGCTAGATTAGAAAGGCAAAACTCTCCATACAGTAGTGCCACCCTGTGCCAACTAGAGTAATCAACGGATGCCAGAAGGCTTGTGCATAAAATCCCTATCTAGTGCCTACTCATCCAATATCCCCAGACTAGTTTCTGGCTTGTGGCTATCATCAGTGAGGAGCCTTGGATCTGAGAGCACTGCACCTAGATCTTAGGATTTAATGCAACCCTCCAGCAGCCACCTTTTAACTCTACTTTACTATAAAACTATGAGAATGAAATTGAAAACACAATAATATTTTTAATCTAAGCTCAATAGCTTATATAGTCATATGGGTCTGAACTCAATTCAGCACCCATACATTTTGGTGTCTTTGGCTCTTAAACAACCATAACCACCAGTATCCTATTAGGCAGGATTGGTGTTAAACCACTAAACATCATATGATCACCATCTCATACTAGCACATAATTGTTGTAAACAAAGGAGTTTTGCCTTTGTTTACAACAATTATGTGCTAGTATGAGATGGTGATTATGTGATGTTAAGTGGTTTTTAAGCTAGATTACAAGGTATTGTAAAATACCTAGAAAGAGATCATATATGAGATGGATGAATAAAATAAGAAAGTGTGCTGGGGTGATGTGGAGAAGAGAGGCTAGAGATCAGGGAAAAGATGGATTTAACTTGGAGAGACCTTTAACCTGCAGTAGATTGATAATGCCTAAATATGCTGATGATTACAAAAATAAATGCGAGATTAAAATTGAATTTAAATCTGGATATAAGATATTGTTTAAAAAAAGTAGTACCTTGACAAAAGTTGAATAAACTTTTAGCCAATGTAGAAGCACATAAAGATTTTGAATTGAATTTAAAGAAATGGAAAGTGTTATCTATATATACTGGGATAGATAGCTTTTTTAAAATTTTTGTTGTAAGAGACAATTGCAAATGATATACCATAATATATACTGCAGTCCTTTTATAGATATTCCTTGCACACACTAAATGTATATAAAGGATATCAGACCATTTGAATGGATTTCAAAAAGTTTTTTCATGATCATTCTACATTTCTTTTCTGGCATCATCAAAAGAATTTATAATATTTGTCAGTAATTTCTAGATCTTTTATAGATAAATGTTGATTATAAATAATTTATTACTCTAGAATGGGTTGTTTTGAAATTATTACTATAAATTGTTAGGCAAGATGTAATGGATAAATTTATTTTCTTATTAATATTCTTTTCAAGTTATCCAAAATATCAGCTTTTAAAGAATGTCATCTTGAAGTTAGTTGATAGCATTCAATTAAGAAAAGTGTGAATCTCAAGAATGATAAGTTTGTGTTTATATGATTATAGAGGAAATGACTCAATATTAAATCAGCAAGCAATAATGAATTAGTCTTGAAAAAATAAAGAAACACAGATCAGAGGTTATTTCTAAATCCCATCTATTTGAATAAAATATTCCTCATTGCATAATATAAAGAATACACTTATTGTTGAAATCATCCACTCTAAAAATTGATAATCTAGTTTACCTTGACTTGCATATCCTGAAAGATTCCTAAAAATAGAACTCTCTTGTAAATATTAAGAATGGTATAATGATATGAAAGATTATAGAACCAGTTTGTGTAAGCGGAGAGGTCTGTAAACATTAAATAAAAATGATCTCTCTAAACAATAAATGCTATACCATTTAAACTAACTTCAACAGATAATAATGACAATGTTAAATAGATTGAAATAAAGGCAAAGTGTGAAAAAATATCAAATTAATCTATCCCAGAATCAAGTCCAAATCTTAGAATATAGCAGATAGATGTTACATATAGGGTCATGAGACTCTTTTATATAAATGTATAGTTAAATGTCATTTGCATAATAATTAGAAATTAACTTTATGAGTACACAGTTCAAAGCACTAATGTTCTTTCTATTTAGATAATAGCTAATTTTCTGTTGTTTCATTATTTAGTATTTGGGAAATCGTAGTTGCGAAACATCTAAAATATTTTTTAAGTTTATTGCAAGCTAAATAGAAAATGCATTGATGTTTTGAATTATATATGTGTGTATATAATATAGACCAGCGTTTCCTAACCTTTTTTGGCTCGCGTACAACATGGTAGTACATCACGCTAAATTGTACCACTTCGTAAAAATAATTGTATTTCGTGAAATTTGTTATTGCAAGTGTGTTATTTAATCTGCATTATAAATATTATAGGGTGAACATGTATGTATTCACATCTCATAATGAAACAAATTACATTGAAACATGCCTAGATTATAAACTCACTGAAATTATAAACTCACTGTAACATATTTACATGTATGTGTTTGTTCAAAGTTTCATATTTTTTCCAAAATAATTTATTAAAGATTACATTATTACATTAAAGGTTATTTGGTACATATTTTGTTCAAAGTGTTTTCTCATTCCTTCATTTGGTTTTCCCGAATTTGAGTCTGTTTTCTCTTTTTCGGAGCATCTTGCTATTGGTTGGGCCATGGAGAGGATAAATCCAGCATGTCCCAAGTCATGGTAAAAATAACCTCAGGGGTTATCAGGCTATCTCTTGTTCTTGTTTTTTTTATATTGTTCAGCATGAAGTTAATAGGATTAAAATTTTGATGATTAAATACTAGCTTACATCTAGTAATCCACAATAGATGATCAAGAATTAATGAGAGGCTAATTTCTGGGTATGATCCTTTTCTGATACATTCTTTCAAATTAAATAATTTAGATTGATTTGCCTTGATCCGACTCATTATTTATCTACTATTTTGTCATATTTCGTTTACTAATAAATGGTTTTAATAAAAACACAAATTTATAAAAAACCAATTAGTATATTTTCTTATCATAATCAAATATTTTTATAAAATAAATTTAATGAGATCTTTGTGCTTGTTTCAAACAATATAATTTTTTGAAATTTGTTTCAAAAGATGTGAGGTATACCCTTAAGTCTACAGTTGCGTTCAATCTGTTTCTTATTTTTTAAAAATATGTATGAAGAAGAAGCTCTTCCTACTAATTCCGTACTAGTAAATGGTAATAATAATTTAAGAGCTTTCTCAGAAAGTTGTTCATATTCTTTAATGTTTTGTTTTTTTGTCGTTTGAATTCTACTTGTAAAGTTCTGTCACATGATAATTCTATTAAATTTTATTTATCCTTTATTGATAATGATGTAGCTTTTTCTAAATTTTCTTCATAGAAAAGGTTTGAAATCCAATTATCATTTGTGTTTTTGGGTTTTGGAAAATATTCCATGAAAGACAATTTTAATCCTGTTAAATGTGCTATTACATTTTCTCATATATCTTGAGACAGACTAATGTTATTTTCAAACAAAACAATATATACAGTTTCGATTACTTCCAGTTGATTGTTTTTGATACTTATATATATTACTGTTTCCAAAAATCTAATTTCTTAATCATACTTTCAATTTTATCATTAACATTAAAGATCGTTATCGACTGTACACATTAACAACTTTACTGTATAATATTATTAATTAAAATATTTTTTATGAATTATAAGAAAAAACGTTTCTATATTTTTATGATTTAATTTTTTTTATGTCCTTCATTATTGATTATTTTTCGTGTACCACCAACCAGCAACTCGCGTACCACCAGTGGTATATACCACAGGTTGGGAAACACTGATATTAGACTCATTTTTGTATTGATGCACTTCAAGTAATTGCCAATGTTTTGACATTGAATTTTTTAACAAATTGTACATTTTTTTAATCATTTATTTGTTTTATGAAATATCTATATTTCCAGTTGCAATTGACAATATTTCTGTTAATACACTAAAATCATTTATTTGCGTATTTAATAATTATATAGGGATAAGCTATACAGGAAGATATAATTTAAATAAATAAAATTTTGATTCTATGTTAAAAGGAAAAACAATGATTTTTAATTTCTTTGAGATCCGAACGATATTATCAAGTTTCATGTATTTGCAGACTTGGTTCACGTATTAACACGACTATCTCTAATTATAAACGGTTTTTTTTTTTTCAAAATAAATGAGCCAAATCTTGTAATGTATAATTATAAATAGAAGTTTTTCAAATGAATTAATCGATATAATATTCTGCCTGAATATATATATGTTCTAAATTACCAATTGCTACAAAAATATCGAAGATCAATTGACCATAAAAAAAAATAAAAAAATCAACCAAAATTAATCCCCCCTTAGGGACAAAAATATCTCCATCCAGCTTTTTCAATAGCAAAAATCGAGTGTATGTTTATTATTAAAAAAAAAAAAAATTAAACTGAATCATGCCTTCCATTTACATGTGAGTCGCACATGCAAATCGTTGGTAATTCAAACACGTGCATGCGCTGGACTTAATATACAATTTTTTACTATTCCAATTCAATCAGCAAGCCATTGACAATCGTTTCGCTATACCACACATGGCACCTGTGTTCTAGGTTGCCGATTTCTGATATAGGAAATCATAAGATTTCCTTTCTGAAAGGATAGTATTGGTCAGCAACAATGGAGTTTTGTTTTTATTAGATGAAGGAAATTTAAAAGATTCAATTTTTAGGCAATAGTTGGAATGGGAAAAATAAGATTTTTTTAATCCTTTATTATCATCTTTAATATGACGCATGAAGTTATGTTATTTGGTATTTGTATCAATATCTTCAGCTAAATTGGTAAATTTATATATATTATAAGGCAATTTTCTGTTACTATATGGAATCATGAGAAAGTTGTTTTTTTTTTATTTTTTAAAAATCATAATAATAATTGTTGGTTCTTGTTAAATAGCCACTGTACATCGCTTACTGGCGCTGTTTCTGTATAAAAACACAGAATAATATTGCTTTACGGCTAATAAGGCTAATAAACCACTGTGATCGTAGTAGCCGTTTAGTAGGTGATGTGATACGACACTACCGATCAGTTTAAAACCGTTTAAAATAATTAAATTATGCCGCTCTAAGCATATACACAGAAATGCTCCATTCAGTATTGGCGTGGCTTATCTATGCGTATGATCAGTAATGGCACTTCACTACCATTTAATCTGAAGCTGTGTGTACTGGAATGTCTTAGAACTGTTGAAATGTTGTTCCAAATGGTTTTCCCTAGATCCCAACTGATATAGTATTACCTACTTCTAATTGTCAGTGTATCAGCAATGCTTCCGTATGCAGTGTGGGGTTGTTTTAAACTTGGAAACGGCTCCGCGACCGCACGATTGCAGGTGTTCGTAAAAAAAGTCCCGTTTTGGCCATGACTCATATAAGAAAAATAAAATAGCTGAAGGCAATAGCGTAATGATTCAACTGTGGGACATCCCCAAACACAGAAGCTGGTGCAGTTACCTTTCTGCAGGCTCAGAATATTCTGCCACATGTCAATCAATGATGATGTGGTAAAGCTATGATACTTAGTACACGAACTTGGCAGTTTGTATGCTCACTAGTCTCCAAAGTCATTTCTGGCTTGTTTGTTCTTTCAATTGTTATAGGTAATCAAATGAATGTTAGACTCTCCACTTTTCAGCCAAAAAAGTTTTCTTATTAATTACAATCATAAGTCGTCAATAAATTTATTTTTTCAATGAATCTGTTTTGTGTCGTTGTGATGAATTTGTAAGGCAATCAATTCTAAAGTTTTTGGTTTTGGTGTTGTTTATTTTGTTTTTCTTTAAAGCTTTAATTTAATATTATAACCAGACTGTCAGTGTTGAAGGGTAGGGGGTGGAGTAAAGTAGGCCGGCCTAAACAAAACCCCAGTATTTGATTCTTTATTGTAAATAAAAAGCAAGTGGCCTTTTTTGGGGTAACTACTGTAATAAGAAGATAAACCAAAAGAAACGGTGGAAGCAGGAAAATAAAAAAGGCCGAGTCTGATTAATTATTGGACAAAAAAAAAAAACGTCCGCTTTTTAGAATATATTTTTATTTTATTTTTTTAAAAAAGAAAGCCGCCTCTGCTTAATTACTATAAAATAAATTATACTTTTTGGAACACATTACCTGTACATTTCAAGTTAACTTACTGTTATTATCAAAAAAGACGTATATATAGAGATCATATTTGTCAAATCAACAACATTTTTTTTTTCATATGCCAAAGCGTTGACCGGGAAGCGAACTCGGGCCAGCTGCTTGGAAGGCAGCTATGCTAACCGCTAGGCCACCAACGCTTGACAACAACAACATTTTTTTTGTTTTGAATTCTAATAACTCATATCCAAATCTATAGCAGTGAAAGAAAGCAAGTTTTTAATGTTTTCTTAATAGAGTTTTAAGAGAAGTAGGGATTATAATAATTAAGAAAATAGAATAAAGGTGTTATTTTGAAAAAAAAAAATGGAAAAAGTATATTGTAAGAATAAGAGTTTAAAATGTACAAGTTTTCAAAGAATAAATATATAAATAATTTATTATAAATTAGAAGTAACTTGTGCAAATATTTAAAATAATTATGTGAATAAGTTAATAGGGACTATTAATGATGAAGAAAAGTATATAAAAGAAAAAAAAGTTGTAAATGATATTATAAAATGTGGTGAATATGAAGTTTTTGGAAAGAGAAAGAAGGGCTAAAAATTTATGAGATAGACTATAAAAACATGAAGCCTATCTTTTGACAATAACTGATAATATTGACTTATATAAAAACATAAATAAACATTAAAATATTGTTACTTACCAGATTGTTTTGAATACATGTCCACTAAACACTGAAAGGTTTCATTGCAAGGACGGTAAACAAAAATTGCTGTGTTGAACTTTCTGCAGTCAGTTTTAGAAGGAAGAGCAGATATCTCCTCATAAGAGAATAATTCGTCAACGTTAGAGAGAACCTTGAAATATAAGAGTTACAATTCTTAATAAAAGACTTCCTAGTACATCCTAAAATTGAAAAGAAATGTGAGAAATACTAATAGAAAATCATTCTATTTGAATTATTATTTAGTCTCTCATTCTAAACATGACACCAGTAAAAACCTTCTCAATGTGCATTTCTGTAAAACAAGCTAATTTAGATAGAGTTTTGATTGAACATAAATTAAAATATTTAAGACAAGGGAATAATGGTTTTAAAAAAGATGTTTTGAAGAATGAAATTACTTTTAGAGTAGAATCATATATTAGCATCTATATAAATCAAGATAAAAATGGAACTTGTAAAACTGATAACTTTTAATAATTATCATTTGTATTCTATTATTTTAAAAATCTGAATAAAGCTAGCAAACATAATATAAATTCTTTTTTAGTTTTTATTTTCTATGTTGCTTTTTTTGTGTGGAAAATTTTTATACTCGTCCATTAAAAAAACTTCTTAGTATCAGAGTCAGAATTATTTACACGTCTTAAAATAATAAAAAAAATGAGAGTATCAAATTGCAAAGTAAAGAATGAGTAGGTGGCAGTTTATGAAACTATGTTCGTTTATTTCAGAAGCAAATTCTGTTTATTCAAGTCCAGCACTGCTATGTATTGTAAGCCTGAGAAATTAGTAGATACAAGATGGTAGTGCTCATTAAATTCCTATTCAATGCTATCATATCCACATCTTGAGATATTTTCTAGATTTTGGACCTTATTAATGGAAAGTCTGTACTTGAATCTAGTGCAAGATTGGAGTAAACAGTTTGATCTTGAAAAACATTGTATAAACTGGTGTTATGTGATGTTTACTGTGTTTTTCACGATTCATTTTAACATTTTCATAGTTAATTAAAATATAATTATCAAAAACAAAAAATATCACCATTAGTTGTAAGTTAATCATCAACTTGAGAACTCTCTCCAAACTTACTGATAATTATTCGATTTTATTAGATCATCATTTAACACTTTTTTCTTTGCATTTTTTTACTTTCTGCAGATGATTTCATCATATTCTTTATAAGTTCTCTCATTCTAATAAATAACTCATCCAAATTCTCTTCCAGATTATAAATAATACCTTTGCTTATATTATGCAATAGTTCAAAATTGTAAATTCTATTCCAATTAGTTATTTACATTCTTCTCCAAATATAACGTAAAACTCTCATGCTTCATTTTAACATTTTGGCTCACAGTAGAATTACTGATTTTAGAATCTGATGTGAAATATCATTATCATAATTATTAGTTAGATACCAAGAAAATAATTTCTTCACATCAATTTGGTAACTCTTTGCTGACAATTCATAATTTCTCATAACTTTTGTCTCTTTTGGTTTTATTGAACAGGAATTCATAAGAACTTTGAGTGCTACAAGTGCCAGAAATAATTGATATCAGGACCTGACTATCCAGAGTCTGAAGTTCTATCATTGTATTAGACAATGTAGGACATATCTTTATTCAATATGTTTTTATTTTAAATGGCTGTAATTTTTAATAATAACATCAGAGATTATAATCTTGAATTAAACATGCCATACATTTGAGGCGATTAATAAAATATAATAATAAGCCGAATAATTTTGGAAACAAGTCTCAGTTTTTTTAATCCATAAAAGCTGATTATTTATTATCAATAGTTGATGATTATATAATATGAACATTTCTCCTCATAATTTTATCACCTTCAGAAATGAAATACATTCTTGATATGGTAGAATCTGTATTGGTAGTTATAGTTAGATCTACAGAATTCTTCAGAAGAATTTATAAAATATCTATTCACTGATAAATATATAAAACGATCAAAGAAGAAACAACATATAACAAAATTGAAAAAAAGTCATAAAACCTAATAAAAGTTTAACTTGCAATCAAAAAAGTATTAACTTTCATACAATACTTCTATTAAAAAAATTTGAGGACTGACTGCCAGAATTATTTGCAACAGAACATTTAAACTAGAAATAACAAAGGAAAGATTAACAAAAACATATGGAAAGAAAAAGCAGTAGCCATTCAAAAAGTAATCTAAATCCTAATCTGTTGTAAATATTGCAACAATAACATTTATCTAGATTCTGCAATTAATATAGGCCACTAAGTAATTAAGATTTACGTGATTAAAATATATTGCCTATATTTAGCTTCTGCGGTTTAGCATTATTATATCACAAATGCTAATGAAAAGCCCGGCTGTGTCGTTGACTGTATTGCTTTCACTTGTACTAATGTAAACATGTTATATAACCAATAAAGTTCTTATGAAAAAAAAAGCTTTGGTTTTTTTTGTACATATCTTATTAATCTTATAATCATATGTATAAAACATATAATGCCCTGCATAGTTTCATGCAGTGGGAGAGATGTAAACTCGGGAACTCAACAACCATGGATTCTGAATCCAGTTCCGTTGCTTTCAGCTTAAAATTCATGTAAACTCCTGAACAACAGAATATTTAATTATACTGTATAAAATATCATAAAATGTATAAAATATCATAAAATGATTGTAATATATGTAATAAGAACCATCTAGAAAAACAAACGCAAATTAATTAATAAACTTCCTTACTTAACTAATTATAGAAATGCAAACAGTTATCTAAAAACACACAGGATAAATAATTTTGATATTTCTTGAGAACTGTTAAGAATATAGTATTCTACTTACTTAAGTAAAGTGTTCATGACTTTTTGCATCAGTTGAATTTTTTTTTCTGATATATGTTTAACCTTTAGTCATTGTATAAAATAAAAAAATATTCAACAAATAAAAACAAGCACTATAATATCTCACAGAGAATGATGTCAAGACATGTGAAATGCTAGAATTGAGGGCTATATTAACTTGTATATCTCTTTAAAAATTATTTTTTTTACACTTAATATGTTAATTTTTTTTAGATAAGTCTGCTATTTATACAAATATGGTTTATTTATGTTAAGGCGCACAAACAACATTAAGCTCATATCTGTCAGTCGAACAAAATGAATCTCATTTTGAAGTTCCAAGAACATACATGAGATGTCATTTTATACAATACTAGCTACAAAAATGTTATTTTATTCATTGTAGATATAAATAAAGCCCTATTAAAAGTGATTCAACTTAATTACTAAATAGGGGGTTTGAACTCAGACTTTCACACGACCCTCAACTATCCATACTATCTTATACTACTGACACACTTGATCACACACTATTCAAAAAGATAAATAATCACCAATGTACGTTTTTCGTTCTAGTCAGTTGGTCTAGATTATCATCACACACACACGCATATATATATATATATATAATCAATGCTCAGTTTATACTAAGATAGCCAATTTTCATACTTTAAATGGACAGGATTCAATCCACTCCACAACTCTTCAGCCGTCCATTTCATTGAAAATCTGATGATGGAACGCTCAAAGCCCACATTGGTGCCAACCTTCTCATCCTACCCATGCTGACCATAAATCACTCTGACCCATAATCCATTTACATATTGGAGTGCAGGTATGAAAAAACCTGTACTGTAGAAAAAATTCTTAATTACTAAAGTAGAATCACTGAAACACACAGGCTTATTATATACCTGTGTTTATATATGTTATGATATAATGTGGAGAGTGGTGGTTCGTGTGAAAGTCTGTGCTCATATACCCTATATATTAAAATAGAATCAATAAGTATTCATTTTTAATATTCTACATTTTTTATTTCTAATTATATTTACAAAGATTTTTGAGTATTCACGAAGTTATTAAAAATAAATACTTTATCAATTCTTTTTAAAAATAAGTATGATGAGCCATTTTTAGTAATTCATTTTCGCATAACATGCCTAAAATGAGAATCACTTTGCTTGGCAGATACTTAACTACACGAGTTTCAGCAATATTTAACATTCTTTGACTAACAGTTAGATAAATCTCTTTCAGCAAATTTCACAATATTTTATGACATTATATGTCTGTATTATTTTGATTTCTTGCAATGTTATTAAATATAAATATTTAGTAATTCTATTTTGTGATAGTCATAAGGGAATCATCTCGATACATTAGTTGCATGGATTTATAAAGCTGAGGGATACTCTCACTCTAAACACAAATAAAACATGGGCGCTAAATAAATCATTATTGAAATATATTTAATTCTATTTTGGGAATATTAGTAGAGCCACTTTCAATATAAGTTTTATTTATATCTATAATATAGCAAAAAAAAAAAACATTTTCACAGTGTGATCTAAATTGTCTTTAATGTAATTGTTTTTGAGATCTGTTTGACAGATATATGAGTTTGTAGGTACATTTGTGCTGCAGTTATAGAGATTTTCGCTTCCAACAAATGTATACACACACACGTGTTTGTGTATATATAATATCAATATAAGCCGCAGCAAATATAAATAAGATATATATATATGGAGAAAATTATTATAAGTACATAAAATACAAGTAATATTTCATTTATGGAATAAAATAGAAACTTAGTGATTTTGTTACATCGATATTAAAACGATTTGTAATAATTATCAACATTAGTTCAAGAAATTTTTTTTGTTAAGCAAAGTACTAATAGTTTGGAGAATGAACCCTGCTATTCAGGTTAGCAAGGATTTTTATTCGAATGTATATACCATCTTTCAGGTTTGACAGTCGTTTTCTTCACCTTACCTTCAAAAAGACTGACTATTTATTGCCAGATTGATCTTAATGGAAACATGCTGACCTTAATGGAAACATTCAGATTCAGTGAACATCACTGCCTATTCTTGCCATTGGCTGTGCTTTATTTTTATATATATACGCATTGGGTAGCAGCAACAAATGCTCAATCTGATCGCGATAAGGAATCTGGACTAGTCCATATTTGAAGGCAAGTTGCCTCCTCCTGGCTAAAATTAGCTCTGGAGAATGTAGTCATGCAGTGTGTTGGAAGAAGTTTTTTTCACTTTGTTGCTTCTTCTGGCTTGGTGATATTTTCGGTAGGTTCAATGTTGTCATCATTTGCAATTCTTGGAGTTGAAGGTCCATTACAGCTAGTAGATTGCAACTGTTGCATCTAATGAGGTTTTCCTGATGGCTGGTTTTGGAGCTGTGGATTCATGCAGCTGGTTGATGCCACATTACTGTTAGTTTGCCACATAATTTCATATGGTGAGGCTTTGTTGATAGCTGGTGGTGGAACTGTAGGTTCATTTAACCTAAATTGCTTCTTGTGATCATAACGATGTTGTCCATCATCAGTTTTAACAACTACTGTTTGAAGTGCTTTAAGTCCAATCATCACTGCTGAAACCTATTTAATGCCCTTGAGCATGCAGCATAGGATATGAATACACATCGTTTTTGTACTTATAGTTTTGTGCATTATTTTAAGTTCAAACCCAGATTATTAATTACATCTGGGTAAATTCCTTTTAAATTATTTATAGTTGTAAGCTGCTTCACTTTTGTCACTGCAAATCCTAAGTGACAATCAGTCATGACCTAATAAATTGCTGTATTCATCTAATACAACCAGCAATGGATATATAGTCTTATTAGACATTGTAACTTTGACTCTTGTCTGTCCCAAGAGTGCTATTTGATTGTCCTGGTATCCAGTTACTGTTTTACTGGTAGAAATTATTAATAATGATAAATCAGGTTTTACTTAACTCTGTGGACAATGCAGCACCTGTGTCCAATTCCATTGTGACTAGCCCATCAGTAATAATAACTCTATGTTTAATAATAACTAATTCTCACATTGTTCATGTCAGGGATTTGTTTTTTTGAACTTAAATTAACTTTTTTGCTTTTTGGAATGAATACATCCATTCTGTCATTAGTTACTTGTTATTTCATTTTAAAACAAGCAGTTCTTGTGTGACCAACACACTTGAAATATGTACACACAATATAGCAGTAAGGACATCATGTGTGTGCATGCATCAGTTCATTATATCTGTAACAAAGCTTTTCATTTGTTGTTGTTTTATTAGAGCTGTCAGCTGGGTGCTTGACCGACCCAGTGTTCTGCTCAATACTTTGAATATGATATATTTTTAATGGCTTTGCTTGTTTAGTTTCTGATTACACTAGTGTTTATTGAGACAACACTGATTCAAGGAATATGTCATGATCCATTAGTAAGCCACAGATTAAAAGATCTCGCTTTATAAAGGAAGTCTTTAAAATTGCATTTTAATGCTAATGAATAAATTCTAGCAGCAAAGTCTCTAGTTTTTCTCTTCCCCTTGAACACAAAGATCGAATTAATATTTCTGCATACCCAGAAGTAGAATGGCTAATATTGGCTCAATAGAAGCATTAAATTGGCCTACCCAGGGAATTAACCAAGCTATAAAGATCAAGTAATCTTTTATTTACAGGCTTATCAAAAGGCCTGAATTGAAATTGACCAAGATTATCTCAATAATTGGATTCCATAATTATGAGGTCCTTAAATCACAAACAACATCAAAGATACCAGATGACCTAGATTTTGACAAGGCATTGTCTCTACTAACCAACTTTTTACTCCTAAACTCCTAATTATAATGCAGAGATATTATTTCAATATTTGTGTCCAAGGGGAAGGAGAAAAAGCTAGAGATTTTGCTGTTAAAATTTGTTTATTAGCTTTAAAATGCAATTTTAAAGTCTTCCTTAACGAAATTCTTTGAGATTGTTTTATCTGTGGAATAAATAATCATAATCTCAGAGTCAAGCTATTAATGGATCCCAGCATAAATTCTGAATCAGCTTTGTCTCAAGAAACACTAGCAGAATCAACAACTAATTAAACAAAGCCATTAAAAAAATAAATTATAATATTCAAAGAATTGAACATAACACTGGATCAATCAAGCACTCAGCTGACAGGTCAAATAAATCAAGAGGTTATAGAAATCATTGTCATAGATGTAATGAACTGGTGCATGTGTACACAGAATGTCCACACTGCCGTACTACATGTATATATTGCAAGCATATCATTTAAACAAGAATTGCTTGTTTTAAAAGAATTAACAAGTAGTAATGCCAGAATGGATGAATTCATTCCAAAAAGCAAAAAAGAAAAGCCAACAAAATAAATTGCCCACATAAATAATGTGAGAAATAGTGACTGTTTTTAATCACAGATTTATTATTAATGAAATGCCATTCACAATGGAACTGGACACAGGATCTGCAGTGTTTACAATGTCAAACGAGACCTGGTATACCAGGGCAATCAAATCAGACTCTTGAGATAGACAAGAGTCAAAGGTACAATGCCTAATAAGACTATATATTTACCATTAGTTGTAGCATCAGGTGAATATGTAATTTATTAGGCTATGATTCAGGCATTTAGGGTATGTATTCATGTCCCATGTCACATGTTCAAGGGCACTATCAAATGGGTTCCAGCAATGGTGATAGGACTTAAATGACTTCAAACACTAGAGATTAAAACAGCTGAGGGACAACAATTCATTGTCATTATAACCAACTCAGGTTAAATGAACCTACAGTTCCACTACCAACTATCAGCATAACCTCATCAGATGAAAATAAATGGCAAGCCAACAGGGATGTGGCATCAACCAGATACAGGAGTCTATAGCCTCAAAACCAGCCATCATCAAAACCTCATCAGTTAAAATAGTTACAATCTACTAATGATAAATCATCAGCCAGCTGTAGTAGATCTTCAGCACCAAGTCAAAAAAGCAACAAAGTGAAGAAAATATCTTCTGATACACCTGCATGATTATGTTCTCCAGAGCTAATTTTAACCAGGTGGAAGAAATGTCATATCTTACCTTACCTTCAAATAATGAACTAGTCCAGATTCCTTGCTTATCGCTATTGCATTGAGCATTCATTGTCATTACCCAACACACAGCCAATAACAAGAACAGGCCAATAGGCAACAATGTTCACTGAATCAGAATGTGCCCATTAAAGTTGGAGATATGACAATAAATAGTCTTTTTTTTTTAAGGTAAGGCAGACTGAACGACTGTCAAACCTGAAAGACGGTATGCATTTCCAAAGAACTATTGTTTAACCTGAATAACAGTAGCCTAGTTCTTTATATTTGGTCAAAGGAAACTTCTGCTAATTTGAAAAGCAATGATCGTTCTCCAGATTATAGCTATTTAAGCTAACGGTTAATGTAGTGAGACAAGTCCATGTTTAGGATTGGAAACTTCCAGAATCAAAGCTGACTCGAGGCAAGCTGTAAATACAGCCTGAAGTCACCATTACCTACTTATGAGGCAGGCTGTCAAGTACAGCAGGAAGTTGTAGGGAAATCTATGAGAGCACATACAATCTCTTCTTCAATAGTTTACATTAGAAGTAGTAGTTATACCAGCTAGATAGTAGTGGCGAAGTAAAGCCATCATTACTTAAATCTGTAAATATTGTAAATATATTATAAACCAGGTGTATGCTTGTGTCTATATATTACTAATAAATATATTATTAAAACATATGTATACTTGTTTGTATTTATAGGTATGTGTCTAAACACAGCAAAGGGTAAAATAAAAAGATTAGAGTTTTAACTGGATTAAGCTTGGAATTGGGTAAAATTTTATAAGATTTAAAATCACTTATCTGAACACCTGTATATTAGTAATGTCTAGGAAGTGTGACAGCTCAATAACCAAGACAATGGTCTCAATTCATAAGATAAATATGTTTTCAATACGTTCTCTTATCTGATAAATATAGAATTTATTTGTTAGTGAATTTTTTCTGGTTTATAGTATAATCAACAAGGAAATTAAAGCTTAAAAAAAGCGGTTGCAAAATTTAACACATCGCATACAGATTGTAAAACTAAAAGCCAAAAATCTATATTTTTAAACTTGCTGCAGTTAAAATCAAGTATAATTGGTAATATTTAATGTTTTTTAGATGTATTAATGTATTTTATAAATTTAGAGGATAGGTAATTTGGTTATTTCTTCTTTAACGTATTCAGTATATATTAATTTTTTTTTAAAAAAGAATAGTAATATTAATCATTTTTTATGATCTTTGAAATTATTTGTTATATATTTCCAAGTTTTTGTTTTTATCAATGCATCTTTCACCTTTGGATCCTTCCTATCACAACTATCTATCAGCCCAGAATTCAGAATAACATCTCACACTACAGATACATTAGATATATTCATTTCACTTTTTAAGCATGTTTTTAGATATACTTAAACCCAACTTTTATGTATATATATTTCAAACTTCTATTTCATCACACATTACTGAAACATAAGATTCAAGACATATGTAAAAGATAAATAAGTTGATGATTATTTGTTTGTTACGGATAATGATAGATGGAAAGTTTTAAAATAGATGAAAAGGGTTCTAGTAAATTATTAACTGTGCAGCCTTTGGTGGCGCTGTTTCTAGTTAAAAACAGAACGTTATAACATTACCGGGCCGCTAGATTTTTTTTATCTAATAGATCGTATTTTGACATACGGCTGTAATTTTTTTTTTTTAATATTTAATATATTGTTGTTGTTTGTTTTGGATATAATTATTTTTTTTGGTTTTCATTTGATAAATTTCAAACTAAAAAGGAGACTTTGACCTTTTTTTTTTTGGATCTCAAAAGTACATAATTTTTGACATACGCCTTTATTGGGGGGGGGGGGGAGATTTCCATTCTAAATCTACTGTTTCTTTTTTACAGACGTCTTTTATTTTTTTGTTTTGGATTCTATACATTTCAAAGTAATAAGGGACAGTTTTAACTTTTTTTTGGAATATCTCAAATATACACAATTTGCTTTACATACGACTTTCTTTTTTTTTGTTGTTGTTATTTAAAATTAGAATCGACACTTTCTTTTTGAATTATGTTAAAAATGAGGGGGTTTGCTGTTGATTGATTTAGCAAAAAAAATTCAAACCTGTTCGACAAACTCCGCCTCAGATGTCCTTATTTGCTTATAAACGAAAAGGGTAAATTGTTTGGTATTTTATCTTACATTTATAAATACGGGTTTTTTTTTTTTGGGCGGCGTGTTTTGATTTTTTTGTTTTTTTTAATAATAATAAATAAAACGGGACTTCTTTTTTCTCTTAGATTTATAAATACGGGGTGTTTTTTTTTTTTTTGTGTCGGCGCGGGTTTTGATTTTTTTTGCTTTTTTTAATAATAACAAATAAAACGTCCAAAACAAAAACCAAAAAGTCAATCGCGGTATTGTTTTTTTAACACAAAAAATATGTATGTTAACCAGTTTTGTTACATTCTGTAGGATTTATTTATTTATCTTTTTTAAGAGTCGTACAAGTTTGTTAAAGATTTTTTGTTTTCATAACAAATAAAACGTCCGATATTTGTATTCTTTTTTAACAACAAAAATTAAGCTCGGGTTCATTTTTAAAATCTACTTAACGTGCTGTTTATTGATTTAAAACAACAACAACAAAAAACCTCTTTTTGCTTCTAAACAGAACGAATAGGTATGTCAAAAGAAGAAGTATTTTTTGTTTTTGTTTTTTTTTAAAAAAATCAATTAATCAAGAGATGTCCAACAAACTACGCCGCCCCTTTTTAACACTGTCATTCTGGGTGTTAATTACATGATTTACAGATAAAAATAATCGCAAACAAAACACAAATTCTTTCCAGAAAATAAATTTATTAACCACATATGACTGAACTAAATCAACTGTAACGAATGGCAGGATGTTTTGGGCTTGCAAAAATGCAACTGCCTCACTTTCTCTGTTTGGGACGTCCCACAAATATAATAACGTGGTAGACATTTTGTTCTTCTTTTTCAACTCTCGTCCGAGTCACGACAGAAACGGTATTTTTCCTCAAACAACTCCAATCGTCTGCCAGAGAGCTTGAGAAATTGTATTTTGTCTTTTTTGATCCCCAAAAAAACCAAAATTAGCCAAAAAAAAAAATTTTGACAAATATCAATAATACGCTGAAAATTACTAGTACGCAAAAATCTTTCAGTTGGGAAATACAGAAGATCATAAACATCAACAAATAAACACTTGAAAAAGATGATAATGCTCACACTCTCATCTTAAATTCTAGCGAAAATACAACTTCTGTCAATATGCATAGGAATTCAACCCGCAATGAAATCAACGGCAAACTATACGATCATAGTATTCTTAGTAGACGTAGTGTTATTGCACGCGGAAGAATTGGCCGCGTATTACAACTACTAAATACGATCTACTCGTATATTAATGATCACTCGTATATTAGCCGTAGGTTCGGCCGCGAAAGCGGTATAATTCTGTGTTTTTATACAGAAACAGCGCCACCAAAGGCTGCACAGTTAATAGTTTACTAGAACCATGAAAAGTTTTAAAATAGACTGGTTTTGATTTTAATATTAAATTTACAATTGAAGGGGGTGAGAGTACTTATGATTTTGTCAAATTAATGTGGATAAAATTAATATTATTTTTTTGGTAGTTATTTTATTAAAGAAAAAAATTTTAAGAAATATGATAAGACCTGCAAATTGTTATAAAAAAATTGCTTTGTTAAATATTTGTAGTAGGAATAAAAGACTTGAGCATTATGAAAGTAATGCTTATTTTCAAAGAAGACAATTTGCTTTGGATTATATTGATTTAGATTACTATCATGATTGAAGTGATATATTTAATTCTCATTGATACATACTTTTTTCATACAATTATATAATTCAAACAAACTTGTTCAAGTTAATCTGAAATGATAAAATAACTATAAGTAAGTCTTAAATGCACTGAGCCAGTCTTTAGCAGATCGCTGCCAGAATCGTAGGACAGAATAAGAATGTGCTGTTAGGAATATGCCTTTATATTAGCATGGCCCAATACGTAAATTGGGCTAGGTATGTAAATTAAGTGATTTGATTTCCCATTTTTTCGACAATGGGACATAGGAATCTTTTTTATTGATGAAATAAGGATCCCTTGCAATAACCCAAGCCTCTTTATATTTTTTTCCTATCATCCCTCCCAGCACATATTGTTCTTTTATTGGATAGTAAAAAGATGTGAACTGTAGTAAATTCATGATAGAAAAAGATCGATCTAGTGTATTCCCAATTTAGCTTAGCTTTGTTGTATAAATACTTATATAGGGCAATTCTTGTTGATCTGTTGTTGCGATATTCACCATAGTACACACAATTATAGGATGGTGCAGGGCATGAAACTTTGTATATGTCATGGGGAGCATGTTCAACAGGTATCCTGTCTTTTGCATTGTTTAAAAGATTGTTAAGTGAGGGGGGACAATCTGAAGCTAACTATGTATTTGTTGATACAAACTTTTCAAACAATAAAACCTTTGAAAGATTTAATGTGAACGCATACAGAGTTAGCTTTAGATGCCGTTCTAACTTAACAATCTTTTAAACAATGCACAAAACAGAATACCTATCAAACATGCTCCCAAGTCATATATAAAATTTCATGCCCTGCTCCATCCTGTAATTTCATGTATTATGGTGAATTTTGCACCAATAGATCAATGAGAATCATCCTGCACATGTATTTAGGCATTAAAGCTAAATAACCTAATTTCTGAATACAGGTCAATCTTTTTTGATCATAGCTTACTATTGGTTATACCTTTTCACCCCCAATGAAAGAACAATATGCGCCGACAGGAATGATAGGAAAAAAAATATAAAAAGGCCCAGGCTATTGCAAGGGATCATTCCATCAATAAAACAGATTACGGTGTTCCATTATCAAAAAACTGGAACGCTTAATTAGAGCCTAATTTACATATTGGATCATGCTAATATAAAAGCATATTCCTAATTACTCATTCTTATTCAGCACTATGCTTTATGTAGCGATCTACCCAAAACTGGCTCAGTATATTTAAGACTTTCTTATAGTTATTTTACCTTTTCAGATTAACGTGAACATTGTAAGATATATTTAGTAAAAATATTTACAAATGTGATTTAAAAATTTTTGAAGTTAAAGGGGAAAAAAGTGAATTTTTTTCTTACTTTTTCAGACTTCAATTTATAGACTGATTATTAATAATATTCATTTATTGATCCATATAAGAATTGCTGCTGCAAAAGACATGATTTAAATTCATTATTAAATAGTTTAAAATAGTCTATGGATGGTAAATGTATTTCTGATATAGTTTATAAGATTCTTTTCTGCTGTCACAAAATTTAGGTCAAATTAAATTTATGTTTAATGAAAAAATTAAAAATTCATAAAAGGAGTTAAAAATAGGCATCATAATTTAACTTTTTATGTTAATGAGCATAATATATTATTTAGAAATCTAGAGTTATCTTTTCTTTAAAAAAAATTGAAAGGAAGTGTTAAGGAAATTTTGATCATTAATCTTCTTGATTTTGTGTCCATCAATCATGTGAAAATTTCCTTTAAAAAAAAAGATAGATGGAATTTAAAATGATATATGGTAATGTATTTGTCTTTTATATATAAATGTATTGGTTGATTTTTACTTGGGAAGGTCTATCTAATGGGCAAAACCATAATCATGACAGAATTTTAATATAAGTTCATTATTTTACCAGTATTTTAATGTTATATGATCTTATATTTATTGATACCAGAAATATAAAATTTCACTTAATGCTTGTCAAAACTGTACAGTAAAAAAAAAGACCTTTTCTACATTTTTAAGACTAATAAATTGCATTCATAAAAATTAACTTTTAGAGTTTTATCTCAAAATTCACTTAAAAAAAATAAAAATATTATTTAAATGTTTACATCAGTACATTATAATGCAATTAATCATCGAGTTATTGACTAGATAAATATCTAAATGGTTATATATTGAAAATAATGTTAAGTGTAGTGAGCAAGTTTTAATATTTTTATTCTGCTTTTGTTTTCTAAGATGCTGTTCTTATGGAATAACCTATATATATATATAAAATAAATAAAATGTCCGTTAATTAAAAACAAAATTGTAATTATAATTGAAATAATAAATTTAACAGTTTACAAACTATTACATTCAATCCTTAAATCTGCAAGTACTTCTGCGGATTTAAGGATTGTTTGTAATAGTTTGTAAACCGTTAAATTTATTATTTCAATTATAATATATATATATAAATAAAATAAAACATTGTAGAATAATTATTATAATAATATTGTAATAAAAATAATGAGTTATAACGGTGATAATAGATTTTATAAATAATTATAATAAACCACAAAAGTATTTTTAGTTAATTTCTTAATTTTCTTCTAATGAAAACTATTTAAATTCAACTTTAGGGGAAGTAATATCATCATGTCATTGCCTAAGATTAATATATTTTAACGTTAGTACATTGTCTGTTAATTAAAATCCTATTTATCAAATTATCTCCTTAATTTTTCTTTTTTTATATCATGTTTTAAAATTAGAATTAGTGAAAGATTGAAATATGAAAGTAAGTAAATTTGGTTAGGCAATAGAAATAAGAAAGGAAATGGATTTGTGGAGTTCTCAGCAAAAGAAAAACTGTATATTATGATTTCTTTAAGTAAACTGCTAAACAGAAATAGATATGGAAGCACCCAAATAAAAATATAGTAGAATTGTATTATATTTTGATTAACAGAAAAATATATATTTCAAAATTGTAATGAGCTTAATAGATGCAGCACAGGAAATAATCATCGAAGTAGAGAGATGTCAAGTATTGTTAACCGAGAGTTCAACGCAGCTGCCTTGCAAGCAAGCAGTTGGTTGCAGACGGTTGTTACAGATTCGCCTCCTGGCAGATGCTATGACATATGAAAAAAAAAAAACTAGAGAGATGAGAATTAGTAAGAAAAATAGTATTAACACTTAACATTTCTAACCTTCAGAAATACTGTAATGAATTTAAATTAAAATTAGCAAATCGTTTTAAAATATTGACAGATTTTGAAGATGTTCACATTTGATTGAAATCACTAAGATAACTATTACACTATTAAGCACAGCAGGTGCATCAAAAATAGTTGGTACAAAAAGCAGCAACTTACTAGTAAATTTTTATTGGGACAAAACAATGTATATAAAAAAGAAGTAATATGAAAAAATATAAAAATGATCCATTAAAAAGAATTGAATGTCTAAAATTTTGTAAAATGATACAATAAAAGTTAGTAACGTATAAGAAAATGTAATTCTGAATTAACAAGCAAAGCTATAGAAGAAAATAAAGACATCAAAAGAGTAAAAGAATATTTTATTCTTGTAAGAGAATATATAATTATCACTAAAAAAAAGATGACATTATAAAATGGGTAGCAGAAGAGTTTTATAAAAAATTAATTAATTATAAAAAACAAGAATACATAATATCTTCTACAGTTATTACATCTAAATTGCTCAGAATTTTAAATGAAAAAATAAAATATGTAAATATATGTATCAAGAAGGGAAAAGCTTCAAGAAGTGTTAGAATTATAATCGATATTGTCAAAAAAAGGAGATGGAGAAATAGAAAAATTATTGGCAAAGTTATAAGACAAATGTCTAAACGATAAAAATGTACTAGATGATAAAAGAATGCACAATAATATTGATATTAAAGGAAGTTGATAAAGAAAATATTAGAAATGTCAGACCTATCAGTCTTTTATTAGTTCTATGCAAAGTCTTTACCAAGATAATTACAATTCCTCTATAGTGAACTTTGGATTTTAACCAATCAAAAATAAGCAAGCTGAATTTAAAAGTGATAATGCATAATGATTCACATCCAGGAACTGAGAAAGTTATAGAAAGGATTAATGAATATGAATTGGCATTATGCTTTGGATTTGTAGATTATGAAAAGGCATTTGATTTTATAGGCATTTCTCAGGGATTAAAACATTGGGCCATCAATATATAAATGCAGGGTACTGTCGTATTCTGAAAAATATTTATCACAATACAACAATATTGATTAGATTATATGATGATACTAAAAAGATTAATATTGAGAAGAGTGTACACCCAGATGATTCCATATCTCCAAAACATTTTAGGTGCAAGAGAAATATTTTTGGGATTAAATGGAAAGGGAGTAAAACTAAATGAAGATTATTTAAGTCATCTAGATTTTACAGATGGTGTGTTTGTTTTTGTAAGTTATATTTCAGAGTTTCAGGAAATGTTGCAAAAATGATCTTTTGAAAGTAAAAAAAAAAGTAGGACTGATGATAAATATTAAAAAGACTAAAGTAATAATGTACAATGGATTTTCTCATCAGAAGAAAATAAAATTAATAATCATAAATTGGAAAAAATTAACAACTAAAAATACCTTGATCAGATTATAGAGAAATATAATGAATGAAATTAAACCTAGTTTAAGAACTTTTGGTAAAAATAGCTTAATATTAAAATAAAAATGCGTATGACTTTGAAAAAGATTTTTTATTAGATGTGTTTTGCCAGTTATTACTTATGATCTGAGATTAGAACACTTTATACAACTCAATGAAATATGGAGAATGTATATTAGGAGTAACAAGAAACCAAAAGCAAATACATAATTGAGAGAACAAACAGTATTGATTTAAGAAACTGAAGTGTTGCTACATTGACATATTTCTAGAAGAAATGAGATTAGACGGACAATCACAGTTTAAGTCGGATCCCAAGATATTTAAAAGATCAAGAAACAGGCAACATATTAGATGGATAGATAAAATAAGAAAGTTTGCTGGTGTGTGTGTGTGGAAAAATGAAGCTAGAGATCACAGGAACTGGATTAATCTTGGAGAGACCTTTTTACAATGGAACAATAATGTTTGAAAATGGTGGTAGTGATGATATAATTGAAATGCTAGAATAAACTGTAATCAAGTTGGCAGGAAATGATAGACTACCATCTATGAAGATCAAGCGTTATTATTTGAACATAGTACTTTATTATCTATTAAGCTCGACTTGTTTTTTGTTTTGAGGCATGTAATATAATTGAAGACCAAGAAAAATGGTTTGATCAAAAGGGTATTTGGTTGCAAGTTTATTAATTAATTCTAGAAAATCTAAATTGTAAATCATTGTTATGGTCCTTGCACTGAAGATTATTACTTCAAAAATCTTATTATACTTAATGCTGTATATTTAAAATAAGCATTACTTCTTTTCGTGTAAGATCGCGGTTTTACTTGAATGTTTCACTCTTCCGAAATATCAACAAGTCATTTATTCAAACTTGGAAATCAGTTAAAAGAGAATTATTTCTTTATCTAACTAGTGGGTAGAGAATTTTCTTTTTGTAAGTTAATAAACAGTTTTAGAAAGTCTAACTTAAAAATTATTATTATGGGATAACCATGTGAAAATTATTATTTTATAAATATTATATATTCTCAATACAACTTATTTAATAGCTATAGTTTATTTAATTTGATAAAACTAATAGTAGATAACATTATCATTCATGCAGTGCCGAGATAAAATTTAATCATTTAATTGTAGGTATTATTATAACTGAAATTGTATTAGGCTATAATAATATATGCAATTAAGTGATTAATTTCTTTTTCGTCAAGGCATATACACAATTTTACTACTAACAAAGGAATACTCCACTGTATATATATATATATATAATTAGTTTCCAACCAGTAACCACCTAAACATTCACAGTAAATATAGCAACCAATATTTCTAACTGCTGTCAAGGCAACCTTCACACCTTTTAATAGCAAGAATGGAAATCCATTCTTACTAATGGTCCATTGAATATATATGAACACTTAAAGATTGCAACTTGACTACAGAGTTTGAAATATTGTTACAATGAAGTTTAAATAAACCTCTTTAAACATGAAATAAACATGTCACTGTAATGCAGACTAATAAATAGTCATCTAAAACATTACTTAATGCAATACTTTTAAATTGCCCATGTATATATATATATATGTGTGTGTGTGTGTGTGTGTAAAGCAATTAATTATATTCAATTTAAATATTACCTGACAATCTGCCTCAATAAAAACACATTTTTTATATTCAGTTAATTTCCAACAGAAAGCTTTCAGAAAACTTCTACTTATAGTTTGATTTTTTCTTATTATAAATATAACAGACTGAAAAACTTTTCTTAAGGCTAATCTAAAAAGAAAAAAAAAACAAGCTGTTTGTTGAAAATTATAGTTAATAACATTGACATGTCTTAATATATATTTTACCAGTCATAGCCATTATTAAATTAATCAATTACTAAATTAATCAATGGATATTATTCGTAGTGTCATTTAGGGACAAATTAAATGCTTATGTAATCTCTGTGATTTAAGACAAAGATCACCATTATATAATTAAAAAAAGTTAGTTAAAAAAATATTAAACTGGAAATGTAATAATAAAAATAAGTTAATTTTATTAAAATAACTGAAATACGTATATATTACTAACAATAACACATTTAGCCATATAGTGATGACATGTTTCAAGCCAGCAAAAATGCTCAGAGATTGTTTTATTATGGAACTGATTTAAATTTAATTTATCATATCTCATTTTTCAATAGATTGTAATGACACCTCTTTATTTCTAGAAATTGCAATGCATTTAAAATGTCACTAAATGATAATAAAATCAGATCTGCAAACGAGTTTTAAATTATTGGATTTTTTGTTAGAGAAACTACATCTATATCCACATAATAACCTTCTCTTATCTTTCTCTTTAAGCTAATAGCTTTCTTTTTCTTTTTTTTCAATTAAGTTCTATTTAAGGATCCCTCTGCCTATCCTGCAATTGAAAGAAGTCTAGAAAAAATGATCTAAATTGGCTTGTCTTATTCAGCTCATTCAGATTGATTAAGGTATTATATCTGATGGATTACTCATTGTAGCATAGAAATAACAGCACTATCAATAGTAATAATAAAGCAGGAGTCGGTGTGATGCTAAAAGAAAATATTGCAAATCTATTTTTTTTAAAATATGGGTAGGCTAAAGAGTTATTAAGATTTTAGATCGATATAGTTGCTCTTAAAAATTTCTTCTTCCAGAGGAAGAAAGTTTAACAGGATATGTGATAAGTTATAGAGGTTTTTGAAAGAGCAGATCAGTTACGAAAAGAAAACGAAGGTGATGAACTTACTATAAAGTCTAATGTACTATTATCTATTCTTGGAATTTCTCATTGTATTAATAAAAGACTAATGATATTAAAATTTCTTTTGCACAATGGTACTAGTGCTTATTTTATTATTAACTGTGTTACAAACTTAGATTCAGATATATCAAAGAAAGCGAACTTTTTTTTTCTTTGCTGGATAGCATTACAATAATAATACCGTTAAAAGATTTTTTTCTTCTTGGAGACTTTAATGCATATGTTGGTATAAATAGTAGAATTTGTCCAAAAGTTATTGAAAATAATGGTATTGCTACTGTAAATTTAAATAGCCTTTTGTTATTAAATTTTTGCACACTTATGTTGGGTATTCAACCATGAAGCTGAATGCTAACAGAATAACAAAAAATATAGCCTATGTTTAGACAGAAAAATCACTATAAAGAAACATGCATTCATGTTCAAAATAATGGTATTTAATATATTATACCCTATAGTCTGGAATCAGAATACAAGAAAAGTTCATATTATGCAAGCACAGATTATTAAGAGATCATAAATTAGCATACATCAAGATTAAAATGATAGGTGCATTTAAAACAGATATTATTTCAATTATAAAAGAATCTACTATACTACTTAATTTCATCATCTATAATAATAACTCATTAAAATTGCTAATTTGGACTTTCAGGGTTGTCATATTACTGAAGTATGGAATTTTCTTAAGGAGGGTGTCATGGATACAAATCAATCTATTCTTGAGTTCATTAAAATTATAACTAGTTTTTTTTAACAATGATCTTGTTATTAATTAATCATTTTATTTTAAAAATGTGTTGTTTTCTGCTTGGCAGAATAATAAATTAAATGTGGAATACATAATAAATATAAAAATCGGAAGACGGAAGTTTCAATGACTGCAAAGAAGACACAGACATTCAGTGATCGTTGTCATTCTAGATCCTTTATGACATATTGAAAACAATATACAGACTTAAGAAATAATATTATAATTTTATTAATATCACTTTATTATATAATGATAATTTGAATAAGTGAAAGGAGTATTTTGATCATCTTTTGAATATTGATAAAAATTGAGATAACGACTTTTATTGATATATCCATTTTATTTACTCATTTTGATTTGGATCGAAAATCTAGCTTAATGATATTAAAACAGCTCTTTGTAATCTTAAAAATGGAAAAGCTGCACATCTTTATAAAATACTTGGAGAAGTTTTAAAATATAATGGTAATGTATTAACTTAAAAAAAAAAAATGGATTTTTTAAAGAATCTCGACTCATCAGAATTGTGCCACTTGATCATATGGATGCTTCGATTATTTCACTTTTTAAAATCAAAGGGAAAAAACAAGATTACAGAAATTATTGTCAAATATCATTATTATCCACTATAGTAAAGGTACTTTCAAAAATTCTATTGAATAGTCATAAATTAATAGTTACCAGAGAGTTAATAAAGGTTTTAGAGAATTGAGAAGCACTATAAATATGATTTTTGTTACCAGATAAATGCAAAAAAAGTCTCAGGTACAACAGAATGATTTATATATTACATTTATGGATTCCATCAAAACATTTTACTCAGTTAATTGAACAAATCTATGACATTATTTGAAATTAGTTATCCACCAAATTTTAATATGAATATACAGTTTATACATAATGAAATGAGAAGTGTTATTACTACAGATGAAAAATCTGAAGCATTTGAAATAAAGACCAGTATTATGTAAGGATATGTACTTGCTCCAACAGTTTTCATAATGATTTTTGAAACTGTTTATAAGTGGTTTAATAAGACAAGGATTAATACGCAATAGAGGCTTGAAATTTTTAATTTGAATCGATTAAAAGTAAAAGCAAGAACTTCATCTTTTTGGATTCTGAATTTGCAATATGCTAATGTTTGAAGTATTTTTGTCAATTCAAAAGACAATTTACAGAATGGACTTAATATTTTGAATGCAATATATTAATTAAATAAAGGAAGTAATTTATATAAAAATATTTTATGTTGATTTTGTAATTCCTTTGTAAACATATTATTGTATAAATCCATATATTTTATAGGAATAATCCTTGACAACCCAAAATGGTTAATAAAATAAGATTGAAAAAAAAAGTGTATGTAATTAATTTGTTTTATATATGTTTAACATATAAAGATTTTGATTCAAAAAAGCCAAGTTTTTTATCATTTAATAACAGAAAAAAATCCACATCAATATGTTTATATATTTAAAGCTTTCGTGCTAAGATGCTTAAGACTGGCTTATATATATAAAAGTTAAGTTTAGAAAAGGTTGGTATCAACATTTTCTATCAAAATCTCTGTCTCGTGTTTTAGCTTGATTGTTTATTAGATAGCTGTTTAAAATCTGATTGGCTGTCTCAGTTATAATTGCGCATGTGAAAGGCTAGCATACTTTCAATTTATTGTCTTGATAAGTGTAAATAGAAATAAGGGCTTAGATATTAAGCTGCAATACAGTTCCAATAAGCTATTGTTACTATAACAAGCTAAAACATATGGTATTTCATGGAGTCATAATTATTGCAACTAAGTAAACTAAATATAGAGATGTTATTTTATCTAATTTATTGCATGGAAGTGAAATTTGAACACCATTAATGGAATATAAAGACATTAGAAAAGTTTCATTTAAGGATGATCTGAAAAGTTGTTAAAATACAATATCAAGATCATAAAAACAACTAATATGTTCTCCAACTTGATGGATATAATTCTATAGAGTCCACTATTGAAATAGTTAAGGCTTTACTTCATTAGGGTTTGAAATCAATAAATATATATACACGTGCTTTGCCACAGATAATGAAGCTGTTAAACATAAATAATATTTAGGGTATATGAGCACAGACTTTCACAAGACCTACCACTCTCCATACTATCTCATATCACTGATACACTTGAACACATATGTTGAAAAGATAAATAATCACCAATATACGTTTCATGAATCTCGGCCTCAGGTTGGCCTTTGAGCATTCCATCATCAGATTTTCAATTGGATGGACAGTTGAAGAGTTGAAGTGTGGAGTAGATTGAAGCCTGTCCATTAAAGTATGAGAATTGGCTATCTTAATATATATCTGAGCACTTATAGCATATATGTATAGAGATGGTAATCTGGACCAACTGATGATTGCTGGTTTAGCATGAAATATATATATTGGTGATTATTTATCTTTTCAATATATGTGTTCAAATGTATCAGTGATATGAGATAGTATGGAGAGTGGTAGGTCTTGTGAAAGTCTGTGCTCATATACCCTATATATTACATATATAGACTCAGGTATATAATAAGCTTGTGTATTTCAGTTATTACATAGTAGAGATGTCTGTCCATCCCTTGTATATGTATTAAATGGATTATGTCCTATACATGAGGGGTCAGACTGATCTTAGGTCAACATGGGTGTGACAAGAATCTCGGCCTCAGGGTGGTCTTTGAGTGTTCCATCAGATTTTCAATTGGATGGACAGTTGAAGAGTTGGAGTGTGGAGTAGATTGAAGCCTGTCCATTAAAGTATGATAATTGGCTATCTTAATATATATCTGAGCACTTATAGCATATATGTGTAGAGATGGTAATCTGAACCAATTGATGATTGCTGGTTTAGCATGAAATACGTATATTGGTGATTATTTATCTTTTCAACATATGTGTTCAAGTGTATCAGTGATATGAGATAGTATGGAGAGTGGTAGGTCTTGTAAAAGTCTGTGCTCATATACCTATATATTATATATGTAGACACAGGTAGATAATAAGCTTGTGTATTTCAGTTATAAGTAATATTATAAAGTTACCACCAAGCGTTTTCAGGACAGCTTCATTGGATTGGACAAGCAAAATAAATTAACAATGCAAGGCATTCTAAAAACGACATTTTATGGTGAACATGAGCAATGATTTCATGGAAGAAGTAGACCCTGTTTACATTATAAGGATTAAGTCAAAGACATTCTAAGAAATACAATGTTGATTGCTTCCATTGAAAAGATATGACAGATGATGTAATATATTGTAAAGCTATGATTAGAAATGATGTTGAAGCATTTCATTAATATCTTTTCCTGAACAGATTAAAGGGCAGCATAGCAAAATATCAAACAAACTGGCAAAATGGATCTGCATGTTCTATATGTGGGCATATTTGTAGCACAGATATTGATTTGTATAGTCATTGGAAAACTCATTTCTAAAACATATTGTTTTTTCTTTTGAAATGTCCATACTTGTTTATGAGATAAGCAGTGCATATTATGTTATTACTAATAGTTGAGTATAACTGGAAAAGTATAAATTCTGAATTTAAAAAAAACAATTTAACTAGATAGAGGAAATAGCCCAATATATAACTAAAATACGATCATCACATATCTTCAGAAAAATATTTGCTATTAATACTTTATTTAAATATTAAGTTTTATTGAGAAGTTTATAATGTACTTTATATCTTCTGTGATGTATTACATTGTTCAAAATGAAAAGAAAATCCATCTATTTATAAATAATTTTATAAGGAATGAGATCCTTTAAATGCTCTCGATCAGCTCATTATTTAATCTAAATATAAGAGGTGACTTACAATACCAAAATTCTGAATTATAGACTTTGACAATCAAGGTTCACATAACTGGTTTTAGCAAATCTACCAACTATGCTAAGCCCTTTTTTAAGCACATGCAAACACACTCATGTACAAATATCATTCTATCTTTTCCTAGTTGTTGACATTACATAACTTCGATGGATGTAGTTATTTCCGTTTCAATATATTTATATATAATGATATGTAAAACGAAATTGATTATACTTTCTACGTTTCCAGTATTTGTTTCTGGTTGTTAACTATAAAAAAGCACTATATTTATTGTGTGGATTTTATTTTTTACATTTTTTTAAAAATAAAAAACCTTTATTAACACAATAACTATTTACAATTTATACAAGTGATTAAACAAATGATAAATATGTTACAGTTTTGTATACCAAACTCCAAAGAATTTGATATATTCCACTATTAAGACAAAAAGTCTGCAGGCAATTAACTAGTTATCCTAAACTCAAGGAGATTGACTTGTATCACTGTACTAGAAGAAGATTCTAAGACATGCAACTCAAATGAACAAAGCATGTAGCAAAATGATTGATTAGCCTAAGGATATAGCCATCCATAAGAATTAAACTTTTATTCAAGACAAATGTTTATCTGATAATCTTCCAGGACCCCCTCAGATTCGATTCATTGTCTTCCTTGGCAAGTATCTCAGACATTGATTGAAATAAAGCAAAATATTAATATAAAAAAGATTCCAGCCTATTATAATTTATGTTAGTGTTATTACATCTTGGCAGTTAATGAAGAAGGACCTTCTGAAATTGATTCTGTAAGTCTTGTATCTTTATAGTCATAATTCAGAATCTGATTCTTATATATAGCACCTTACATTTTAATTAAATAATGAAATAATGCTTTATTTGTAATAATATTGCAAACTACATAGTTCTGTAATGTATTTATTACAAAATTAATTTTGGTTGCTATTTCTTTTCTTAAGAAAAACATTATGAGAGTTAAAGAATAATGTCAATTACAATAATAAAATATGAATTAGAAATGAAATTAGACGATATAATTCTCAATGTTAAAATAAATAAGTGAAAAAGTGCCTGATAATGTAAGATAAAGTTATTAAAACAGTGAAGTTTGAATATCTCATGTTAAATTTAATATCTAAAGAATAATTATTAAGGTTTGATGATTGCTTTTATTGAGAATATCTCTAGAGGTATACAATTTTTATATGCCATTGATTTTTGATTTTTTTAATTATTGAAATAAAATAGTATTTTATTTTGAAATTATATATATATAATTTTTGATATAAATTTATAATTTATAATTCCAAAATAACAAATCCTTTTAGTGAATGCTAGTACTTTATAGAGATTCTGATTATTTTATTATAAATATTATTTTTTTATTTAAAGTTAACTTTTAGGTGTAGTTTTTTTATTTTTAAAATAATTTAAATCTGATTGATATTTAATTTATTGATAGAAAATTATTTGATCAATTCGATTAAAATTAGATATATGCTACTTTAAATAGACAATCAGACAGTATTTTTTCCCCTTTAGTATATATGCTTTCCACCAACATTGCCATTTAAATGTGTATCTTTATATACATATATTGGTGTATATCTATGTGTATGTCTATGATCAGATCTGCTGTTAGTCAATTTCTAAAAAAGATATTTAGTTTATACTTTTCTATTATAAATATTAGCTAATATGTTGTAGAAAACAATTCAGTAATTTAGTAAAATTAATCATTGAAAAGTATTAAAATGTATAAAAGGAATAATCTTACCTAGTGCTGTGGGATATCTCATAAGATACTAAGGCAATAATATCTGCTTTTGTTTTAGTCCTTCTCAGAGAACATGCCAAATTCAGAGCATAGATCACTGACTGAATATCCTCTATTAATGTCACAAATGCAAAACGATCTTCTATCAAAAAATCATAACAACATTAATCGAAGTCTAATTTTAATTACAAATGTATTGACGTAAAAAAGTTATTTAATCAGTTTATTATATATTATCAAATAAGATAGCACATAAAATATTCAATTTGAAGATACTATTATATTAATATAACCATGTATACCATATTATTATAAAAGCACAGCAAAAAGTTATCTCAAATGTACATATAAAATCCTATATATTCTTTGATGGGTTTGTACTTGAACTTTTGCATTAAAATAATTTAATCACTGTTTTGTCAGGCAGATAATTTTAATAAAATACTAATAAATGAAACTGATTTGTTGAGCTTTTCTTTTGTCATTTTATATGAATTATTTGCAATATTTTTAACCATAGGTCAAAATGCTGACTAGTCTTTATCTGAATAATCTCTTCTCAGACATCTATCTGAATTACCATATTCTAAATACTTAAACACATTACATACTAATAATCAAAGTGAATTTTTACTAAGATAAATAATAACTGAAACACAGGCTTATTATATACCTGTGTCTATATATGTAATATAGGGTATATGAGCACAGACTTTCAGATGACCCATCACTCTCCACTCTATCTAATAACACTGATACACTCAAGCACATATATGCTGAAAAGATAAATAATCACCAATATACGTATTTCATGCTAAACCAAGAATCTCAGCCTCAGGGTGGCCTTTGAGCATTCCATCATCAGATTTTCAATTGGATGGATGGTTGAAGAGTTGGAGTGTGTAGTAGATTGGAGCCTGTTCATTAAAGTATGAAGATTATCTTAATATATATCTGAGCACTTATAGTATATATGTGTGGGAGATGATAATCTGGACCAACTGATGATTGCTGGTTTAGCATGAAATACGTATATTGGTGATTATTTATCTTTTCAGCATATATGTGCTTGAGGGTATCAGTGTTATTAGATAGAGTGGAGAGTGATGGGTCATGTGAAAGTCTGTGCTCATATACCCTATATTAAGATAAATAAATAAAACAAATTCCTTATTAATTATTTTATAGATTGCTTCTCAGGAAATAATATATTCAGTGCCAATTCAAGCTTTGATTTATTTATAAATGAATGAATAACATTCATAAGTAAACAAATATATGATTTATTTATTGTATCATGCACAAAATAAACATTTTCTGGAGGCAAAACTAGAAAATACCTCAATCTCAATTAATGATTTATATACCAATAAATGAATAAATACATTCTACATATTTATAAAAGTTTGTTTTAGATTTTCATAAATTGAGTAACCAATAATGATATTAAATCATGAATAATAAGACAAACAAAAAGAATCTACAATCCTGAATGGTAGTACCCTCATGTCCAATTGAGAAAGAGCCAATCATAATTTCCATTACTGTAGGATTGTATGATAGATAGTTTGGAATCATTTATATTTGCAGTTGCAAACTGATAATTACCATAGGAGCTTAGAATACATAGACAATGAAATAAAAAATCTTAAATGGAAATGGATCACTTTTCCACTGACATTTAGGAACTAGTAAAATAAAATGAATTGGTCTGGAAAAAATTAGATAATAGAACAAATTGTCTATTATTCACTCTATAATTCTGTTATTCACTCTATGGAAATCTAAAAAGAAATGGTGTGGTTTTCATTATTAAAAAGGTATTGTTAAGAGTGATAATATAAACCTTAAATAAACAAATAGTAATTTTAGTGGTGGATACTCACACAACATTAATATAATATAAGGCTATGCCTCAACACCTTAAACAAGTGAAGACAAAATTGAAACTTTATGATCAGGTCAAATGAAGTGTGATAAATCATGCAGGCAAAAACAAACTTTTATTTTATGTCAATGTTGGAAAGAAACTTCTTTGAGTAAATATGGGCTTGGAAGCATAAATATATTCAATGACTTTTTAGTCATTGATACTGTAATAGTTGGAATCAGCTGACAACACCCAACTTATTTCTATGCCATATAATACTTTATTTTATTTGGCTTGGTGATCAGGGAGAGGGAGAGACTCTTAGAATTAAATTGTAACTATATGATTTCCTTGTGGCAAACAAGACACCCAATGCAATATATATGTGAAAATACAAACACTATATCAGTAATAAAATGATAAACAAAAGAAATGAATACTATTTAATTTGTAGCTAGACTTATAAAACATAATAGAAATTACATTAATTAGTGATTATATGTGTCAAGAATTTCAATGTGTATATATACAATGTAAATATGTATATTTCAATCTATGTGTGTATATATATATATTATACTGGACAAAAGCTTTAGACTCGCATATACTGACCGCCAGGGCGCCACTAGTCCAAAATTTGGAACTAGGGTTTTAGGTGAGAATATTGAAAAGAATAAAAGTAATAAAAAAATTAAAATTAGTAAAAGTGTAAAAGAAAGGAAAGAATCATGTAGAGAATATAAGTGTGCTATTAAGAATAAGGAAAGTGAAAAAGATATTAATGCTAAATGGGAAACGTACTTAGAAAAGAAGAAGTTGGCTAAAATAGATATTTATAGAGAGAGAATGAAATTGAATAGTAAATTGTTGGAGGATATTAATAAAAGTGGAAGAGATGGAAGTAAAAAATTTTGGAATTATATTAAAAGGAGAAATGTAGGGGAGAGAGAGTTAGTATTACTAGATGATGAGGGAACTGAGTGTAGTTCTAGAGAAGATTTAGAGAGAATCTTAAATAGTTATGTAATGAATATAGAAAAGATGTTAGATGTGAATGATAGAATATTAGAAAATATGAAAGAATATAGTAATGGGAATATTAGTTTTTCAGAAAATGAACTAAATGAGGTAGAGAAGAAATTGAAAAGTGGGAAGGCAAGAGGTTTAGATGGATGGGCAGCAGAGATGGTAATGAATTTAGGATATAGGGCAAAAGTAAAGTTATTATCTTGTTTTAATAAAATGGCACAGAATAGAGTTTTCCCAAGTAGTTGGAGTAATACAAGAGTAAGGTTATTATTTAAAGGAAAGGGTAAGGATCATAGAAAGTTGAATAATTATAGACCGATAGTGGTAACATCAGTTTTATATAAAGTTTTCTCGTATATGGTGGCTAGTAAAGTTGTAAAATGGATGGAAGGGAATAATGTAGTGGGTGAAATGCAAGGAGGTTTTAGATTAGATAGGCGTATAGGAGATAGTTTATTTGTAGTTACACAACTTATGGATATGAGTAGGAATGCAGATAAACAGTTATATATGAGTTTTATAGATATAGAGAAGGCATATGATAGAGTAAATAGAAATAGATTATGGATAAGTTTAGCAAATTTGGGAATGGATGAAGCTTTAATAGATATTATTAAGAAATTATATGAAAATAATTATTATATATATCAATTAGGGAATATAGAATCAATTAAAGTTAAAAATGGTGTGGGACTAAGGCAAGGATGCCCTATGTCACCTATTTTGTTTGTGTTGTATTTGAGTGAAATGGAAAGAGCAATAGAAAGATTAGGAAGAGGGATAGAGATACCGTTAATAGGTAGTAAGGGAGTATATATTTTGTCAGGTCTTTTTTTGCAGATGATATATTTTTGTGTGCAGAAAAAAGAGAAGATATGGAAGTTATGTTGAGGACATGTGCAAGGGTGTGTAAAGAGATGGGGATTAAATTTAGTGAAGAAAAATCAAATATAATGATGGTTAATACTGAGGAAAGAGAAGATGTAGAATTTTTATTGGGAGATATTAAGTTAAGTGTGGTAAATAGATATAGTTATTTGGGAATTATTTTAAGTAATCAGAAAAATTATTTGGATGAATGGGAGAAAAATTGATAAATGAAGCAAAGAAAAGAAAGGGATTGATAAAGAAATTAACAGTATTTTCATATAATAAATATGATGTAGCTAGAATTATATGGAAAGGAGTTGCAGTAGCAGGGTTAACATATGGTAATGATGCATTATATGTTAGTAAAAAGATATTAGATTATTTAGAAAAAGCTCAAAGGGAAGTAGGAAGACATGCATTGGATGCAGAAATATGGACAGCAAGGGAGGCAATTCAAGGAGAAATGGGATGGTCAAGTTTTCATATGAGAGATGCAAAAAGTAAAATGAAAATGT
Source organism: Epiperipatus broadwayi (assembly GCA_028023455.1). Taxonomy (NCBI): domain Eukaryota; kingdom Metazoa; phylum Onychophora; class Udeonychophora; order Euonychophora; family Peripatidae; genus Epiperipatus; species Epiperipatus broadwayi. Next base: position 3,585,372 of record JAQFVV010000025.1, on the reverse strand, counting down.
TTGGTAGATTGCAGTTTATGGATAATAAAAGAATAGCTAAAATAGTATTTAATTGGGTTATGAGTAAAGGGCAGGTAACAAGATGGGTGAGAAAGGTAATGCGCTATGCAAAAGATTTGGATAAAGAATTTATATCAGTATATTTGTACAAAAGATGGGATGATTGTGTTAAGAGGATTATTGAGTGTTATAGTAGTAAGGAATGGGATAAAAGAATAAATTTATTAATAAAGACTAGGGAGTTAGAGAGATGGAGAAATAGTATGGAGAGTAAAAAGAGTTTAAATATATATAGAAATAAACAGAATATTAGGTGTGAGTTAATATATGATAATAGTAAGGAAAGTAGTTTATTGTTTAAGGCTCGAACGGGGTCTTTAGCTACAAAAGAATATACATGTAAATGGAAAAATATGGGTGATTTATTTTGTAAATTATGTAAGGAAGGAATTGAAAATATTAGGCATTTGTTAATTGAATGTAAATGTTTGAAAACAGAAAGGGTACATATAATGAAGTTGTGGAAAAATAAATATGAAAAGAGTGATTATACAGAAAGTGAATTATTGGTTTTTATGCTGGGTTTGGGAAAAGATAAGGGAGATTTAGATATAAAGGTTATAGAGTTGACAAAAATTATGTTGTGGAAATGGGATAGAGCAGATTATGGGTAAATTTAGAGTGGGGAATGTAAAAGAAAGTGGCTAACAGGTTTATCTGGGCTTAATTGCTGAGATATTCTTGACTTCGTTTAAGGAGAAGCCATAATATATCACATCACATCACATCACAACTAGACATTTATTTTTAAGGGGTTACAGGATATGCGAATCAAATGTGCCGGACTAGCTCAATCAAGCAAATGAGATCTATGTTTTGTTCAGTGAGTTGGAAAGGTAGCAACAGAAAAAAAAATCAACTAAGTAAAGGAATAAATAAATAATTTTATTAAAAGTATGATTGAATGAACATAAATCTAAATAATAATCTTTAAAGCACACTTAAAATATGTACTACACGTACTCTTTGCCCAGTAGCTTCTAGAGCAGACAGCTTGCCTCCAGACATGAGAAAGCAAGTTAGGGACTAAACAGGTCAGAACAATCTTATTATTTTGTATACCTGAGGGCTTATGTGTATATATGTATATCATTTTAATACTTTGGTATTAAACCTGCAATGTAGGGGAGATAGGAGGCCTTTTCACACCACAATAAATGTGTAATGTTGAGATGATGTCAGATTGAAAGGAAATAAACCTTGCAAGTATATGTGTAGAAATGTGTTTTTCTTTGTCAATGTGATAATTAATATGTATTTTTTATATGGTTTTTGTTACATTTTAATATGTATTTTTTTTGTTCCATTTTTTTTTTTGGTTTAATTTGTTTATAAAAAAATACATTTATTAGAATTTCTGTTGAAAATCCCAGCATACTCTGCAATCACGTTATATTTTCGGAAGGAACATTTTTAGTACAGATCTCCACTTTCTATGGTAATATTACATTTTTTGTTTCAAGGCAACAATTCCTGTTATATATTGCACAGTAAATATATAAGTATACTTAATGTGTTTTTATAAATATTATTTAAAAACCAAAATCATTTACTGTTTGTTTAATAACATTTTTTTTGTGTAATGGTGCATTTCATTGAGATTGCAAATCATTTTTTTTTGATTGGGAATGTCATTCCTAAAAGTTGTTAGTGTAAAAATTGTAGTATAGTTAAGGTCTTTTTATAAATATTATTTAAAAACTAAAATCATTTACTATTTGTTTAGTGCTTATTTAAACTAACATTTTTTTGTGTAATGCTGTCATTTCATTAAGATCGCAAATCATATTTTTTATTTTATTTAAATGTTGTTAAAAGTTTAATGTCCAAGTCATACATATTTGAATGTCTTGTTTAAAATTATACATTTCTTAATGAACATGATAAATTTATTATGTTTTTACTTTTATTTATTTTTAGTCTTTCAACATGGAGCATGTGTTAGACCTACTGCACCTTTTCACATTCATATCAACCTCCCAATAACTTTGTAAATCTTGCCCAAATACCATGTACAAGGTCTGTGTACACATTTTTTGCCAAAAAAAGTCATGTACAATAGTGTATGTTATTTTGGTCAGATCCCAAGATTACAAAGTTATCCAGCAGATTGATATGAATGGGAACAGGTACAGTAGGTCTAATACATGCTGCATGTTGCAGCCCTAATACCAAAGTATCATAAAATGTAAAGTTACTCTAATATTTATTGTCAGTTAATCCATTAATTCATTGTGAGTTAAATTTATTAAATGCACTGGATTTAATCAAAGTAGTATTGAATCATTATTGGGTAAACTATTGGATTTCAATCAAGGAACAGTAAGCTCCCCAATAAGGATCTGGGCTGTAAAATTTAGTAAGGTGAAACAGAATTATATCAGTCAACATAAAGAGAAAATTTGAAAAATGTCTCATTCATTATTTTAGATAACAAACGATCTAAAATAATTAAATTTTTTGGTTCTCATTTTTATGACAATCCATTCCACTTGATGGTGCTGTTATTAGCCAAAAGTAGTTTAAAATGCTATTTTTCAGGCACAATGTCTTAATTGCTAGCAGCAATTGAGTCTTTTTGGCTAATGTTAACCTGCCAGCATGTTTTGCGATCATTTACTCTCGCAATTCACACTTAGATAGCCCTATCATTTGATAGGTGTTGTTTACCATCTATACAAATTCTGACTCTTAATATGTCATTACTTTTTCATGATAGGGTTTGAATTTTTCAAATCAATACTATTTATCTAAGATGTGTTAATGTTTTTATTTTTGAACAGTAAAGGAGATAGTGTAAGGTCCTACAAATTTTCCCACTGTAACAAAGCTGTCAACTAACCTGTTCATGTGTGTGAGTCATGAAATTTTGGGCTTTTTCAGAGGTGCAGCTGAAATCTTGTACCTAATGAGAATTTTTTCATTACTGTAAAAAAATGACAGCTGCTGCTAAAAAATCAGATTTTTAAGCTGTTGTTATTGCCCAAGACAGAACCATCCACTGTGGCATTCCTGCAACAGAAAGGAATTCTACCATAAGATGGATGCAGAGTTGAGTTAGTTAAAGCACTGCATGTGATCTACTTTTGGAGCAGGGATGAGATGAGTGTTGTTCGTATTTGTGCAGAGTTGAATTCGAGTGCATATGCGTGAACATCAAGCATGGATCCAGCATTTATTTTGATTGCTGGAAAGGTTACCAAAATTGTGTTTTGGAGGCAGCAGAATATCAACATCTTCAAGTCAACCACACGTTCAACTTTGTGGACCCTGTTAGTGGTGTTCACACACAGATAATCAAACCTCTTTGGGGCAGTGTGAAATGGTGTAACAAGTAAATACGTGGAACACCAAGAACTGGGATTGATAGCTATCTGTTAGATGAAAAAGAACCAAGACCTGTTCTGTGACTACAGCATTCACAAAATTAGGAATTGTTAGATTTCATTTCTTTGTTTATGTTTTGATTTTGATATAGTAAAAGTAACGTTACTTGAGAATTGCAGTCAATTTTTTTTTTTTGGAAATTGCGTTTTTTTCATTGGAACCTGAAGTGAATGAATATTTATTAATGTTTTTTTAAAAAAAATCTTAATTATTTGGAAATATAAAAAAAGAATTTTTTATTTTTGAAATTAATAAAAAAAAGGTTAAAAAAGTTTTTTGTCTGTGTATTTGTTTTATTTATTATAATATGTAAATAAAATATAGTGGCCTGGTAACATAATATGAAGATATTTTGTTGGGAGATTACCGATTTTTTTTTTCAATTTTTATTCAAGTCTCATAAAATTCTAGTTATCTAGTCCAAGTTCTATTAACATTGGTTAACAAGATTATATAATGATAATTTTCGGAATTAATCATCTAAAGTTGTGGAAAATCATCTCTAGACACTCTAAACGTTTTATTAATCTTTTTCTTTGCACAAATATCTGTTTCCAAATCAAACACTTTGTCTTTTTATTAATTTTAATTTCAAGGATTCACATTCTAATCATTTAGTTTTAGTGAAAATTTTGTTAAATTTCTGCAACATTTTCTGTACATTTTTTTATTATTAGTCCACTAGACAATTATCTACTTTCTCAATATTTAAAAACATTGATCTTCTCTATATAACTTGTTAACCAACCAACATTTTCCAATTTTTATTCCCTTCATTTCTTTTCAAGATTTTAGATTAAGCTATATTTATTTTCATCCCTAATTTAGTACAGAACAAATCTATTCTACTTAGCAACAAACTTTGCTCAAGATTGATTCTATAAGTGAAACAGTGAGATATCTGCTTCAGGTATTAAATTCAAATAGGCATTAAAATGAGACATTTAGGCTAATAAAAACCAGGCTGTTAATAAAAAAAGAGAATAGCGTCCAGCTCTCCAACAAATGGAATATTTAAATTACTAATTTAAACAAACTATTGTACATTTAAATGCTGCAATGTCACCAGCCTCCCACTGAGTGCTATGATTCTGGCTTCACCAGCGGAAACTGTACTTAAGTACAGTTAACAACATTAACATATGGAATACTCTTAAACATCCCAATATCAATAAAAATCAACAATTTCAAACTGTTGTCAAGGCAACCTGCTTTTAACAATAAAGGTGTAATCACAAAGATTGAAATTATTGATACAAAGAAGTTTAAATAAACCTCTTTAAACAGGTGATTATAACCTATTCTAAATATAGACTAATATAGAGTCAATTATAATTATATTAGACCATTCATAAAAGTGGGATTCCACCTTCATTGTTAAAAGAAGGTTGCATTGACAGCAATTTGAAATTGTTAATTGTTATTAATTGATTTTTAATAATTATTTACAAACCCATTTAGCCTTGAGCATTATTACACACTTATAATATAATGAGTATGCAAATAGCTCTAAACCAGTGGACTTCAACCTTTTCACACCTGCGGACCGGTAAAAATAAGGATAAGATTCCACGGACCAGCAAAAATAACGATAAGATTTCGCAGACCGGCAAAAGTCTATAGATAAATTTTCTTAAAGATAAGCATAATTGTTATAACTGATCAAAACAACAATGTTAAATATATAAGATAAAGTTTTATATATATATATATATGGAGTTTATATAATAAAAAACTTTTTTTAAAATTTTTTTAGAAAAGTAATAAAAAATTTAATTCTACCCCCCCCCCCCCATAAACATCTGTGATAACTAGAAAAACAAATTAATTTATGAACGATTGATTAGATTTTGTTTTCGTTCTGTTTTCTTTTTTTTTTTAATTGGGTAAAAATGAGATGAAAAAATAAATAAAAATTGGCTATATTAAATAAAAGTTTAAACTCTTATTATTTATTATTACAAACATTTTAATGCCCGTCTAGCACACGGACCTGTAGAAAAGTTCCGCAGCCCGGAACACTGCTCTAAACAAGCTTATTTTTTATGATAAATGCTACAAGAGAGAAAGAATTCAAATCATTTTTATCTAGGATTGTCCCCATTCCCAGACTGTTTTTGAGCTATGGCTCTCTTCAGTGAGGAGATAAGACACCAGATTCAAAAAATTAACTCAAGATAAACGTTTATCTAAAAGTTAACCCTTAAGAAGATCTGAAATTTTAGTCATGTACAAGTCTTTAAATTCAGCTTTCCAACTGAAATAATCATATGGGCCATATATCTTATGACCTATATAACTTGCATTACCAATATGTAATAAATAAAAAGCATGTTAATAATTCTAAACAAGCTTTTTTATGATAACTGTCACAAGAAAAAGCATTTGAAGAGCTGGATTTGAAGACATATAGATGTCTGAAAATTTTAAATCTTCTTAATAGTTAAATACTAAATAAATGCTTGGCTTGAGTTAGTATTCTGAATCTAAATGTCCTAGCTCCTCACTGAAGAGAACCATAACTCAAAACTGGTCTGGGAATGAGGACAATTCTAGATAATGATTTCAAATGCTTTCTCTTGTGGCATTTATCATATATATAAGTTTGTTTAGAGCTATTAGTACGCTCTTTATTTATTACATATTGGTAATGCAAGTTATGTAGGTGGTATGATATATACCTTGTTTTATTAATATTATAATTTGGCCATTTAGACTTTGGCTATATTAAATTGCTAAGCCTATTAATATATGGAGTAACTGACTTTAATTCAAGCCCAAATAACTTCTTCCGTCGAGAAGCTGAATTTGAAATCATATAGATATCTGAAAATTTCAGATCTTATTAATAGTTAAGTATTAGATAAATGCTTGGCTTGAGTTCGTATTCTGAATCTAAATATTCTAGCTCCTCACTGAAGAGAACCATAACTCAAAACTGGTCTGGGAATGGGGACAATCCTAGATAAAGATTTCAAATGCGTTCTCTTTTGGCATTTATCATAAAAAATATATATTGATTTTAAAATCTTACGTATTGCTTTTACCTCGACAAATTCCTAACCACCATGTTCTCATATTAGAGAATTAATTAAAATATGTATTCTTTATTTCCTGACCAATGTCTGTCGGCAGATAAAATTTAAGATTTCGCTCTAAGGGATTATTAATTAGAGCAATCTTTATTTTTGTCCAGGTGAAACGATTTATATTTTATATTTGATTATACCCAGAAAAATTACCTTATGCATAAACGGTTTGGTTTTGGGAAGACGCTGGGTCAAATGTATCCATTTAATTATATTTTAAACATAAAAAGGGGGAAAGAAAAAATTTTCATTAATTGATCGTTTTCAAGAGAGTGTTTAATAACATTGAATTTAAAATGTTTTGTTGAGATTTTGTTTGGAGGAAAGAGAAGATATCGTCTTAAAATGAAATATGATATTTGCATAATATTAAAAATTTATTTGTTGGAATCTAATCTGGGTCAATTTGCTATTGGTTAAATACAATATGTCGCTCAATGTAATTTTAAGTTAAATAATTTAAAATCGTATCTATATTTGTTTTACATTATCTGGCACAATATTTGATTTGCTACCCTTTTTGCCTGAAATTGATACCATGTGATGAATTCACTGGTTTAAATAAAATGTCGATCAGGACTTGAAAACAGTAAAAGAGAAAATCCTAAGTACGCTGAACTTGGCGAATTTTGGAGATTCTTTTGTTTTCTACTGAAATTTTTAAATTTGCCAATGGCGCAAATTAATTTTTGTTCCTAATGTTGGCATCGCTGGGCTAGGACAGTGAGATTAAATTCGTGTCGGTAACATGACTCAAGTGCTGGATATAATCCACTTTCTCAAGATTGAGCACCTTATGGCGGTTTGATCCCGGTTGAGTTGGATTTTATTACTTTTATTAATGTAAAAAAGTCATTGGCGAATATCGCAAGACGCGTATATTCAAGCGTGTCAATCCTCTCTAAACCATTTCTTAAACATAGCCAAATAATTTCTCTCTTCGAAAATCTTTTGTTCATGTGAAAATTAATAATAATAAGAAAGGTCTTGACGTATAATTGTCTCTTGTCTGAACATACTTGAAGTGGTGTCAACCCAAGAATTGAAATCAACCATTTGTAAGAAAATTGGCATATAAATTATACCGCTATTTTGAAATAGGCGTACACATTAAGTTTATAATCACAAAATTGTCTGTTAATAACCAGGAATGTTAAGTAGCGAGATATTAGAGAGTTATAGAAAAACATTTATTAAATATATCTGCATTTATCTTTAAATATGTGGTTTGTTTCTAATTGATTTTATTTAGAAAATTACTTATCCATTAATATTGTGCTGCTATCTATATCCCCCCCCCCCACATACACACACATTCCAAATGCATTTTCATTATATCAACTCATTCATACGCTAAATTAAATTAAATGATAGAATTAAATTTCCGAAATCCCAGAGACTCATGTTCGACTGCTGTTGCAGCCGGCCGGAATTAAAAAAAGATTAATTGCTTACCACGAAAGGGTTGTTAATCAGTTATTAGATTTAGAGGGTGGTTAAACAGGTTAGAATCCATAAGTATTCTTGATCTTTGATCTCACGTATGGTTGGATTCAAGGTACTTTTACCCAGACTGTGAATCGTGTTAAATTAACATGCAATTTCAAATGGTACACTACCAATACAAAAATGTTGTTTTACTCTTTTCACAATTATTCTTTCTTATATCATTATCAACTCTTTTTTATACCATTTTGCAAAATTCAAGATATCCAATCCTTTTTAATGCATCAATTTTATATATCTTCGTATTCCTTCTTTTCTTCATTAATTCTCTAGACTCAGTAAAAATTTTCTTGGTCAATTGCTGCTTCGTTTTACCAGCTATTTTTATTGCAGTTTTTAAAAGGATATCAGTTATTTTCTTATTAATTTTATTCAAATCTGATTTGTGTTCAAAATCTACTAAAATATGAAACTGATTTGCAAGTTCCAACTTAAATTCATTAGAATGTTTCTAAAGATAGGAATATCAACTGTAAATATTGTTTTTTTTAAAAAAAAATAATTTTTGTCTCTCTAGCTTCATATGAACACATATCTTACATCTTACTAATTGATGATCACTTCCTAAGTTGAATTTATTAAACATTACAATATTAAAATATGTATTTTCTATTAATCGAAATATAATTCGATTGTGCTGTACCTTCATTTGGATGCTTCCATGTCCATTTCCTTTTAACATTTTTTTTTTTCAAAATAAGAATTCATAATACAAGGTTTTTCTTTTTCTGCACTCCAGAAGTCTATATCTTCTCTCATTTCTAATACCATAACCAAATTTACCTACAGCACTTTCATTTGTTTACGAATTCTAGCATTAAAGTCTCCCATAACAATTTTAAAATTTTGTTTAGTGTGATCAAAAGCCTTTTGTACATTCATATAAAAATCTTCTACTACTTCATCACTATGAGAACTTGTTGGAGCATAAACCTTAAATAATTTCATTTGGTATCTGTTACTAAGTTGAATCTTACACCACTCTGTTCAATACACCATCAATCTCCACAATGTTGTTCTTCCACTTTTTATTTATAATAAATCCTACTCTACATGTACTTCCAATATTTGTGCCTTTGTAGTAGAGTACATGTCCACTTTTTAAATCAATTGTCTTCTAACTTCACAAAGTCCAATAATGTCCCATTTAATATAAGACAGTTCTTCCAATTCTTGCAATCTTCCTTCATTTAAAAGTGGTTTGCAGTTGTATGTACTTAAATAAAAGTTTGTCAACAAATGGCAGCCTGGGTCCATAATTAGGAGATTCTTAGCGCCCTCTGCTTTTGTCCACTAACTACTGTCTTGGCTGGTGACTTTACAACCTTCTAGAAATAAGGGCCATGATTTATTTTTATCTGTCATGATTATAAATATCTATTAGAAATTTTTTTTTCATTCACAAATATATTCATTCTGCCTTTAAGAAAACTCAACTAATATTTTATTTAAGAGCTATAGGGCAACTGAGAAGAAAGATCATGGTGTTTCTTAATTTTAAACTGAAAAGTAAAAAGTCAATAAACTCACCATGATGGTTAATGCATGTTGGTGAGCAGACCAACTATGTTTGTATACTATATGAATAATCACATAGTAATAACAGCATTATATATATTAATAAAAAAATTTCAGTTTATGTTGACAGCACATACATTTTACTCTTTTTTTATTATCCTTTCCAAATTTGATATATTGTATTTTGCATAATAAAATATTTTCTAAATGTAATACTAAAAGTTTTACCAAATTTTACAACATTAAAAATTGATGTTGATTAGGCATAATTTATTGATAAGGTTTTTAATATTATATTTCTATAAAAGAAAAAAAGATTTTTTAAAAAAAGAATATTGCATGGAGAATATTTAATAGTCAAGAAAATCAGACATTTTGCTATTTACTTTATTTTAAAAATAGAAATATGCTAGTATTTTTTTTCATTCTTATTGCTTCAATGAATGAATGAGTGAACATAGTTATTAAAAAATATGTAAATGTGACCCCTCAATATATTATTATTTTTAATAATTTTGTTTATAGTATAATTTATATATATTATACATAAAAAAGGCATCTGTTTTATATATGTGTGTTTGTGCACGCATGCTGAAAAATACATATATGTACAAGTACAGTTCAATAAACAATATTTATTCTATTCTAATCAGTGTTTATCGATAAAACGTCATCTATTATATGTTCTATACATTTGTGCTAGAGGAAAGCTTGCAACAAAATATAGCATTGTTTGTGAATGCACTATATATATATATATAGCATTGTTTGTGAATGCACTATATATATATATATTAATTTAGTATTTATTTTTTCAATTACATTTATTGCCTTGTTCAATAAATAATTTTAGATAAGTTTTTTTCTATAATTATAAAATGTACATTTTTTAAGGCTTACCCTGTGGGCTAAAATAAATTAGTCAGGCCCTGACTTTGTTTTTTTATATATATTTTGCTAGGTGAAAATAATTTTATACAATCACAAATTTTTCTTTTGGTATTATTTAGTTTTGCTATTTTTAAATTTGATGCTGTTAAGCATGCTTTGAATTGCCAATATGATTCTTGTAAACTGAGTAAATACTAATGTACAATAATTAGAAAATGCTAACCCTTTCTGAAATAACTTTTGATACATAATATTTGTATTTATAATGAATATGAGTCTATAATTTTAATTAATACAATGGACTATCATTAGTTCGAAATCCTTAGTTTCAGAACATTTTTACTCTTTGTGAATTTTTTTTATTATAACTAAATCTTCTCCGTTCTCCTCTACACATATTTCTGATTATAAATCCAAACATTCCATAAAATTTAAATAGAAATTAATAATATTATCTATGGATTTATATGTAGCTTTTGTATAATACACAATTTATTGTATAGAATATGCTTATTTCTACACAAAAATTTTATGTACCAGTAATTGAAATAATAATTCAAAACAATATTTTGGAATTTTGCATGAATAATAGAAGTTTTAAATTAGTGGTGTTCAGAATAATGATAATTTCCATGTAATAATAAGTGATAAATTTATAGATTTCTTAAAAAACAAAACGTAACTTACTTTTGTGAGAACAACAAGAGTGCTTTAAGAGTGGTAATTCTAAATAGTCATAAGTATTTTGTTTGGTTAAATCTGGAACAGACAGTGAAGACAAGCTCGAAAATGAACTTTCATCATAATCTTGAACAACAGTATCTATTAAATTATTTGGGCCAGGTAATGAAGAGGAAGTAAATTCCTTATTATCGACATCAGTTGGACATTTTGTTTCTGGCTGAATATTGTCTTCTTTTGAAGAAATGTATTTTATTTTCTTGGAAATATTTTGAATAAAGTTAGCAAAATTGTCAACAACTTTGTAATTAGTTTGTGAAACTTCGTTAATATTATTTTCTTCATTTGCCTGAGTTTTTAATTCAGAATGGGGAAGCAAAGAATTATTAATTTTTGGTTCTGAAAACGTCTGTTTGCTATAATCTTCCCTTTCAGTGGTTATTATTCTATTTACTAATGACAAAGAATTCCATAATGAGTGGTCAAGAGATTTTATTACTTTTTTTTTAATGTCTTCAAAATTTGAAGCCAAGCTAGTTGTGGCTTCTAATAACTGTATTAATCGTTTGATCAGTTCGAGATTTTTTTTAATTAAAGTAATAATGTCTTGTGATAATAGATGCAATTGGCTTGACTTGCTATCAGCTAAAACATCTTTTCTAACTGGTTTACTTGTCAACAATTTTTCTTCTATTTTTAATAAATAGGTCAGTAAAGGTACAATCTCTCTGGCCAAATCATCATACTCTGCAGTCCAGGCAACACTCGGTGTTGTAAAACAATTAGAGCATTTAGAATAGGTTGAATTAGATTTTTTAGAATATGAAGAAGTTGTATGTTCAAAAGTTAAGCGTGAATCAGATATATTTCTATCAGTAGCATTATTGGATAAAGGAGAACCTTTAATTGATTGATCATTGTTAGATGTAAGATCGCCAATAATGTTTTTGGCTTTGTATGAAATTTTTGGATGTGAGGAGGTGTATGGGCTATCACTGGAAAATGACTTTTGAGAATTTGAAACATATGTCTTTGTTGCTTCTTCAGAGGTAAGAAGTGATTTTTTCTGGGAAGGAGACTTCTGCAATTTATTAGCTGAGCTTTCTGACAATGGAAGATTAAGCAATGTTTTAGTTAAAATACGAGAGGTAAATGCTTCGAATGAATACTGCGTTTTATCTAAATCTGAATGCAAATAGTATTCATACATCTGAGAAACAAATTTAATAAGCAGTGATAGTAATTTTGGAGAAGTTTGAGAAGATTCCGCAGAGCTCACGTTAACCTTTTGGGCTTCTGATAATACGGAAGAAGAATGAAGGTTATGAGGAGACAAATATTGCAAAAGTAAGTTGAGTAATTGATGAGTTTTCTCAGAATTTTCAATAAGAGGATTTAAAATGCTAAAAATATCAACTTGATTCCCATCAGATCCTGACTTCTCACTGCTTCCATCATTTTTTTTAAATTCTATGTCACATTCTGAATGTACTGGTGAAATTAAAGTAAAATCTGGGTTTTCAAAATGAATCAAATTTGAAAATATTGAACTAGATTCAGCTTCATTTTCCACAGGAAAATCAGACTCCAAATCACCAAATGTCGTTGCAAATCTGTCTGTGAAGGAAGGTTTTGGGGTAGGTGTTCTTATTTTAACCTCAGACATTGAATCAGAATTTTCACTGATTTTATCACCAGCAGATTTGGAAATGATAAAAGTAGTTACCAATTTCTTTTTGTTACTATCTGTTTGTGTTCCGACTTGTGCTTCTTCACTTTTTGAAATAATTATGTTATTTGAAGAATTGTTTTCTAACATCTTGGGATGACTTAAAGAGGCAGCAATTGATTTACTGGTTAAAGTACTATCGGGATTACCAGATGATTTCTGTTCACCAGTTACAATTTCAGATATTCCACTGTCACTAGAAGCTGGAGGAATGTCCCATTCTACTGATTCCAGTATGACTGTAGTATCATTAAAAGATACAGTAGTCTACAATAAAAAATGTATATTATTCAAAAATATTATCATATAAAACGCTATATTATCATTATTATTTAAATAATCTATGTTTTATTGACCTTTATACAATTTATTAGATGCTTGTACAAATATTATAAAATATATAAATAAATAAGTTGTTAAAGATATGTGAACTATGTATGTGTGTGCATTTACATAAATATTTTTCACAATTAACAATTCAAATTTTGGGGTGCTGGTTTCCTGAGTATGTGAAATCAGATAAGATATAATATAGACTATGAAAAGTCAGAAGACAGATTGTAGTAAACACCAGTTTCCAAGATATTGATTGGTTAATGATTCAATAAGATTTCATTTATTTTCTTCAGAGAAGTGATGATTGGATTTCAAAAGAATAGTTTAGTTGAAATTTTAGAACTTTAAAAAATTTATTATATTTAAAAATAGTCAAAGAAGAAAATAGTTTAGACCTTACTAAAGCATCATGAAAAAATGTGGAAAAACTTGCGTTTTAGAATAATTTATCTATTGATCTTTTACTGCATAAATGGACTTTTGTCTATAGTTACATCTGGGAAAACCCGGAAAAACATTTGACACATGCATATATATTATAACGATCGAAATGAAAGCGAAGAACGAATCTAACCGCAAAAACAATATCTGCAACTACCAGGGCGCCATCTAGGCATTTGAGCCTAGAAAAATTTATAAAGTAGGCAGATACGCGCTGTTAAGATTCCACTTTATTTAAATATTCCGATCGTTAGCCCAAGTCACTAGCTCAGCGGAGACGCAGAGATAAAAATCTATATCTTAATTTATATCTTAAATATCAATAAATAAAAGCCACTGCCAGAAATTAACACATAAAAATATTTATTTACGCACATATAAAATAACATTTAAATTTTGAGGAATAAGTTTAACATTTTAGATTTTTATATTAACTTTTAATTTTACATTTAACTAAGTTTCAATGAGTTTAATATTTTATTTAGATAGTCAAGTATGAATAGACTACATAGATCTGCATTTGAAAAGAAAATATTCTTCCCTGATTTAACCTTAGGCAACAAATTTCGCAATCAACTGGCGCCAATCCATCTGATACATTCATGTATTCAATGTAGCATGATACGACAACACAAAATACTATACTGTCAGGAATGTACATCTGAACAATAAGTAGAAATAGAGAAGACATTGACTCTCCACCAACAGGAATGTGACATCTGTTGGCAAGTAGAACAATAAACAAAAAACTCCATAGGAATGGACTGCGGTCTTCTGCCGACTTACAAACCCATCCATAGGCAAACAGAGGGTGTGTGGCGTATATCTATAATCCTGCCCGTAGCGGACCTCATACTACATCTACTAATTACACAAATATATCCAATCCATTGAACCAATTCAACTATGAAATGAATAACCTAAGATTACCCTCCCTTAATATAACTTTACAAACTATATAGCCATTCACGCCCGACTTAAATTTAACATTTAAATACGTTCGCACAAATGCATTTTATAAAATTTGTTTTAAAATGTTGAGTACAGATCAGCTGCACAGATTCCACGGTCAAAAACATTCCAATAAACACAACCGATCAAAATACAAAGTCATCGATAAACGTCACTTGCATAGGGAATATACAAATCCCATTAGCATTCATTGTAAGATGCTTGCAGTGATATCGTTGATATATATTCTAATCGAATGTGAAAACCACAACATTATCAACCGCTAACGAATCTATGCAATGTCTATACCCAACCTAAATTTCATCATTTAAAATTTAAACAATAAACAATTTATACAATAAGAAAGAAAAAAAAAATGGAAATGATTTTTATCAATCGGAAAACATATAAAATTAAACATTATTAATTTGATTTAAAAACTTACAAAAGTCAGATAAGAGTCCATTTTAACATTTAAGTTGGCTTGTTTATTAATTTGTAAAACTTGACGAAAGTTCGTAATTGATTTTAATAATTGTTAATTTCATATAGCTTATGGTAGAAGAGTCCAGGTTTCTGCCTTTAATTCCCGCGATGCCTCCATTGGAAGATAATGTCCTGGAGTTGGCAATAGCTGGTTCAAGGTATCACAGTCTTTTCATTTTTCTTTTAAATAGAGAGTGTGGTATGTGCGTCCTACCGCTTCTCTCAAACACACACCGCTGGAACTGTCCGAAAAAACTGTATTTCCCTTTTTATAGTAAATCTCCAGATTGAAGGAACAAAGACGTCACTAATCCAAATTTTCGTTCGGGTCCGGGCTGAGGCTTGGTGCTTCCATTGGTCAAGCTAAAATCTCTTTATTCTCTTATCTAATTTACTCTCTGACTTTTTAATTAGACAGCTTTTGCATAATTAATAAACAATCATTTCCATTTATAGATTACAGGAATTAATTAATACCTGTTTTTATTTTTACTTACGTTATTTCTTTTTTAAACTATTTTTATATTTAAATCTTTTTTTATAAAAAAAAAATACATTCAAATACCTTTTTTTATTTATTAAAAAAAATATTTTTAAAGTTTAGCATCTGTGCGAATATATATATGTTTAACAAACATTTTAATTTTAGCGTTTAGTTTTTTACTTTTATTTGCGAACTTTTAAGTTTTTATTTTAAATTAATGTAACGACATATTTATATATCGTTACAATATATATTGTCTGTATTTCTTCAAAGTTATATACATAATCTTATAATTGAATATTAATAAATATAGTAACCAAATATATGTAAAGTACAACTTTAAAAGTTTTATCCATTTAGGAGAGCTTTCAACTATCTTCATAGTCTTTGTCAACTAACACTTTCAAAGGCTAACTTTCCCACAATTCCATGATCTTTACATTTGCTGCCAGCCTGTTTATTAGGTCATGCTTATATTTATATATTAACATGGCTTCCTTTATTTTCCTTTTATTATTGTTTCTTTCAATTTGCAATATTTTTACATTATTATAATTAAAATTAAAACCATATATACATAATCTATTATAGTCATAAAAAAATCAATGTTGAAACATTATCATTTTCATTAGAATTTTGTTTCATTTTTTGAACCCTTCTCAATAACAGCAAGTGCTCTTTAGTTCCTTTCTCCAATATACATCTTAATTCCTCTATATATACACTACCACACTTACATCTCCATTTATAAATGATGCAATTTTTATTTTAAAATGAGGTTTTATCTTTTGAATTATTTATTACATTTTTTTAATGCAGGAGGTGCATAAAATTCAATATCATATATACCTTTATAAATTTTCCTTATAATATTTTCTTGTTCATTTAAAATATATGGTATTGATATCCATATTTTTTACCAGCAGTAGAATCAACCTTATTATTAAAATTTTTTATTTTTATATTTCCTATTAAAATTTTTAATAGTATTATATATAAGATTGTAATCATAACCAACATTTAACAATTCATTCAAATACATTTCAATATTTTTGCATTTATCTGATGAATACTTACAAAGATTGTTATTTCTAAATAAAAAAAAACTTCAACTGCTATTTTATGTGACATTGGCACCCTTGATTTATATGCAATGTAACCTCTTTTTGCTATTGGTTTAATCGTCATACAGTCATCTAGCTTAAATCTATTTCTAGTTATCTTAAGATCATGAAACTGAACACATATTAACTTTTTATCTGTTTTGATCCATTTTAACAAAATTGTAATGGAAATCCTTCATTGTCTCCCATGCTTGCTCATAAATGTTAAAATAGGCAAAACTCTCTCCATACAGTAGTGCCACTCAAAGCAAGACAGAGTAATCAATGGATGCCAGAAAGCTTGTGTATAAAATCCCTATTTAGTACCTACTCATCCAATATACCCAAACTAGTTTCTGGCTTGTGACCTTCATCAGTGAGGAGTCTTGGATCTGAGAGCACTGCACCTAGATCTTAATATCTAATGCAACCTTCCAGCAGCCACCTTTTATCTTTACATAACTACAAAATTATGAGAATAAAATCGAAAACATCAAATATTTTCAATTTAAGCTCAATAGCTTATATAGTCATAATTTGCAATTGTATATATTCCAAAACCCAACATATCTTGTAAATTGTTACAAGATATGTTGGGTTTTGGAAGATATACAATTGCATCTTTCTTATGAATTTGTTAATAGAATTAAAAATATAAAAATAAATTATAATGATCGGTTAGCTTCATTGGATTTAACAGAATTATATGGATCAATTGATCGTCTTGAATCTATAAATTTAATTGAAATTGAACTAATTAATATGTCTGTAAATAAACATTTAATAAAGTTTGTTATTGAATCACTAAAATTTATACGTGATAATATTATTGCAACATATAATGATAGGTTTTATAAAATGGGTAAAGGATGGCTAATGGGATTACCTATGGGAGCACAGATTTGTAATTTTACATTGTCAAAATATAAAGATATTACATTTAATTCTTATAATTTTGAAGATATTAAAATTTATACTAGATATGTTGATGATGTTTTTGTTTGCGGTCCTAAAGACATTATTGATGTTCTTTTATATAATCTGAATAATTTAAACAATTTAAAATGGACTATTGAGAATGAACAAAATGGAAAAATAAAATTTTTGGATTTACAAATATTTAGAGATGCTACTGATTTAAATTATAAATTAATTTTTAAACCTATTGGAGAAAGAGGATATATTCATTTTAAATCACGTGTTCCAATGATACATAAAATGGCAAGTCTGAAATCGTTTTTGCATCCCAATGATAAATAAAATAAATATAAGAGTGATAAAATTTTAAATATCGAACTCTTTGCTAATGAACTTTTAAAGGTTGGTTATGATAAAAACCAAATTTTGCGTACAGTAAATTCATGTAATAATAAGAAGAGAGTTTGCAATGTTACCTTAGATAATAAAAAATTGATATCTATGCCGTTTATAAATAACATGCAATCTAAATTAATTAAGAATATATTTTTAAAAAAGTATAATATTTTATTTTGTGTTCCTCCGAATGCTAATCGATTGATTAATAATTCTAAGAGTATAATTCCTAAATTGCAAAGAAGTAATAAAATTTATTAGATTTCATGTGGATGTCAGAAATTATATATCGGTGAATAGAGATGCTCTATGGAAAAAAAGATTGAAAGAGCATCAATTATTATATAATCGAATTAAAAATAATGTAAATAGTCAATTTAATACAGCTTCAGTATTCTTTGACCATGAAAAAACTTGTAATTATAGGTTTACATTTAATAGTAATGAAATAAAAATATTAATAGAAGAAAGAAATCATAAAAAGAGGAAAATTAAAGAGGCGATTTTGATTGATAAATATAAGGATGATGTTATTAATAGGCAAGTTGCAAATACGGCCATACACAGCTTATGGAAATATACGTAACATTAAGTTTAAAAAATTTGAAATTCAGTTAAAGCTGATAAGGATTATCACGTAATCGAAAGCGCTACAAAGGAATTTAAACTATAATATTGTATTTACCGTTAAAATTTATATACTTATGTATAGCTTCAGTATAAATAATCCATCAAGTTCATAAAATTATAGCAGCAGGTGAATATAATCTTTGTGTACATTTTTATATTGTTAGCATTTAGACTTCATCATTGAAAAGTAGATAATATCCATGTTTAAAAGCAACGAAATATTCTGATGTTTTTTTAAAAAAATGCTAAGAATTAGTTTTCATATTTTTAATAAATTGTCACCGCCCAAAAATCCTCGATGATCCTGTCAAGTCAACAGACAAATATTATTGCTTTCACCCCATTACTCTATCCATGTTATAATTATATATTTTAAAAATAAGCAAAAAAAAATTATATAAAGGAACTTGGTTAATTCTCCCACTTCTCTGATTTTGAATATCTAATGAGTTGCTTGTAGTTTATCTATTTTTAAAAACAAATATCTGTTTTAAAATATTTCTCAATAAAAAAACACAATACCTTTTAGGACATGAATAAAAACATAATTTGCTTTAAATAGATTTAGATCATTTTGACTTTATTTCTATACAGACTAGATCTGAGATTAATTTGATGAACTTTTGATCACAAAATTCGTAAAAGAAATATTAATTATTTATTTTGGAGGATAAATTAAGATTTCACCAGAAATAGTCATTACTTTAATATTGAATATGCACAGTCATGATTATCTATCTATATAATGCATGTTTTTATTTATAGGATTAGATTTGAACTTCATTACAATTTTAAATATTATCAAATGATTATATTATCAAATATTATTAATTTATATTTTATTATTTTAATTTTTATATATCTTTGAAAATAAACATTACAAGCATAAAGCTAAACTAATCAATATAAAATCAAAACTACCCCAAATCTAAAATTAAACCAGACCAGCATAAAAATAATATTAAAACACAACCTAAGGTTTCACTGCTACAAGCAGACTTCTCAAGTGTAAAGAACTACAAAAAAAACCACACATTATATATACTATTAAAAACTACCCACAAATCCATTCACTTCCCATCCACCCTTAATATTAAAAGAACTCTTAAATAAGTTAATTGCTTCAGAATAATAAATTTTTAATAATAAAGACTCTTTAATTCTTCTTTTGATTTCATTTCTCTCAAAGAAGACAACCTTATTTAAGAGTTCTTTTAATATTAAGGATGGATGGGAAGTGAATGGATTTGTGGGTAGTTTTTAATAGTATATATAATGTGTGGTTTTTTTTGTAGTTCTTTACACTTGAGAAGTCTGCTTGTAGCAGTGAAACCTTAGGTTGTGTTTTAATATTATTTTTATGCTGGTCTGGTTTAATTTTAGATTTGGGGTAGTTTTGATTTTATATTGACTAGTTTAGCTTTATGCTTGTAATGTTTACATTTTAATGAGTTTTTTGAGTTTAAGAGTAGTTTTGCTGATGTAGTGTAAAGGTTTTTTATTATTATTATTATTGATATTTTATTATTGATATTTATTATTGACATTTTATTATTGATAGATTTATTTTTGTTTTTAATTATTGGTATATTTGAATGTCATTTATGTATATTATGTTTGTTGTTTGAGTTTGGGTTGAAAGAGTATATGTGTTTATTTAGTTATATATATATATAGAAGTGTGTGTAGGTTTTATTGGGTTTTAATTTATAAGGGTATTGGTATTTTGGGTATTTAGTATGGGTTTGTGGAGTTTAATTTTTAATAATTTTCCATTTAATGATATTAGAAGGATTAAAAATTTGTCTAAATTGAGTGATAAGATAGAGTCTTTACGTTGGCAGATTTATTTTCTTAAAAAATGTAGGGGATTTAGTGTTTTTCCTAGGTGTTGTGTTATTAATTTTAGTAGAAATAAAAAGTTGATTCAAAATAAAAATTTAGTTTTTAAGTTACAAACATATATATTGAATAGTTTTTTAAAAGATACTTTTGTAAGGTTTTATAAATTTATTTATCTATATAAAAGGAATAGATATTATTTAGAAAGGAGGCAAGATTTTAATTATTCAATTTTGAATTTTTTTATGAGACAATTTAGACAGAATAGGTCAAATTTCTATTGTAAAAAATATGAAAGAAAATTAAAGTGGTTGTTTGGGAAAGTTAATAAAGTTTATTGTAGCGATAAAGGGTATGAGAATAAGGTTTCTGAGGATAGAGTTGTTAATCTTACGGATTTGAAGTTAAATGATAGAGAATTAGATATTCTTGGTAAAGGCCCTAATTTTGTTCCATTTCATTCAAAAAATATAGTTTTTGATACAATTTCGTCTATTGAATCTAGTAATTTGAGTGATGAGCAGAAAGTTGGTATTCAATCGATTTTGAATAAAAGTTTAAAAAGGAAAGAAAAATTTGTTATTAATCCTGCTGAGATTAAACATCTTAAAAATAGGTTAATTGCTAATGATGTAATCATTTCTCATGAAGACAAAGCTGGTAGGTTTGTTATTATGAAAGGAGATGATTTCAAAGAGAAAATGGATAGAGAATTAAATAATGGTAAATATATGTTGTTAGATAAAAATCCAGGTAATTTGATTAAAAGAAAATTGATAGATATTATGAAGAAAATGGTTAATTTAAAAATTTTTAATAGAGTAGATTATTTAAAATGCTATCCTAATGATTTTACATCAGCTAAGATGTTTGTGAATATTAAAACTCATAAAGATGGTTTTCCTTTAAGATTTATTTTTGATTTTACAGGTAGTGTTGTAGAGGGTATTTCTAGATTCTTGAATAATTTTTTAAAACAATTTGTTGATTTTGGTCAGTACACAGTTTCTTCTTCTTTTGAGGCTTTTGATAAGATTAATAATTTTAAAATGGAAAGTAATTGGGTATTTGGAAGTTTAGATATTGAAAATATGTATCAGTCTGTTAATAGGTTAAGCAGTATTGATGTTCTTTTGTCTGTATTGATTAAGAAAAGTTCTTTATCAAAAAATAAAATTAAGGTAATTAAAGATTTGCTTTTGTTATTGGAAGATTCTATGTATTTTACTTATAGAGGTAATTTTTATAAGATTAAGGAAGGGTGGATAATAGGTTATATTATTTCTCCTTTAGTATGTTCAGTTTATATTAGTTTTATGGAAGAGGAAATTATTATTAAAAAGAATTGTTTATATGTAAAATTATTTGTCAGATACGTTGATGTTTGTTTATTTGTAGTTGAGAATGATAAATTGAAGGAATTTGTAAATGAGTTTAATTGTTTTGATCCTTCTATAAAATTTGCGTTAGAAGGAGGGGGGTTAGATTTTGGTAAGTTAAAATTTTTAGATCTTTTGGTGATTAGAAATATAGAAACTAATTGTTTATTGTGCAGTCATTTAGTTAAAAGTAAAGAATTAAGATCTATAATTAAACCTGATAGCTATCAGTCTGTATCTCATAAAGTAGCTGCTTTAAGGAATTATTGTCATAGGAATATTAAATTAAATAATTCTAGTGGGGTAGCTTTGTTTCAGAAATATCAATTTTATAAAGATTATTTGAGTGTTGGATACTCTGATAAATTTGTTAAAAGTATTTTATTTAATAGTAATATTTGTAAGGATGTAAAGGTTAAAGAAAAATATGATTTTATTTCTTTGCCATTTAAATTGTCTTCTTATAAAATTGTGTGTAGAAATAGTAAATTGTTTGGAAATAAGAAAATTGCTTGGAAAAGGGGTGTTACATTGAATAATTTATTAAATAATACAAAAGAAGTTTTTGATAGAAAGACTATTCCTGGTGTGGTATATTTTATTCCTTGTTTATTTTGTAAGAAGGTTTACAAGAAGTAGAGTTAAAAATAGATATCTTAGTTCTGCTTTGTATGTCCATGAAAAAGATACAGGCCACACTATTGATTTTGATGAAGCTAAGGTTGTCTTCTTTGAGAGAAATGAAATCAAAAGAAGAATTAAAGAGTCTTTATTATTGAAAATTTATTATTCTGAAGCAATTAACTTATTTAAGAGTTCTTTTAATATTAAGGGTGGATGGGAAGTGAATGGATTTGTGGATAGTTTTTAATAGTATATATAATGTGTGATTTTTTTTGTAGTTCTTTACACTTGAGAAGTCTGCTTGTAGCAGTGAAACCTTAGGTTGTGTTTTAATATTATTTTTATGCTGGTCTGGTTTAATTTTAGATTTGGGGTAGTTTTGACTTTGAAAATAAATATTTTTCTCAGGATTTATAGCATTTATATTACTTTAAATTAACTAAACTCAAGTTCAAACCCTATGATAACTAAAATGACTGTTATTTTTCATAGTTTTAATAAAGAAATATTTTTGACTTTATAAAATGTAAAATTATACATCTTAAAATTTATTCCCAATTTGTTTTAAGATGGGGTATAAAAATAAAAAGAGCACAATATATATACATACTGATTTAAGCTTATTAAAGAATCTGCCAAAAGTCAGACTTCACATGTTAAATCTTTATTGTCTTCTCCGAGCTCTGATGTTTTTTTATATTCTTCAAGTCTATAATTGCTATATTTTATATATATAATTACTATCTTTTGTAAGATTATCAATTCTTATTTCTATCTCGGTTTTCTTTTTCCAATAATATTTCATAATATATTCTTTATTTTTTTCATTTCTTATTTCAAACCCAATTTAATTCTCTCTTTACTTCTTTAATTGCCTTAGTAAATAATCTTTCTTTTTGTCATTCTTTTTTTTTCAAAATCTTTACCTTGCAAATTACTTTTCCAGCTTATTTTTTTTTTACATTTTTTTCTTCAAATTTTTACTTAAAAAGCTTTCATCTTTTTTTTCTGAATCTGCTTTATTCAAATCTAATTTCTAAACAAAACATTTAAAAAGCATTAAAAAAAATGTGAATGCAAATAATCTCTTAGTAAAATTCTTAGTTTTTATAATTTTTATTTTTTTTAACCATCACTTAATTAATATTCTAAATATTTAAAATCATTCATCTAATTTCTAATTAAAAATCGTTTTAAATCTTTTTTTTTGTATTTTACTATTTATTGTTTTTAGATTTAGTTCCTTTCATTTTAAAGTGTGTACAAATGCACTTACTTCTATTTTACTATTTTATTTACTTCATTCTCAAATTTTGCCATATCATCAGCAAAACAATGGATTCTTCTTTTCCTTAAACTCATTCTATTTTATCAAGTTAGCATTTATTTATCAATTTTTCTAAATAAATATTAAACAAAATAGAAATAAACAATATTTTTTCATCATCATTATCATATTCAAATGTCCATCTGTTATATATCTTCTAGCAAAATGTCCAATTCAGTTCTGTTTCTTAATTTTTTAAATGATGCAAATGATAGATGTCTTGTCTCTCACTTTTCCATGTCTTTTTGTTACTCCTAAAATATATATGTCCATAACTTCATTCAGTGGTTTGAACTCTTTAAATTTCTTTTCTGTTAAATATATAAATCTCAGATCTATAATTAAGAGCTGGAAAAACACTCTTATTAAAAACTTATCTTTTTAAATACAGGCATATTTTCTTTTCATATTAAATTATTTACCTAATCCAAGTTTAATTTTACGATTTATTTTATTCATTGTATTAATAATCTGAAAAAGATATTTGTAACTGTTAACTTTTTGTAATTCATAAATTATCAATCTTTATTTTTTTTCTTCTGAGAAAATCCACTGAATATTATTTTAGACTTTTTGGCATTTATCTCTAATCCTATTTTTTTACTTTTATTTGATAATTCTGCAACACTTTCTAAAATTTTGAAGCATTATTTGTAAAAACAACTACATCATTTATAAAATCTCGTTGACTTAAATAATCGTCATTTGTTTTTACTCCCTTAATTTCACATTTTAATTCACAAAAAACTTCTTGTAAGTGATGTAATCTTTTCTCTAGCAAACCGTTCAATCTATACATCTTTTGCTTCATGTACAAATTTACAATAATAAGCCTGTGTGTTTCAGTTATTACATAGTAGAGATGTCTGCACATCCCTTATATTAAATGGATTATGTGCTGTGTATGAGGGGTCAGATTGATCTTAGGTCAACATGGGTGTGACAAGAATCTTGGCCTCAGGGTGGCCTTTGAGCATTCCATCATCAGATTTTTAATTGGATGGACGGTTAAAGAGTTGTAAGGTGGAGTAGATTGAAGCCTGTCCATTAAATTATGAGGATTGGCTATCTTAATATATATACCTAAGCACTTATAGCATATATGTGTGGAGATGGTAATCTGGACCAACTGATGATTGCTGGTTTAGCATGAAATACGTATATTGGTGATTATTTATCTTTTCAACATATATGTGTTCAAGTGTATCAGTATTATGAGATAGTGTGAGAGTGGTTGGTCATGTGAAAGTCTGTGCTCATATACCTATATATTAATTATCCAACAACTTATTTTATAAAATATCTTTTCAAAATATATTGAACAAAGATTATTCCCATTTCAGCTTTCAATGTAACTATCATTAATGATCTGCATTATCCGTATCTATCTCTCTATTTTTTTAAAACTCCAAGTGTGCTTCAGATATAAGATGTTCTAATCTGTGAGGAAAACGTCGATTTTAAGTTTTTAGCAATATCATAACTGTATGCAAATATTAAACTTTTTTTAAGTATTCGCTTTGCTATAGTATCCATTTTCACTAATGAAATTGTAACTTTATTTCCTGTCGATCAAATTTTGTATTTGATTTTTATTAATCTAGTACTCAAAGGTTTAAAAAATATATTAGCATTTATGATCTGCATACACATAAGAATCCCTTTAAAAATAAATATTATATTTCCATAAAGTATATTAACATATTTCATTTCATGAAGTCCATTGATTATATAAAATATCATATACACCTTAAATGCACTCTTTACATTGCAGGGTATAATATAAAATAGAATTTATTCTTTCTTGCTTACGATTGCAAATGCTATTAAATATCCCACTATTGTAACGGTCAGGTTTGTACATTTGCTCACGAGACTGAGAGTCCAAGCCAGAGAACCAAAAGCTGACCAAGTCGGGATAGTAATACCCTACGTCTGATCATACCTTAACTCTCACTCATGCTTCCAAGTCAACCCATCGCGAATGACATGCCAGAGGTTACACTCGATATCTCTTTGATCACATTCCAGCAATAGCAAAGCAGTAAAACATGAGACATTCCCCCCTTATTACATATTCTATTATATACCTTAACTAGTGATTCATAAGATAATGAGCAAGTAATGAGACTGAGACAAGTTTATATTTCATAAATTTAATATAATATTTAATAAATACTAAAACATAGTAACTGGTGTATAGCTAGCTCACACGCAGGTGAGTGGATTCTCTAGGTTATCAAATAATATTACAAAGCAATGAGTGGATTCTCTACGTTATCAAATAATAATACAAAGCAATGAGTGGATTCTCAGGGTTATCAAATAATACAAAGCAATGAGCGGATTATCATGGGTATACAATAATATCTCAAAGCAATGAGTGGATGCTCAGGGTTATAAAATAATATTACAAAGCATGACTTTTTAATAGGCTTATGTCATCTTTCATGTTCTAATTCATGCCATGTTTTATATATTTGAAATCGGTTATAATTAGCTAGCTAGAGTGATCGATTTATTGATAAATGGAGATTATATGGTCTAAGATATTATAAATACTAAGTTTAAGATGATATTATTAATATATCAAATCATATTATAGAGACATTTGCGTGATATATAATTGTTATACAGATAAACACATTAACTCTGATTCTAGTTCGGATCAACGCCGAAATTACTTTCTAGGGAAAATGAACTGAAAGTGGTGGCAGTTGAACGTCAGATTCTAGGGCGTTAGAAACTACAGTATCAGATAAGTGTGACTCGAATGCATTCTTAATGGGGTTTATTACCTAGTAAATGGTTCCCTAACCTATCTGCTTGCTATAATGGAAGAGGCCTTTTAATTCAATGAACAGAAGATTGGCTTATGAGCCCTTTGGAAACGTTTTGGTTCCATTAAGTATGAATAATTGTCACATTTGCCTAAACCTTCGAGGCATGACTTAATGAAATATGAAGAAAATGTCACCATTACCTAAACTTTTGAGGCGTGACTGGACGTGGAACAATCTTGAGATGGGCCATTATAGACATAGCAAGTAGATATGCATATTTATGCAAATTAGCAATACATTCGCAACGCTAGATTAATATTTTATAAATTAATTACGCCAAAATCTTAGCTTCTTCAGTGCTACTACCACCGGTCAAGTTCATAAACGAGATTATTAAATTATAAAATAATGGCGATAATGAGAATCTGATTTAAGGTTTTTCTCCATAGCTACTTATAGAACTGGGAACAGTAGTTATATGTAGTATAACCGCATCTAATATCACTGATTTTTAAATAATAAAATATGAGTTCTAAACTAGCTCACGCAAATTATTGATTTTTAAATAAATTACACATCTTAAATAATTCGTCAAAATAGACCTTACTAATAATGAAAAATGGGTTTTAACTAACGGAGGCAAATCTATATTTTAAATAGCTTGCGTAAAATATACTTTTTCAAATAACTGGCAAAATACATATTTTAAATCACTTACGCAAATATAATTCTTAACTAATCTGGGCAAAATCTGCGTTTTAAATAACATACCAATATATATGTTTTAACTAACTTTAGCAAACCTTTTCATTTTATATAACTTGGAGAAAAAGATGAGTTTTAAATAATATACGCAAATTATCCATTTTAAATAACTTTAGTAAAAGATTTCCATTTTCAATAACTTGAGAAAAAGATGCGTTTTAAACAATATACGCAAATATACATTTTTAAATAAATTTAGCAAAAGATTTTAATAACTAAAACATAGGCTTATTTATACCTGTGTCTATATATATATATATGTAATATTAGGGTATGAGCACAGACTTTCACACGACCCACCACTCTCCACTCCATCTAATAACACTGATACACTTAAACATACATATGTTGAAAAGATGGTTATTTATCTTTTCAACATATGTATGTTTAAGTGTATCAGTGTTATTAGACTCCATCTAATATAGACTCCATCTAATAACACTGATACACTTAAACATACATATGTTGAAAAGATGGTTATTTATCTTTTCAACATATGTATGTTTAAATGTATCAGTGTTATTAGAAGGAGTGGAGAGTGGTGGGTCGTGTGAAAGTCTGTGCTCATACCCTAATATTACAAAAGATTTTAAATAACTTATTTCGAGCATTATAAATATCGATTCACTCTATCTCATATAATTCAGAAAAGAGTCTTGACTATATTCTTTATATCGCAATACTCTGATATGATAAAAGAGATTACTCACTCCCCTCTCCCCGATAATTTAACACACAAGACTCCTTTCCGATAAAACACAGCATAAATTAATAAACATGAACTTAAAACTATAGATAGATGACATAAGAATAAATTGCATAAACAATCAATAAGATTTATAATTTAGAAATGAGAATTTGTTGTATGGTTTTATAGAAACTAGACGTTTAGGATTATTTAAAATTATTAATGATCAACGACTACTTAAAATTATTAATGATCAAGCAAGAATTTGAAGAGTGTTCTAAGATTTAAACAGATTTAAGATAAACATTTTAATTGAACATTTAGAAAATATAATTAATTATGTGATTTAGTTAGCTAGCTTTCATTTAGAATACGTTTTAGTTATGAGATTTAATATTTGTCAGAAAGGATTTACCGGCAAAGTCTCTTTTAAGGCATTGTTTCCATGTGCTTCTCACTATATTCAGTCAGGCTGGGCTTCTCTTAGGTTTAGTCTGGATGTAGCTTCGCAAATTTATCTCTGTGGCAGCTTTCCCCATTTCTCTGGTCAGGAACTCCCTGGTCTCTCAGGTACAGCTTCTTTCTTACTGTGATGGGCATGGTGGAGGTTTTCTCACATCGGTAGCCGCCCGTGGAAGAGCAAACGGCTGTCTCTTTGTCTTCTAGCCAACGGTCATCTTGGTAGCAGCTTGGATGGTAGTTTTCTAAGGTTCAGCTTTCTAAAACGGCAGAAACAGCTTTCTTACTGAACTTCAGCTCTGTGGTCTTCGGAAATAATTTTGGCAGCAAATATAATTTTCACAGCAACAGCAAAACTTAAGACGGATGATGATAGAAGATGGAAGAGGACTTGGTGGCTATTTGGGCCCCTTTTTATGCTATATTTTTGACAGTAGTAACCTCCTACTTTGAGTCATGCCACATCACAAGATGACTAGTTCAAACTAGCCTTTAACCAAATATCCAGTTAGTAAAAATATTAAGTATACGTAAATCTAGGCTTGGTAAGACTCTATTGTTTTAATTGACGTCATGGTTAAAAGATATATTTTCAAGAGAATGGTCACAAGCAATTTGTAAAGATTTTTGTATAGATTTATGCCTGCCTGAATATTATAATTGGTCTGGGCTATAGTTTTTAACTAGGTCAAATTTTGGTTAAAGATTTATTTTTAGAACGAAGTGTTAAAACTGATAAAACTTTCTGCTTGTAATTTTAAGCAAACAAAAGAATTGAAAACTTGGAAATTATTTAAATACTGACTTAAATAATTATTTAGAAAGAATATTGAAAAATAAGTAATATTATAATTTTAACTTATTATGCTGCTATATAGATAAATTTTAATTATACAGTTATGTTTATTTCAGTTTTAACAAGGAATAGGAATATGCTCATATATAAATATTTGAGACTGTAATTTTATATTAATAGGACGATTATATACGCACATACCCCACTATATTATAAGCACAAAGTTTTTAAAATTTTAAGAAATACACGCCATCTGAGTACAACAAATATATACTATTATCAAAGATAATAGGTGAAACAGGTGTAACCGTTTCATAGCAATCCATTCCCCGGACAAAAAAAAAAAAGTAAAAAAAAAGACCTTTCTCCCCCTTCTATTCTCTTTTTTTAGCTCGTGTTTTTTTTTTTAGTGATTCTACATGACTTCTATTTTACTCATCTGGTCTACCTTCTTCAATCTCCTCTTTCCCTTTCTGGTCATGCAAGCAGCTAATACGCCAACCCCCCTGCTCTAGCATAGTTGAACATAATTAAGTAACATAATATAATTATTAAATATATAAATATGTTTAACTAAGATAATATAATTTCTGATTATTCTGACGCTATATAATTTTTAGTAATAAGATTAAATATGATTATAAATGGAATAAATAAGGTAACCTAATTCTAATGCTTTTTATTACTATATATTACAAATGACTAAATGATTAAATAAATACTTCTAATTACTCTCGCTCTATATAAATGAATGAATAAACGAATGAATAAGCTAATACTAATTACTATAGGTTATGAATATGAGTTACAAATAAATAAATATGGTTAAATATGTAGAACTAATTCTAACCATCCCTAAACTAAAAAAAAACTAAATATAATTTCCCTATGTTGCTCTAAGAGTACTTCTAATCTGGTACCTTTAATAAGCATTGTTTCAAACCCCTTGTATTAGACTTTATGTAATTTAAAAGTAATTTTCTCCAGCTTTCCTTTATCTGGTCTGGCCCTTTGTAGAGTGGGTCAAATTTTCGGTACTTGAATAAGGGTATGCTACTTATAAGCTTATCTCTCCACCAAACCTGATCCTTTACTTTGAATTTATAAATCGGTTTTAGTTTTCTTCCCCTATACTCTGCTGCCCGTTTTAGGCGTATTTGAGCCTGTTCTTCATCCCGGTGGTCCCTTGTTTCGTTCTTTACGCTTAACGCTATGAGAATGACTGGTGGGTCACTGTTATCAAAATGAAGTCTACAGGGTGGAAATCCTGTGTGCTCTGTCTTATTTATACTATGCACTATGAGGTCTCTTAAAGTGATACCGTCCAATCTTTTTATTTTCTCCCAAGGGTTTGACTTTGGGTTCTCTATGGAGTTTAGAATGTATTGCAGCTGTTGTTGCTCCATCAAGACTCCCTTCATACTTTCTTTGTTTGCTTCTTCCCTAAGATGCTCTTCTCCTCTGATTCTGGTATTGCTCTGCCCACTTTCTTTGTTTTCTACCTTGGCTACTTGAATTTTAGCAGGGAATTTAGAATCTACTTTTGTTTCTGTTTCCAATGGATCTCTTTCTTCTCTATCTCTCCTTCCCTTTTCTTCCCTATCAGCCTTATCTTTTTCTTCTCTAGCTATCTTTTCCCTTTCTTTTCTATCTCTCCTCTCATTTTCTTCCCTATCAGCCTTATCTTTTTCTTCTCTATCTTTTTTTTCTTTTTCTTCCTTTTCTTCTCTATCGCTTCTTTCTTGTTCTTCCCTTTCAGCCTTATCTCTTTCTTCTCTATCTATCTTTTCTTTTTCTTCCTTTTCCTCTCTATCCTTTCTTTTTCTTCTCTATCAGCCTTATCTTTTTCTTCTCTAGCTATCTTTCCTTCCCTTTCAGCCTTATCTTTTTTTTCTCTAGCTATCTTTTCTTTTTCTTCCCTTTCTTTTCTATTTTTCCTATCTTTCTCTTCCCTTTCAGCCTTATCTTTGTCTTCCTATCTCTCTTTTCTTTTTCTTCCTTTTCTTCTCTATCTTTCCTGTCCTTTTCTTCCCTATCAGCCTTATCTTTTTCTTCTCTAGCTATCTTTTCCTTTTCATCGGTTTCTTTTCTATCTCTCCTCTCATTTTCTTCCCTATCAGCCTTATCTTTGTCTTCCCTATCTCTCTTTTCTTTTTCTTCCTTTTCTTCTCTATCTCTCCTCTCTTTGCTTTTTTTATTCTGTATCTCTAAGAGCACCACCCCCTCTCTCGGTGTTTCCTCACTTTGCTTTTGACATTCCGTTGTTAATCTTTCCATTCCTTCTAGAGCAGGGAATTTCTGTTCTACCTTGCTGTCAAACATGTGCTCTATATATTGACATATTTCTTCTCTACCTCTTTTTTCTTTTTCTTCCCTTTCTGTCTTATCTTTTTCTTTCTCTTTCTATCTCTTCTTTCTTTTTCTTCCCTTTCTGCCTTATCTTTTCTTTCCTTTTCCTCCCTTTCAGCTCTGTCTCTTCTTTCCTTTTCTTCCCTTTCAGCCTTATCTCTTTCTTTTTCTTCTCTATCTCTTCTATCTTTTTCTTCCATTTTCTCATTATTTTTGTTCATTATTTCTATTATTGTCATTAGGCTTGGTGCCTCATTTACTACTTCCTGCTTTTCCCTATGCCTCTTTCCTTGTGTTGGTTTTGGCCCATTTTCCTCTTCTATGTTTTCATATTTGCTTGCTGCTATTTCCGCCTCCATACTGCTACTATCTTTTACTATCTTTCTCCCTGATCTCAAAGTTTTACCTTTACTTTCTACTTCATTTCCTATCTGCTCCTCCTATTCCTCTTTTCCCTCTTCTTCCATTTTTATTTTTATTTTATATATATTTTAGTACTATTATTTTCGTTGATCTGATTCTTTTATTTTTATATCTGACAGCTGACTCGCCGTTCACTCCCTCAGAACTGACTACCCATAATTACCTCAATCATTCCTGTTCTTTGCCCATTATTATTTGCCACCTGGTACATTTAAATAATACATAAATATATAATAAGCACATCTAAATAATAAATTAAATTTTCAGACTCACCCAGCTTCTGTCTTGCCACCTGTGGTGTCTCCCTTAAAATATAAAACTTTTTTTTCAGTACGCGTGTATTTCTTTTTCTTGCCTGATCATTTGTGTATTTCTTTTTCTTGCTTGATCATTTTCTTGTTCATCCCTCTCTGAATCACATAATTTATTTAAATTATTTACAAATTCAATTATGTAGCAAATTTACTACTAGATTACAAGTTGTTTTGCTTAATTTATACATATTTTTGTCATACTGCAATGATATTTGGAACAAAAAAATATACTACTCTACTCAGGGTTGTGTACTTAATCTAAGACCCACGTTGGGTGCCAACTCTGGGAAAAAAATATACCTATGTAACGGTCAGGTTTGTATATTTGCTCAACAGACTGAGAGTCCAAGCCAGAACACCAAAAGCTGACCAAGTCGGGATAGTAATATCCTACGTCTGATCGTACCTTAACTCTCTCACTCGTGCTTCCAAGTCAACCCATCACGAATGACATGCCTGAGGTTACACTCGATATCTCTTTGATCACGTTCCAGCAATAGCAAAGCAGTAAAACATGAGACATTCCCCCCTTATTACATATTCTATTATATAACTTAACTAGTGATTCATAAGATAATGAGCAAGTAATGAGACTGAGACAAATTTATATTTCATAAATTTAATATAACATTTAATAAATACTAAAGCATAGTAACTGGTGTATAGCTAGCTCACACGCAGGTGAGTGGATTCTCAGGGTTATAAAATAATATTACAAAGCCATGAGTGGATTCTCTAGGTTATCAAATAATAATACAAAGCAATGAGTGGATTCTCAGGGTTATCAAATAATATTACAAAGCAATGAGTGGATTATCATGGTTATACAATAATATCTAAAAGCAATGAGTGGATGCTCAGGGTTATAAAATAATATTACAAAGCATGACTTTTTAATAGGCTTATGTCATCTTTCATGTTCTAATTCGTGCCATGTTTTATATATTTGAAATCAGTTATAATTAGCTAGCTAGAGTGATCGATTTATTGATAAATGATGGAGATTATATGGTCTAAGATATTATAAATACTAAGTTTAAGATGATATTATTAATATATCAAATCATATTATAGAGACATTTGCGTGATATATAATTGTTATACAGATAAACACATTAACTCTGATTCTAGTTTGGATCAACGCCGAAATTACTTTTTAGGGAAAATGAACTGAAAGTGGTGGCAGTTGAACATCAGATTCTAGGGCATTAGAAACTACAGTATCAGATAAGTGCGACTTGAATGCATTCTTAATGGGGTTTATTACCTAGTAAATGGTTCCTTAACCGATCTGCTTGCTATAATGGAAGAGGCCTTTTAATTCAATGAACAGAAAATTGGCTTATGAGCCCTTTGGAAACGTTTTGGTTCCATTAAGTATGAATAATTGTCACATTTGCCTAAACCTTCGAGGCATGACTTAATGAAATATGAAGAAAATGTCACCATTGCCTAAACTTTTGAGGCATGACTGGACGTGGAACAATCTTGAGATGGGCCATTATAGACATAGCAAGTAGATATGCATATTTATGCAAATTAGCAATACATTCGCAATGCTAGATTAATATTTTATAAATTAATTACGCCAAAATCTTAGCTTCTTCAGTGCTACTACCACCGGTCAAGTTCATAAACGAGATTATTAAATTATAAAATAATGGCGATAATGAGAATCTGATTTAAGGTTTTTCTCCATAGATACTTATTCTCTAATTAAATGAACATAAGATAATTTATAGAACTGGGAACATTACTTATATGTAGTATAACCGCATCTAATATCACTGATTTTTAAATAATAAAATATGAGTTCTAAACTAGCTCATGCAAATTATTGATTTTTAAATAAATTACACATCTTAAATAATTGTCAAAATAGACCTTACTAATAATGAAAAATGGGTTTTAACTAACAGAGGCAAATCTATATTTTAAATAGCTTGCGTAAAATATACTTTTTTAATAACTGGCAAAATACATATTTTAAATCACTTATGCAAATGTAATTCTTAACTAATCTGGGCAAAATCTCCATTTTAAATAACATACCAATATATATGTTTTAACTAACTTTAGCAAACCTTTTCATTTTATATAACTTGGAGAAAAAGATGAGTTTTAAATAATATACGCAAATTATCCATTTTAAATAACTTTAGTAAAAGATTTCCATTTTCAATAACTTGAGAAAAAGATGCATTTTAAACAATATACGCAAATATACATTTTAAAATAAATTTAGCAAAAGATTTTAAATAACTTATTTCGGGCATTATAAATATCGATTCACTCTATCACATATAATTCAGAAAAGAGTCTTGACTATATTCTTTATATCGCAATACTCTGATATGATAAAAGAGATTACTCACTCCCCTCCCCTCGATAATTTATTAACACACAAGACTCCTTTCCGATAAAACACAGCCTAAATTAATAAACATGAACTTAAAACTATAGATAGATGACATAAGAATAAATTGCATAAACAATCAATAAGATTTATAATTTAGAAATGAGAATTTGTTGTATGGTTTTATAGAAACTAGATGTTTAGGATTATTTAAAATTATTAATGATCAACGACTACTTAAAATTATTAATGATCAAGCAAGAATTTGAAGAGTGTTCTAAGATTTAAACAGATTTAAGATAAACATTTTAATTGAACATTTAGAAAATATAATTAATTATGTGATTTAGTAGCTAGCTTTCATTTAGAATACGTTTTAGTTATGAGATTTAATATTTGTCAGAAAGGATTTACCGGCAAAGTCTCTTTTAAGGCATTGTTTCCATGTGCTTCTCACTATATTCAGTCAGGCTGGGCTTCTCTTAGGTTTTAGTCTGGATGTAGCTTCACAAATTTATCTCTGTGGCAGCTTTCCCCATTTCTCTGGTCAGGAACTCCCTGGTCTCTCAGGTACAGCTTCTTTCTTACTGTGATGGGCATGGTGGAGGTTTTCTCACATCGGTAGCCGCCTGTGGAAGAGCAAACGGCTGTCTCTTTGTCTTCTAGCCAATGGTCATCTTGGTAGCAGCTTGGATGGCAGTTTTCTAAGGTTCAGCTTTCTAAAATGGCAGAAACAGCATTCTTACTGAACTTCAGCTCTGTGGTCTTCGGAAATAATTTTGGCAGCAAATATAATTTTCACAGCAACAGCAAAACTTAAGACGGATGATGATAGAAGATGGAAGAGGACTTGGTGGCTATTTGGGCCCCTTTTTATGCTATATTTTTGACAGTAGTAACCTCCTACTTTGAGTCATGCCACATCACAAGATGACTAGTTCAAACTAGCCTTTAACCAAATATCCAGTTAGTAAAAATATTAAGTATACCTAAATCTGGACTTGGTAAGACTCTATTGTTTTAATTGACGTCATGGTTAAAAGATATATTTTCAAGAGAATGGTCACAAGCAATTTGTAAAGATTTTTGTATAGATTTATGCCTGCCTGAATATTATAATTGGTCTGGGCTATAATTTTTAACTAGGTCAAATTTTGGTTAAAGATTTATTTTTAGAACGAAGTGTTAAAACTGATAAAACTTTCTGCTTGTAATTTTAAGCAAACAAAAGAATTGAAAACTTGGAAATTATTTAAAATAAATACTGACTTAAATAATTATTTAGAAAGAATATTGAAAAATAAGTAATATTATAATTTTAACTTATTATGCTGCTATATAGATAAATTTTAATTATATAGTTATGTTTATTTCAGTTTTAACAAATCTAACGGAATAGGAATATGCTCGTATATAAATATTTGAGATTGTAATTTTATATTAATAGGACGATTATATACGCACATACCCTGCTATATTATAAGCACAAAGTTTTTAAAATTTTAAGAAATACACGCCATCTGAGTACAACAAATATATACTATTATCAAAGATAATAGGTGAAACAGGTGTAACCGTTTCACTATAGCTCTGATTATGGCTTCTAGGCAATTGAAACCATAAGAAAAAAAAAAAATTATATTACATTTGCATTGCAAAGTATTCATGTAATGTGTATATGGTATTTTATGTGCATAGATAGAAATCAATGCATAATAGGATAAAAAGTGGAAATTGTAATACTTCCAGAAGCCTATTAATTCAAAGTACTTAATTCTATGTAAGTGAAATAAATCCATAGAAAAAGAAAAATACTAATGGTTAAGCATCCATCTACATGTAATGAATTAAATTCCATTAGAGAGAAGTTTAAGATCTTTATTTTATTTATTATTATTATTTTTTTTTGATAAGTAGTTTATAACAAAAATCAGCAAATCAATTATTGTTCGCAGTAATTACGTAGCAATACAAGGCTAAATACTAAAACAAGAAAGAAAATTTTTTAAACCTTCCCATTTGGAAGTTGAATAGCTTCATGAGTAATATCTTTTTCACTGGTTTTTTTTTTTTTGGGGGGGGAGGAGGGTCTGTTTGAGAAACCCTAACATTCAAAGAACTATTTAATGACCATTTTATCTTTTATTTTACCTCAATAGATGCACAGCTTCATGATGCAGATAATAATGCAGTGGTCAACATATTTTCACAAAATTGGATACAAGTCCTAAATAGATTTATGAACTTTTTTTTAAACTACTGGTGATTTTCTGTTTATTCAGTATTAGTCCACAAGTAGCTAACTATTTTGAGTTGGATAAAATAAATAAATTCCAGAACAATTTAAATAATCCAGATAATATAAATGTGATTACATATATAAAAAAATAGGCCAAGATGCATTTTTATTACTGATGAGAGGAAGTATGTAAACTTAATATTTTCATAAGCTTATTTTATTCTTAAATACTTACAGTTCATTCTTTTTGATAATATAATTATGGATATTGAGATGTTGAACAACTACAGCTAAGAAAGTGCTAAGCAATCAAATAATAATTATTCTACTTTTTGTTTATCTATATATTCACATCACTTAACTGAAAACTTATATGCAAAATGCACACTTTCATTAATAAGGAGTTGAATTACAGTATAAGAAATGTAAATGGTCATAAGATCTTGTATATAAATAATTAGAAATTTAAATTAAAAGGCAACAAATCAAACATATTTACTAAAATAT
Source organism: Epiperipatus broadwayi (assembly GCA_028023455.1). Lineage (NCBI taxonomy): Eukaryota > Metazoa > Onychophora > Udeonychophora > Euonychophora > Peripatidae > Epiperipatus > Epiperipatus broadwayi. Next base: position 3,547,915 of record JAQFVV010000025.1, on the reverse strand, counting down.
ATAATATATACACAACATAAAGAATACAATTACAAATAATAAAAATATATAATTATAAACTGATAAATAAGTAAACAAATATATAACAAATAATTTAACAGCAAAAAATTGTATTTAATTGATAAAATTAAAAGAGACAGATATAAGAAACAAGGAGAAAATATATTAGATAAAGCTAATAAATATTATAAAGACTCAACTTACATAATTATTATTAGTATTGTTCATTATTTAGACAGATTATTTTGTATAGCGTTCATGTTTATTTGTTAAAAGACAACAAATATCAGTGACGTCCTTAATATTGATTACTATCTAGCGTCACTTATTTCCTGACAAGATACGTTTAGTAATAATCGAAGGAAAGGATATTATGTTTGAAGTTATTTTTCATTTCCTTTCTTATTGTTTTTACGATAAAAAAATATTGAAACAATATTTTTCAAAATAAAATAAAAAACCTATTTTATATTATATTGCTAATATCACCACCACACATTGTCATTAGATACTGGAACTTCATCTTTGAAAAAAAGCTTCGTCAATACTTCAGAAAAAACATTCACAAATCATAACAACTTAACAAACTTCCTCATTTTATCAGCTCTATCTACACAAAGTACATTTTAAAGGATTTCTATTCTCTTGGTATCCCGTCAAGAAATACTTTAGTTTTTTAAAATATTAACTTTTTCTCTTTATGCTCATATAATCTTCGGTTATTTGTTGCAATAGTATCACTCTGGTCATCAACTTTTTCTCTCTATGCCCACACTCTTGTCTCAAATTATCTTGTTGTTTTTTTTTAATTTCTAACTTGTTATTTCAATATCTATTTTTATATTTCTTTATGTCACTTGCAATTTTTGTCTTATTTTAAAAATTCTCAGCCAATGTTTCACAACTATATGCCAAAATAATAATGATATACAGATTAAAATTATTTCCAAATGTTATGATAACTAGGCCAATGATGTCTGATGGTCCTGAGAATTGATGATGATCAGTACTGACATAATAATCCTAAAAAGTTTTGATATACATTTAATTTTTATAGTTATTTTAGTATTTATGTAAGTATATGCAAAAAATATTGATGATTGCTCTTTTATAATATTATGCTCCAGGTATGAGATTGACTTGATGATGATTAGTCTATTTTTTTTTTTAAATCCCAATACAAAGGTTTCGTAAATCGTTAATGATACTATATTATTTATTTTGGCTTCTGGTGCTGATAATGCTTAGCATCTTTACTTGCTATGCCAATGACCTGGAAATTTTAATCTAGGTTAAGTAAATCTTAAAAACATATTTGGATTTTTTATAAGCAGATTTAAATTCTTTGTTTCAAATAGTTGGCCTACAGCCAATCCAGCTACTCATCCAAATATTGATCAGTAAATCGATATCTAGGAAGTAAAGTCACAGATTATTGAGGTACAGGGTACTTACTATAAATTCAATATGATTGTACTGATGCAATCTTCATCACAGATGGAAATGAAATTCTATGAGTGTTATTTTTAAGATTTACCATTATGTTATCTTTGTATATATTTATAGATAAAATTATTGTAAAACTGTTCTGAGAAAAATCTGAGAAAAACATATAAGATTGTATGTTTTTACAAGATACAATTTTTTTTAATAAGCCTAAAAACCTTTCAATACATAATACTATATTCATAGCCTTAATGGACAATATATCAAAATTTCCAATAGGAACATTGTTGGTTGCTATTGGTCAGCTGATAGATAACACTTTTTGAATTAGTAATAATGCCAAACTTTCTTAATTTATATTTTCCACGCCATTTCCCGGTCATTATTGAGTTTTTTTTACACTGAACATGTGGTCTGCTTTCTTTCATGATTAAGAAAATTTGAAATATTTGTAATATGGACTTATTAGTTAGACTCACTTTTGTTAGAAAAAATTGGTTTTCCAATCCTTACTAAATTTCCAAAAGTTCTCTATAGAAGTTATGTAGAACATTTACTTGTATGTAGTCCATCAGATTTGAAATGAGAATACGATTGGCTACCTAAGAATTGCTGTAAATAATTTAAATTTATATAAACACTTTTGGATTTAAATATTAAATGGGAAAAAATTGTTTTAATGATAATACGTCTGCTAAATCCATTACTATTTGAAGTCGTATCCATTCTCATTCCTACTTTCCAATGATATATAAACCTGAAAGCTGCAGATTATTATTATTCAGAACAACCATTTATGTAAATTTGAAGAGCAAAAAAGAAAAATATAAAATTATATTTTGAAGATTTCACAAAAAGTAAAATTTAAAGAAGTTTATTTTATAAATATTGGAAGTAATCGTAATAATGGTAATAAATGTCTATTCATGTATAGGTTTTTCTAGACAATTTAATTAGTAACAAAATGCTATAAAGGAATTTGTACAGAATACAAGAATATAAATTTCTGGCTTTATTAATTCCTTCATTTCCATCATTGTAACTATAGATTTGTCAATTATTAACTATTTGGTTCACGTTTCTAGTATTTGTCCAAGTATATATATATATCTCAGTGGCCGCTAAATTTTATTACAAAGCAGATGAATGCATTGACTATGGACTGCATTGAATCTGTTGATAATACTCCAGTAATATCTAAAAAGGTCAATCCATATGACTTTATTGTTGGTTCTGGAAAAAGAAATATATCTAGAATGTAATAAATTCATTTTTATGCCATAATTTTTTAGTTGTAGATTCTTGGATAAACACCCAGAAAGATGATCTTGATTTGAAATGAGTCTTGAATGGCAAAATTATATGTTGAAATATTGGCAAGTTCAATCTACTTACACACCTTTTTAAAAAGTTTTTAAAAGTCAACTACTGTTTTAATATCTGGTAAGGTATATGTAAAAAAAATGGAAGCAACTGTATTCTGCTTTTGAAAGATTACTGATAAATGTTTTCCTGAAGGTTTGTAATGATGGTGTTCCAGTTGTATTTTTATACTGAACTACTTCCATCATCTAATATGCGTGTTGAATGTCTTTAGAAAAATTTAACTTTATTTAAATATTCCAAATACATTCAACTGAATAAGTTACCCTATCTTACACCTTTTCAATATTAATCTTCCTAGTATCATTATGTAATCTAATTTTTGTTATTGCTTATTTATAAATATTCTTTAGAATATGACAATATCCTGGGTCTATACCTTGATGATCCAATGTTTTAAACACTGAAGAGATGCTGAATGTCTTTTCATAATCTACAAATCCAAAGCCTAATGTCAACTCAAATTCATTAGTCTTTTTTATAACTTTTCATCAATAATTGTATATTATCTACTGTACTAAAATCACTTTCAAATCCAACTTATTCTTTGGTTGGTTGAAATCCAAAATTCTTTGTAGACTAGTTGCAATTATCTTGATAAACATTTTGTGTAAAACTGATAAAAGACTGATAGGTCTGTAATTTCTAGTGTTTTTCTTTATCACCTTTTAAAAATATTAATATTACTAATTTATTTCATCCCATCATCTGATACATCTTTATCATTTAGATATTTGATATGTAACTTTGCCAAATTTTTCTAAGATATCAATTAAAATTCCAACATTATCTGAAGCTTTTCTCTTCTCCATAAATTTAATTGTGTGTCTCACTTCTTCATTTAAAATTCGGGGCAATTCAGAAAATATAATAGTTGTAGGAGGTACTTGTTCTTTATAATTATATAATTCTTGATAGAACTTTTCTACCCTTTTCATGATGTCATCTCTCTTTTAAGTAATAGTTTCATCTTTTTTTCTTATTGCAAATATGTTTTCTAGCAATACCAAAATGTTGTTTTAAACTCTTGAGACTTTTATTTTCTTCTACAGCTTTCCTTGCTAGTTCACAATTCATCATCATCATCACCCATTATCAATCGACTGCAGGATGAAGATCTCTCCAAGTTCAATCCATTTTTTCCTATCTTTAGCTTCTCTTCTCCGCATCACCACTGCACACTTTCTTATTTCATCCATTCATCTCACATGTGGTCTCCTTTCTGGGTCTTTTACAATCTCTTGGAATTCAGTTCAAAATTTCAATTGTCCATCTCTTATCATCTCTTCTAGAAATATGTCCAGCCCAACCCCACTTCAGTCTTTTAATTTTTTCAATGAGGTCATTAACACCTGTTTGTTCTCTTACCCATACATTGCGTTTTCGATCTCTTCTTGTTATTCCCAACATGCATCTCTCCATACTCCTTTGAGCGGTCTGAAGTCTCTGTATTGCTCTTCTATTAACTGTCAAAGTCTCAGATCAATAAGTAAGAACTAGCAAAACACATTTATTAAAAACCTTCCTTTTCAAATACATAGGCATATTTCCTTTTAGTATCAAGTTATTTCTACCAAAAGCACTCCAACCAAGTTTAATTCTATGATTAATTTCATCCATTATGTTTCCACTTATATTAATAATCTGACCAAGATATTTGTAACTGTTATCTTCTTCTAACTCATCATAATCAATCTTCATTTTCATATTTTGAGAAAATCTATTAAACATTATTTTAGTCTTTTTAATATTTATCTTTAATCCTACTTTCATCTGATAACTCCTGTAACATTTCCTGTTGTTCTAAAGCATTATTTGCAAAAACAACTACATCATCTGCAAAATCTAAATGACTTAAATAATCTCCATTTACTTTCACTCCTTTAGCTCCCCATTTTAATCCATAAAATACTTCTTGCAGCACTGCTGTAAAAAGTTTTGGAGATATGAAGTCACCCTGTCTTACACCTTTTTCAATGTTGATTTTCCTACTGTCATTATGTAATCTTATTGTTGCTGTTGCATGTTTATAAATATTCTTTAAAATATGACAATATCCTGGATCTACACCTTGATGATCCAATGCTTTAATCACTGATGAAAGGTTTATAGAATCAAATGCCTTTTCATAATTTACAAATCCTAAGCATAATGGCAACTCATAATCATTTGTCCTTTCTATAACTTCTCTCAATACCTGGATATGATCTACTGTGCTAAAACCATTTTTAAATCCAGCTTGTTCTCTTGGTTGGTGAAAATCCAGTGTTTTCTAGACGAATTGTAATTATCTTAGTAAAAAATTTTGTATAAAACTGATAAAAGACTGATAGGTCTGTAATTTCTAATATCTTATTTATCACCTTTTTTAAATATTAATATTAATACTGCATTCTTCCAATCATCTGGTACATCTTTATCATTTAGACATTTGGTATATAACTTTGCTAAAATTTTTTCTATTTCTTCACCTGCTTCTTTTAATATATCAATTATAATTCCATCATTATCTGGAGCCTTCCCTTTCTTTATCAATTTAATTCCATGTCTCATTTCCTCATTCAAAATTCTGGGCAATTCGGAAGATATAATAGGTAAAGGAGGCACGTGTTCTTTATTACTATATAATTCTTGATAAAAGTCTGCTACACATTTCATGATGTCATCTCTCTTTTTAGTAATAATTCCATCTTTTTTTCTTATTGCAGATATAAATTTCCTACCAATACCAAAATGTTGTTTTACACTCTTGAGACTTTTATTCTCTTCTACAGCTTTTCTTGTTAGTTCACAATTATACTTTCTTAAATCATTTTCAACTCTTTTCCGCACCATTTTACAAAATTCGAGATATTCATTTTTTTTTAATGCATCATTGTTGTATATCCTCATATTCCTTCTTTTCTTCATAAATTCTCTAGTCTCAGTAGAAATTTTATTGGTCAATTGCTGCTTTTTTCTACCAGCTATCTTTGTTGCAGTTTTTAAAGGTGTATCAGTTATTTTCATATTAATTTCATAGTCATGTTCAAAATTTATTAATACTTGAAACCAATTTGTAAGTTCTAATTTAAATTCATTAGAATGTTTCTGAAGATTAGGAATATCAACTGTAAATATTGTTTTTCTTAATAATTTTTGTCTCTCTAGTTTTGCTTTAACATGTATCTTATATCTTACTAATCGATGATCACTTCCTGTGTTAAATTTATTAAGAACATTACAATCTTGAAATATGTATTTTCTGTTAGTCAAAATATAATCCAATTTTACTGTACCTTCATTTGGATGCTTCCATGTCCATTTTCTTTTAACATTTTTCTCAAAAAAAGAATTCATAATATAAAAATTTATTTTTCTGCAAACTCAACAAGTCTATGTTCTCTCTCATTTCTATTACCATAACCAAAATTACCTACAGCATTTTCATCTTTCATTTGTTTACCAATTCTAGCATTAAAGACTCCCATAACAATTTTAAAATGTTGTTTTAGTCTGATCAAAAGCCTTTTGTACATCCATATAAAAATCTTCTACTACTTCATCACTATGAGAACTTGTTGGGGCATAAACCTGAATTATCTGCATTTGGTATCTGCTATTAAGTTGTAAAACTAATCTTGCCACTCTGTCCAATACACTATCAATCTTCACAATGTTATTCTTCCATTTTTTATTTATAATGAATCCTACTCCACTTGTATTTCCAATATTTGTGCCTTTATAGTAGAGTAAATGTCCACTTTTTAAATCAACTGTTTCTTCATCTTTTCTTCTAACTTCACAAAGTCCAATAATGTCCCAATTAATATAAGACAGTTCTTCTTCTATCTCTTGCAATCTTCCTTCACTTGAAAGTAATCTGCAGTTGTACGTACCTAAACAAAAAGTCATCATCAAATGGCAGCCTGAGTCAGCAATCAGGGGATTCTTAGCACCCTCCGCCTTCGGTCACCAACCGCTGCCTTGGTTGGTGACTTTACAGCCTTCTGGGAATAAGGGCCATGATTTTTTTGTCCGTCATGATTGTATATATTGGAAAAAATATTCTTAAACTCGGAGGTAAAAAGCCAATAAACTTACCACGCTGACTAATGCGTGTTGGTGAGCAGCCCATCCATGTTCGTATACTATATGAATAATCACATAGTAATAACAGCTGCAACGACAAGAACGTATGGAGTGGACATTAGGAATTTGCTCTGCTCGGTTCCTTTAAGGCCTCCAAGAGGAATCAAAGGATCTCCTTTCGGGTAATAGCAAACTCCTTTCTGCAGCCCAGTTCACAATTATACATTCTTATATCATTATTAACTCTTTTGCGTACTATTTTACAAAATTCAGATATTCAATTCTTCTTAATGCATCACTTTCATATATTTTCATATTCCTTTTTTTCTTCATAAATTCTCTAATCTCAGTAGAAATGTTGATGGTTAATCGCTGCTTTTTTCTATAAGCTATCTTTGTTGCAGTTTTCAAAAGTGTATCCGTTATTTTTCTATTAAATTCATTCAAATATGAATCATATTCAAAATTCGCTAATATTTGAAAACAGTTTGCAAGTTGTAATTTAAATTCATTAGAATGCTTCTGAAGAATAGGCTTATCATCTGTGGATATAGTTTTTCTTAATAATTTTTATCTCTAGTTGGCATTAACATGTATCTTACATGTTACTAATCGATGATCACTTCCTGTGTTGAATTTATTAAGAACATTACAATATTGAAATATGTACTTTTTGTTAGTCAAAATATAATTCAATTCTGCTGTACCTTCATTTGGATGCTTCTGTGTCCATTTTCTTTTAACATGTTTCTCAAAAAAAGAATTCATATATAAAGTTTTTCTTTTTCTGAATTCCACAAGTCTATGTCTGTTCTCTTTTCTATTACCGTAACAAAATTTATCTACAATACTTTCATTTTTCATTTGTTTACCAATGCTAGCATTAAAGACTCCCATAACAATTTTAAAATGTTGTTCAGTGTGATCAAAAGCCTTTTGTACATTCATATAAAAATCTTTTACTACTTCATTACTATGAGAATTTTTTGGGGTGTAAACTTGAATTTCCTGCATTTGGTAATTTGTTATTAAGTTGAATAAGTAATCTTGCCACTCTGTTCGATGCACCATTAAACTCCACAATATTGTTTTTTCACTTTTTATTTATAATGAATCCTACTCCACTTGTACTTACAATAGTTGTGCCTTAGTAGTATATGCCTACTTTTTAAATCAATTATCCAATTATCTTTTCTTCTAACTTCACACAGTCAAAGAATGTCCCATTTAATATGAGACATTTCTTTTTCCAATTCTTGAAATCTTCCTTCACTTGAAACTGGTCAGCAGTTGTAAGTACCTAAATAAAAGACTATCATCAAATGGCAGCCTCAATCCACAGTCAAGGGATTCTTAGCATTCGCCATCTTCGGTCACCAACTGCTGCCTTGGCAGGTGAATTTACAGCCTCCTGGGAATAAGGACCATGATTTATTTTTGTCTGTCTGATTGTAAATATCTATTAGAAAAAAATGCCTTCATACACATATTTATTCTGCCTTATTAGGCAATTGAGAAGACCATGTTGTTTCTTGATCTTAAACTCAGAGATAAAAAGCCAATTAACATGTTGGCTAATGCATGTTAGTAAACAGTCCATCTATGTTCATATATTATATAAATAACCACATGATAATGACATCTGCAATGACAAAAAAAGTATGGATTGGACATTAGGTATTTGTTCTGCTTGATTCCGTTAATGTCTTAAAGAGGAATCAAAGGGTCTCTTTTCAGTTAATAGCAAACTTCTTTCTGCAATCTTTTAAACCTATTATAAAAAGACAAAATTGGAGATTATTTTTGTTCAAGATAACCAATATATGGAAACCAATCAATTCTCCTTAAATTACATCTTGGAACAAAATAATATTTAATTATAAAAATGTGATTTTCAAGAGTAAATAATGTAAATCAAAAGTTATCTCTGCTGCCTATCTATCTTAATTAATGTTACTTTTTTCTTGGCATTGCAAAATAAATACATGCATGCTTAAATCTTTTCATACTAAAATTTGACAATTTATTTAATCCTCATTTACACATTCCCAAAGATTACTGTAAGATTTTAATTTTTTTATATAATGTCGAAAGTGTAGGAATAATTGGAAGAGAATAGAACCAGTATATATATTGGAGTTATGTAAAACTTTTAATATTTGCGTTAATATTAGAAATACACACACTTATATAATTCGGAAAGCAAAACTATATATAAATCAAATCAAACCCAATCACTGAATGATAAACTTTGTTGATTCTTCTAAACGTTTTCGAAGGTATAACCTTCATTTTCAAGAAGTACAAAAAATCTCTTCATTTTCCACGAGATGCAAATATGCAAAATATGCTAATAAGGATAACGTTTAAACTTGCCATTTCTTCGATATGGCGTAAAATGATTCTCTTTTATTCTCGCGTGTTCATCTGATATTATGTAACACGCCTCCTTCACCTTCCTACGCAGTTCATGCCGCTCTCTACACAACACGCTCGGCCTATCCGGCCTGCACTGATGGCCCCCAGCCAACGAGTGCTGTACAAAAATAGAGGGGTAAGATGGGTCCACTAGGGCCTTATTATACGCATATACATGCTGGGACAATCTTGTTTGAACAGATGCCCTCGTTTCTCCATAATATGCAGCTGGGCAATTGTTATCGCTAATATTGCATATATAATGTCTATCTGAATGATTATAGCAGTATTGCTTGAAGTATCTTCAATGGATTGCTGTTCTTTTTATAAGATGGTTCAAAATAAAGATAACCATCACATGTTTAAAATGTTTATTCATCATGTATCTATGTAATTTCAGGAATTTTGAGAAGATTATAGATGTGCAATAACATTAATGTTGTGTTAAATATTTTGATTTTGATATACTCTCAATGTTAAGTTGGGTGAAGAGAAAATTATTTTATAAAAATTAGACCACGTTGCCATTTTTAATTTCAAAAATCTAGGTTTCTCAACTCTGGTAGTCCTGGTATGGCTATCTCCATATTATCACTAGAACTCCTGTTAATAGTTTATTTATTTATTTATTTATTTATTTTTTTAAGTGTCATAGTATCGGCCAGGACGCGAACCCGCAACCCGGGCAACTGCCTCTTTACAAGGCAGTCGCGCTGACCTCTCGACCACCAATGCAAGACTCGTGTTAATAGTTTTATTATGAATTTTTATAATTTTATATTGTTAACCATAAGATCATCATGATGAAATCTATTTTATATAAAGACAATTTGTTTCACATATTTATGGCTGTGATTTGCAAGTGGGCTATGGAAAGGTTGACTTCCATCCACTCTATTGCTTTAAATAAATATTGTGGCATATAAATGAAGGCAATCTTTGGCCAATAGAAAAGTTAAAGATATATTATATGATTGTAATGCTGATTTCTATATTTTTTGGCAATTTAAATAAACTAATAATTTAAAATACAACTTAAACGTTATGAAGAAGGCACAAGTTATTTATGTCATTGAATGTGTCAATGCCATCCATTTTCTGTATTGTAACAAGCAATATTTTGAGGTAAGTTGATCAAAATAATAAGTCAAATACCAATATCACAATACATCTGGTGATTTTAATTATAAAAGAGAAACAAAAAATTAATATCTCATTTCAGAAAGAAATGACTTGTAAAAATAATGAATTTTCATAAAATGTTATTTAAAACATGACCCGTAGCATTTAACTGATTCCCTATTTCAATTTTAATGAGTAGTCTAATAAAATGTAACATCTTAATTTTTATTGGATTTAAGCCATAAATATGATACTAAGTATTCAACGCGTGCTAATTTTATTAAACTAAAATTTGACGTATACAATCTCAACTATTAGATATTTTTATCATCGTTATTATTTTCAACCATATCAGTTCATTTGAGAATGAACATCTCTCCAAATTTAATTCAGTTTTTCCAATTCCAAGATGCTATTTTTCGACTTGTTCTTGCAAACATCCTTCTTATACGGTACATTTGACATGTCAATTTTTTTATGTATTTTGTCTTGAAATCTAGTTTAAAACTTTGTTATCTATTCCAATGTTTTTTAGCAGCAGCATCATTTCATCTCTTGGTTGTTTTAATCTTATCAATAATACTAATTGTTCCCACATCCGTATATTTCACGCTCATTGTTATCCCCAACATATATATATATATATATTGTGCTCAAAATACATATGTAAATCCCCAACATATATATATATATATATTGTGCTCAAAATACATATGTAAAGTCTGGTAAATACATCTATTAAAAACCTTCCTTTTCAAATATATAGGCATATTTTTTTTTAAGAATATCAACATATCTCTACAAATTCAATTTTATGATTACATTCATTCATAATGTTTCAATCAGTATGTATAATTTGACATGTCAAATTACAAATAAGTTATTCATTATTATCAATATAAAATTATTCCAATTTATTATTATCAATCTCTATTTTCTCATGTAAATAGTGATTGAATACATTAATTTTTTAGTATTTATCTTCAGTCCTACTTTTTTGCTTCAATTGTTAATTCTTGTAACCTTTCCTGATTCTCTGCAGCATTATTGTAAAAATGATTGTCATGTAAAAAATATAAATGAATTAAGCAATATATATTTATATTTAATCACCTATATTTACATTTTAATCTCCTTAATATTTTCCTTAAAATTTTCTGTAAAACATTTTGGAGATATGAAATTATTTTACATACACTTTTATCAATATAGTTTTACCAGTAATCTAATCATTGTTGTTTCATTTTGATAAATATTCTTTAGTATTTGGCAATATTATGAGTCTATATTTATATTTCAAAGCCATAATCACCACCGAAATATTTTTAAAATCAAATGCCTTTTTATATTATACAAATTCAAAGCATAATGGTAATTCCTACCACTGGTTTTTTAATTTCTCTTAATATTTGAATATAGATCTAATGCATGAAAATCACTTAAATCTATCTTGTTCTTTTGGTTCATTTGAATTCAAAATTCTTTGTAGTTGAATTGTAACGATCTTAATAAAGATCATATACACAGATAATAGACTTTTAGATTTATGATTTTTAATACCTTATTTAAAAAAATATTAATATTACTACTGCATTCTTCCAGTCGTCTGGAATACCTTTCTCATTTAAGCATTTGGCTATAATTTTGTCGACAATTTATCAATAATAATTTCATTTTTTAGATCTTTTCTCTTTTTTATATAATTAATTACAACCCTAACAACTTCATTTGAAATAGGTAGCAGTTCAAAAGATGTAACTATATAGACTGATTTAGTTTTTTTGTGAAACTTTTTTTTATACATTTAATGATGTTGCTCCCTTTTTAATAATAGTATCATCTTTTCTTATTGATGAAATAACTCTGTAATACTAAGATATTGTGTTCTTTCTTTGAGACTTTTCTATGTCTTTCCTTGTCAATCCACAGTTATATTTTCTTATATATCTATTACCTCTTTTAGTATCATTTTAATGAATTCTTTATATTCAGTTTTTAATGAACCATTTACAAATATTTTCATATTCCATTTTTTATTCATACATTTATCTCAGTTGAAAATTTGCTAGTGAATTACTACTTTTTTGTACTAACTATTTTTGAAATTGACCACAATAGAATTTCAGTTATTAAATCCATTAATTCTGATCTATCGTAAAGTTTGTTAATAATTTGAAACAGTTTTCAAATTCTATTTTAAATTCATTGGAATGTTTCTGAAGATTGAGCAAAGAATTGTTAATAAAGTGTTTCTTAATAAAATTTAATTTCATTCTTTGCATTAATATGTATCATACACCTCTAAAAGTTTATCATTTCTATTGCTTAATCTATAAAGTAAATTAAAATCTTGAAATATATATTTTCTATTAGTCAAAATATAATCAAGTTAAGCCGTTTTTCTATTTGGATTTTTTTTTTAAATTTTCATTTTAAAAAAAGAATTTATAATATGAAGATCCCCTTCCCCCCAAATTACCCAAGTCTATTTCCTCTCTTATTTCTGTTATTTCCGTTTCTGGATCGACATTACCAACAGTATTTTTATCTTTCAATTGTTTTCTAATTCAAGCATTGAAATGTTAGTGATAATTTTAAAATATTGTTTGTCCCGATCAAAATAATTTTATATATCTATATAAAAATAATCTATTTCCGAGGAACATAAAATTGAATTAACTGTATTTGATTTATTCCTTAAATTCAGTAACAATATTGACATTCTAGTTGATATACCACTAATCTCCACTATTGTTTCATTTTCTATTTATAATAAATTCTTTTCCACTACTGATATTTATATCTTTATAATAAAATTCATAATCATTTTTTTAATAAACTGTTTCTTCATTCTCTTTTTGACTTATCAAAGTTTCCAGAGATACCTCGTATAACCATAGATAGTTCTTTCAATTTATGCCACCTTTCTTTGGTTGAAAGAAATCTTCAGTTTTAGGTAGTAAATAAAAGTCATCAAATTACTGACTAGGTCCATAATCTAAATATGTTTAGCAATCTCTCCTTTGAGTCTCCAATCTTTGCCTTGGTTGATGACTTTACCGCATTCTGGGAATGAGGCCCATAGTTATAGTTTTACTGGTCACGGGTGAATACTTAAAACAGAATATTATTACACACATTTACATATTTATTCTGCTTTTAAAACACCCAATCGAAATTTTAGATAAAAATTATAAGGCAATTTAGAATAAATTGTACTCTTTGGTTTTAAACTTAATGGTAAAAACTAATAAATTCTCATAATTGTCAATGCCTATTGATGAGAAGCTCATCCATAACTATTTATCATCCATTTCATAGCATCTTTGCATAGTGATTTAGCAATTTTATAAATTAAATCAACAAATAGTACAAGTAGGATTTTATCTAATTCAACTGAATTCATCTTCTTTTACCATATTAACCAAAAAAAAAAAAAAGACTTCTAAGTAAAAAGAAAAATATCTCTGAATTTTCTTTACAACCATATTTTTAAATTGTGGAGAATCTTGTTCAATGCAATTTTTTCGAAAACCATAATATAAATATTTTTCTTCATTTATAGTTTTCATAGTTTTATTATACTCTTTCCTTCATCAGTGTTGCTTAGACTGAATTGCTGTTAAAGGAAAGAAAGATGTTTCATTTTTCTAATTAAAAAAAAGTGTTTTGTCATTAAATGTTTATTTTTTTAAATTCACCATACTATATATTCACCAATGGAAATTGAACCTTCTTGGTCTTTCTTAAATTAAATTTCTTCGATTTTTTAAAAACTTTTTTCTTTATCAAATATATAGCAGTTTCACAGTGGAGTGACTCAATACTTTACTCTAATCAATTAAACTTTTAGAATTTACCGAATGTTAAAGTAGAAGTTTCGTTTATGATCTCCTTTTTTAATACAAGTGAGATGCATTTACTAAGGTTTAATACCTATAGATACAGAAATCTTTAACAATAATTCAAATTTTTACATTTAATAACAATATGCAAACAAAAGTTTATTATCTCTTCTAATATTAAAGAAATACTATATCTTGATTTATATTTTTGATAGTTGACAAAATGAAATCACTTTTATGTATTCAAATAATTCCTTTATTTCCTCATATGATTTTAATGATCTACAGAATAGTTTTATATTTTTATTTAGTGATTGCAGTTCCCATCTATTTTAACAATGTAATTTAACAGGCATTGACCTAGATAGATGTCGATAAATCCAACCATCAACTATATAGTTGATGATATCAATTCTACAGCTACCGTGGCAGAATTGAAGGACGTAATAAAGTCATTTGTGATTTTATCTTCTGATTGAAATCTCTAAAGATTTTGTGATGGTATTTCATTAATAGTTAAGCTCTTTAAAAACATCTATATATTTAGTAAATAAAGTTGCTACCAGCAATTAAACAGCTTTCCAAATACTTGCAAAGTCACAACTCTCCAGTAACTTTCTATCAAAGCTTGCTCTTGGTTTCCTACTTAACATTGCTTTAGTTTAATTGGAATTTGCTTTCGCTTCAGTTTGTTTCAAATTCTGTAAATCTGGCTGAAGATTTTGCTATATATGACTGATAAAAATTCTCACTATTGACTGATAAATCTGATAGAACAATCCTCCTACCTCTAAGGCTAACTTTATATTTATTAAGCAAATACTTTACATTATCACATTTATATGACAAATTCATTACAGATATAATAAATCAAATATAATAAAGTAAATCCCCATTTATATTCTGAGTTAAATATTAGAATGCTTACATAATGATATATCCTTTACCCTCAGAAATGCTCTCAATTCAATGCTACATTTCACTAATTACATTTCTAGAACCTAAATATTTGTAATTTCTAATTAAAAGTAATATTGATGTCGTTTCAATCAACATTTTTTTATCAGTTAGAGTAATGCCACAGATCACGATGAAATAAATTATCAGCCATTTTTTCTTTCCCTATACTGGATAACACAAACACAGAATCACAAAAAAACATTATTATACCTTACACGTTTCATCAATACAACATAGAAAGAGGCCTCTTTCCCAATATTAGAATCGCAACATTCATTTTATTTTTTTCTGTGACCTGTAAGATATTATTTTACATTTAATCTCACTTCTCCCAAGCTTTAATCTTTTTTTAAAATAAACTTAGATAACTCCTAAATATTTATGCACCACTTGGAGCTACATTTATTACTTGAAAATTTATTAACATCTAAAAGAACATACCTGTTTGTTTGGAGTTTCACTTTTTAACTAAAGCGGACAAAGTAAAAATCTTATAAACAAATTTTTTAAATGTCTTTCTTTACTTTATAATTACTATAAAAAATATAACTTTCATTAATTTTTTTTCTTTCGATCATATAATATATTTATTTATAATATATATAACTTTCAACAAATATTTGTAATATTATATAAATTCACTTTCAAGTTTATGTATAATATCTGTAAACAACTACGTATTCAGGCATTTATTTATAATAACAATATAATTTATTTTAAAACAGAAGGTATTATTTTTCCTTACATTCCTCTTTATAAGTATCTCTTCTGTAAAATTGTTTAATCTTACAAATTTTCATATATAACTCTTTTAATAAACTTTGCTTTCAGTCTATTTTGTGGGTATCTTTTTTTTTTTAAATAACCAATAGTAATAATAATTATAATCCCTAAATTATATTTGATTATAGTTTTTTTAAAGATCATCAGTATTGCGGTTTTATGTGCAGCCATAAATGTCAAAAATGTATTAAATGGGAATTTGTAATTTAGTTGTAAAACATGTTAATTAAATTTAAAATTTCACACAGCTTTTCTATTACGCAAAAGACAAATTATAAATTTTATGATTCGTGTCATTATTTTACTTATTTATATTGTTCTAATATTGCTTGCCTTTCTTTCCAAACTCTTCCCGGCAAAGTCTTCCGATATTTGCTCCTCTTTATCTTTCTTTGGATCGTCCATTTTCTTTAAAATTAATATTATCTTTTTCTTTACGTTTGTTTTTATTTTTAAATTTATCAATTTATATTAAAATAAAGTAAAAACATATAGTTTCATTCGATTAGCTTACGCACGTTCGTTGCCAATAGAGAACATATTTATTTTAACGCTAAACATTAAAATCAAATTATTAAAATATCTAAACAAATGATCCATTTCGAGACTGTCTGAAAAAATCGTTAACAAATAAGTCTGAGAATATAATACTCAAACGATGAATCTTAATGAAATAGAGTTCATTTAAGTTTATGAGATCTACATATTGAAATGTAATAAATAAACTGTAAAGAAGTTAGCGAATAAATACAAAGTATACGCCCTGCGTGGTCTATCGCCTTGGTAAAACAGCGAACCCGAAAACTAAAGATTTACACGGTCCTGTCACTTCCAGTGCTCGAACGTCATATAACCTCCCTAAGCGATTAAATATTCGATTACTTTATCAGTGGTAATCAGATACTTTAGGTTTATCGAAGAAATGTGTTGCTTTGTTATATCTTCATGTCTTCTATAAACATACGGCTTATTTACTTTAAATGTTGATGATTCACTGACATTACTACTATTATTACTATTTAATTTTTATTGTGGCAGCAAACAATGTTTTAAAAATACTTTATAATATTTAAAAAAAAATTTTTTTTCTATTAATTACAAACGAGCAAAAAAAAAAAAAAAAAGACATTTCATTTCAACTACATACTTCTAACAGGCCTTTTAAATATATATTTTTACCGTTAATTATGTTTCAATTGTAGAGGCTATATAAGACAATGACTTATTCACTATTATCTATCGGATGGTTAACTTCTTTCAAAGTTAGTAAAGTTTAATCTTAGTATTATCTTTGTTATCGAGTAAGGTTCTACCACATATATACTGAATATTTAAAAAAACCACCTTAAACATACCAATCGTAATTATTAATAACAATTGGATGGTTTATTTATTAACAAATTCTTGGAAACTAATAGAGGTTGTTACAGATCAGCGATCTGAAACAATTTTGACTATGATAATAGAATTCTGCAGCTACCCAATAAAAATATTCAAACTTCCTAAGGATTTGAAACTCTAGACTTGACATTGTTAGATTAAACAAACATTTTAATATATTGTAAGGGCAGACCCCTTTATAAAAAATAATAATAATAATCCTTTTTTTTTTTTAGTATTTAATTATTCCAATTATTCTAAGTATAATTATTTATTATTTATTGAATTATATTTTAAAACATATCAACCTCTAATATGATTTTTAAAGATCCATTACTCAAGCAGAGGAGTAAATATGATTAATATTTACATACCAATCATATCCCAGGCAGACCTAGATTTAATAAAAATATTAAGCAGACGGTCACCTTTCCAGACCCAGGTAACTCCTCAGTTTCATGAACTGTGAAACACCTCATGGGGATTATTTATAAAGGGTTTAAACCCAGTGCACCATCGAATACTTATACTGGAACAAATGAAATGTCAATAACACGTTTCAAGCACTTGACCCATGGCTAGTTCTTAAATATGAAACCGGCAACACATTTACTTACATAAATCGAGAGAGAGAGACCTAAACAACACTAATAATTTACATCAATTTATTAACAGGCAATAACAATAAACAAATAATAAAATATAAAACACCTAGGAGATATTCTACATTTACAAATATGCATGCTTCTGAAATGAATTTCTATTCAAGGGAAGATTTTAAGTTTAATACTAGTATTAAAATTTTAATAATGATGTCATGGATAATAGTTACCTAGGTCTAAGTACAATATAGTCTCTGGGTTTCATATGCGGTTTAAGCACAATCTCTGGATTCCATATCCGGTTTAAACAGAGTCTCTGGTTTCCATAAGTGGGTTAAGCACAGTCTTTAGTTTCTACAATTGGGTGATCACCTTTTCTTCGTATCCGGTCCGATTCTTGTTAAGCATACGTGTAATATAAATGAAGCTTCCTGATTCCACATTCTAGGGTATGGGATGGTTTTCTTGATTTGGCATAGCAGATTTAAATATTGGCAGAAGGCGAGTCAGAATAAACTACCACAGCATTTGGCTAATGGCACACAGGAGATGAGCAGAGGAAAATGGTCAAACACTGGATGTTCGGATCTAGTCACTCATTTCTTTCGTGACCCTAGTAGAATGGTTTCTCATTCTGGGCTATTAGCAGCTCATTGACATTGCACACTGCTGCTGGTTGATTTCAATGAACAATATGAATCTCAATAATATGTTTCCCAACAAATATCTATCAATAATAATAATAACAATAGAGAATGTCACTTTTTATACTCTCTGACCTCACCTTTGTTCAAGTTTTAACCACGATATCAATACATTTTATCTTTAAATTCTTTTAATTAAGTTACATTTCTTTATTTTCTTGTTTTTCTATTTCAATTATGCTAAGTCTCCAGAAATTGATTAGTTTAGTATGACTTATTTTAATTAATTATATATTTATTTATTTTTTTAATTAAAAATACTTTTAACAAAGAGTATTTTTGACAGAATTATATAAAATTAAAAATACATAAAAGAAAAATAAGTTATAATTAATAAATAATTTTTAACTTATTCCTAACATTTTTTTTATATTTTAACTTTTATTTTTCCCGAACTATTAATTATGACTATTTTAAATGTTATTTTTAAAAAAATTAATAAGTACATCATGTAATCCTTATATACACACACACGCAACATGTGTATATACATATCATTACATCACACCCCTTCCCAATTGAGGATTTAAATGTGTCAATTCCTACACTTAGGTATTGGCCATTTTAAATTCATTTTTTTAATAACTTTATTTTTCCAAAGTGCATGTCAGTTTTTGTTCTCATTATAATATCCAGTGAGATAGACAGTAAAGTATTAGGCAAGTTCAACACACATCGATTTTGTGCTGATTAAACCAACTTTTAATTTCTTGTGGAAATCGAGACTACAGCATGGACATTTTGTGCACAATGGATCACAAACATGGGCTTTAAGGCAGTGAATGGCAGGGTTACTTCTACTGCCCATTCGTCTTAAGTTATTAAGAATTTTTCTTCCAGATTTATTATTCAATATATACCAGGGCTTTCTACTAGTTAATCATCATCAATATTATTTAATCTTCACAATACTCATCTACAGAACAAAGTCACTACAAGAAAAGGCTTAATCCAATCCAAAATCTGACCTGAAATTTACACCTTTGCCCAAATATTTACACACACCTCAATCTTAATTTAACTTTTTTTTTTTTTTTACATTTGATAAGGATTTATTTTCATTTTTATTTTCATCATTAATCTCACGTTTATTTATTTGACTTTTATTTTGAACTGTTATTTTAATTTATTTTATCTTTTCAAAAAATAAAAACTTTTTAGTTTTACATATATATATATATATATATTTAAGTCATGTTTCACTGGGTTTTTTTTTTTACAGACTTACAAGTTGGGCTCACCACACAATAGAGAAGACCCAATTGAGGGTTTTTTTAAAAGAAATTTTATTCTATTGCTATATTGATTGTTACAGATACAAATATGACATCAATTACATATCTATTTGGAGCAAGGTAGATCCAACCTTCTCCCATGCTGCTCTTGTGATATACCTTGGAGCAATTAGTCGGTCCTTCATGAGTTTCTCCATGATGTCCTTGAATTTAGTACTGTGTGGGTTTCTCATCCTTTCAATCATTGCTTTACATCTGACACACCACAGGGCATAGTTCATGAAAATTGCCAGTCTTATGTCCATAAATTGACTCTGTCCTATACAGTCTTTAATTGATTTATAGTTTCCATTCGTATTACTGTACCATTCATGTGTTATTGTTTTATACTTGGACATACTGGGACATCTAAGAAAAATGTGGTCGATTGACTCCTCTCTCCCACACATCTGGCACACAGGATCAATCTTCTTGAAATTTCTCCTGTATGCCAAAAATGAGTTTGTAGAGAGGAAGTCAAAGTTGATTTTAATTAAGAAATCTTGAAAATTTTGCCTCGATAAACCAGAATTTTGATCTCGAAACGAGTTGCTGATTGGTAATCCTGAGAGACCTTTTGTTTATGTTATTTTTACTGTGTATTATTTTATGTGCATTCCAGTATTTAATTTTTGGAAATTAATTGGATTTTAATTCAGGTCATCAATCTTCCAAACATTATCAAATATTGAAATTCCACCATCTATTATTAGCAAGAAGAGGTCTATCTGTTGGCGTGACAACTTCTTGATATGTTCAAGAAATTATTTTGAAGATTGAATAGTAGGTTATAGTCTCTCTGGAATATCATGGTTTTGATACAATTAAGTGAAAGGCTATTGCGCCTTCTAGGCATTTGGAGTTTTTGAAGGATGATGGTAGCAATCTTAAGGCCCCAGAACAGTTCTGAAGAATCTTTAGTAGCAGAAATCTGCCATACAATGACCTCCCTTTCTAGGATATATATTTCACTTCATCATAAGGTAAGACTTTTAAACTCACTGATATTCCTGAAAATCAACTACTTCCTATCTGGTATCTGCCTCTCCAAAAAGTTTTATCAAAAAAATAATCAAGGGGTTTAATATAACTTGTTTTGACATTTTCAAAACACTAAGTTCTTTTACGAATTTATTTTTATCATTTTTATTATTTATCCATTTTTTTAAGATTAATTTTAATCATTTTCTTTATTCAAAATCCTTGGACATTATTTATTAGGTCAAGCCAGTGAATCCATCAGATTCCATATCTAGTTTTTATCTGGTGGATTTTTAATGCATAGCCATTCATGCTGAAGGATTGTGAATCATCCCTTGGCCTTCTATGAGTGATATCAGAATCACTCCCGGTTCTCTGAAAGATTTTTGTTTTTTCGGGGCTATTGGAATAATTTCTTTTTTGGGCTCCACCCCCCAAATTTACTTTGTGGCTATATCTTATGACATTTATAGCTGGAGCTCTTGTTCGGGTTTGAATTCCCTATTGAAAGTTGGTCTAGTGCTGTCAAAGGTGCTCAACAATTCCACCATTTGTTCTACTGTTTTCCTCTCAGTGCCTATGAACATTTTCTCGATGTTGTGAGGGAAATTATGGTGAACTATCCTTATTATTTGTTGTTTAGATAGTGGGTCTGCTGTTAAGAAGTTGAATTTCACCACTTGCCTTCTGAAAAATGAAGTGAAAGGTTCACCAGGTCACTCTTTATCTTGCAACATCTGATGATGAATATCTTCCTGATAACCGTCGTCACTCCAATATCTATCTAATAGAGTGTTATATCCGCCAGTCTGACTGTGCCAATGTTATATCCGCAAGTATGACTGTGTGGTCAGCAAATAACTATGTTCAATTCCCATGATGTTCTCTTGCAACAAATGTTCTGAATACACACTGTATTCTCTGCCATGGATGCTCTCCAATGAATGGTCTGCACTGAATGCTCTGCAATGGATGCTCTGCAAATGGATGCTCTCCAACAAATGGTCTGCAATGAATGCTCTGCCACGAATGCTCTCAATATCTCCACTGCAGTCTCCCCATCTCTGTGGGTTTTTTCAGCTACACCCATGGACTACATTTCCACTGGGCACTGGTCATTAACCACAAACACTGACGTGAGATATCTCTACTCAAATACTGCATCTAATACTCTCTATATTACACTGCATAGTTGTTACCTAGTCTTCTTATCACTTTCTGATAACTGCAACAATCAATCAATACACCATCCAATAAGGTAACGTCTAATTATCTAGAAATATTTGCAATCAGCAAATATTTCTTGGAATTGCATTACGTCAATGCCTTAATTAAATTCCACAGTTATCAGCGCGCAATCTAAAAACAACCTCTCGAATACATTCTACTTTTCTTCTGGAGTGCACAAACATGTCTGCCATTTTTACAAAACACTACACCTCCCTCCACTCCAGAAAAACCCTTGTTGCAATTCCTTGGTGTTGTTTTTCTATTCTACTTTCCTATTATTTCACTCAGAAATGTTCGATTCAAACTACTGCTGAAACTTTTTCGCCAGTTACATTCAATGGTAACTGCACAAGCATGGTGGACCTCAGCTTCTGATGTTAACTGTGCAAGTGTTTTATTTCCAAACTTTCACTTCCGATATTAACGCTAACTGGGATTTTCATTTTCACCCTATTTCTCCTTCTATAGCTAAAACTTGTTGTTCAAAACTTATTCGCTACTCACAGGTTTCAAATGTGACTGCGCTGATGTTATATCAGCCAGTCTGACTGTGTCAATGTTATATCCACAGGTATGACTGTGTGGTCAGCAAATAACTATGTTCAATTCCCACAATGTTCTCTTGCAACGAATGCTCTGCTGCGGATGCTCTCCAATGAATGAATGGTCTGCAACGAATGCTCTGAATACACTCTGTATTCTCTGCAATGAATGCTCTCTAACAAATGGTCTGCAATGAATGCTTTGCCATGGATGCTCTCCAATGAATGGTCTGCACCGAATGCTCTGCAATGGATGCTCTGCAAACGGATGCTCTCCAATGAATAGTCTGCAATGAATGCTCTGCCACAAATGCTCTCAATATCTCCACTGCAGTTTCCCCATCTCTGTGGGCTCATTCAGCTACACCCATGGACTACATTTCCACTGGGCGCTGGTCATTAACTGCAAGCACTGACACGAGATATCTCTACTCAAATACTGCCTCTAATACTCTCTATATTACACTGTGTAGTTGTTACCCAGTCTTCTTATCACTTTCTGATAACTGCAACAATCAATCAATACACAATCCAATAAGGTAACATCTCTTAACTAGAAATATTTGCAATCAGCAAATATTTCTTGGAATTGTCGATCGCCATTACGTCAATGCCTTAATTAAATTCCACAGTTATCAGCACGAGATCTAAAAACAACTTCTTGAATACATTCTAGTTTTTTCTGGAGTGCACAAATATGTCTGCCATTTTTACAAAACACTACATACAGCTTTTCTATATTTGGCAAAAGTGACCAGTTTGTAATATAAAGAGTCCCACCAAGATTAAGACCCCCATGTAAATGGCTACACGCTATTGTGATCAGGCTGATTCAAGGTGAAATATTGCTCCAAGCTGTTCAAATGTTGCATAAGAGCTCACCCTGATGGCCAGACAATATCAAGATTTAAAAACTAGTTCATGTTTGGCCAGATTATTTAAAATGTGCTGTTTGCATTCAATTGGTCAGGTTTTTTTTTATTTCTATCTGTGTGCTATCTTTGCTACATTTTATTTGATTCACTTTTAAAGTTAAATTGATAATTTCAACTTTTATAGACTCAATTACTTTTCTACTTTCTACATTATCTTTCTCTATAATTTGGTGAGCAGTCTCTATTTGATTCTCTACTTGTATTTTTCTCTCATTTATTTCTTTCCTAATTTCTTCTTTTACTTGATCATATCCCATTCTGATCTGATTCTTTAAATTTTCAAGCATTTCAGTTTGCCCTTCCAATTTTCTGTTTGTTTTGTTATTTTGCTTTCTAATTATTCTCTTTTTTGTGTGTAACTTATTTTTTATTTTTACTTTGTTATTTCTCATTGGGAACATTCTCTACTTTATTAATCTCTGCCTCCATTTGTTCATCGCTGGGAACATTTCACGGGTTTTCTTTTGCTATTCCTTGTTGAGAACATTCTCTACTTCATAACCTTGAACCTCCATTTTGGCTTTTTTTCTTGTCGTCATTTATGATTTTAACCAACTTTTGTATATATTTTTAATATCATATTTTATTCATACCAATATGTTTATTAATTTATTTACTTAATAATTTTAATTTAATTGCTTTACTAGTTTCTTATTTTATTTAATTTTTAATTAAACATGAGTGTTCAGTCAATTTTCCCCTCTACATTCCCCCTAATATCATTTGCATGCCAATTTCTAACCTAATGCCAATGCCTACCAACACTTATTTACTTATATCTACAATGTATATATATTTATTTTTTTCAATACCAACTATATTTCAATAAACTAATCCCAGTTATCTTTCTTTCATAACACATAGAATTTATCATTAGTGCTGTTTGTTCTCTTTCATCTCTCATAAATTTATTCACTTTAATTATATATTTTTATTTATGTGAGCGGATACACATTTTTCTCTTTTTTCTTCTTTTACATTTGAATGAATGTTCCAGTTCTCACGTTGGACGACATAAAAAAAAAATCCTTTTTTTTTACTATTTAATTATTCCCAATTATATCATGAAATGTTACTATTTAATTATTCCCAATTATATCATGAAATGTGTAAAAGAGTTCTATCAAAAATTATATAGAAATAAAGAATAAGGAAAAGATAGTCTTCTGAATTACTTAGGGTTTTAAATGAAGAAGTGAGACATGCAATTAAATTTATGAAGAGAAAAAAAGTTCCAGGTAATGATGGAATTATAACCGATATCTTTAAAGCAGCAGGTGAAGAAATAGAAAAAATATTGGCAATGTTATATGCCAAACGTTTAAATGATAAAGATGTACCAGATGATTGTAAGAATGCAATATTAATATTTAAAAAAGAAGAGAAGATATTACAATTTACAGACCTATCAATCTTTTATCAGTTTTATACAAATTTTTTATGAAGATAGTCCAGAGAACTTTGGCTTTCAATCAATCAAAGAAAACAAACTGAATTTACAAGTGGTTTTAGTACAATGGACCATATCCAAGTATTAATAGAAGTTATAGAAAGGATCAGTGAATATGAGTTGTCATTATGCTTTAGATTTATAGATTATGAAAAACCATTTGATTCTATAAGCATTTCTTTAGTGATTAAAGCTTTGAATCACCAAGACATAGACTCAGGATATTGCCATATTCTGAAAAATATTTCTATAAATGCTACAATAATTAGATTACATAATTATACTAGGAAGATTAATATTGAGAAGGATATATCTCCAAAACGTTTTACAGCAATGCTGCAAGAAGTATTTTGTGAATTAAGATGGGAAATCAAAGCAATAAAAGTAAATGGAGATTATTTAAGTCATATAGATTTTGCAGATGGTGCGGTTGTTTTTGAAAATGAAGCTTCAGTGCTTTAGAAATGTTGCAAGAGTTATAAGATGATATTAGAAAAGTAGGACTAAAGGTAACCGTTAAAAAGACTAAAGTAATGTTCAATGGATTTTCTCAAAAGATTAAAACAAAGATTAATAATAGTGAGTGAGAAGAAGTTAACAACTACAAATACCTTGGTCAGATTATTATTACAATTGGAAAAATAATTGATGAAATTAATCATAGAATTAAACTCTGTTCGAGTGATTTTGATAGAAATAACTTACTATTAAAAGAAAATATGCTTATGTGTTTGAAAAAGGTTTTTAATAAATTGTTTTACCAGTTCTTATTTATGGAATTTGAGACTTGAACACTTAACACAAAAGCAATGCAGATTCTTCAGACTATTCAAAGACATATAGAGATTTACAGATTAGGAATAACAAAAAGAGATAGAAAACGAAATACATGCATAAAACAACAAACAGATGTTACTGACATCGTGGAAAGAATTAATAGACCGAAGTGGAGTTTGGCTGGACATATTTCTAGAAAATATGATAATAGATGGTTAGTTTAAAAAACAGATTCCAAGAGATTGTAAAAGATCTGAAAGAGACCATATGTGAGGTGAATGGATGAAATAAGGAAGTGTGTGGCAGTGTTGTGAAGAAGAAAGGTTGGAGATCGGAGAAGATGAATTAAATTTGGAGAGACCTTCATCTTGCAGTGGATTGATAATAGTTGAAAATGATGATGATAGAAGGATTAATTATTTATCAGATTACTGTCGTCAAGTGGGCTTGATTAAGGATGAAGTGATCCTAAATATTTATCTATTTGTGTCATTATTAATAGTAATGTTACTAACATTTTCACAGTGAGAAGAAAATACTTTATTGTTGTAGTATTTAAAAACCATATCCTATTTTAATCATAAAAAATGAGCCAATAAGATGTTACACTTTGAGTTATTATATTTATTAATACTGTTATTCTATAGTATGATATTTGTTTACTATAGAAGCCAGTTGTGGTGTGGACTAAAATCGATCTTGAATAGATTACAATGCAGCTAGACTTGTATGAATCGTTACAGTATATATGACATAAGTAGAATTTTATAAAAAAAAAAAATTTAAATATTGCATTATTTGGAAATATGTTCTAAGATGTGTAAAAAAAAAAAAACTATATATAAAATGCATTCCAATGTACTTATACTAAACTTAAGATAATTATATTAATAAACGTATGAAGTATGCAATGAGTTAATGAATATAATTGATGGATAGTTTAATTACTAAGAAAAAAGAGGGAAAATTATAAAATTTAGATAAATAGCAAAAGTAAATCAAGATAGCATCAAAACAAGATCATTATTAAATTTATATATTCTGAGTGCCCAAGCTATCAGATCTCGTAGTATTTTTACATATGAACAACCTTTGTAAATACAGCCTGAATAAGAAAACAACTGTAGAAATATATGTATCTGAGAAAGGAATTTGATGTTATCTGAAAAAAACCTTTTCATTTATTTTTGAGACTTTAAAAGAACTAAATAAAGCAAATTCTTGATGTTCAGTCCGTATGTTTTTATCGTTGCAGCTATTATTACTATATGATTATTCAAATACAACATGGATGAGCTGATCTCAAAGTATACCTGCATGGTAAATTTATTATTTTTTACCTCTGACTTTAAGATCAAGAAACAACATAATGTTTTTTCTCAGTTGCCTAATAAGTTCTTAATTGAAATATCAAATGTCTTTTCTTGAAACCAGAATGAATGTGTGGAAGGAATGATTTTTTTAAAAAAAAAAAAAAAAGTAGATATTCACAAGCATGACCAGACATAATTAAATTATGTTTCTTATTCCGTTAGGAAACTGTGAATTTGCGAGCTAAGGCAGTGATTGGCATCCAAAGTCAGAGGATGCTAAGAATTTCCTGACTGCAGACCCGGATTACCCTTCGATACTGATCTCTTATTTAGATGCTTATAGATCATTTTTAAGTTAAGGAAAATAGCGCTAATTAAATAAAAGTTGTTAATATTAAATGGGACATTATTGGAGTTTATGAAATTAAAAGAAAAACTGAAAAGATAATTTATTTAAAAAGGAGAAACGCACTTTATACAAAGGCACAAATATTGAAAACCCATGGGGAGTGGGATTCATGACAAATAAAAAATAGAAGAACAACATATTGGTGTAGTATCAGACAGAATGGCAAGATTAATTATTCAATTTAATGCAAGATATCAAATGCAGATAATTGAAGTTTATGTCCCAATAACTTCTTATTGTGATAAAGTAATAAAGGATTTTTATATCAATGTACAAAATGCTTTTGATTGGACAGAATATTTTAAAATTATGCGAGATTTCAAAGTTACAATTGATAAAAATTAGAAAATGAAAATACAATGGTTTAATTTGGTTATGGTGAAAGAAATTAAAGAGGACACAGAATGGTAAAGTTTGCAGGAAAACCAAAAATTGTATATTATTAATTCTTTTTACATGGAAGCGTTCAAATGAAGAGACCAAATGGGTTACATTTTGACTAATAGAAAATATGTACATCAAAATTATGATTCAATATAAGAAGTGATCTTCAATTAGTGAGATGTAAGATGCGGTTATTGCAAAATTAGAAGACAAAAAGTATTAAGAAAAACATTATTCACTGTTTATATTTCTCATCCTAAGAAATCTTCCAATGAGCTGGAAAATCATTTGAAAATATTAACAGAATTTGAAAATGGTTCATATTTGAATGAACCGAATAAAAAGACAACTATTACACTATTAAGAACTGCGACAAACGTAGCTGATACAAAAAGGCAACAATTTACCAGTAAATTTTTTATGGATAATATATAAAAAAAATAGCATTAAAATATTTTAAAAAATGATTCATTAAGAATTAATTAACTAGAGTTTCGCAAACATAAATGAACAAGGAAAGCTATAGAAGATAATACAAGTATCAAAAGTATAAAATAACATCTTGGTACTGGTAGGAAACATATCTACAATAAAAATTAAAGTTGCAATTATTACTAAAAAAAGAAACGACATCATGAAATAAGTGGGAGGGTTTTATAAAGAATAATTTAGTAATAAAAAATAAGAAATAAAGTATTCTCTACAATGACTATGTTTTTTTAATTACCCAGCATTTTAAATAAAGAAGTGAAACTTGTAATCAGATATTTTAATTAAATCTGTGAAGAAAAAAATCCCAGCCAATGATGAAATATGATGTGAAAACGTTGGAAAGTGCCCTAGACAAAGAAATAATAGAATTTAAGCTTTAATAAGTTAAAGAATCTTTGAGAGATTGAAAACCTGAGTTCTGTTAGGAAATGCTCTGATTTTATTTTGGTTACAAATATATTTTAAGAAGTTCTTAAAGTTGTGTATATTGTACCGATTTGCAGATAAGTAGATATTATCAAGCCATATTTGGGCTGTTATGGGAAAGTATTTGGGCCGCGAAATGTAACTGATTGCACATATAACTCACTAAATAAAGAAATATATAAATAAATTTTTCTGTAAGCAAAGAAATATTCTAATTACCATCCGAGATGCATATGATTCATTTCTTCCAAAGCTCTTCAAAAAGCTATCCACTGAAGTAGTTAAAATGATATGGACTGGATAATGATGATTATTTATTGCTTACTGAGTTACCTTAATTATAATTTCATTCACTTGAACTAGTATATCACCTTCCAATTATAAGTCGCGAAACAATTAATTTATTACAGTATCCTTCTAGCAGTCACCCTAAGAATAATGTGATGAAGATAACTTGCATTTGTAGTTGATAATACCATATGGGCACAACCTATATCATAGTTTATAGGGTCATAATTACCATATAACCAATCGAAATAATTCGAACCATTTATTTTACATAATACTAGCTTTATTTTTTGTATTGACTTGAGACATAATACTCGATTATCACACACATCTCACAACATTGCTAACTCAGATAGTGTACTGAACTGAGAATAAAAAAAAATACAAAACTTTTAAACATTAGCAAAGCAAATAATTTAATAAAAATAAGGTTTGAACGTTGTAAAAAATAAGTATTTGCATTTCAAAATCCAATACTAACCCTGTTGTTCTATTAATTATAAAATACTAATTTTAAGATTAACAGGTACGTATGGTAGCTTTATTTCTACTATGACACAAATCAGCCTCACATCTACATGAAATCTCTTACATTCGGTAAAAGGGCTATGTTAAATATTTTTAGTGCATATAAATAAATAAGCTCAACTCAAATTTGCTTCTATTCTAAAATCGAAATGCAAGCTTCTAAGCCTCTCCCTCAAATACAAATACGTACTACGTGAAAAAGAGAAATAAGTATTGCATTTCAAATATTAATAAATCCTAACCACTATACAATAAAATTACAATAAATTATAAAAACTAACAAATATAAATAAAATCGTTAATAAAAAATATAAACAGAGTTGAACTAATAAATATAAACGTTCTCGCCTTGGTAGATTTTTTAAGAATCTGAATCCCAGTAAAGCTTCACAAGTTTGCATACGACTTTTTGAATCTTGCAGGCTAGTTCAAATTTTTGGGGTGCAGATCCTAGATTATTTAAATTCTTTTGCATATATATACATTTTATGAGCTGCCTGATAAATTCCTTGGGGGGGGGGTTCTTTGGGAAACAGTTACAATTTTATTACATTTTGACTATTACATATGGAGATTTATCACTTAGATCATTTTTACTTAATCAAAGACCTAATAAGAGAGGCGGGTAGATTTTAAAACAGAGATAATATTTTAGAAAGTTAAGCCTACTACATCTTGACATGTTCAGCTATAAATGGTAAAATTGATGAAGAGCTTTTTTTATGCTGCAATAATATAACTTCTGCTTCTAAATGACTTATCAATATCTTCTTGTTTAATGGTCACTCTCTCTTAAATTTCTGGGTAGAAGCTTTTTTTTTTTTTGGCACTAAGCCTACTTATGCACTTACCACTTTCAACGTTTGAAAATCTAGTTTAAATAGTCTCTCAATATATATAATTAAGACAAAATATTAAAACCATTGTTTTTTAATTAAATAAGTGCATGTTTTTTGTTTAACAGTAACTTTATTATTAATTCATATTTAAATTGTTTAACAAATTCCTAAATAATCTAATCCAACTTTAATCAATTTAAAAAAAAATAAGAATAAGAATCCAACTTTAGTCAATTAAAAAAAAAATAAGAATAAGAATTTAAGTTTTACTCAATAACAACTCTCTCCATACAATATTGCCATCTAGTGCAAGCCATAATAATCAATGGATATCTAGAAGTTTAATGCATTAAAATTCTATTTTGTGAATATTCATTCAATATCCTCTGACTAGTTTCTAATTTATAGTTTTCATCAACTAGTAACCTTAGGTCTGAAAAGAACTGTATCTAACTCTTTGGATTTAATAGAGATATTAGATAAGAATTTGGTGTACCAACCAACCTTCTAGCATCCATTGATTGCTGTAGTTTGCATTAGGTGGTAATATCTTATGAGGAAAGCTGTTACTTGTTAACAGATTGTCTACGCATTAGAAATGTTTATCACGTGATGTTATAATGGTTTGATTAAAGTTTTATAACAAAATCATTATATTTTAAAACATTATAATTTTTTCACTTGAATAAATTATTTTTAATATAAAAAAAATCTTTATAAAATTTTAATATTACTTCAGCATATTATACATTTTTTATATTAATTTTTCATTTTCACATTTATAATTTATAAATAAATAACATTTGTAAATTATAGGCAATATTTTATTTTTTAATTCTACCAAATTTTTTAATTTTATTAATAGCATATATTTCAGATCAATAAAATAATCGTGTAAGCATTCATTATTCAATTTTTCTCCCAAATAAAATGCTCGTTCTTATCTATTTACATTTGACTACAGTTTACAGATCTTTTTTGAAGTAAGAAAATACTCATTTAGATTGTAAATCATTTGTCATATATTTCAGTTGTTAATTTTTTTTATATGTCAAAGCGTTGACCGGGAAGCGAACCCGGGCCAGCTGCTTGGAAGACAGCTATGCTAACCGCTAGGCAACCAACGCTTGACAATTCAGTTGTTAATTATTGGATCTAATATAAAATTTTAAAAAAGTAACACTAAAAACGAATGGAAGTGAATGATTAATTTGACTTTTTTTGTTACTTTTGATTGGCAGGATAAAATCTTTATATCAATTACAATTTTTTTGAAAAAGCTAAAATTGGTACTTTTGGGTTTCAGCATTTTGATATTTTAAGTGTTACTTAACTACAAAATAATAAAACCCATGCATATGTCTTCATGCTAAGTGATCTAATAAAAAATAGATTTTATGGGTGAAAACACTGGAATTTTTTTTAAAAAGGAAATTACTAACCATTTCAATGGTAGATTATTGTTTTTTGCTAATTTTCATGTATGTATATATGTTGCATAGAGACTGACTAATACTCAAAGACAACTAAGGATGAGTGTTCATTTTATGAAACAATTGTACTTGTAAAAATTGATTGAGTTGTTATTTTAATATGCTGCTGTAGTTTGTAAATGTGTTACTAGCAAAATAAATGACTGATTTATTTGAATTTATTAACAATATTTTATTTACATTATTTCCAGTTCAGCATTTGCATATTTAATATATAGCTGACTTGATCAGTTTTACCAACGATAGAATAATTTTATTTATTTCTGGATTATTTATATATATGTGCTAAGATAATAAAGCCAATTACTCAAGAATAATCAACACTTTTTAACAACTCAACCTGTAGTCAAGACAACCTCCTTAAACATTAAAGCATTGTGCGGTTATATTTGCTACATGAAACACGTATTTATAATTTTAACACTAGCGATCAACAGATAGTTTAACTTAATAAAATATATATTGTGAGAACTTTTTTGTAGTGGTAGTAATAGTACTCTGATTTGCAATGCCGGATATCAGATTGTTTCGAGATTAGTGCTATAATAGCTGATAAGAATAGCTTCTGTTGTTTATTCACATCTATTTAAATAAAAAACAAATTATTTTATGTTTGCGCGTATGTATATATAAGTGAAACTGGAGTAACTGTACTATTAAGTCACAGAATGATACAACCTATTATTTAGCATAAACAACAACAATGCTACAGAACAGATAGTATTACTCTATGTTTTAATACTTTATTTGAATTAGCATCTCATTGGAACTAGTTCTTTTTATTTTAATTACATATAACCTGAGTTATAACTAATATTTATTATTTGCATATATATACATTCCTGAGGCGAATAAATAATGGTATCAAGCGACAATAAATTCTTTCTGATATGAGATCAAATGTTCATGCTTAGTTGTAATATTTTATTGTTTGGTTATCTATAGTTTCATATAGAAAACAAAAACACTTGTAAAATGATACAAAAATTGTAAATTGTAATTTACAGTATTATCAAGACTGAAAAATAATTGTGCAAAGAATATGTATAGAGAACAATTTAGATTTTAAAGTTGAATACAATGTATTGATTAGAATTTTGAGCAATTCTACTGAATGTGTAGTCTCATGTCGTTTAATGCAGTGCTAGAGTAATGAACTCAGAGATAAAGATTCTGTCAAAGCTTAACATATTTATGTTTCCCAAATTTTACATGATCTTTGGGACAACTAAACATTTGATTTTTACCAAATATGTCTCTAAGTCTATCATATATTTTTTAATTAATTTTTTCTATGACTTTTATATAATATGATTACATTTTTTCATCTT
Organism: Epiperipatus broadwayi; assembly: GCA_028023455.1. Classification (NCBI taxonomy): domain Eukaryota; kingdom Metazoa; phylum Onychophora; class Udeonychophora; order Euonychophora; family Peripatidae; genus Epiperipatus; species Epiperipatus broadwayi. The sequence goes on along the minus strand of JAQFVV010000025.1, from coordinate 3,514,509 downwards.
TTATAATTGTATAATTACATTTGTATTGTTGTATTATTATCTACAAATCAATTAAAAAGCAGAAATTCAGTGATATTTATGGTTACTTTACTTTTAATTCATTTTGTATAAATATGTATGATATAGATAAAGTAAGTAGATAGGTTAGTAGATATATAGTTAAGTAAGTAGATATTACAAATAAATAGGCAAGCAGACGTCCGATAGATACGATAAAAGAAGAATAGTTAGAAAGATTGTACAGGTGAATGTATAAATAGATAGACTGATAAATAAATAAGTAAGTAGATAATCATGCAAATATATATAGAATGATGGATAGGAGTGCTTGATCACTCAAACAGATATTGGCATATATTTAGATAAATAAATGGATAAACATGTAAATAGGTGTACAAATAAAGATCAGTAACTGAGTAGATTGATAGTAAAATAAAGAGATTGGTAGTTAGATATTGGTAGGCATGTAGGCAAATAATCATATATATAGATAGATAGATAGATAGATAGATAGATAGATAGATAGATAGATAGATAGATAGATAGATAGATAGATAGATAGATAGATAGATAGATAGATAGATAGATAGATAGATAGATAGATAGATAGATAGATAGATAGATAGATAGATAGATAGATAGATAGATAGATAGATAGATAGATAGATAGATAGATAGATAGAGAGATAAATAGATATATAGATGGATATATAAAAAGTGATAGATAGGCAAGTAGATAGAAAAGTAGAGAGATAAATAGATAGATAGATGGTTAGATAGACAGAGATAGATAGGTAAATAGATATAGAAGAATGAATTCGTGGTCAAATAAAAAAATGCATAGATGGATACATAGTTTCTTTTTTATATTTATTTTATTTAATTTTAAAATTATATACCTATCAGTTCTCTTTTCTCATTTGCTATTATTTCATTTTCTGCGTAATCGGAGCCCTCTGGTGATTCACTGACATCGCTAGGGTCAGAAAGTTGCGTTATCATTTCTTTTTTACTAGCCAGAATATCTTGAAAGCTTGTAGACATTTTACCAGTATTATCGCTTATTTTAATGAGAGCCTCGCCAAATTTTTTACCCATTTCTTCTAATTCTTTGATTCCTATATGAAAACCTCTATAAGGTCCTTGGTCAAACCCACAGTAGGTAGATTCCATAGTATAACTACAAGAAATGCCAAATTCTTTCCATAGAACTACTCTTGCTGTAGATTCTTTGGACTTTTCAACCACAAAACTGCAGTTAGCAAAGGAGAATGCAGGTGCAATATCATCTAATACTAAAGGAAGTATTTTATAAGAATCAAAGTCGTTAGTTTTTTCGTCGGCATCATCGTCAATTAAGCTATTTCTGCTACAAAGATTAGGAGAACAACCATAAAAAAAAACATTTTTTCTTCTAGAATGGCCATGAAAATCACAAAAAACTAAAGGAGTTTTTTTAATTAAATGCATATAATTAATTAATCCTTTGCTATGGTATACTATTGGATGTAATTTAGGACATGGATAAATCCATTGCCGATTTAGGTCATCTCCTGTTAAAGAACACCTATGGTTTCCATTAATAACACCATCTGGATTAATCATAGGAATAATTTTAAAAATAAACATATTTCGTAACTGTTTTGATACAGAAGAATCACTCAACAAAAACTGGAGAAAACCTTTCATGATCCAACTTGAATTTGTTTCTCCGGGATGAATTCTGGCGGTAAGAAAAATGTAAGGCCTATTAGATAGAGGAATTGTAGCTTCATTGTCAGAATAAGCTGAAGTTATGGTCAATAAATTAACCGGATTACCTCCTAAAGTTTCAGTTAGAATCTGGTTACGGAAGAATATTTTATCACGGTCGTAAATGTGTTCCCATACCGTTAATTGTGTTTGTAGGAGTGAAAAAGTATATGGGTAATGGTAAGCCAGATAACAAATATCACTTTCATGCTCAAATATTATTGTAAATGTTAAAGTATAAAAGCATCTGGCATCAGTATAATTGTTTCCTCTTGTAAAATGGTTGCGATAATAACAAATATCCATGCCTGTTCTAATCCATGCTGAACGACCAAGTATGGCTTCATAAACGGAATAGAGGAGAGGTTGCATTCCAAAATTAAACTGGCTATTTTGTTTTTCACAATTTATAATATTAAACCGATATGGAATAAAAGATTCCATATTACTAACCTGAAAATAAAACCATTGGTGATGTTTATCTGTATTAATATCTGAATTAAGAATTAAGTCATATTCATTTTTACGTATTTGAATTGCTTTACGCAGGTTTCCACCTTCAAATCTAGATTCGAAAAAAAGCCTGTCCAACGTAATGGCTTTCCCGGTATCTTTTTCATCATTATTATTTAACAAACCAGAATCCACGTTGCACTCTATATTATTTTGTAAATAATCTAAATCAAACACGACAACATCCATGACTTGCTCTGGATATATTAATCTGTCCATATCTTGAAATATTTTAGCTCGTTGTACACCAGTTTTGGTTTCGTGTAAAAGTTCAGGCATTGGATATTTTTTATCGCAACGAATATCAGGATGTGCTAATTTGATAAAACAACCCACACTTTTAGTTTTCTCCGCTATCTGCTGATACAGTTCTAGAGTATAAACTGGAATAAGATTTTCTTGATTAGATAAGGAAGTACTATTGTTGCCAGACATTAAGACCTGAGTACAAGTATTGACGTTTTGGAGTAGATCTCTGTGTAAAGAAGCAGTTTTTTGACATAAGCAACTTTGCATTAAACACATTTTACAAGTCTGTTTAAGATTGTTTTCTGAACTTCCATTATTCATTTCTGTATTTCCATTTGGATGTGTTATATTGAATGTGTTTTTTAAATTAAGTTCTCCTCTGGATTTTTTCCATGTACAGCCATTTCGAAAATATACATTGTCAATTTGATGAAGTTCTGAGCTTGATTTAACATCGTTGGAATTTAACTTTGGACAGAATTTGGTCACATCTTTAGATAAATCTGGATCCGCATATTCATAAAGTTCTGGAAGAAACACTCGGTATTTTAGTAATTCACAAGGTGTTCGAGTATATGGTTCTTTTGCTGAGTAGTCTTCTTGTTGAACTGTTTCATAATCTTCATTTTCAAATAAAATCATATCTTCTTCGGTCAAACCTTCAGCATCTTCACTTTCTTTGTATATAAAATTGTTTTCCATTGGTTGGCCCATTTTTATTTTTACAATTTCAGGTGTATAAAATTCACTTGTAGGTAAATCAAATGATAAATTATTTAAACTACTTAAAATAGGTAAGATTACGTTTGGAAAACATCTTCTTAATATAACAGAGCAAAGAGTAATTAAAGAATCTAAGTCTTTATTTTCAGGTATATTCATGCATGCTCCATATAAGGAGGCTATCCCATCATTTTCCATAAACATCTTTTGTCCTAATGAAAGAGCCGTTAAGTTCTTTAAAATATTTAAGATTGCTCTTTGCACATCTCCTCTGGATTTACTTTCGACTTGATTCCAATCTATAAAAAATTTAATCATTCCAGGTATAATGCCGATATTAATTGCTCTCATCATATTTCCTTTGCTTTTTGTTAATAAAGCTAAAATTTCTAAGCACAGTTTCTGTTGCGGGATATATTTTTTATTTAGAAAGTGCGTGAGACGAAATATAGTGGAAATCAAACCGTCCTTCCCGAGAATAGCAGCGTTGACAGTATTCATTGAATAATATTTTAAAACAATTAAGGTTGGCTGCAATAACTTGGTATTACATCCATGAGTCTTGATAACTAATAATGTTACTTTTAAGCCACCTGTAAGACGAGCTTTCAAGCTAAATTTTTTATCTTTCAAAGCCAATCTAGAAAGAAGCAAGTGAAAATTCGTCATTAGTTCTTCATCCAATGGTGTAACTGAAGATGATATTACCATAGCCTGAAAAACAGCTTTAGTAGCACCTAAGGATACTAAGATTTTTACTCTATTTCTTCGAGTAACTTTAGAGCATAGCAATTCATTCAAAATGTTTATGATATTTTCAATTAAAGAATTGTCACCACATCCCTGTAAAGCTGATACAAAAGCCTCCACTCCATTCGTGGACTTAGAGAAAACATCTCTTCTTGCTTTATCTTGGCTAACAACTGCCTGAAGAATTTTTGAAGTTGCATTTCGGGCCTTTTCTAAATAAGATCCATCAGTTGCTTTTGTTTGATTAAGTTTCGCTAGTACTTCTAACCAGGTAAGTACTTGAAAGCATTTTTCATTTTTCGCATATGCCATATCATTTCTTAATTTACAAATTGACGAGAATTAGCTTAATACCAGGTTTTATGAAGGAATTTTGCTAATTAATTCTATTGTTCAATGCGCGAGTTTTATGCTAACTATTTAGAAATTTTTTTTTTTACAAATCTTCGATTGTTTATGATATTATGTACACGTATATCAATTTTTGGGTTGGAATAAAACTGAAATGTCGTCGGTTTGAATATATGTGTAATATATATATATATATACAAATAAAATGTCATTTAATTAAAAACTATTGTAATAACAATAAAAATAGTAAATATAATGGTAATTAACTATTATATGCAGTCTTTAAATCGCAGAAGTACTTTGGTTAATCGCTTAACCCTCCTCAGATGCACGTTAAATTTAAAAAAACAAAACGGAAGCAAACGTCATCAATTCAAATCCCACTGTCTATTAATTATATTCATTTTATTTCTATTTATTAATATATATATATATAGAGAGAAGGGGGGTACTATTGTACTGTGGTTAATGTAATCATCAACCACATTTATGGTCTGAGATTTAAATCCAGAGCTGGTAAAGTTACTAGGTTTAAAAAATATATATATTTTTTAAAAGAAGTATACATGACAAATTATATTTAGCTTTGTGCATGGCCCATTCTTATTACAATCTTAGGCATTAACATTGAGCGAGATATATAATTTCTTATGTTTAATGAAAGATCAAAATGTAAGCACATATTGCACATATAAATATTAAATGACCGTGATGAAATTTATAATGGTAGTGTATTTGTCTACTATATGCAATCATCTATGATTTAAATCCAGGTTGGAATAAAACTTGAAACTTTTTCATATAATGTAATCTGCTTTCATCGTATTTTTTATGATTTTTGTTGATGAAAATACAATTTCTAAGTTCACTTTCTATTAGGGATTATAATTCGGATTTAAATTTTTTCTCTCAGTTTGCCAATCTCTAACCAATTCCGACTAATCATTCAATCTTACTGATAAATGGACAGTCAGTTATTCTTATCTAGAAAATGTAGGAAATGGAAAAAATACTAAAACTTGACAAGCTTGATAAGTAAGGCTTTACTCACTTCTTCCTCTATAAAGGGGTATTGGAATTGGCTACTTAAAGGTTGTTTTTCCAATGTGTTTTACCAGTTCTTACTTATGGATCTGAGACTTGGACACTTAATAGAAGAGCAATACAGAGACTTTAGACCACTCAAAGAAGTATGGAGAGATGCATGTTGGGAGTAACAAGAAGAGATGAGGAACGCAATGTATGGGTAAGAGAACAAACAGGTGTTACTGACCTCATTGAAAAAATTAAAAGATTGAAGTGGAGTTGGGCTGGACATATTGCTAGAAGAGATGATAATAGATGGACAATTGTAATTTTAAACTGGATTCCAAGAGATTGTAAAAGACCCAGAAAGAGACCACATGTGAGATGGATGGATGAAATAAGAAAGTGTGCAGGAGTGATGTGGAGAAGAGAAGCTAAAGATCGGAAAAGATGGATTAAACTTGGAGAGACCTTCATACTGCAGTGGATTGATAATGGTTGATGATGATGATGACGACCACATATCCAATATAAAATTTTCATGAATAAATTGCATTAATTAGATATAAATATAAATAGAATTAAGTAAAATGATCAATAACTCTCTTTTATTTACCCAAGTCATAATGCTTTTCGTAAATGGAACTTAATAGTCATTCATCAAAGCAAATGTCAATAAACACAAACTATGACAGCTACAGTGGGATTTTTTAAAAAAAGTTATTAGTGAATCTGTCTTTCAGTTGGAATCTCTTCAGATTCCTTTATATTTTGTTAATAATTAAACAAAAAAATCATACATTAAATAAATAAATAGTGCTTGGTATATGTATAGCCATAAACAATAAAACTGCATTAAACAGTATATTATAAGACAAAGGATTCTCCAGATGATACCCAGAGAAACTGTGAAAGAGAAAATAATATTTATCTGATTAGTCACTTGTTAGATAGCAAGAGTCTTAGTAATTCTTTTGTTTGTTTGGTTGTTTTTTTAATTTGAAATTAACTACTGAGGTAATAGATCTGACAGAAAATTGAGAGCGCTCACAAAAAAGAAATAATGATAATTTTTTTCATGTGCTGAGTATATCTCATGCATTTTATCTGAATTTGAATCCAGGCAAAGTACTTGCACATTCTAGCACTAGTCATAAACGCACAAAGTTCTATATATATATATTATTAATGTTGCATGTAAAAAAAAAGAGTTTATTATGCACCTTTATTGGAGAGAGGGAAATCAGGCAATAACAAACTACATCACCAATGATGAATTATTTTTGCTTGATCACAGTATTCTATTGCTTAGTTATTTTATGTCTCTGAGAAGATACCTTAACAATAAAAGAAAATGTTAAGAAACTTTATATATTCAATAAAATTTAAACAAATGTGTAAACATGGTTAAAGATGTCTTGCGTTGTTAGCCGAGAGGTATCGCAGCTGCCATGCAAGCAAGTAGTTGGTTGCAGACGGTTGTGGGTTCGCGTCCCGGCCGATGCTATGACACATGGAAAAAAAAAAAAACATGGTTAAAGATCTAGCATAATGGGGGAGGGGGTGAACATTATGAGATTAGAAACTTAAATTAATTATAATTTTAAAATAGAAAAAAAATTGTTTTTTTGTTTTAGATTATTTTATAAGTGTATATATATTATATTATAAAAAAAAAAGATTGCCATGTGATTGTGTAAAAAGAAATATCTGGAAAAGATTTCAATAAGAAATGCAAACCCGGTTGACATATTGAATATTTTTTTACTTATAGTGAATGATCCGTTTCAGTTTTTTTTTAAATTAATTATTTTTAATTTTATATATAAAATACAACATTATGGACAAATTTTAACATTAAAATTTGATCATTTAAAGTACTTATAATTTAGTATGCATATATGTGCATATCATCATCATCATCAATAACAATTATCAATCCAACTGCAAGATGAAGGTCTCTCCAAGTTCAATCCATCTTCTCCGATCTCTAGAATCTCTTTTCCACAACACCCCTGCACACTTTCTTATTCCATCCATCTCACATGTGGTCTCTTTCTGGGTCTTTTACAATCTCTTGGAATACAGTTTAGGATTTCAATTGTCCATCTATTATCATCTCTTCTAGCAATATGTCCAGCCCAACTCCACTTCAGTCTTTTAATTTTTTTCAATGAGGTCAGTAACACTTGTTTGTACTCTTATCCATATATTACGTTTTCGATCGCTTCTTGTTATTCCCAGTATGCATCTCTCCATACTTCTTTGAGTGGTTTGAAATCTCTGTATTGCTCTTCTATTAAGTGTCCAAGTCGCAGATTCATAAGTAAGAACTGGTAAAACACATTTATTAAAAATCTTCCTTTTCAAACACATAAACATCTACCAAAAGCACTCCAACTAAGTTTAATTCTATGATTAATTTCATCCATTATGTTCCATCTGTATTAATAATCTGACCAAGGTATTTGTAACTGTTAATTTCTTCTAACTCATCATAATCAATCTTTATTTTCATATTTTGAGAAAATCCATTAAACATTAGACTTTTAAACATTTATCTTTAGTCCTACTTTCCTACTTCCATCTGATAACTCTTGCAACATTTCCTGCAATTCTAAAGCATTATTTGCAAAAACAACTACATCATCTGCAAAATCTAAATGACTTAAATAATCTCCGTTTAATTTCACTCTTTTAGCTTCTCATTTTAATCCACAAAATACTTCTTGCAGCACTGCTGTAAAAAGTTTTGGAGACATGAAGCTTCCTGTCTTACACCCTTCTCAATGTTGACTTTCCTAGTATCATTATGTAATTTAATTGTTGCTGTTGAATTATTATAAACATTCTTTAAAATATGATAATATCCTGGATCCATACCTTGATGATCCAATGCTTGAATCACTGAAGAAATGTTTATAGAATCAAATGACTTTCCATAATCTACAAATCCAAAGCATAATGGCAACTTATATTCATTTTCCCTTTCTATAACTTCTCTCAATACTTGGATTGATCTATTGTAATAAAACCACTTTTAAAAACAGCTTCTCTTGGTTGGTGGAAATCCAATATTTTCTGTAGGCGAGTTGTAATTACCTTGGGTATAAAACTGATAAAAGGCTGATCGGCCTGTAACTTCTAATATCTTCTCTATCACCTTTTTAAAATATTAATATTAATACTGCATTATTCCAATCATCTGGTACATCTTTATCATTTAGACATTTGGTATCTAATTTCTTTTAATATATCAATTATAAATAGTAATAATCAGCCATTAAGCTAATGCACATGAACTTTGTGGGTTTTACATTTTATAAAACATAGCGCTATATAAAATAAATATCTCATTTACATATATCAACTATAATTTCATCATTACCTGGAGCTTGTCCTTTTTTTATAAATTTAATTGCATGTCTCACTTCATTTAAAATTCTGGGTAATTCGGAAAATATAATAGATATAGGAGATATTTGTGCTTTATTTTTATATAATTCTTGATAGAAGTCTTCTACCCATTTCATGATGTCATTTCACTTTTTAGTAATAGTTCCATCTTTTTTTCTTATTGCAGATATAAATTTCCTACCAGTACCAAAATGTTTTACACTCTTAAGACTTTTATTCTCTTCTACAGCTTTCCTTGCTAGTTCACAGTTATACTTGCTTATATCATTTTCAACTCTTTTCCGCACCATTTTACAAAATTCGAGATATTCAATTCTTTTTAATGCATAATTTTAATATATCTTTATATTCCTTCTTTTCTTCATAAATTCTCTAGGCTCAGTAGAAATTTTATTGGTCAATTGCTGCTTTTTTCTACCAGCTATCTTTGTTGCAGTTTTTAAAGGTGTATCAGTTATTTTCATATTAATTTCATAATCATGTTCAAATTTACTAATATTTGAAACCGATTTGTAAGTTCTAATTTGAATTCATTAGAATGTTTCTGAAGATTAGAAATATCAACTGTAAATATTGTTTTTCTTAATAATTTTTGTCTCTCTACTTTTGCAATAACATGTATCTTACATCTTACTTTTTGTGTTAAATTTATTAAGAACATTACTATCTTGAAATATGTATTTTCTGTTAGTCAAAATATAATCCAATTCTGCTGTACCTTCATTTGGATGCTTCTATGTGTATTTTCTTCATTTTTCTCAAAAAAAGAATTCATAATATAAAATTTTTCTTTTTCCGCAAACTCCACAAGTCTATATCCTCTCTCATTTCTATTACCATAACCAAAATTACCTACAGCACTTTCCTCTTTCATTTGTTTACCAATTCTAGCATTAAAATCTCTCATAACAATTTTAAAATGTTGTTTACTCTGATCAAAAGCCTTTTGTACATCTATATAAAAATCTTCTATAACTTTATCACTATGAGAACTTGTTGGGGCATAAACCTGAATTATCTGCATTTGGTATCTGCTATTAAGTTGTTTAACTAATCTTGCCACTCTGTCCATACACCATCAATCTTCACAATGTTATTTTTCTACTTTTTATTTATAATGAATCCTACTCCACTTTTATTTCCAATATTTGTGCCTTTATAGTAGAGTACTTGTCCACTTTTTTAAATCAATTGTCTCTTCATCTTTTCTTCTAACTTCATAAAGTCCAATAAAGTCCCATTTAACATAAAACTGTTCTTCTAATTCTTGCAATCTTTCTTCACTTGAAAGTGATCTGCAGTTGTAAGTACCTAAATAAAAAGTCTCATCAAATGGTAGCCTGGGTTCACAACCAGGGGATTCTTAGCACCCTCCGCCTTCGGCCACCAACCTCTGCCTTAGTCGGTGACTTTATAGCCTCCTGGGAGTAAGGCCCATGATTTATTTTTGTCTGTCATGATTTTATATATTAGAAAAATATTTATCATTTACACATACCTTCATTCTGCCCTATCAGGCAACTGAGAACAAAGACCATAGGGTTTCTTGATCTTAAACTCAGAGGTAAAACGCAATTAAATTCACCATGCTGAATAATGCGTGTTGGTGAGCAGCCCATCCATGTCCGTATACTATATGAAGAATCACATAGTAATATCAGCTGCAATGAGAAGAATATATGGCGTGGACATTAGGATTTTGCTCTGCTCGGTTCCTTTAAGGCCTCCAAGAGGAATCAAAGGGTCTTCTCTCAGTTAATAGCAAACACATTAGGTATGAATAAATAATAAAATGTATCAGCAAATGTATTTTAAATCCATTTGGATTTCATATATATTAAGCTATGTTTATTCAATATATATATATACATACACACAAAAAAAAAATTGTGGCATATATACTCAGAAAATTTTTTTGTGTTATAATGATTATTTGCCTTCTCGAATTCTAATCTAAACTATAAATTCAGAAATTGTTCAGTTTATAAACTGACTTAACATTTTTTAAAGCAACTATTTATTATGCGGACAATCCAAATAGTAATATCGTTTATTGATATATGAATATATGCTATTCCTAGATATAAAGCAAACAAGAAGTAAAAAAAAAAGTAAATCTTCAATTTCCTTAAATCAGTGAGCTTATATTAATAATACATTTTTTTGGCTCCATCATTTATAGATATAAAAGTAAAATAGTATTTATACATATATTGACTATTAAGAATAAAGTAACAATATCGTTTGTAAAAAGAACAGTTAAAATACTTTATGGTTAATAATAGATCGTCAAGGTTAAAAAGAAATACAGCCAAGAAAGTTGATATTATTATTCTAGGGCTAAAAAGGTTTAAAATATTGTTTATATATATGGTCAAATATATAGTTATGGATCTCTTCAGTAGCTTCTATATGTTTACCAAATCCTTAACCTGGAAATGAGAGGGGGGATATTAATTTTAAAATGTGTGCTTGCAAATTGTGCTGAATCAGAAATTTAACATTTTATATTATGGATGAGGTTTAAAATTTTTGGTGTTGAACATAAACTTACTGTATGGTGTAATTTTTGAATTAGTATTTATCACAATATAAATTTTCGAAGAGAAAGGAAGAAAGAACAAAGATAGAAAAAAGGATAAGGAAAGGAAGAATGAGGAAAATAAGAAATAACAAAGAGAATATAATACAGATAAAGCCAAACTATCAAATGGAAAATGGTTGCATGATTTGATGCAATATAATCAAAAGCCAATATTTAACATAAAACTGCAGAAGATAAAAGAGATATGTAAATTCAAGTTAAATTGTAATCAACGTAAATAATGATTAAAGCAAATGTAAATGAATAGAGCTGTAATCTAATTTGCTCTGCAGAATCTGCATCCCAATAAATAATTCATTAATAAAAAAAGGAATTTTCTTTGGATTCTGGATTTACAGTATGTAGGTGATTGTGCTATTGTTATTAGTTTAAAAGACGATTTATAGAAAGTACTCATTTTTTTGAATGCAATGCATAAAAAACTTTGGCTTATTGATTAATGTTTAAAAACCTTAAGTTTTTTAAAAGCAGTGAAGGAAGAAATCCTCGGAAACTTTTAGTTTAGATGATTGTTAATTTTAGAATATAAACAAGTTTAAATACTTTGGGAGTTTATAAGTAAAAAAAGTGGACTTAGGTATTGATGTATAATAGACTCTATAAATACTTGTTTCTTTTTTTTTCAGTTATAACTGTATGCAAGGTTAGCAAGAAAATATTATATTTAGCTAAAATTCATATACTTAGCATGCATTCAACTATTACATAGTCATAATCATAAGCAAATTAATATTGCTATGATTTTGACTACATACTAGTTGAAATCATGCTAAGCATATGAATTTTTGCTAAACATAATCTTCTCTCACTAAACATAGACAGGGGAACTTGTTTACATCAAAATACAAACTCCAATGTACTGGTGTTGTTTTTAACAAGTTAAAATATAGACTATTTCATCACTGGGTAGTAATTGCAGCAATTAAGTAAGCTGTAGATAGAACTGTTACTTTATCTAATTTATTGTATAGAAGTGAAACAAAGATACATGTTTAGGGTGCATTATAAAGGCATTAAAAAATGTTTATTTGCAGAAAAAAATTTGAAATGCAATAGCAAGATCATAAAACTAATCAATATATTCTTCAACTTGTTGGATGTGATACTATAAAATTTATAGTTGTAAAACGTGCATATAAAACGTATGAACAATGCTAGATTTCCTAAAATGGTGTTTTTTTTGGAAAACTTCAAAAATGGTTTTTATAGGAACGATAAATCTTGAATACTTTATTAGGATTATCTTAAAGACAAACTAAAAAAGTGCATAATTATTTAACATGTTAACCTGACTGATGAGTCTGCTAAATTACTTATCTAAAATGAAAAAAACCCCTAAAATCATAGCTGATTTACAGAATAACATATTTGTCATTCATAGAATAAATAATCTTACCAAAAATTTGAGCCCCATTGAACCCATTTTAGAAATTTTAATCCAAGAAAAAAGCAAATAACTGATTCAGAGAGTCTACAAGATAGTTTCTGTAATACGGTCTATAAATAGATGTCCAAAATGTAATAATTGTCCACTTGAATATTTATTTTAACTTTTAGAAAATGGTGATGAAGACAGAGTAATATTTTGGGGAAATTTTCACCCACCCCCCTCCACACACACACACACACACACACACACTTTGGTAAGGAGAATGAAGTTTGGTCAAATTTGTGTGAAAGACATTTTGTTTATTTCTCTTTTTCAGAAAATTGATGTATTAATATTTCTATTTTACTATGTACGGGATAAAATGCATCAAATATACATCTCAATATTGTTAAACAGAGCAATAATTTTATGATAAAGTAATAATTATTCAAGAATAGATATTAAAACATAGACTTTTATGAAAAAGGATGAATATATGTTTATCAAATGTGTCTATTTTAAATATCTTTTCCCTCCTTCTTCTTCGTTTTTACCTTGTTTTCTTCTTTTTTCTTCTTCCTCCTTTTCTTCTCCTCTTCTTTTTTCTCATGTTCTCCTCCTCTTCTTTTTTTCCTCCTCCTTCTTATTACTATTATATGCATGTAATATTATATAATATTAATTTCTAGTTTATTATTAGAAGATCGTTTATGTAGACAAAAATATATACTTGTTCGATGGTTTTGGTAAAACGCCATCTATTGATCATAAATACAAGTGATAGCAGATTACGTGATTATAACTTGTTTTTGTTTTTCATAAATGTACCTTTAAAGGTTTTTGCAATGATATAGATTGCAGAGGCTTTGACTATATGGTGAAACTGAACTGAGATCAGACCCATGTAGCTATCTGGCTTGTTATGCTGAGTTTGAAGACTTTACTGGTCTGAAAAATTTCACGCTTGCAAACTGATAGAAACTTTTTGCATAAATGCTAGCTCTATCCTTCACTGATGATAGCAAATTAGCTTGAAATCAGCTTATCTGAGGGTGGGCAAACGAAAGAGATAGTGAATTCTGACTATTTTATCGTTTATGTAGACAAAAATATACACTTGTTCAGTGGTTTTGGTAAAACGTCATCTATTGATCATAAATACAAGTGATAGCTGGTTACGTGATTATAACTTGTTTTTGTTTTTCATATATACAGTATATATATATTGATTTAATTAAAGATGGTTATATTTGTTTACAAGTATAATTTATGTATTTGGAGTTTAGATGTAATTATAAGAGATTTGTTATCGCAATGTAAACCGAACACTGATTATATATGTGAGTGGGAGATGATGATCTGGACCAACTGATGAGTACTGGTTCAGAAAAAATTACGTGTATTGGAGATTATTTATCTTTTTATGTACGATCATGTGTATGGGTTGTATGAGCTAGAGTGGATAGCTGAAGAAAATGTAAAAGTCTGTGTTCAAATTCCCTATAATTAAAGATGGTTATGTGAATGTAATCAGAGTTTTAATTGTCTAGGCATGATGCTCAGCTAAAAACCGGAAATGCTAATACAGAAAAAAAATTAATGTAATGTAGAAGTGTAAATATATATATATTTGTGTGTATAAAGATTATCTTCTAACAATAGAAGTGGTATCCATTTAAAATTAATTGTTCCATAAATAAAACTATTTTTACAAGATGTCTCTTTAGCTGATCAAGGTAGTGTTGAATTATAGATAGATAATGATCCCAGAAATGGTACTACCTTTAAAGAAACTAGTTGCCACATACTTGCAAGAAGTGGCATATGTTCTGGTTATTATCATTATTTTGTATTTGAGTTCATCTTGTTAAATAAAATATATTAAATGTCAACATCTCATCCGACAATTATAGTTTGAAATATAAGCATTTTGAGTGAAGAGCGAGACATACTTTAAATTGATAGAAAAAGGAAAAGACCCAAAAAATAATGAAATTATTATAGATATTTAGACAAATTATTGGCCTATCTGTTAAATATCTAAATAATTAACATACAAAATAACCAATAATTCAATAGTAATATTGATAATGTGGAAACGACGATATTAGAAATTGCATATAAGATATATAAATTGTCTACAGAGAGAATTATATAATAGTCAACCACTAAAAATAATGTGAATTTAAAAGTGGTTTTTGTGCAATAGATTTCATCGAAGTATTAAGAGAACTTGTAGAAAAGACTAATAATTGTGCATTGTCATTATGGATTTTAGCATGTAAAAGTGTTCCCCTCTTCAAGCATTTCTGCAGGAAATAAAGCTTTGAAACAACAAGACACAGATTCAAAATTTTGTTAAATTCTGAAAAATATCTAAATGTAAAAGCAATAATTAGGCAGCATAGACACATTGAAAAAATAATAAGGATGTAAGATAGAATTATTCCATTTTCCCAAAACTTTTTATAGCAGTTGTACAGGAAATAATCTGTATATTAAAATGAGATAGAAAGAAAAACATTGAGATTATTTACATGATTTAGATTTTGTAGATGATTTTTGTAAATGATGTTTCAAGAAATATTAAATCAATTAAGCGAAAATGTAATGTTAAATTTTAAATAAACAAAAGTATTTTTTAATTTCTGCTTTAGCATTATCTGTAGTAAGCTTTATTAATCAATAAATACCAAATTGTAGTGCTATTTAATCTCCACTTCAAAACACTTCTGACTTTTGCCTTTACCAATGAGGATTTGTTATTCTAAGTAGCGCACTAAGCAGTTATGCAATTGTCAGCCAACTTTTTGCTATCAAGCTAATTAGTCTGAAATTCAAAAAACTCTAAGATTTTGAATCCAATTCAACGTGCCTGTATAATTATATAAATCTAAAACCTAATCAGTAAGTTTATATTATTGTAATTCAATTTATAATAGATGGTGCTAAAATACAGTGAGGAGAATTACTTTTTTTATAATACTCCATCAAATAAGTCAAATAATATATTGGTATTAACATTTGTGTACAGGGAAAATTCTTGCAGTAATAATAGAACTGAATACTAAAATATATAGTTCCTAAGTTAACATATTATTTATGTAACTACATAAACATCTTGACTTGGATTAAAAATCTTGAAGTTTTTTAAATATCAGGCTAATGACCTGATAATAATAAATAAGCTAAAAATGCTGTAGGACTATGTTTATTATACTTATCAATCCCAGATCCTCATTGGTCAAGACAAAATCCAGAACTTGTTCTGTTGCACATGATATTATGCATTATTATTTTATGACTACTGATTACTCAAACCTACATTACATATAGGAAGAAAAGTTGTGCGTGTTTATAATTTTATAAAAAACTGAAGTAATCCAATGATTACAAAGAAATCAAATCGTATGTCACATGACCTAATTTAACAAGCTTGTATTACAAACGCTAAATGTTGCGAGCTCTATATATAACAATCAAATAATATTGTAATGATAAATGTTAAAAAAACTAAAGTTATGTTCAATGATTTTTCAAAAATGAAAGATAATATAAATTAATAATAATAAATTTAAAAAAGTTAATAAACGTAAAATAGCTGTATTCGATTATTTAATAATATGAATGAAAACTAAAGTACAAAATTAATCATAAAATTATCATTAGATGCAACATTTTTTGCAAAAATAATGTGTTTGAAATAAAAGATTTTTAATAACTGGGATTTGCAGTTCTTATTTATTGCTTACAGATTTAGACATTTAGTAGAAGAGTATAAAGGTTATTAATCATACTATAAAGCATGGACATATGTAAGTTGGGATTAATAAAAAGGAATTAAAATTAAGTATATGTACGATAAAACATATAGATATCGTTGTCATCATTGGAAGAATTAAAAGGCTAAATATAGCTGGATTTGATTTGTCGCTGAAAGATGTTTTAATATATGCAAGATTGAGTCTTAAATTATATATCAACAGATAAAATAAGAGATCTAAAAAGAGGTCTTATGAAAGCTAATTATTATAAACAAGTTGGTTGATATATAAAAAGAATAAAATATCAATGAAAGAATCTGGATTAAAGTCAGAGACACCTTTATCTTGCTATGGATAGATAATAGTTTAAAATTGTGATTTTAATGAACTGTATATAATAAGTAGCATTTGGGGTAATTAGCAGATATATCAGAAATTTGAAATTTTAATTAATGAATTGTGGGGAAAATATTAATAGTAGATATGGTAAAGTTGATATTGATTTGTGAGGGCCTTTTGAAATAAACAGATATGTAAAAACAAAAGCCAATCTTAGATATAGAAAATAAAATATAAATACTAGATATTCTACCACTTATGGCAGTTTGTGATGAAATGGTGTTGTCTTTGATTTATGTAATCAATGCATTGACTAGAGCTTGGGGATTTCAATTCTCATATAACTTGCATATTTTCATCTTTAGAAATGTTTTTTTTATAAAGTGCATATTATTTGAAAGATATTTATACTCATAGAATAAATGCCAAGTACTTGTCCTGCACTATTTGGTATAATGTAGTTAAAGAAGTTATGGAGCTTAAGGTGCAAGGATAAACTTTTCATGAACTCCCAAACAATAAACCATTGAATTTTAAAAAAATAAAATATTATCATAGTTTTAATTATGGGGTGCGAATTCTACAACGTTGGTTTTTAATCATAAGTGATGATATTTTTGTTACAGATGAAGATTACAGATCACTTATGATTTAAATTTTTTTTAATAGTCATCATTACAAAATCTTAGAATATATTTTAGCTATATTAAACTAGGATATTTTAGGATGTCTTAATTAACCAAATGTGTTGGTCAGGATATCATGTAAAGTTTCAGCATCAATGGTCTAGAAACCCTTAGCTCTCCAGTTCGTCATTCTATTGATGTGATAAACCACACTGGATATGATTTTCATTAATAATAAGAGCAAAATAGATATTACATGATTGGAGCAAAATATTACAGCCTTTGGTAAAGGACATTTAGTAATATGAAAAACCCCCTGCACGCTATATATGCGTAACATAATCATAGAATTTTATAACAAATATTAAAATAAAAATATTGTCATGATAATTAGACAACAAATCACAATATATATACATAAAGTGTGTGTATAGAAGATATGTTTTTGATTCTTCGATGTATTTTCTTATTATTAATATTAGCATTATATGAAGTTTCAACTAGACTCCATCTCCCATATTTCTATTTCTAGGGTTATGCTACAGAGATGCTCGAAAATCATAAAACTACCGCATATCTGCTGTAATTAGCTACAAAAGCTGAAAAGAAGTCTGATGTAAAATCAGCATAAGGAAATATCTGAATCTCTACTAAACGCGTATAAATCATATATATATATCATGATATTCTGTCATTATTATTAATAATAGAAAATACCAAAACGGAATTTAAATATATTGAATGAAATTAATTAAACCGAGTTTACTTTCAACGCGTGTGTGTCATAATCATGATTGCAAGCTGAGAAGACCCATTTTTTTGCAAATTTGAATACTGTTGAAAGCATATTCGGTTTAAATAAGTTAATTCAATATATTTAAACTCTGTTTTGATATTATATATATATAAGCGACAAAGATTAAATTAGTCTTAAAATTTTTAATTGTAGTCTTATTATTTAGAATAGTTTTATTATTATAAAGATCGGATTGAAAGTTGTTTTTTACCCTGTTGTAAGTTGGTCAATGTCATATTTTTCTATAGTACATAGGTAAGATCAGATTACAATAGGTATTGTAGACAATTCTATTATTGTGACAATACTTTGAAATTCATTGCATCATGGAATAAGACATATTACAATTTAACAGATTTATCATCTCTCTTTATCACTAACTTTCAGACTTTTGTTTTAGTCATATCAAATTTTAAAAAATCCTAATGATCATTGCTTAAATTCTAAAATTTTATTTTGTATTTTCTTAGTTCTCCTCATTTACCAAATATTGCTATATTGCAAATAAATGAAGCAAATTCTTTATTTACCACATAGTTAGCTGGTGAATTTTAAGAAGCAATGTATTATATTTTTTCATATTCCTTCCAATCTGCTAACCAATCTGAACGTCTTTTATATAAAATTATTTTTTTCTAAGTATCTTTTATTTAGTTCATATTTATGATCATTAAGTTCGTTGTCCAGTGCAAGTAAAATAATTAGTTAAAGCAGTAATTTTTGATGTATTGTCTGTAATAAGTGAATATTCTTTACAACATTCTCAATACAATTTGTTTTAGCACTATAACATTTACTTATATCATAAATTTTAATAATCTTATATTTTAGAGTTGAAATTATCCAAAATGAACGAAAATGCTAAATTATGTTTTTGCTGTTTATTAATTGACTTAGACTAGTTTTCTTTACTCAACTCTAAAAACATTGAGATTTTTCAGGAGTATATATATCAGTAAAGTTGTGCCTCTTGAGTGCATCTTTTGATCCAATTTGTAAAAATATGACGTTAGAAGAGACTGTTATTATTATTATTATTATTATTATTATTATTATTATTATTATTATTATTATTATTATTATTATTATTATTATTATTATTATTATTATTATTATTATTATTATTATTATTATTATTATTATTATTATTATTATTATTATTATTATTATTATTATTATTATTATTATTATTATTATTATTATTATTATTATTATGATTATTATTATTATTATTATTATTATTAATATTATTATTATTATTATTATTATTATTATTATTATTATTATTATTATTATTATTATTATTAAATATTATCTCGTGTCTGGAAAATTGAGTATTTATTTATATAATCTCTTTAAAGCGCATGTGCATTGGCTTAATCGCTAATACTATTACATAAATAAACATTCGCGCTATATAAAATAATATCTCATTATATATATTATTATTATTATTACTACTACTACTACTACTACTACTACTACTACCACTACTACTACTACTATTATTATTATTATTATTACTACTACTACTACTACTACTACTATTATTATTATTAGTAGTAGTACAGTAGCAGTAGCAGTAGCAGCTGCAGCAGCAGCCACAGCCGCAGCCACAGCCACAGCAGCAGTAGTAGTAGTAGTATTGTTTCAAAAAGGAACTTTATTCAGACTAGAAGAGAGGTTACATTAATACTTTCCATATACATGTGTTCACATTGATGTTTCTGGGGATTATTTATATTGTGTCTATCTAAGTTCTGCATGTTTCTACTGGCTATATAGTACATGGTAAAATTTAGTTTCAGTCATATCATTTTAGTCTATATTATTTAAATATATATTTAGTGAGCAATAAGTAATAATAATTAAAATAGGATTTGTTTCCAAATATTGTTTTGTTTCGTTTTTTTTTAAAAAAGGGGGCAGTTATATTTTATTTTTAGGGACATAACTATTTAGTCAATTTTTTTGTGTGTGGTCTTAATTTATTATACTTAAGTTTAAAAGAGTGGAAGTTGATTATTATCTATTTTACTAAAAGAAAACCTCTTTTGTTTTATTTTAAACTCAAAACTTTTAATTTTGATTAGCAGAATATTTTCTTTTGTGTTAATATTATTATCTTTGCAGTAAAGTTTTAATTTTGTAAAAATATGTATAAAAGTATTCAAGCATAAATAACAGGTGTCCAGAAGATGGAAATGTAAACAGATAAACTACAATTAATTTTCTTATCTGCAAAAACAAATTTCTATTAATACTTTTAATTAGATAATCTAATAGAATATTTGGTCTTTATGTATTATCCTGTGTCACAAAACAAGTATTAGGCATGCTGTGCCCTTTCATATTTGTATCAATCTGCTGATAACTTTCTAATCTTGTGATCTGACCAAAATAACATGTACATGAATCTTGTACATAATACTTTTACAAGATTTACAAAGTTATTGAGAGGTTGAATATGTATGTGAAAAGGTGTAGCATGTCTAAATACATGCTCTGTGTTTCTTAGGACTAAAAGTACTACTTTCATACAAAAATATAAACAATTTGGGGTGTAATTTACCAAAAAAAAAAAAAAACAATCTTAAAAATTAAATTTTAAACAGCAGTTAAAAAAAAAAAAATTAGTTTGCCATTCAGAAATATATATATATAATGTTCATAAGAAAAATATAAAATATGGTGTGGAATATAAATTAATAATAGTATTAAACATATAAAATTTGACCAAAAAATCGATATTAAACAATAAATTTTTAATCAATCAATACAAGACATTATACAAAATGTTGAAAATGTTACTTTGCCATATGGAAATATATATGACTTTGACAGGAAAAATATAAAATATGGTGCAGAATATAAATTAATAACAGTACTAAACATATAAAATTTGACCAAAAAATCAATATTAAACAGTAAATTTTTAAACAATCAATACGAGATGCCATTATACAAAAAGTTGCAAGTGTTACTTTGCCATACAGAAATATATATGACATTTACACAAAAAAGTATAAAATTAATAACAATACTAAAGATATGAATTTCAGAAGAAAAAAATAACCGATATTAAAAAGTACATTTTAAACAAGAATTCAAAACAAAAAAAATGTGAGTTTGCCATACAGATGGTGTGGAATAGACATTTATAACAATACTAAACATATGAATTTGACCATAAAATTGTTAAATTATAAAAATTGTCTAAAATATTATTTAAAATAGCATAAAATATGCACATACACTACTTACCATGCAATATATAACAGGAATTGTCACAAATAAATAAATCTAAGTTATCTGTTGTATTTCATTATAAGTAGATCAAATTTTTCTGACAAAATGTAGACTTAAAGTAAAAAATTTTCCCTCCAAAATGAACATGTAATTGCACAATATATCACCTGAACGGGATTTTGTCGAAAAGCAGTACTAAATAAATGTATTTTTTTTTTTGTAAAAAGTACAAAAAAGAGCAAAATTATTTATAAGATGAGAAAATATAACACTTTTATTAATTATTTATATTGGCAGCCAACTTTTTTTTATTTTGTTCATTATGCAAATGAATGCATAGTTATCTTATGACATTTATGCCACATAAATTTGGTCAAATACAAATCCAGGTGTTGCCATGATATTCATCGCTGTTACTTATTACACCATTTCACTGAACCACAAATCTTTCAATATTTTGAGAAAGTGCAGTTATTTACTCACTTAAAATCAAAAAAATTAAGCAACAATGAAATTGAAAATGGACAATAACTACGAAGAAAAAATGTAATGCAATTGAAATCAAGTGTTGTCAGAATGAAATGTTAAACAAAAAGTGGGCAAAAAAATATTTTTTTGTGTGTTATGTGATCAGAGATCAGATAAAAAACACATTTTGAATCCACTAGAGGGAGTGAAGGACTCCAGTTTACTGTTTCTGGTTCCCCATTTTAATTCCTCTTATTTTAGTTTGGGGAATTAATTTTCTCTAAAGCTATTCCTATTTAAAAGAGGAGTTTCTAGACTCTCTTTTTATGCACAAGTTATATCACTACATTATAACAAATAAGAATAATTTCAACCTTTATAAAAATGCTGTGCAAATTATATGGCAGCCATTGAAATTTCAAAAGATTTCTACAGAAATTTTTCCTCTTAATGAAAACTCTTCATTTCACTCAGTTTTTCTGACTAGATGAGAGGGTCCAGTTGTTGGGAGGGGGCTCTGGGAAACTAAAACCTTGTTCTGTTGAGTATGGGAGCTGGAATGAGAGTGCTGTGTGGGATCATTTCTGGTGTTGAACTTCTCATTCATAGGAAAGAAAAAATAACATTATTTTTAGCAGTTTTAGCATTATTTTTATAAATGATTTTATCCATGTATTATTGCAAAGTAAGCTGCAGTTTGGTCTAATGGTTTTAACTGCAAGTGATTTGCATTAATTATTTCTATTATTTCCAATGTGGATATTGATAAGATTGGTTCTTTGCTTTCATGGAGGATTGGAATGGTTTTTAGCAGAGACAATTTAAAGCTGTTTTTTCATTATTCTCCATAGTTCTTTCAAAGTATACAGGATTGCTTTCTTCTGGGGATATTCAAAGCCATTTCAGAGAATTGAACAGTAGATTGACTTAGCCCATATTTTATATTGTCTCAAGTGTTTTCCTATTCCTCAACTTATCTTCTGCAAATTGGATTTTTTTCAATATTGTACTTCTAAAATACTATTCATATTTGAACTCTAGACTTTACAAATAATTCCTAATTATAACCTAGGTTTACTTTTAGTAATTAATTACCTCATGGACTGATGCTTTGAATATTCAGGGACAAAAATATATCATTTTAGATCTCTATATTACACTATGTAAATCAAAGTTCACCTTATAAAACATGTTGTACCAATAAA
Source organism: Epiperipatus broadwayi (assembly GCA_028023455.1). Lineage (NCBI taxonomy): Eukaryota > Metazoa > Onychophora > Udeonychophora > Euonychophora > Peripatidae > Epiperipatus > Epiperipatus broadwayi. The sequence continues at coordinate 3,491,307 of JAQFVV010000025.1, read as the reverse complement.
GTTTAATCTTTTTTTTTTTTTAAAAAAAAAAAAACAAACTAATTTTGATACGAGATCAGATCACAACGTTGCAGGGTTCGCTTGGATTTATTTGATCTAATCGTAATTTTACACATTTATCACAAATGTGAAAAGGTGCAACAGGTCTAATACATACCACATCACAGGACTAACATGTAAATATCAAATATTTTAATTAAAGAATTTTCTGGGAACCTTTGGTTTAAATTTAATATAAAAACCTCAAATCATCTGCCACTGAAAGTTATGCATGGAAAGCCAGAAAAGACAATTTCTGGAAAAGGGGGTAAAATTGTTGATCCCTACAATCATTATTTTCCAAGTATGTGATAGTGCTCTAGCATGAAGTTCATCCACCTTGCTGTTACTAGCAAACCAGTCATTTTATCATTTTAAAAAGTACTTGTCTTAGCAATGTAGAAGAAACTTGTCATCTACTCATGATAACCTTTATTCAAAGAAAGAATACTGTGATCAAGAAATATTTCAGCCACAACTATTATTAACAATTATTAACCAAATTAATAAATAGATGTCAAATAATTCATAAAATAAAAAGTTCTATCTACAATATAAAGTGATTCAAAAGTACCTTGACAAGTGAATTAAAATGCTCTGCTAATTAAAATTTTCCATAACTGAAAGCCCTGTGTGTGTGTGTGTGTGTGTGTGTGAAAAAAAGAAAAATATATACCAAAGCAAGTCTGAAATAAAGAATAATCTCTAGAGAAGCTAAGGAACTTACTCATGAACTTAGCTACATTTAAGCCCTGGACTTCTAATATACATAAATGATTAATGATTCTGAACTATCACCATAGACTATTGCCATGGTAAAATATCAGTAATTTATATATATATAAATTATTATTTTTGGGAATAAACCGTGTATTATTTTGTATTACAATCTGATATTTCGATGGACTAGCAATCACCATTATCTAGGTTAACTTTTGAAAGTTAACCTTGATAATGGCAGTTGTTAGTCCGTCGAAATATCGGATTGTAATCTTGATAATGGTGGTTGCTAGTCGTCGAAATATCTGATTGTAATGCAAAATAATACACGGTTTATTCCCAAAAATAATAACTTATCTATATCATACAACCGTGAAAACATTATATATATATTGTACTAATTTAGTATATAATTTTTGTATTGTACTAATGTCTTCACCATGATTTCATATATTTCTTTAATTTTATATTGTGCATGCAATTTTCTGTTGTCATAATTAGTGATAAAATGTCTTTAATTAGTCTTTTATATTCTATGAATAAGTATTTTATATGTATATCGTTGAGCAGTAATGTGATGTTTGTGTGACTCTATATTTTAAATAATAATAACCAGGGTATTAGTAATCTTATGGAAAATTATAAATTGTTTAAATGTCTGCATTCCCCTCACCCTGTTGCTTAATATATTTTATTTTCCTTTTGAGTACTTTTAGTTTTTATTATGTGATTCTTTTGTCAGATTAAGCAGTAAGGGGTAAATTTAAGATTCAGTTACTAAAATATATAAAATGAACAAAGTCTTATATATATGATAATAATTTATAAAAATAAAGGTTTTACATGATAACACAGTAGCAATGATTGATAGGATTTTAAGTTTTAAGGAGTGCATTTTGTCCACCATAGCAAATACTGATGAGTTTTAATTTAGAAAATTATCTTTAATAGATACATCCAACTTTAAAAAGAGTGCTTAAATTTGTGTTAATAATCTTTGGATAGACTCAGGGCCTATCTAGATAGCATGTTTTTTTTAATTAGTGTGAATTTTAATGGAGAAATAAATTCCCCAGGATTCACAATAGGCTTATATTTATATATTGCATGTGGTTATAATATGATTTGAAGACAGCATTTCCATTTCAAATCGCTATAGTTTATTTTACAAGCAAACTAATGAAAATTTAATAATGGATTTCAATGAAGTTTTTTATTCAGCTGTCATTATTCTCCAGTATTAGTGATTGAAGCAGATGAATATTTCCTGCTGTATCATCATCATCATCATCATTAACCATTATCAATCCACTGCAGGATGAAGGTCTCTCCAAGTTTAATCCATCTTCTCCGATCTTTAGCTTCTCTTTTCCACAACACCCCTGCACATTTTCTTATTTCATCCATCCATCTCACATGTGGTCTCTTTCTGGGTCTTTTACAATCTCTTGGAATCCAGTTTAAAATTTCAATTGTCCATCTATTATCATCTCATCTAGCAATATGTCCAGCCCAACTCCATTTCAATCTTTTAATTTTTTTCAATAAGGTCAGTAACACCTGTTTGTTGTCTTACCCATACATTGCATTTCGATCTCTTCTTGTTACTCCCAACATACATCTCTCCATACTCTTTGAGTGGTCTGAAGTCTCTGTATTGTTCTTCTATTAAGTGTCCAAGTCTCAGATCCATAAGTAAGAATTGGTAAAACACATTTGTTAAAAACCAAACACATAGGCATATTTCCTTTTAGTATCAAGTTATTTCTACTAAAAGCACTCCAACCAAGTTTAAATCTATGATTAATTTCCTCCATTATGTTTCCATCTGTATTAATAATCTGACCAAGGTATTTGTAACTGTTAACTTCTTCTAATTCTTCATAATCAATCTTTATTTTCATATTTTGAGCAAATCGATTAAACATTACTTTAGTCTTTTTAACATTTATCTTTAGTCCTACTTTTCTACTTTCATCTGCTAACTCCTGCAACATTTCCTGCAGCTCTGAAGCATTATTTGCAAAAACAACTACATCATCTGCGAAATCTAAATGACTTAAATACTCTCCATTTACTTTCACTCCTTTAGTTTCCCATTTTAATCCACAAAATACTTCTTGCAGCACTGCTGTAAAGAGTTTTGGAGATATGGAGTCACCTTGTCTTACACCTTTCTCAATGTTGATTTTTCCAGTATCATTATGTAATCTAATTGTTGCTGTTGCATTTTTATAAATATTCTTTAAAATATGACAATATCCTGGATCTATACCTTGATGATCCAATGCTTTAATCACTGAAGAAATGTGTATCGAATCGAATGCCTTTTCATAATCTACAAATCCAAAACATAATGACAACTCATATTCATTTGTCCTTTCTATGACTTCTCTCAATACCTGGATATGATCTATTGTACTAAAACCACTTTTAAATCCAGCTTGTCTCTTGGTTGGTGGAAATCCTGTTCTCTGTAGACAAGTTGTAATTATCTTGGTAAAAATTTTATATAAAACTGATAAAAGGCTGATAGGTCTGTAATTTCTAATATCTTCTTTATCACCTTTTTTAAATATTAATATTATTACTGCATTCTTCCAATCTTCAGGTACATCTTTATCATTTAGACATTTGGTATATAACTTTGCTAAAATTGTTTCTATTTCTTCACCTGCTTCTTTTAATATATCAATTATAATTCCATCATTTCCTGGAGCCTTTCCTTTCTTCATACACTTAATTGCATGTCTCACTTCTTCATTTAAAATTCTGGGCAATTCGGAAGATGTAATAGATATAGGAGGTACTTGTTCTTTATTACTATATAATTATTGATAAAAATCTTCTACCAATTTCATGATGTCATCTCTCTTTTTAGTAATAATTCCATCTTTTTTTCTTATTGCAGATATAAATTTCCTACCAATACCAAAATGTTGTTTAACATTTTTGAGACTTTTATTTTCTTCTACAGCTTTCCTTGCTATTTCACAGTTATACTTTCTTATATCATTTTCAACTCTTTTCTGTACCATTTTACAAAATTCGAGATATTCAATTCTTTTTAATACATCATTTTTGTATATCTTCATATTCCTTCTTTTCTTCATAAATTCTCTAGTCTCAGTAGAAATTTTATTAGTCAATTGCTGCTTTTTTTTACCAACTATGTTTGTTGCAGTTTGTAAAAGTGTATCAGTTATTTTCATATTAATTTCATTCAAATCTGTATCATGTTCAAAATCTCCTAATACTTGAAACCTATTTGTAAGTTCTAATTTAAATTCATTAGAATGTTTCTGAAGATTAGGAATATCAACTGTAAATATTGTTTTTCTTAATAATTTTTGTCTCTCTAGTTTTACATTAACACGTAACTTACACCTTACTAATCGATGATCACTTCCTGTGTTAAATTTATTAAGAACATTACAATCTTGAAATATGTATTTTCTGTTAGTCAAAATATAATCCAATTCTGCTGTACCTTCATTTGGATTCTTCCATGTCCATTTCCTTTTAACATTTTTCTCAAAAAATGAATTCATAATATAAAGTTTTTTCTTTTTCTGCAAACTCCACAAGTCTATGTCCTCTCTCATTTCTATTACCATAACCAAAATTACCTACAGCAATTTCATCTTTCATTTGTCTACCAATTCTAGCATTAAAGTCTCCCATAACAATTTTAAAATGTTGTTTACTCTGATCAAAAGCCTTTTGTACATCCATATAAAAATCTTCTACTACTTCATCACTATGAGAACTTGTTGGGGCATAAACCTGAATTATCTGCATTTGGTATCTGCTATTAAGTTGTATAACTAATCTTGCCACTCTGTCCGATACACCATCAATCTCCACAATATTGTTCTTCCACTTTTTATTTATAATGAATCCTACTCCACTTGTATTTCCAATATGTGTGCCTTTATAATAGAGTATATGTCCACTTTTTAAATCAATTGTTTCTTCTCCTTTTCTTCTAACTTCACAAAGTCCAATAATGTCCCATTTAATATAAGACAGTTCTTCTTCTAATTCTTGCAATCTTCCTTCACTTGAAAGTGATCTGCAGTTGTAAGTACCTAAATAAAAAGTCGTCATCAAATGGCAGCCTGGGTCCGCAATCAGGGGATTCTTAGCACCCTCTGCCTTCGGCCACCAACCGCTGCCTTGGTTGGTGACTTTACAGCCTCCTGGGAATAAGGGCCATGCTTTATTTTTGTCTGTCATAATTGTATATATGTATTGGAAAATATTTTTCCTGCTGTATACTTGTATCTATATACTTAATGTGGCCTTTCTTTCTTGTAATTCCATCCAAAGGCTGGTATACTATATATATTTTAATTTTTATTATCAGAGTATCCCTTCTTACAATCTAGTACAACAATGAGATATTTATATTATTTGATTAGTGTGTTTGAAGTCCCACTGTTTTGCCTAATCTATTGTGTCTATGAATGTTTAAATGGACTTATGATATGCAATGTTAAAATCTGTAGATTATTCCATGTATTCACTTGTGTGGTTAATTTATATATGTGTGCTAAATTCTAACTTGCTGTACTTTGAGCTAGATTATTTATGTATAAAAATGTTCATAGGTAGAGCCACATTATCCATCTAGGGATAATTGAATTATGTGAGATAAGATAATTTTAGTCAATGTCTCACACATGTAGTGCATCACAGTAAAGTTAATGATTTTATAAAGCACATTAATAATGATGAAATAGACAATAGTGCTAGTATAGTCTAGAATAATAATGATAGTAATATTTCTTAGTATTTTGCCATAATGTTTCAGGAAATTAATAGATCAAATTTGCCAATTAAGATGGTCAGCAGTACTTGTATTTAAATTCTGACCAAGCTAATATTAAGGTGTATCCTGGATTATCAAAGGAACAGATAAATACCATATGTTCAATTCATAACCTGCCACTATTTAAATAATACTTGTACTAGGTATACATAAAAGTGTGATCAATTTCTTTGTTTAAACCCAAAGCAATGTACCATAAACTTTTGTATCTGAAAAACAAGGGTCATCCATCACTCTTCCATATATATTGTGACAGTCAGTCTTAAATGACTACCACAAAGATGGCTGCAAACATAGTTGCAGTCCAAACAAATGTACATATTATAATAAAAGGAGTGGTCTGTGCAGGTATATTTTCTCTTACACACACAGTATATTGTAAATAAATAGGATGAATGGTGATAATACCCTTATAAATAAACAAATGCGACACCACATGTAAATATGTATTTTGCTGTTAATAAATGCTATATATTTTTTTTATTTATGATATGAATAAATATGGCAGGGGATTAAAGAAATTATTGTGGGAAACTGAAATGTCCGCATAGATCCCATATGTTGTCTCTGTCTTTCCAGCCCAGAAGATATGGACCATATCCTTCGCCTTTGTCCGGTCTGGCAGGGACTAAGACAAAACTTCCAGAAACACATTGATAATAATGGTCCAGATCTAACATCTCTTGAAGAGGTTTTAAATAGAGGCATTTTCACTGAAGTCAGGCTCGCCACCTACATAAACTTTGCCATCTGGTTGACCAGATGCAAGGTGATTTTTCAAAAATTACCGCTTAACGAAATCAATAACTGCTTTCTCAGCATAATTAAAAATATCCAAGAAACAGACAAGAGAGAGGCCGATCCATACCTGGCCATATTAACATGGGAATTCACAACTGGTCTAAACAGCACCTCTCCAACCAACCCCTAAATAATTTATATGAAAATATTTATTATGACTTAATATCTTATTATGATTTAATAAAACCCTCCAACCATAACTTGCCAAAACAGGGTTTACTAACAAAGGTATTTCGTTATAGACTAGATGATTAATATTCACCTTGCATCCACAGGTTATATTCTACTGACTTTTGAATTATTTCTTCTTTGTATATACCACCCTGTAACCTCGTCTAGATATTTCTTGTTATTTTTTTGTTTTTATTTTTATTTTTTGTAATCACTTATAGGTCAAATAAAATTATCTTGAAAGAGAATAACCCAACAGTAAACATGTTTTATTTTGATTCTTGATTTTATTTTAGATTCTCAAATGTTGTATTTTTGTTTTCTGTTGATTGTTGAATATTCTTTTTGGAAAACTTAAAAACAATTTTTATGTGACAACAAGTATACAGTTTAAGTTTTATAAATTTTTTTTTTAGAACTTAATGTTCATGACCGCAGGCAAGCCAATGATTTCTTTCTTTTATTGTATAATGTTTTTGGAAGAAAAATGTAGAAATTGTATCAGTGGTCATTCAGCTTGACACCTTCTCAAAATTATTTAATTAAATAAATGTGATTTTATTTTATTGTTTAAAGAAATCAAGGGATTGGAATTTAAATGGTCTGTGAAATTCTGAAATTAATTAAAAGATAAAGTTATCGTAAGACAAATTTTTTTTCCAAAGAGATAGCTAAAATTAAATCCATTGTTTGGACTTAAGTAAATAAAAACAGGGATTAATAATTTAATTAAAAACAGAAATGTAAAAGCAATAACTTGTGGAGGGGATGAGAGAATACACCCTATAATGGGGGGGATATATAAAGGCTGGTCAGGTGAAATTTAATTAGGTAGCTGGATGATATTCGTTCATACTTACGGGCACTCTTACCCGTTCTCTTTGAGTTAGCAGTATAGTTTTCGGAGTGTACGGACGGAAAAGCAGAATTATGAGTGTAAAAAAATATTTTTTCGGAATGCTGAATAAGTGGAAGAGTTATTAATAGCTGAACGTATTTTAAAAGTTGCAGACCAAAAAATATGAGACTTATGGATTAAGAAAGAAAAATACAATTGAAATTATTATTATCAGATACATTTCCTAATAAGTATTAACCGAAGGGAGAAAGAATACTGCCCAATTAAACAAAAGAAAGTGAAATTTAAGCTAATGTTTTATATTGCTAAGGGAATGGAATCAAGATTTATTCATGATACAGCAATGGACATGGAGTAGAAGACCAAGTTCGGTACATTCGCATGGCTCGAAGACCTACATAGCCATCCAGTGATATGACTTTCTATTTCTTAAGTGTAGCTGCTATGGACAATTTGCCAATCTCCATTGAAGCCCTGTTAAGTAATCACCTGCACAGCAGATATATATCGCCCTCAAAATCCTAGCCCGGAGAAGAACAAAGCCTTCGGGAAGTATTATTTATGTTTTTATATCTCTTTTTGTGTCTTATTACTAGTAATTCGTTATTTTATTAATATTGCTATTATTAAACAAACCAATGAATTGCGTAATTCAGTTATAAATATTTCTTTTGTAATTTTAACATAAAGGTACACGTAATTCATTGGAGTATCGAAAATATTTCAAAATAGTTAAATAGAAATAATTGGGTGGTTTGGTCATTGGATGTATGTGTTTCGCCTTGTAATAATAGTAAATTTATTCCATCTGCTACATGCAGGATTGTTTCCATAAGGAATAAAAGTGTGTTAGAAAATGTTCCAAATAATTATTATTGTCCACTACGGGCAGGACTCATATTATGGAACTTTTAAGATTCAAATTGTAGTTGAGCACGAGTTTGTTCCCCTTGTAAATTTATTCCATCCGCTACGTGCAGGATTGTTTCCATAAGGAATAAAAGTGTGTTATAAAGTGTTCCAAATAATTATTATTGTCTGCCACATGCAGGACTCATATTATGGAACTTTTAAGATTCAAATATCATTAACTCGTGGCTAAATCATTTTTTGTTTATTATGAAACACGTGCATACCATGGCCAATACACATTGTTTTTGTATAAGTAATTTATTCCAAGTTTTGAGTTTAAAGTGTAAGCAGGGGAGAATTTCAGACCATTTCTTTCCCATTTATGAAACTATTTAAAATTTATTTATACGCTTGAATTTTAATTAATATCGTTTATGTGTGTGTTTATTCTCTTCTTTATTCTGTAAATATTTATATAATCATAGAGGGCTTAATAAATTTAACATCTAATTTTAAAGTATGACATTGTACTGTGTATTTGATAATGATATTATTGTTTGACCTTTTCTGTTAACGAAGCAACAAACCACCATCCCGAGATCATGAGTTGAGTCAGGGATTAAACTTACCGGGATCGGGAATCATTCATTAGGCATTCACTTTTCTATTGATTTTATATATATAAAAAAGAAAATATAAGAGATTATAACTCTTTATTATTTACATGATCATATCCCTTAAGCAGGGGAGCAATCTCTTTCTTAAGGTGGCACACAAAGGTTGCAGTAAACGAACCTTTCAAAGGTATGATTATAGTAATGTATATTTTGGATGCCTTTGAATATTTCTTAATTGCTGCTCGATGTTAGAAAACGCATGTCATGCTCAATGCGTATAGAGACGCAGGCAGCGACCGTTACAATATATATATATAACGTGTTTATAATTGTGTCCTCCCCTTTTGTTGTTATTGTTATTTGTTATAATATTAATAAAATTGTAATATATTCATTATCTCTGCATCTTGTATTATTTTTTAAAATACAATGTATTTATAGTTTTTATAATTTAATTTAGAGTCTCTAGTATCTCCTTGACTTAGAGGGATATAAGAGAAAAATGGCTGGTAGCATCAAGTGCTGTAGCCAGATGAAAATTGTCAGGGAGCTGTAAGTAGTTCCTAGGATTGATTTTTCTGGGTTGCACATTTGGACGGTATACAACTAGCTTAATGTATAACAGAAACTTGAAAAATTAAAAAAAAAGAGAGAAAAATATTTGGAGGCTTTAGAGATGTCAGATTTGGAGACTGAAAAAGTAGGTTGAAAATATAATGTGAGTTTTAATCTGTTGAAAAGATAAAGAGGAAATAATATTGGTTTTTTGTTTTGAGCTAATAATAAAAAGGAATTGGGAAATAAAGGAATTATGAAAAATATGTTGGGATCATATGGATTATGAGGATGAATGGTAAAAGAAAAAGGAAATGATTGATAATTTTAAGGAGGAGGATAAGAGAAAATGATCTGATTTGCACATAGAACATATCTTTTAGCAGATAAGATGATAATGATATAATAAATTTTAATTATTGTATATGCATTTTTAAATTCTCCGCCTAAAGGCAGATTGATATTCTTAACATAATTTATGATGTCATTCAAATTTAGATATACATTATAAAGTAATAAAGCGCTTATTGCTTAATACGATATTTGATTTGTATATTTATATGTGTGTTTATTTATATTTTAAAAACGAGTTTATTTAACTATATACTTTACACAACATTAAGTTATATGTCATAAATTAAACAAGTTACAATAAATAAATCATTAATATATTCTTGCTCCTTGTTATTTTTTGCATATCTTATGAATATTTTAATTTATTAGAAGACAGTTCTCTTAATTAAGGAATGTGTGTTAGTGATCTCAATATTTCGCTTTAGTCATAAAGGATTCTGAGCATTAAAATTTCTTTGTGGCCGCATTCTAATTCTTAATTTTTTTTTTCATGTATTTTAAGTCTTAATACATTCAGGGCCAATCAATCAATTGGCAGCTGGATAAACAACTTCACAAAGTTTAATAATAAATTCAAGTGTTTATTTTGCACTGTTTAATATGTTCTTTTTTCAATTCTTTCTGCAGACTTTTTATCAGCTTTCTAATTTGCCTAAACTAAGACTTTTATTAATATACAAATTTTCCTGTTTCTTTTTGCAGCTACTGATTTATTTTTTCTCCACATTAATTAGTTATTTCTTTTCTGGAATAGTCCAGCAATATTAATTTCTATATCTGTAAACATACATTTATTCACGCTTTAATAAAATATACATTTACAGACATAACAAGTCTCTATAAAATTGTTTATATATTTATACTGCATTACATGGGGTAAATTAGTATGATACATTTAAAAAAATTTGTCATGAAAAATATATCAGAAGTACGAAATTAAAAATTCTACAAAAAAATAAAAATTACCGAATTAAAAAAATAGTAGATTTATACAAGGAAAAATAAAAAGGCACCGGTGGGATTCGAACCCACGATCTCCTGTTAACTATTATCTAGTGCAATACTAGACAGGCGCTTTAACCAACTAAGCCACGGCGCCACTTGCTAATAGTTTTGCAAAATTACATTAACGAAGGTAACAATGACTATTTTTTTTTTACTGAATGTATATAAGTTATTGAGTAATAATTTGTTTCTTCTTCAGAAAAAAAAAACAAAATATAGATTTAATTTGCAATTGTTAATTATCATTATAATTCAAATCTTATTCGTTTTTCCGGAATAATTTAATTATTACTGATACTTGGACTTTGACAAACGACGTAATAATTTTCAAATTTATGAAAATATGTATTTAAAGCTAGAAAAATTTGTATTCGTTTTGTTTTTATATGCAATCACCATTTTGTAGGTCTCCTACCCCCCCCCCCCTTTTTTTTTTTTTGAGATTGTAAAATCTTGTATTAATAATTTTTATTAGTCTTTAGTCTTGTAATCTTATGAGTTAATTTTGAACATTGTAGCTTACATGTACCATGAGCGTAGAGTGATAATATGATCATATCGGCGTGATAGACTTAATTAAACATTATCTAAACGTAGTCTGTACCAAGTTCACTGTCGAAAACAGACCAAGCGATAATACATTACTTGATTATTAATTTCAACAAATAAAAAATTATTAGATATTCTCTTTTTATTAAAAACAAATAAATTAGCTTTAAAATGATCAAAATATCTTTACTTTATTGCAATAACGGATTTTTTTTTTTTGGGGGGGGGGGGGATTATTTAATCGTATTGCTAGCTGCTTATTTTTAAACTTGGGCCTTCAATGTATGTGGGCTCTATATATGGTTATATTTTTTTTTTTTAAAAATGTTTTACAATTCTTAAAAACTTTATTATTTATTTGCCAAAAAAAAAAAACACTTTTGAATATTTATTTGGATACCGAATTAAAATTTATACATTTAATGTTTAGCATATTATTATAACATACTAAAATATTTAAACATTTTAAAGGTATAAACTTGTTATTTATTTATCAAATAGATCTTTTTAAAAAAATTATTTATATATATTATAAAGGAATAAAAAATGAGCGGAGACAATTTTTCAAAAATAAGTTATAATGTGATATTCTTAAATGAAATCTTTTTGTTTTGCGTAGGTTATATATCCAGAAGATCTATTAGCCAAAATAAACTATTTCCTCCCATCAAATTCATTATTTATCACAACAAACGAATCTATTTCATATTTCTAATTATTCAATTATTTTTTCAACCCTAGTTCTTTTTTTTATTATTCATTTTAATAGCTTATTATCACATTTCTCAAGTTTGCTATTGTTTTAAGAGCTTGTGTAAGCATAGGAAATAGTGATCATGTATTGTCCTCAATTTCAGTATACCTAAATAAAAAATCATAAAATCTGTATTTCTTTCTATATTTAATTTTTTCCCATTCCCCATACGATTTATCCTGATCTACTTTCAACATATTATGCTAAAAATAATTGGTATTTACTACTCTCTACTACATTTACAATCCCTGATATCCAAAGCTCCTGTATTTTACTAAGAAACAATAAGCTTCTTTAATGTTATATATCTTTTGTGCTTATGTCATTTTTATATAATCCAAAACTTTTATTTTTTATTTAAACAATTTATCCCTTTTTTGTCCCTTGTTATTATGTAACTATAATATATTCTCTATACATCTCACTTCTTATATTAGTATATGAAAATAAATTATGTATCTGTTAATGAATATTTCTGTAGTGTAATTTTCACTACACCACTCTCACATGAGGTATTGACTGAATTTCTATTTGCTTTTAACACCTTGTGGAGGCATGTAATCATAAACATATGACCAAAGATATATGAAAAAAATGTATGATCCACAAGATGCACACTTCATATATGAACTAGCACTCATCAGACCAGATTACAATCTCTTACACATATCTTTATCACTATTTAGTATACATAGTGGTTTGTGTCAAAATTGTGAGGGCAGTAAGTTTGACACTTATCAATTAAACTGTAGTAATTGACTATCTATATAAACTGAACAATGATAAAGATCTATGTAAAGGATTGTCATCTGAGCCAACTGGTGAATACTGGTTCAGTATGAAATATGCATTTTTTACATATCATTGGTCATATGAAACCAGTTCCTACTTTGCATGAGAGTAGTGTAGTGAAAATTGCACTATAGAAATAATTATTCATTAAGTGAACAATCTCTAATCGAATGACTGACTAATAAAAATTATTAACTCTGCATACTGTAAAATCTTTCTTGCCTAACATGGTTGTTGTCCTTTCCAAATAATCCAGTTTAACACTATTTGTATTCATTTATTTTCATTCATATATTGTAACCTTTCAAATATTTTAAATTTCTCTCATTAAAACAAAACCCACCCCATTCTTGGATAGCCAATGGATATCTGCTTCATTTTGGGTTCTGTTTAAAATTTTCTGAGTTCCATAGCCAATACAAAGAACATCATTTCCAAATGTTAAAGCAGGCATCACTACTACTGTCTAAATAATTATTTACATTTATTACATGAAACCTATCCGATTTTTAAATTCCATTCTATTTTTTATATCTTTTCTGAACTTCAATTTCCAATTATCTTTACGATTTTTTTCTTCCATTAACTTTACTGCATTGACTAGATTAGTAAGAATCCAACACACTTTTTCTACAAACTTAATACATATACACTATATTTTTGAAAATTTAAATATATAGTTTTTGATTATATAAAAGATTATATTTGTATTATTTGGTTATATATATATATATTACTTTTTTTCTATTTAATAAAGTATCCAAATAGTTATAAGCCTCCATTTCTTCAAGATAAATATCTCCCATTTTCCATTCTAAGTTTTATTCTTCTCATTAAATATTAATATCTTAGACTTTTCTTTACCGAATTTAGTTTTCATATTTTTTACTATTTCTCCATATTTCTCTAATATCACTCTATATCCATATTTGCATAAAATGCCAGATGATCTATAAAAAAGGAACTGCTACATTAACTTTTTTTGTGTGTGTCAACTATAGAAATCCCTATTGCTATTCTAATTGTATGTCCATCTCCAATTTTCTTAAAAAACATAATTAATATATATATGTGCTCTGCGCACAGGTAATGAAGCTATTAATAAATTGTCAAAATTTTTACTGCCAAGCACTTTCGGGACAGTCTACAGTTCCATATTCATGGTGAGTTATTCTGTTAATAACTGTAAAACTATGCAAATTTATATGCAGATGTTACGTGGACCATTTACGAGATAGGGAATAGCAGGCCTCTCTTCTGCTGATTGCCGATGGGTCAGCCGCGATGAAGTAAGCTTCCCTAACTTTACATTTGGTGTCGTTTGTTTCAGAGCAAATGACACTGGCTGTGGTAGGTAGAAAAGCATGTCCAGAGTTTCTCTCGTGTTCTACCTACCACAGCCAGTGTCGTTTGCTCTGAAACAAACTACACCAAATGTAAAGTTAGGGAAGCTTACTTTATTGCGGCTGACCCATCGGCAATCAACAGAAGAGAGGCCTGCTATTCCCTATCTCGTAAATGGTCCACGTAACATCTGCATATAAATTTGCATAAAATTTGCATAGTTTTACAGTTATTAACAGAATAACTCGCCATGAATATGGGACTGTAGACTGTCCCGAAAGCGCTTGGCAGTAAAAATCTTGACAATTTATTAATAGCTTCATTACCTGTGCGCAGAGCACATATATATATTAATTTATTTAAGCGTTAATGAAGTAAAATCTTAACTATTAAAAAACATAATGTAAATTTGAGTGATCAATCATCATACTTATTAAATTCCTATTCAGGGCTGTCCTATCCAATATTTCCAAATTAGTTTCTGTATTATAGCCTTTGACAGGGACTAAAAGGTGATGGCTGGAAGGACTATTAAATCCAAAAAAAAAACCAAACGCATTAGATCCAGATTTAAAATTTCTCACTGATGAAGACTGTAAACTGGGCATTAGTTTGGAGATAGAAATTTAATAAGCAATAATATCCATTGATTACTTAAGTTTACAGTAAATGGCAAAATTAGAGTTGTGTAAATAATTATAAAGAAATCGGAAGAGATTCCAGTTAGAAAATTGAATCTCTAGTGTCTGTTAAGTCATTTAGCTCTGCAATTTTATCTATAGATTAGATGTTATTAACTATATATAGCTTATCAGAGGCTGTTACTGAAACTCCAGTCATGTATAGAAAAATTAAATCCAAATGGCTTTATTATTACACCTACAAAAAGAAATTTAGGTCTTTATAAGAAACCTATTTCTCCATTGTAATTCTTTGCTTGTGTGAAAAGTTTCTTGAGTGAACATCCATAAGGAAGATCTGATCATAAGTGATGTAATCTGTTTTTGAGTTAGTGATAAATCTGATCTGCTTAATAGCATTAAGATTATATTTAATGTTTTTAATATTTTCTCAATGTATGAAGCATTAAAGTATTACCTTTAATAAACTTCTCTTCTTACATTTAGAGAATAGCCCATATTTATATCTTTATAATAAAGGATATGCTCGTTTTAGAAAATAATTGACTTTTCACATTCTATTTTAACTTCACAAAATCTGACAATGTTTCCATTTTATATTAGACATTTTTGTATAGTTTTCTCTTGAAAATGATCTATAGTGCTAAATAAAAGGTCATCATCAAACTGCTATCTTAGTGTGAAACTAGAGTATTTTTAACATCCTCAAATTAATTGTTTTTAAGATTGATCTTACAGTCTCTTAGAAATGAGGCCATAATTTATTTTTGTCATAATTGAAATATAAAAGAGAATCACACATTCCAGTAAACATGTTGTCTTGGGTAAGAACTATAAAGCATCTGAAAAGCAAGACCATGATTTTGTTGTTGTTTGGTCTTGAACTTAAAGGTAGAAGTAATCATTTAGCAATTCTTGCAAATAGCCATCCATGTTCATTTATCATGTTAATAATTTCTTAATAAAATCGATTGTAATAAAAAGAATATATAAAGAGGATATTAGAAATTTGCCCTTCTTGCTTTATTTAAGGCTTGAAAAAAGAATCAAGTCTCTTTTTAGTTAATATCAAACTCCTTTTTGTAGATACATTGGAATGTAATGAACATTTAATTGCCTTAAATATTTTATCTGACTTAAATAATGTTTCTTAATTTGATTCTTATTTATTAATTTGTAATCTTCAAAACATAGTTTAGTAGAGTGGTAGATTCTGGAAGTTAAAATCCCTGGATTGTGCCCAATTTTGTCACTCCCTAAACCAAAACTTCTTATAAATTCTTGAACAATAAAGTCATTATATTTTCTTTTATAGTAATTGATATATTTTGACACAACCAAGTACTGAGAGAAGTTATAACAAAGTTCAGTAAATAGCAGTCACCATTATACTTTGAATTTGTAGATTATGAAAAATCATTTGATTCTATAAGCAGTTTATTGTCATATTCTGAAGAATATTTATCAAAATGCAACAACAATGATAACACGTTAAACTAAGAAGATTAACATTGAGAAAAGTATACATTAGACTGATTCTATATTCAAGACTTTTTAAAGTTTACAAGAAGCATTTTGTGGATTAAAATGGAAAGCCAAGGGAGCAAAAATAAATGAAGATTATTTAAGTCAACTAGATTTTGCAGATGATGTGGTTATTTTCGTAAACAGTATTCCAGTTTCAGGAAATGTTGCAAGACTTATCAGATGAAAAAGAAATTAAGACTAAAGGTAAATGCTAAAAAAACTAAAGTAATGCTCAATGGATTGTCTTGTAACAAAATATTTTATAATCATTAGAAGAAATTAAAAAGAACAAATACCTTTGTCAGATTATTAACATAGATGGAAACATAATTAATAACATCAATCATAGAATTAAACTTGGATGGAGTGCCTGCTTATGTGTTTGAAAAGGAAGTTTTTTTAATAGATGTGTTTTACCAGTTTTCACTAATGGATCTGAAACATGGACATTTAATAAAAAACAATGAAGATTTCGAACTACTCAACAAACTTTGGGAGAAGTGTATGTTAAAAGTAACAAAAAGAGATTGAAAACAAAATATTTGGGTGAGAGAATATCATTGACATCAATAAAACAATTAAGAAATTGAAATAAAAACTGGGCCAGGTATATTGCTAGAAGAGATAATAGATGATCAATTGAAATTTCAAATGAGATCCCAAGAAATTATAAACGACCTAGAAAAAAAACACATAAGATGAATGGATGAAATAAGAAAATTTGCTGGTGTTGTGGGGAAAATACTTAGAAATCAAATTAGATAAATCTGGAGAGATCATCTTACAATGAACCGATAACATTGTTTTGATATATTAAACCTGTGTGTAGTCATTCTTATAAGACTCTATTTACATTATATTTACTATAAAAACATAGTATCCATTTTGTAAACCATTGTTTCTTAGTCTTTATTATAAAATTCTTTTTCCCGTTTAGATTCCATTTTAAATCTTAAATAGATTTCTCTATTTTTCTGTATTTTCCACTTCTTAATTTATTATTTTTCAATATTTTTTATTTTTCTTCCTCATTTTTCTATACTTTATTGGGGATTTTTTTTTTGGCAACAGGAACAAAAAATAATGCTGTTAATCTGTACTTTTCACTATATTTGATTTGAGTTTCTTATATGATATATTTAAACTTAATATTTTTTTTCACTTGATTTTCTTAAAAAAATATATAAATAGTATTGATGAAAATGAGCAATTCAGATCAAAACAACTTATTTATTACCCTATCAGATTCTCAAATTGATGAATATAAAAATGTTTTTGTATAATTTTTCCAATAATCATAATAAACATTTCCCAATCTATCTCCCCTTTTTTTAAAAAAAATAAACCATAAATCTTTTTTAATTACTCTATCATGTTTTTCAATAACTAAAAAGCTAAGTATGATTCCTGTCCAATCTATATCTCCATGAGTCAGCAGAAATATATAATTGCCATTTTCTTTCTACATATTCTGTCTGTGGTTTGATGCAGTGGTAAAATGAGAGATTCTGGAATGAAATAATCATGAATCACAGCGCAATTCTATTACTTCCAGTGATAAACTTAAGAACCCTTGAACAATAAGTCATTCTACTATTTTTGTAACCCTTTCCCCCTTCTCTGCATTTTTACCTAATATTTTATGTCTGATGTCATACTTTATTTACAATAATCCTATGAGTTTTGTTTTTTTTAAAAAAAACTAAATTTATTGTGTTAATCTTCAAATTCTCCAGAACAGATCAAATCCTGTTAAAACGTGTGAAACTCTCCATATAGCAGTGCCACTCAGCGCAAGCCAGAGTAATCAATGGATGCCAGAAGGCTTGTGCACAAAATTCCTATGTAGTGCCTACTCATCCAATATCCCCAGATTAATTTCTAGCTTGTGGCTTTCATTAGTGAGGAGCCTTGGATCCGAGATGTTTAATGGTTGATTTGAAATCTTGCTAAAACATTTCATTAATGAGGACGAAAACATTCCTAATACTGAAATCATATTACATGCCAGTTCATTTAACTTCTAGCTTTTCCACTTTTTTTAAATATTGCTAACTCTTCTTTATAATTCTTTAAATTCTCTTTATTACTAACATAGATTTAAACACAGACATATTTATTTTGATTTACAAAAGTCTTTGATAAAATGGATCCCATTATTTTCCTTCACAAATAACATAATATGGGGGTTTTGTGCTAAATTTATTCGATTTCAATTTTTTTTGTATTCATACAGCATATGATAAATTCAACAATATCTCCTTTAATTTCAAGTGTAATTTAGGTGTTCCTCAGGGTAATATTTTAGCATCCATGATTTTAAATGTTTATATCAACTTCCTTAAGATTTGCCTGAAATCATCTTATCTTTTACACCAGAAGTGGCCAAGACGTCAGCTGCAAAGCTGATGTGAACATTGACAAATTATAGTGATAAATTCAGAACTGATTTGAATATAAAAAAAATTCAAAGTTATTCTCATTTAAAGTAGTTAAATTTAAAATAGCATCTGTTGTTATTGTCAATCTCAAAAATAAAGCTAGGTTGGAAGAATTTAATTATTTTTGTGTAACACTAGAACTAATATTCTTAGAAATATTTAATTGCCATTTTCCCTGAAGAAAAATGAAAATAATTTGTCCTGGAGAAACAAGAATTTTTAATGAACTAATTTTAAAACAAAGAATTTGTGAACTTTTTAAAACACTTTGTCTAGTTAGCAAATAATTCCCAATTTTTTTTTTTAAAAAAAAAAGACTTTTTCTTATCTACAAAAGAAAATAGATGTCAAACAAGAAACAAACCTTGTCTAATTATTGTAAAGACTGTTAGCAGAGAAAATGTGAGGATTTTCCCAAGGCAAAGAGACAATTTTTGTAAAGTATTATTTTTATTGTTAAGTTTTTTTTTCTTTCTAGCAAATTTTTGATGCCATGCTAGCAGGGGTGTTTTAAATTTCCTTAATCATATTTACTTATTGATTATACAAGTGAATCAAAAAAATATAAAAATTTTATAAAACCCCAAAAATAAATTAAGGATTTATTATATTTTGGTAAAAATATTGATTAACTTTAATTTTGTATAAGTTATAAAGCCATGTTTAATTACTCCAGAAAAAAGAGAACAGAAAGAAAGTTAAATATAGAAAGGTATTATAAGTAAAGAGTAATGAAAAAAAGGTTGTTGAAGATAAAATGGGAATGATAATTCAGTTACATTAATTGTATAAAAAAGATAGCATTGTTTAATTAGAGCAGAAAGCTATTTTTAAAACTAATTAAACAAAAGAGTAAACAAAAATTGTTAGTACAATTAATATCGAAAAGACTAATTGCGGTGAAAGGAATGTGCACTATACAATTAAAGCTTAATGGATATTTTTGGTAAAAGACTTAATTCTATCATGGAATAGCCTGAAAAAAAATAATGACCATCAATTATAATATTAATACTGGATGCGAAAATGATAGATAAATAGTGTTTGCAGAAAAAAGCGGTGTGCTTTTTTACTTTTCGTTAATGCTGCTGCCTACTGTCGCGTATATTGGATTTTTGGAAAAGGATCCAAAGTGAAAGCTGTACAGAAAGTTATAGCAATTTCACCATGAGGGAATTGTTCTGAGATCGTGCTTCTGTAGATATCAATAACTGGATAGGACAAAAACAGATCACAGATCTTTTTGTGTAGTAGGATTGTGCAGAGAAAGACTGAGAATAAATAACTTGTAATTATTTTAGCTCAGGCCTAAGAATAGTGATGACTTTTAATCTATTATCAGTGGTGAATATTAATATTTATGGCAAATAGTAATTAGAATCAAAGACTTATTGATCACATTTGTAAATGCCAAGTTTTTTAGAGATCTGGGTTTAAGTTAATAAATATTTTTTCATCTTTACTAGTGATAATTTTCTTTAAACTTGTATTATTTTTTTGATATTTGTTGGCAAGTGAATACACAACTACAATGAATAAACCAAGTACAAACGTGAAAAAAATAAAAACTTATCATTATCATAAAGAATGGGAAACTTATTTTTTTATTATGATGAAAAGCAAATATGTATGTATTATATGCAGCATGAGTGAGGTTTACCAAAGAAAGCCAATGTTGACAGACATTTTCACTGTTCATAAAAATTATGAAAATGATTATTCATAAAGCACTGCATTAAGAACAGCTCAAGTACAACAGCTAGACACAACTCACTACACAATAAAAATTTTTTATCAAGTACATACAAGCTCAAAAACTGCTACAATTCCATCATTCAAAGTTGCTGAAACTTTAATTAAACACAATAAGCCTTTTCAAGATGGGCAAATATGAAAAGAAGCCTTCATCAAAGCTGAAGTATTATTTGAAAATTTTAAAAATAAATCTGAAATAATGATTTCTATCAACGTCATTATTACGAAATACAATCATGCATAGAACAAAAGAAACTAATTTAAATCCTGGAAGATTTTACATAAAACATTAACACCTGTAACTTTTTATTGCTACAGTGTGACGAATCTACTGATTATACAGGTATTGCACAATTATGTATTTTTATTTGTGTGGTTTTTGATGTCAGCCCCAGAAATTTTTTTAACAAATATTCCAATTCAAAGGACAAAAAATCAAAATATCTGATTTATTCAAGAATTATCAATAACTACCAATGGAACTCTGCAATGATTGGCAATAAATTGATTTTGTTACTGTGTAAAAATAATACTGATATACCTAGTTTTATGGACTATCATTGTATTATACATCAGCATGCCTTGTATTCAAAAATATTGACATTCAATCATGGGTTCTCATCCGATCCTTCATGTCAGCTGCGGGTGGCATTATTTCTAGCTAAATTTCTAGAAATATGTTGTTTCCGCAGCCGCACCCAAGCCTTTAAGCATTCTTTCTAAAATAAATCCTAGAAAGATTGTTAACTCGGAGTTAAGTCTTGTTTCTACGCTAAAAGGTAGACTGTTAACGCTGAGTTAAGTCTTCTTTCTACGATAAAATCTAGAGTGTTAACTCGGCTTAGCCGCTAATGGTGTGGCTTTTTCCGATGCTAAAAGCAGAGGAAAATGCCATTGTTGTTTGTGTCACGCACTATATCGTAATGCTGTGTTATGTATTTGATGTAACAATATCTTACGAGGGTGTGTTAATTTTATCGTGTCAAAAGTATTTAAATTTTCATTGGGGCCTTTTTTTTTTTAAAGACAAATTGATGTACTGTTACCTTTTAACAATTTAAACAGTGTCGTGATTGTTCCTCGTAAAGCTATAAGCCTCCTAAATGCTTGATTAGGGTGGGGTAGCATAAAATTTTTAAACGGTCATGCTTTGAGTCACGTTTTAGTGAGAAATTTTCCCTAGACCAAGAAGATGGCTAATTCAAACAACAGAAAAACTTGAAAAGGTGGGAATTGCCAGACATGGAAGCCGGCGCTGGAATATTTCTACAGCATAAAAAAAAATCCTGCTGCTGAAAGAAAAGATTGGATTGTGCGGCAAATACATGCAGATTTGCAGTCCAAAAACATCTTTCGACTCTCATTTGTAAGTCTCGTTGTGGCCGACAGAAATGTTCACTTCATAAAGGCAAGCTTGTTCGAGGGATTCCAAATGGCCTTCATCAAATGTAAAAAATAAAAGAAGTAACTTCAATTTTTATTTTAAACGTACATCCCTTCTCCCAATAATTGTTGTCGTCGGCAATCAAATGTCAAATAAAAGAAGTAACTAAAATTTTTATTTAAACATAGCTCAAAAAAACCTTCTTCTCCCAATAATTGTTGTTATCGGCAATCAGACGGTCAAATAAAAGGAACGTCAACTATTCTTTAATCATATAGAAAAAAAGCCCTCCCACTAATTGTTGTCGGCAATCAAATGTAAACCAATCAAAGTAAGACCGTAAATTATTAATTAAACATAACCCAAATTACTATTTGAACATACACTGAAAAGACCCGCTCTTGTCAATCAAAATTAAAGAAACAACTATTATTGTCCCATTGTCAAACCGAATATTATTTGGGAAAACCCAAATAATTTATAAATGAAAAAAAAAGAAAGTCAAATCGGTTGTCAATCAAATGGTAACCGATAAAAGTCACTTAAATTTTTTATTTAAACATACACACAAACAAAAAATAAAATGCAAAACCCTTTCTCCCAATAATTGTTGTCAGCAATCAAATGTAAAAAATAAAAGTAACGTACAATTATTCTTTAATCGTACACAAAAACACCCCTCCCACTAATTGTTGTCGACAATCAAATGTAAAGTAGTAAAAGTAAGGTAAACCAATTATTTTTTAAATGTAACCCAAATTACTATTTGAACATACACCAAAAAAGACCTGCTCTTGCCAATAAAAATGAAAGAAACAACAACTATTATTGTCCCATTGTCAAAAATATTAGGTTTTGGGGAAACCAAAACCATAATTTATAAACGAAAAAAAAAAAAAAAAAGAAAGTCAAATCGGTTGTCAATCAAATGTAACCGATAAAAGTAACTTCAATTTTGATTTAAACATACACACAAAAAAAAAAAACCCTCCCAATAATTGTTGTCGGCAATCAAATGTAAAATAAAAGGAAGATAAATTAGTATTTAATCATCACCCAAAAACACCCACCCCTCTCATGAATTATTGTCAGCAATCAAATGTACACCACCACTAAAAGTAACGTAAACTATTATTCTTTAAATGGTTACACTCCTTCTCTCAATAATTGTTGTCTACAATCCTACACACAAAAAACACCCCTTCTCCCAATAATTAGTGTCGGCAATCAAATGTAAACCAATCAAAGTAAGACCGTAACTTATTGTTTAAACGTAACCCAAATTACTATTTGAACCTACACCAAAAAACACCCTCTTGTCAATAAAAATTAAACAAACAACAACTATTATTGTCCCATTGTCAAAAATATTTATTTGTAGAACCAAAACCATAATTTATAAATGAAAGGAAGTCAAATCGGTTGTCAATCAAATTTAAACCGATAAAAGTAACGGTTTTAATTTTTATTTAAACATACACACACACACACGAAAAAAAAACACTTCTCCCAATAATTGTTGTTGGCAATCAAATGTAAACCTATAAAAGTAACGTAAATTATTATTTAATCGTACACAAAAACACCCCTCCCACTAATTGTTGTCGGCAATCAAATGGAAACCTATCAAAGTAACGTCAATTATTATTTAAAGATCCAACAAAAAAAACCCTGTTCTTTCTTAAATTTTGGCAATCCAATTTTACAAAAGCAGTAATACTATTTTAAAAAAACACAAATTACTATTTGAACACACACCAAACAAGACCCTCTTGTCAATAAAAAAAAAAAAAACTGTTATTATCCCATCGTCAAAAATATTATTTGGGAAAAATAATTCAGACACGAAAGAAAGTAAACTTTGTAAACAAACAAAAAAAAAAGTCAATATTAATAGAGAATCGCTAGCCCGGAAATGTTATATTAATGTGTTTTTGGTTAGAAATCGCGCCACCCGCGGCTGACACGAAGGATCAGATGAGAATGTTATGGGTGTTGCCTTCAAAATTGTTAATAAGACCAAAAAGCTTGTTACATTGTCAATTCTGGGATTTGCTAAAGGAATGCAAGAGTAAACACAGTGATTTATTACATGTTGACATAAGAAAAGCCGAGCAAAATTTTTAATCAGATTCAGAGAACTTCTACCACAAATAAGATCATTTTTGGAAACTAAGGGTGATTCATATCCACAACTGATTGACAAAGAATGGCTCATTGACCTCATCTTTTTCTGTGATATTACAGAAAAAATAAATAACTTAAATGTCGAACTAAGCACTTTGAAGTCATTCAAGGAAAAATTGAGTATATAACTAAAGCATCATGAATTAAAACATTTCAAAAATATGGTTGGCGAGTCTAAAGATAGAAAGAATCCAATCTACAACAATATTGAAAATATAATATTCTTCATAAAGGAATTTGAAGGGAAGATTAATAGAATTTGACAAACATGAAGGGCCAATGAGTCTCGAAGAAAAAATAGTAAATATTAAATGTGATATACATTTAAAATCAATGGCTTCAAATGAGGGCTTCTGGACATTAACAAGAAGGGATAAATATCCAAATATTTGGAGAGTTGCTGCGTATTTCAGTGCATTTTTGGTTCAAGATATTTGTATGAATCAGCATTTTTCTGCATGAATGCGATAAGGTCACAATTATTGGATCTACATTTGGAGTCACTTTTAAGAATTAATTTAAGTTCATACAAGACAAAATTTGACAAACTTGGTGAAACTATACAATGCCAAGTGTCATCAAAATAAATTATTATTTTTACTTTGTAATTTTTTTGTAAAATTTGCATCTAATTTATTTTAATACAATTATAAAACAATTTTTTTTTCTTGAATTTTTTTTTTAAATTCAGGATCAGTTCTGGAAAATAATTATTTATAAGTAATTTAATAAATATTTTATAAAGTGACATGGACAAATTGTAATACTAGAGGGAGCTGAGGTAATTTAATAGTAGTCATAGTAAAATATTTTTGATTGTTCATATCTTAATAGAAAAAAAATTCAACAGTTCATATCTTGTAAAAACATCACCAATATTTATACTTAAAAAACTCTTATAAAAAAAAAAAACAATTCCTAAGTACATTCTAAAAAAAACCAGGACTTCATTATTTTTTTCCGTTCCACCAAAAATAACACTTATTTCTGGTTCGAAGCCCAGAAAAAAGCAGTCACCCTCAGGTACACTTTCACTAAAAAAGTAGCCCCCAAGGTCTAAAAGTTTGGCCACCACTGTTCTATACTATGTTGATGATTGTAAAATCTTTAGAAGAATCATACCAGTGATTGACTGCCCTTTTCTTCAGATATTGATAATTTTAGTATCTGGTTTGATCTAAATCAGGGTGGCGAAGATGTCAACAAGTAAACAGTGCAATTTCTTTTTTTTTTTGTAAAAAATTCAGGATCAGTTCTACAAAATAATTATTTATAAGCAATTTAAAATTGTAATTTAATAAATATTTTATAAAGTAACATGGACAAATTGTAATACTAGAAGGAGCTGGAGTAATTTAACCTTTTGTCTGATGAATTTTCTTATTGGCCAGATTGAGTAAAAACTTGTGTGATTTGATTCATTAAATATGGATCTAGCCTGTTTCATTTCAACATGTACAATAATCAGAAATGTTTTAATTTAGCTTCTAAAATTGAATTATTTTGCATTTAAATTGGTTAAAGGTAATGAAAATTTTAAAATAACATTAAAAACTGAAGAAAAGTATAAAAACATATGAAAAATAGCCTGCAGTAAAACAAAGGAATTATATTTCAATCAATTATTGTGAAAATGCTTCTGATTTCTTGTCTTCACTGATTATTCCCTGGTGTCTTTTCTTTATCTAAAATTAAATATTTTAAATAAAAATATGAACCTAGCCACATTATTAATGAATATAGCGTAAAAAGTAATCATAAAATCCATAAATATTTATGAAAAATAGATGCGTTTTGCTAGTTATCACAGAAAGTCATTGATATGCAAATAGTGGTTGTTATTCACTTGTCTTGAATAGCAGTCAAGCGCTATTCACTTTCTCTTGATTATTGTTCTTGTAAAATTTTCAAAACAAAATTTATATTTAGATAAATTAACATAAAAAATTACGAAATATATTTATTTACATTCAAAATCTATTATGAAAGCATAAAACATTTTGTTTTGATTTCTAACTTTGATGGTTAGAAACATTTGGAAAACAATAGCTGAAGTTGGCAGTCAATTCTTTGCGGCACCTTATAAGAAAAAAGAGATGGGACTATATACAATAGACCACAATGAGAAACCATTTTTTTTGCAAAAAATACTGCCAATAGCAGATTTTTTTAGAATTAAAATTTTAAATATCAATAAAGTTATGAATTTACAATAAAATGTGACCAAAAATGGGCAAGATGATGCAAAATGTAGAAATTTTTTTGTAATAATCACTTTAAAGTTAGTATTAATATTAAAATGTCTTCCAACAGTTCGTATCTTCGAGGAAAAAAATTATCACTTCATAAGTATCTTCTAATTTCGTAAGTACATTCTAAAAAAAACCAGGACTTTGAAACAATTTTTTTGCATTCCGGCAAAATTTTTTCTGGTTTTCGGTTTAAAGCCCTGAAAAAGTCATCCTCGGGTACACTTTCACCAAAAAAAAAAGCCGCCCCCAATGTCTAAAAGCTTGGTTACCTCTGATCTAAATAATGCCAATTAACTTTAATAAATGTTCATTTTCTAAGTATGTGAGATTTAAATTTTTTAAACTTAATCCTCACTTGGGAGTTTTACTTTTTAATAATGGAACCTTTCTCCCTCATGTAGAAGTGATTGTTAGGAAAGCTTTTAAAATCATGGATGCCATCTTTAGGCATAGCCACTATTTCAGTGATAATATAAAATTCAAGTTATTTTTATCATTATATGATCCTATTATTGAATATTGTTCAACCATTTGGAATCCTAACTTTAAAAAAGATATAATTTATGACAGTCAGTGATTAATAGATTCTCTAAATGTTTTTCTTGAAAATAATCTTTCTTAAATTTCTTTTTAATTAATTAAAATTATGAATAAACAAGTTATCTTACCTGATGTAATTTTAGATATTACAGTTAGAACTAATGAGCACAATACTGTCTGCAGCTCTGTTGTATTCAACTTTAGCATATTAATGTGCTTGTTTTTTTCTTTATTTAGGCTACTCTTTTAATTTGATCAGATTTCTACTCATACTAATCATTTCAATTTAGATTCTAACACCTTTCAATATTCTTAAATTTGAAATGCCATTTTTTATTAATTTAAATGTATTCCATATATACATTTTTCTCAATATGCATCATATACATTCTTTTCTCTATTTTTATGTGCAATCTGCAATTGGCTAAAAGATATCATTATTTTAAAATTCTAATTCCTGTGTTTAATAAAAAATAATTCTATTTCTAATAATTATTTTAAAAAGTACAGTTTTAGTACATTAAGAATATATAATCTATTTTACCACATAAACCTTGATACATTAATAAAATAATTTTACAAGCAAGATCACTAAGATTAATTTAAATAATTCTGTAAATAACACTAATCTGTTGTTGTATATGCATTTGTCAACTAGTATATCTTTTATCTGACAAAATAGGTTGGCATTGATATAATAAAAGATGGGCATTATTCACAGGCTTATTTAAATGATTCTTTGGAGATTTTGCTTGTAAAATTGTCTTAGTTACATATTTGGACTTGTTCTGTGAAATAGATTTTTATTTCTTTCCTTTATCCTCCTCATCTACTAATTTAATTTTCTCATTAAAAATATGCTTCCAAAATTAGCCTTCACTGTATTATCTATGTTTATTTTCATTCAATTCTATTTTGTTTTTTCTTTTGCACTTTTCATTTATGATTAAATTTCTACTTTTCTTTTTGCTATCAACTATTTACCAGCTACTTTCCTAAATTTATTATAGCAATCTTTAGAATTCAATATACTGCTATTTGCCATTTTCTTTTTAAAAACTTCATATTATTTTTTAAATGTAGATTTATTTATATATCACATACTATTTTTAATTTTATTTCTATTACATCTTACATCCACTTATTTTCAAGTTTTATTAATAAAAAAATTGTGACTACTGGACATACTTTTTCTTCTTCATCAAAAACATTACTTTTTTGAACCTCAATACAAAATCAGTAATATATTTTTGATCATTTCTTGATGATGTAAAATTACATTATTTCTGGATCAGCTTTAATAGATTTTAACTTTAATAATTTTGTTTTGAATTTTTTTTTTTTTTTTTTAATATCAATTTCCTATACATGCCTATTAAAATCTTTTAATTCTATTATACTCTTTTATATTAGGAGTATTAATATCTTCTCATCTATAAGAATTTTGATTGTGAATAACATTTTCTGTAAAATTATATATGTAAGAATACTAATAAACATCACATGATCACCATTTCTTATGCTTGCTTATAACTGTTATTAAAACAGGCAAAACTCTCTATACGTATTGCCACTCAGTGCAAGCCAGAGTAATCAAAGGATGCCAGAAGGCTTGTGCCGAAAATCCCTATCTACTGCCTACTCATCCAATATCCCCAGACTAGTTTCTGGCTTGTGGCCCTTGCCAGTGAGGAGCCTTGAATCTGAGAGCACTGCATCTAGATCTTAGGATCTAATGCAACCTTCCAGCAGCCACCTTTTATCTCTACTTAACTATAAAACTATGAGTGTTAAATTGAAAACACTATAGATCTAGGTGCAGTGCTCTCAGATCCAAGACTCCTCACTGATGCAGGCCACAAGCAAGAAACTAGTCTGGAAATGTTGGATGAGTAGGCACTAGATGGGGATTTTATGCACAAGCCTTCTGGCATCCATTGATTATTCTGGCTTGCACTGAATGCAATACATATAGAGTTTTGCCTGTTTTAATAAGTTATAAGCAAGCATAAAAACTGGTGATCATGTGATGTTTATTGGCTTAAAACCAATCCTGCCTAATAGGATAGTGGTGGCTATGGTTATTAAAAAACCAACCATCAAAATGTATAGGTACTGAACTGAGTTCAGACCTATATTACTATACAAGCTAATAACCTTGGATTGAAAATATTAGTTTTTCAATTTAACTCATAGTTTTGTAATTAAGTAGAGCTAAAAGGTGGCTGCTGGAGGGTTGCATTACTTTCTAAGATCTAGGTGCAGTGCCCTCAGATCCAAGGCTCCTCACTGACAAAGGCCATAAGCCAGAAACTAGTCTGGGAATATTGGATGAGTAGGCACTAGATAGGATTTTATACACAAGCCTTCTGGCATCTGGCTTGCACTGAGTGGCACTACTGTATGGAGAGTTTCGTCTGTTGTAAGAATATTACAATTATTAGTATACTGTAAATCTAGAAATGAAATTTTTGTTTAGCCTTTAATCATTTCAGATTAAAAAATCCATCATCAAATCGTATTTCATCTTCATCTCTTCTTTATGAGGTCACCTACAAACTTTTTCAAAGACTAGTCATAAAAATGGAAAACTAAGTTGTAAGTAAATAAGGCAAAACTCTCCATGCAGTAGTGCCACCCTGTGCCAACCAGAGTAATCAATGAATGTCAGAAGGCTTGTGCATAAAATCCCTATCTAGTGCCTACTCATCCAATATCCCCAGACTAGTTTCTGGCTTGGATGAATAGGCACTAGATAGGGATTTTATGCACAAGACTTCTGGCATCCATTGATTACTCTGGTTGGCACATGGATAGGATTACTGCATGAAGAGTTTTGCCTTGTTTAATAACAATTATGTGCTAGTATAAGAGATGGTGATCATGTGATGTTTAGTGGTTTAAGTTGTAAGTAGTTAATATACTTGTTTAACAAATATCTGATTTTCTACCAGCAATAATAATTCCTCTTATTCCATTGTATAAAGCTGTATATACATGAATAAATTTCAAAAGATCCCAAACTAGATTCTGCATGATTAATTTCAGAGAAATAAATCATATTTGGAGTTTTGATTCATAAATTCTATTCCCACTACATTTCACTATCTTTCTGAAAACATATTCATCACATTTAATAAAACAGGCAAATATGAAAAAAAAAAAAATTATATAAAAATTTTGATTTTAAAAATTTATTATCTGCTTCCCATTATTTTCCAAATCTCTAACACACAGTAGGTATCATTCATTGGTTTTCATAAGAAAGATAAATTTAAAATGATAATAAGTTATATGAATAAAAGTAAGCATTCAACAATCCATTTGTTCTTCTCAATTTAATCTTTAAAATAATGTCACTCTAGTTCAAACATATACAAAATTATAACTCTGCCAGACATACTATAAGGATTTTAGCACTTTGCTGCTTTTATTTAAAAAATCTTTTAGGATTTTAGGTTCGGCAATATTTTGCCCAACTTATAGGGATTTCACTAATTTGAGAAATGCTGATCTTCTGATTACTCAATGTTTGCATATAGTCCTGATGTAGAAAGACACCATATTATTTTATACAAGCTAAATTTAAGGAATTGCACAATATTTTCTTTTGTGCATACATTTCAATCTTTTACATAAGAGAAAAATTAACCCATTTTAACAACTAAAGTTTTACCTATAGTTATTAATTAATATTGCTTTTTTTGATATTTTCATGTATGTTAATAATACTATATTTAAATGATAAAACTTGATCTTTATCAATGGTAATAAACTATTCACTGCATTTCTTATTAGAATTTATTCTAATATTTCAATCTTAAGATATCATGTAAATGACCATTACTGTGATTTTTAAAACAAACCGTTCCATGGATTCAAACTGATCCATCTGACATTCATAGGACAGTAATAAAATCTTAGAATCAAATTTTTTACTTGCTTTAGCTTTAATATTTAGTTTACCTCTGAATAAGTTTAGTCTATTTTCCATGATATTAAAAATATAAATCAGGCTTGTGAAATTTTTATTTTCAGGTATTTCTATATTTAGCATAATATACTTCTTCATCATCATCATCAACTATTACCAATCCACTGCAGGACGAAGGTCTCTCCAAGATCAATCCATCTTCTCCGATCTTTAGCTTCTCTTCTCCACATCGCTCCTGCACACTTTATTTTTTCCATCCCTCTCACATGTGGTCTCTTTCTGGGTCTTTTACAATCTCTTAGAATCCAGTTTAAGATTTCAATTGTCCATCTATTATCATCTCTTCTAGGGATATGTCTAGCCCAACTCCAATTCAGTCTTTTAATTTTTTCAATGTCAGTAACACCTGTTTGTTCTCTTACTCATATATTGCACTTACTTCTTATTTATAAATATATGTTTTATTTTGTAAAAATATATTTACAATAGTATAAGTTGGTGCACTCCAGAAAAAGTAGAAAATAATAAAGAAACATATTTAGATCGCGAACTGATAAGCGGTAAATTTAATGAAATAATTTACATTAATTGCGATTGATAAATTCCAATAAATATTTGATTACAAATATTTCTTGATAAGAGAACTATTTAATTAATGGAAGAGACTAAATTACCTTACATGGAAAGGAATTCCTAAGGCACCAATTAATTATTATAGACCTTAAAAACATTATCGAATATGGAGAAAGTAATTAATTGTAAGAGTAATTAAAAAACTATAAATAGAATAAGCAACACAGTGTCATTTATTTTGCAGAGAGATGTGACAGTAGCTTCAGTTAAGGTGTAGCGCTCTCAGTGAAAATGTATTCATGGGTAGCAGCTGAATAGGCCCACATAGTTTGGGAAACCGGGGCCGGAGAAAACCATCTTGATAGAAGCTAGATGTGAAGAGTTGATTTTCCAGAGGATTTCAAATGAAGTTACCAAGAGGGCTGTTGCTGAGGGATGGAAGTAATTGCAGCTAAAAGCTCATAGTGATGGTTGCAGTGTTCTCTATGATGAAACCAGATGTGTTCGTGTGCAGCTGAACTGGACCGAGGCCAAAGTGTTTGGAAAACCAAGGCCAATAGTAACTGTCTTGAAAGCAGTCAGTCTTAAAGTTCATCAGGGGAAACGAACCAATGAGAACTATATATATCGATTGTGATGTGTGTGTAGTAATACCTTGTCAGGAGAAGTTAACCAAAGTAAATTATACGTGTGTATGTGTGTAGCAATACCTCGTCGGGGGAAGTTAACCATAGGGAACTACATATGTATTTGTGTCGTGAGGGTAGCAGACTGTTCGCTATTCTTATTATAATTTTGTTTGTTGGTATTACACAGCAATATATAAGACTTACAATAATATTGGACCAACAGGTATTTATTTACAAATTCAATTGACATAATTTTATGAAAACATTGTATATTGTAGTGCCATTTCTGAAAAGGTTTATTGATTCAATTTAAAAACAATCAATTAAAAATAGATGTAAAATTTTTAATTAAAGTAAAATTAAAATATATATATATATATTTAAAAATACAGATCTACCTTCCAGAATAAAATATATGCGTTAATTTATAGTACAACACTATAAAACTATCAAGCAACCAAAAAAAAAAAAAAAAATGCAGAAGAAATTTAAACTGCTGAAATAATACATTTAAATGAAAGGTAGTAATAAATGCTTTTAAAATTTCAGAACAATTCACTTTTTTCCTACTATACATCAGCAGTGTTCAATTACATATATATTCTCGCAAAATTTATTTTAAATAAAAAAATAACAATAATAATAAACCATCCAAAAAATCAAATGAAATTAAAACATTTATAAAATAGAATTATAAAAAATATAAAAGCAAAGATTTATATTTTCAACATTAATGTGAAAATACAATTACAATCAAGTGGTAGATTCAACTATTAAGGCTGATCACTGTGGATATATAATGCAACTCATAAAAAATATAACAAGTACATTTAATTTCTAACTTTCATATACATATATACAAGTCAGTACATCTCTTGAGCAAATAGACAAAACCAATATAATGCAAATAAATAATAAAAATTCATATAGCTTAATAACAAAATCTTGAGTTTATTGTGACCAGAAAATAATAAATAAACAAACATAATATAGAAAATAAATATGCAGAGTGAGAAACAAGCAAAAAAAAAAAAAATGTGATGTTAAAGAAAAGATCTATTTCTTGTATCTAAAAATAATTTATTATGAACTTTTTCCTCAGAAACAATCAGTTTTACATTTTTAAAATAAGTGATAATTCCAAAAATAATAAATTTTGATTAATTTCAAAATCATAAACCTTTGAAGAATATATTTCTTTAATTATATAAGCATAAAAATTGGAATTAAAAAGTTAAAAGAAACATGTCAAAAAAAAAAAAAAGGTATTCCAAAATAATAGAGTTCTTTTTTAATTGTCTAACAATAATATTAAAGAACAGTGACATTAATATAAATGCCCATCTAATTACCAATGAGGACATCAGAGAACCACTGAAGCATATTAATGTCACATTTTGACTAGTTGTTTAAATGCACTGCAGATGACTAGCAATAGCGAAAATCAGCAAGTCATAAACCTACTATTTCCATTTGCCAACCTTTCTGATATTTTATTTGTATGTTGCACTATTTCCATCAGACATACAAATTGTTAAATGTTTTTAAAAAAATTCAAATCTCTGATAGGTGAAAGATGAAAAGTCATAATAAAGACAAAAATAAGAATTGTCCACTCACTAATTTTTCTACTTTAAATAAGATTGTAAAAGAGGAACTTTATGCAATGTAAATGTGGATAAACTGCTGTGCTGCTGAGAATTTACTGATAGCAAAAAATAATAAATCAATCACTTGTATTTTCTCCTAATGATCACTGAAAGCCAAAACTATAATTATTTTTTTATAGCAGATAATAGTAAAAAAAAAAAAAAATGTTAATATTTGGCAAGGCTCAAGCAAAACAGAAATATCTGTAATATGA
The DNA here is from genome assembly GCA_028023455.1 of Epiperipatus broadwayi. Taxonomy (NCBI): domain Eukaryota; kingdom Metazoa; phylum Onychophora; class Udeonychophora; order Euonychophora; family Peripatidae; genus Epiperipatus; species Epiperipatus broadwayi. The sequence goes on along the minus strand of JAQFVV010000025.1, from coordinate 3,457,334 downwards.
CATGGGAAAAATAAAATAAAACAATAAAAGCCATAGGATGTGCCTGAAAGTTTTTTTTATCATGTTAAGAGGAACAGACAAAAAATGGAGTTATCAAGAGTAGTTAATTTTATGGATTTGACCAAAACATATAAAATACCCTAAAACTAATTAGACATAAAAAAAGATGTAAACTTTGAAATAAGCTTTCTTGAGCTGCGTTCACTGCCTCATGATATATAGAGAGAGAAAGAGAGGAATCAACCTGTAAATACTATTTACTGTTTCTTTATCCACTAATTAGAATTATACCAATTAAAATATGTATATTCTTAAGATCTTTTAATCAAATGAGAATTTTAATATCTCCCCCCCCCCTATCATAATCTCTCTTTCAACTAATTGATTGTATAATTGTAATATAAGAGTCTAAATTATAAACCAGTTTTATACTAATTAAACAAAATTGGGTTATATAAAACAGAAAACAAATTATTTTCTATGTGTATATTACAAAATAACAAGACTCCTATATTAAATCTGCATTTGACAGCACTAATCCAATTCATATTCTCATACATCAATGTGATCTACTGAGTGATTAATGCATAAGATAGTAGTTACAGATCTCCAGCCTAATTTCAAATTATCAGTTTTGCCCAGTACACTTTTGTAAAATAGCTATCTAGAAGTTAGCACTTATTGCTATGTACAGGGTAATGGTTTGAAACTAAGTCAGTAATTATATACTTTAATAAAGACAAGATGCAAGACTCTGACTTTTTTTAATAAATAACTAAGACAAACAACTGAACGACTTGATTGCTCAGGAGTTCATAAGACTTTGAGTACCAGAAATGCCAGAATTGGAAATGATCCAAGGATCTCATGCTCCAAAGCCTGTCATTTGGCCGCTGCACTAAACCAATAAAAAGATACTCTATACCAAAGTAACATCTAAATCCTATGGCTTACATATAATCTGCATTTGACAAAATAATATAATTTTAAAAAAAAAAAGATATTTTATAGCTAACTAATGAAAGTTTTACTTATATGTATTTTAACTAGCTGTGTAATTTTGAAGACTGAAGGTTTTGTGACTCATTTTTTTACTGCCCTGCCTGCTGTATTTAGTGCAGTGAAAAAAAATAGCAGATTGCAATCAAAAGTCCCAGCTTTGATACTTCCAATGCTTGAATTTCTTATGAACTCCTAAGCAACAAGAAGAGGTGAGATTTATTACTGCAAAAAAACATAAATATTATAAAATTTGGGATATGTTCATTGTTAATATGAAATCCACAGTGGTGGAAAAAAAATGGATAATTTTTTTAAATTTATGAGCCAAGAGCTGAATTTAAGCCATTTCTGGGTTTCATTGTTGCTGTATGTACAAATAATTAATAAGTAGCATTGGATAAAGAGTGCTACTTTGTAGAATGAGCTTTCTTATTAAAGGTTAAGTACCATTTGTGATACAATCAGTCATTTCTGATTCCTTTTTGCTCTATTTTTCTTTCATTGCTTCAATCATTTATGTTATCTGAAGAGCTCAAATCATCATGTTGCTTATCCGTTTATTTATTTATTTATTTTGAATGTCAGTACATATATAAAAATATACAAAATATAAACTGCTGAAGCAAACCCAACAAAAAAATAAAACAGTTTTTCTTAATCTATTTCTAGTTAACTATACACAATAATGAAATATATGTATTTCTTAGTTATAAGCACAATCATCACATGATAATAGTTGCAGAAAGTTAGTGACTGAGATTATTAAAATATACAGAATTCTATATAGTTGAACAATTTATGAGACTGGGTTCAATCTTTATATGTTAAATTCTTTGAAAGCAGGTTGAATGAACTATGCAACAGGGTATTGCAATCACATAATAATCATCACCATACTTTTTATACAACTTATTATAGTATCTCATTTTTAAGAGCTGTATCTAAGACATTAGTCTTTAAATTGAACAGCATAATATGGCGTCTAGATAAAATACAATTTTTAATCCAGTAATATCTTTTGCTTGAAAAAAAGATTAAATATCCAGAAATAATTATGGTATATGTAATGTAAAATGGTTTTTTTCTTAAAACAAAACCAGAAATTTCTATGGATTCACTAATAGCTAAATTAAACATTTCTTCCTTTAAAATCATTAATTACCACAATAAATTAATCTATTTTTTTACTCCTTATTACCCATTCATTTTTCCAGTCTTGCTTTATTTTTCCCCTCCTATTTATCTTAATACAATCTTTTATGTGAATTCCAATATTCTATTCCCATTGGTTTTATAAAGATTTTTATCCCTTTTAAATTGTTCTTATTCTTTACAAATCTTACAGTCCAAAATGAAATGTTCAATACTCTCTCACTCCCATTTCCATATAAACTATATCTACAGTTCAAATTTTTTTTCCATTTCATATACTTTGCATGGTATTTAAAGCCCTCGCTTGTACATTAAATATTAAAAAACTTTTTAAATTTCGTATTATCATGCATTCTTTTATAATTTATATAATTTTTAAAGACTAATATGAAGATACTCTATTTGAAAAAAGATCATAGCAAAAATAAATGTAGATGATGTTTTCTTTCTGAAGTCAGATCTAGAAATCAAATATACAAAGGCATTAATATTATAAATCACCCTATGAACTATATAAAGAACGTTAGTGATACTTTGTTATTATTCATATATTGTATCTTTTTCATTTTTATAGTAACTTGCTTATTTCTTTAAAATCTCTCTATATTAAAGATATATATATATATGTTTAGTTATCTGCCCTATAACTGCTATGACCAATAAATTATTGATTACCAACAGTAGCTATCTGCCAATAAATACCACCTTTGTAACAAATATATTCAAGCATCTCAATATTTATAGTTACATTATTATTAAGTCAAAAAGAAAAAAGCTTATTTGCTTATTCCGTTATAAAATACTTGAAAAATTTTTAAAAATGTAATATTTGCTTTCTTGCTCAAGAGATATTCCATTATTAATAGAATATTCAATGCCAATTCAAAACAAATTTCAAATTAATGTTACAAATACAAATCATGCACACACACACATTCATACTTCTCAGAAAGAAGTAAAACAGTAATTTCACACAAACGCACACACAAAATAATAAAGACAATTTAAAGACAACTGCAAACAAAAGAACCTAACTATCAAAATTTACGCTGAAGCAAAACCATTAAAATTTTAACAGAAAAATAGAGAATTTAACAATCATTTTTACAAAATAAAGCAATAAACAACAATATTACATATACATGCATAAATATAAAAGATAAAAAAATATTTGCTGTATTGAGTTGCAATTCACAAGTTGTAAAATGTCTACAAAACAAACAATAAAACTTTGATGAATTTCATACCCTTCAATTAGTCAGTTATATATTAGATAAAGGAGACGTAAAAATGTTTAATAAAAGATCAAATTTCAGGACTAATGCACCAATTATATACTAAAAACTCTTAATCTTTTTGGAGCTATATAATCAATCAAACATTTTTAAACATATGTGTTAATAATATTGGAAGCCATACAGTACAACAAAGCACTGGAGCATCATTGGTGGTAATTAACCACTATTTGCCTTCATGTTACCACAATTTAACTATGTATGTTCTTTGTTTTGAAAGTAAGTAGAGAAATTAGGTAAAAAAGTATTATGATCAAGTAGCAATGACATTTGATCATTTGCTATCTTCTTAACATAATTTTATTTTAGCATTTCAATAGATAAAGGCACATCATAAATTTAAACCATTTTTGCACAACGTTATTCCTCACAAAAACTCGAATACTTAATCTATAATTTTTTTTTACAATAAACTTTAACATTTTTGCATTTCTAAATCACACATTTCTTTTATTTCATTCTGTTTTATAAATGCTTATACTATAAATATTTGAATTGAAATAAAAATCTCTGACTACAATTAATTCCTGACATTTTAACCCTCACCAAATGCACTATCATATTTTTTTTTTAGCTTACGTTAATCCAATTACGATGTTCCAATATAATGTGAGATAAATTGATTGCCGATTGGATACAATGCAACAGCACTTTCTGAATTGTGTGAAAGCCAATGAATCAGAAATAGCTCAAAACTTGTACACTTGGTTAGCCCTCACTATAAATACATAAAAAGGTTATATTTTACATTCAGATATCTATTACACACATACAAATATCTATGTATATACAGATCTAAAAATGAATTTTGGAGTTCATTTGTTAAATAAAGTAATTTTCAAAAAATACTTTCCAGTGCATTAATAAAAAAATAAAGTGAATAGTTCTAAACTACGAATGTAAAACTTGACAAAGAATATTGTGAAAAAAAATTGAAATAAAACTGGCATACAAAAGATGCTGATTATGTAAAATAATCCCAATGGTACATTCATTATAAGGTAATTAGGAAGATTCAGTTGGTTGAAAGAAATTTTGAAAAAAAAAAAGCAATCTAGAAAGTTGTCATTAAGCAGAGTTTGGATCAAAGAAATGGGCCAAAGACTGTAATATTTAAAAAAAACAAATACAAAGAGATCATTTACATGGATTGGTATTGGTTATGAATGATATAAACAACTATAATACTAAAATGCATTGTGCTGTTTCATGCAGCAGCTGATGATAGAGTCAAGACTAAAAGTTCTTGGTTTGAAGCCCAAACCTGGAACTTCTGGTTCTTAAACACCATGATTTCCTAAATGACCAATTTCTACTATTATTATCAATACAATATCATACTAGGAGCCTTTCCACACATGGATTTCAATAGCAAGATCTATTCTTTACTCCTTCCAATAATTACATCCAAGTTTTTTGATAAGAGATAAAAGGAAAATAATAGCGGCCTTAACTCTAATCAAATTCATATGACTATCAAGATGCAAGCTTTTTTCGAAACAATTATATCTCACTGTAATTTTATTTGGCACAGACATTCCTAGGAAGCAGAGTCAATCTGTAGCAGTTTAGAGTACAATCAATCAAAGCTTTTTGTAAATAATATTTTCATTTGTATAAAATATTTTTGTAGATAAAGATTTTAAAAAGTGTTATATAAATATATATATTATAGGGGGACCTCAATAATGTAAAACTGTTTAACATAATGAAAAAATATTAATTTTTTAAACTGATATAATACAACTTGTTTTACGTTAACCCAAAATCAGTAAATGCACTCTACTTTGAACACTTTTTAGCATTGCATATATATGCAATAAAAAGTTTTTTTGCCAAACAGAGTTCAAAGTAGAATGGATACATTATATTTATAAAAGATATTACAGCAAAATAAAGGAAGTGGTGAATTTGATAACACAAAATCAAGTTAATATAAACAAATGTTGTTTAACATTTCATATAATCTGTATGTAAACATACATATTGCAACTTGATGTACATTGATATATGCAAAGTAACAGACAACATTTGCATTTGAAAAACGTTACATTCTGCGAAAAAATAACACATACACATATAATACTAACTTAAAAATATAAATGCTTTCTTTTGAATGCTTGTCAATTTTAAAAATATGTATCTAAAAACAAATAAACTATATAAGCTCTTTTGGAAAGGAAGGGAGGTGATTGGACATTCATGAAACTAATTGAAATGGGATCTCGCAAGCAGATAAATAATGTCACGCACACAATTTGTTTATATATATATGATTATATATTTTTTTTCATTATTAATTAAAATCTATAAGGCAATAATTACCTGTTTTAACAAAACAATTATAAAAATAAAAATTACAAAAAGATTTGATCTAAAATTTTTGATTGTTTTTTTTTTTTGGAATTTAAAAATCAAAATGCAAATGTCAAAATGGAAGCACTCTCTGTATCTTAAAACTGAAAATTAAATCAAACATGAGCTGTAGAATGTGCTACACAATTGTTTTCTTCGGAGAAGCTTCATGGGCTTTTTTAAGACGACGCTTCAACTCCGTAGGAAATTTCCCGTAACACTTTGTACAGACAGGCTTCAAATCAACTTCAAAAAATTTGGTCCTAATAAAATATATATATATTAAATTTATATAATAAAAAAATAATACATTTTCTTTAAATCTTCAAATTACATCATTATTTCAATAACTTAAGTCTTTTCTTTAAAAAATAATTACAATTCTAAAAGTAAAATTAAATTGTTTTTATATGTATCATAATTTTTTGTGTATGTATACGATTTGTTTCAAAAAATTCGTTTTTAATTGTATGAGCTTAATACTAAAATATTAAGAAATATAAATTTGTATATTAATTTAAAACTACTATTGTTTTATTTTAAATATCCTTATATATACTTATTTTTAGCATGGTAAAAACAAATAATGGGTCATGTCAAATTTTTGTTTGAGGAAGAGGATTACAAGTGTCAAAAGATTATGCACCACTGTCTTATAACTCCAACGATAAAAATAAATAATATTAAAAGACATTCAAAAGATTGTCAAAATGACTTTGCCAATTTAGAAATTATCATATATATAGTCAGGTATATCTATGTATAAATATTTAAGTTAATAATATACTAAGTTTATATTTTATAGAATCTGTGAATATGAGCTTGCTTTCATCTAATCCAAATACAGCTATTATATGCTATAAATATTATAAATGACAATACATATTGAGACGATTATGTCTCATGGCATACAACAACATAGTAGTGTGCATGCAGGTGTATATATATTGTAATAGTAGCTTTTCTATGTTCACATTATTTATAACTGATTACAGGCTAGTATCAAGTTATTTGGCAAACAATTCATAATGTCCATCAAGCCCTCAGTTAGGCAAGCCAATAGTAACAGTAGATATCCCCTCTTTACCTCTATCTGCCTTACCAAGGCACCACTAGGCTATTTAAACCTAGAAAGTCATGTTGGATAGGCATTTCTAATGGTAAGTAGTTTGAACCTGAGTTGGTACACCATTTATAACGATAATTATCTAGCCCTAGTTGGTATACCATTTATAACGGTATGTAGTTTTAATAATTATAACCGTATACAGTTTGCACCTGTGTTGAGGGTAAATCATCTTCATCAGCTCACAATTGTGCAGACAAATTCTTACACAAACTCTTAGACCAATTCTCTGACAAATTCTTATACAAATTCTCATATCAGAATAGTTTAAAATTAATTTTGCACAAAATGCATATTTTTACTTCCTCTAATGTGACTGAGATCAAGTTGGATGGCAATTTTATAGTGATGGTCACCAGTACATGATCATCATCGGTTCACAGTTGACTATCTATATTCTAATACATTATCTAATGAGTTGATAATAAATTCCTGTACTGGAATGGCCTAAGACAAATGGATAGATGTACATATGGTAGATCATATTTAATCAAACAACCTCATAAGTTCTCATAGATCCTATTTTATCTATCAACATCATAAGTCTTTAAAGATCATATTTAATTACTCAGCATTACCCGTCTTTATAGATCATGCAAATTTTTATAGATCATCAATGGTAGTCATATCCCTAAGCTAGTTCACAAACAACAAACAAAATGAAAACTATCATTTATGCAGCCATTTACTCTATTTATCTTTGGTTTAATAGTTAATATAATGATGATGGCTTTATAATTAACTTCAACTAACATAAATCATGTCTGTTATTAATTTTGAAGTGATAAGCAATGCTCTGGTAAACACCAATACATAATAGCACAACCTTCAATAATTCAATGTCTTTGGAAATTATATATAAACTTCTTCAATCCGAAAGAACTGAATTTTTATTATAAGTGATTTATTGATATAAACAGAACTTTGTCATCTTTATTGATAACAACAACAACAATAAATATAATCTTTAAACTTGATTGGAATCCATGGTGAAATATATGATGATTATTGATTATAAAATAGTAGTTTTAATGTATATTTAAAGAATTCATATTTAGAGTTGAATAGAAAATCTATGATTTTGGAGATTGGATTGGATTTTTGATTTTGAAGTTTTAGTTGTACTTTCAGTTTTGATAAGGGAGAGAAGAATTTTGTCAGTGGCTTGAGGATACAATATTTTCATGCAACTCCAAGGACTGTTTTATCTCAGGCATTGTTCCAACCCACTTTCTGATTTCCTATTGTTTACCATGGTGCAGCTAACATACTCCTGCTATGATTCCAGCCTCTAAGTCTCCAATAGAAGGAAGGCACAGTTCTACATTTTCCAACTCCCTAAGACTCAAAGAAGCAGAGCTTTGCAAAGATTTTTGTTTTACTTTTATTTTGGGTTACGGTAGTTTACTGTGTCGAAATTGATATAGCTCTCTTGGTGTTCATAATACATAGTCCAGTGACTGAATTTTTTATCTATCTCAGAATTGCAGGTCACTTTCATTCTGGTAGTTGTCAGATCTCTGAAAAAATTGATGAGTACATAGTTTGAGGTATGAACTTTGTTTTAATTATACATGTATATTAATTAAAATATTGTTAGGTGGTTGTTTTATTTCTATTTTCTCCATGACAAGGGATATGAGACAGTTATGTCTCATGGCATACAAGAACATAGTAGTGTATGCATGCATGTATATGTATTAAACCGGATGCTTTATCTGCTTCAAAAGCACCATCAGAAAATTCAAAATTACAATGTACAATTTTAAAGATTTTAAAAGAAAATTGAATTTAAAAATTTTTGTACCTTATTTTTTATTTATTTATTAAGAGTACATGCCATAATACTCATACTCAATTAAAAAGAAAAACTATAGAAGCATTTTTAATTTAAAATAAGTTTTGATTGAGATCAGCTTCTTTTTATTTTGTTGATTGTAATTTATTTTAAAAGCTGAGACTTTTTTTAAAAAATTAATTTTGAAATAGATAAGAGCCCTCGTGAGATTTTATTTTTTTCAATTAAGATTAAGCAGGTGACAGAGATTAACCCTGGTGAAAACTTTTTAAAGATTAGGTAGGAGATAACAATTCACATAAATAGCTCTAGGTTTTTGACTGATTATTATTATTATTATTCTTTTTATTGTGATTCTTATTCGGATTGCTGTTCTAAACTTTTATATTTGCTAATTGCTCAACGCGGAACGCCGAATTGGAATTTTTGCTGACTGCTGATAGTATTTGCTGCTTGCTGTGTTCAGAAAGAATTGCTTAGCTATTTTCTAATAGACGACGTAAATATGCTAAAACATTGGAAATAGCGACCATCCCTCCAGGATGCAGAAAATACTCATCGTAAAGAACCTTAATAATAATATGCAGTGCTAAATCAACCCAAAGACGAACCCCGGAGCACCATAATTGTGCCTTCAAGAACATGACCTAAAAACCTAGTCCAGAACTAATCCCAAAGATTGCCTTCAGATTCCTGAACAGATAAATAAAAATCAAAACCGTTGAAATGAACCAACCCTATATATATCTGAATTTTGTGTATATTGCTGATAGAAATCCGCTGGACCGAACATTATATCTTGAATGTAAATTCACCTTTTCATATCATAACCAGTACTTAAATCTCTTGTTTAAATCTCTATGTTAAAGTTTTAGTTTAATCTAAAAAGAAACCTGACTCTATAATAAGTTATACATACTCATTTAAATATCGCTAATTATTTTATTATGTATTTTATTTATTACATATATTAGAGTCTTAGTTTTAAGATTTCATATTTTAAATTTATTTGTCCGAGAGTGTATTGCTAGTTTATACTTAGTGTTTTTCTCTGTTATATTACTAACCATTGATAAATACTTGGGTAGATATTAGTAGTATTCTTTTTAACTCATCTGTCCCATATTCTTTCATTGTAATTAATTTAGACAATCCTGGTTTGCGTTTCCTGCAGACCGTAAATCTTTTGGCTAGCGATTTATAGAGTATATTGTTCTGTTTTTTTTAGACAGTAGAGATTTTGGTTTTCCTATGTTTCAGATTATATAATACCACAATCTTTTCTTTTTCTCTTGTCGGAATCAACCTTGAGGGTCTTAAATGTGGCCTTTAATGAGTGTTTGTAGGCAAATGACAATCCTATTATGTCCCGATGTTCTTTCCAGATTTTAGGAAAAGATCTCTCTGCACTGTTCGTTGAATTCCGTACAAGATCATTTGTTTTCTTTTAAATCTCTAACTAAAGGAAACTGGAATTTGTTTAGATGAATTGCTGGCAGGAAGACATTATAAATTCCTTTTATTTCTTAGGTGAGAAAACAAACTTATCTGACTAAGTATTTGATGTCAATACTCTCATACACTCTCTGATTAACTCGCTGGAGAAATTTGTCAAACTTTCAGACTTTGTTTGATTAATATTTATTTTTGAAATTTTATAAACTTTAAAATTATTTATAATTATTTTTTGCTAACATTTGTCCATGTGTCCTTTCCTCAATTGTCTAAACAATGTTAAAGATCTCTTCCTCTCCCTGGGTCTAGCTGGTAGCATTGATCATCATCATTAACTTTTCGATCACTGTAAGTTAAATTTTCTAGGTTGATAATAGCTTAGTGGCGTCCTCAGTGATCAAAAGAAGATCGAAGTGACTGGTAACAATATAAAGTTGAAAAGAAAAGTAAAAATAAACATAAACAAAAACTTTTTGTAGATATTTTCTATATTACCCTGGAATAACAGTTAAGGATTAAATAATTTTGAATTTAAAAAAATTATTATAAATTAAATATTTAAAAAGGCTAATTAATATTTTATTAATTGATTTTAAAATTAAAACTAGCATGTTTTTATGTTATAATAGATATACTAGTAACTATAAAATTCCACTATCTATTTTGATTAGATTAAGAAATTTTTTTAATTCAAGCTTGTATAACATATTTTGATAAAAAATCCTACAAAGTTGTTTTTGCAAGGATTAAGGTGAATTATTAACTTTTTTCAATCAAGATAAAGAAAACTTACTTTTAATTATTGTTTTTTTTTAAAATTCCACCCTGACTATATAAAGAATAGAAAAAAAATTAGATGACAGATTATGACAGCATTATTAGCACTATTATGATGAAGTTATAAATGAAGGTGGAGAGAACAAATCAGCTCCTCCTACTAATATCACAATGGTAATTTGAATTTACATGTAAGTAAGGCCTGTTTTTTTTTTTTTATACCATGTGTTGCCTGAAGTCTATTAAATTATAAACTAAATGGAGTTAACTTTCCCAAAAATGTCAATGGGAGATTATACTACTCTATTATGGACATGATTATAATGTACCAGCTTACCGACAAATTTCAGTATTACCATGCTCATTCCTTTTATATTTTGTTTATTTGGGGATGATAATGGTTTACCATCTCCTCATAATTCAGTGCTAATGTAGTGTACTGTTACAAATGACTACCCAATTGTTGGACATTGTAACCCCAGATTATTTCTTATTAATCCTATTTTTCGTATCAATATGAATCTGAGTTAACTGAAAACTCCATTTTACAAAAAAATTAAGCACATATCAACTTTGTAATAATTAAGCATATAATGCTAATGAGGTGTAGAAAAAAAGCAACTCCAAAGAATGCTTTACTGAAATAATGGATTTAACAAACAGGGCCAGTCTCATAGGTGAAACTGAGATGCAGCAGTTTTAGATACTAGTAATAGTCATCAAAAATTACACATTTCAAAATAATACATATATATTTGAAATAAATGCATTTCTTTTTGAATATCTGCATTCAAATAAGTACAAATAGCTCTTTTCATACTTTTAAATGACACAGTTTTTAAGGCTTATCTTAGGCCCCAAAACTGATCAGCAAAGCTCCGAATACAAATGCCACTGTTATTAATCTCAGATCAAAATATTAATACATTGCCCTCCTTATGATAATGCTTCATTTTCAATCTGACTATAATTTACTATCACAAATTTATATGGATTCTAAATTTTCAATAACCATATTGCACTAATGATACCTATCTTTTTATTCTAGAAGTAATATTGATAGCAATGAACAAATTCAAACATTACTAGATGGAACTGTAATCAAAGTAATATAATTGGTTTCTAGATAATGCCTTTCTGACGCTGAGTGAAGATTTGCACTATCTTCATTCAATTACTGTTTTTTATACTTAATCTGCTATTAAAGTCAATAGCTTGAAAGTTCTCAAGTTTAAGATTTAGCTACTTTTGACCTTTTGGCAGAAATTAAGAGTTATTTCTTGATTTTATGTTGCTCCATCTAAATTCCATTTCAACTTCATAATTTTTGGACTTTACAAATTTCATTTGATATTGAATGTAATCACTGTTGCTTTCTGCCAATATCTGTAATTCCAAGCATTCTTTCTAATATTTCTAGATGAAATTCGATTTATAATATATTTTTACTGAAAATCAATGTTTCAAAATTATAAATAAAAAATGGACATGTATATGTGGGTAGAGATAAATGTTAATCAATATAGATAAATATACAAAATTTATTATTTGTGAATATTCAAACAGAAGTAACGTGTGAATATAAAATTAAGATGCAAATATTAAGTAATAAATTACAAAAAAGTAAAAACAAATATTTTTAAAATCAAGTGGGATGGTGAGGGATCAAAAATTAACAAAAATTTAAAATAACACTATAAAGCACATTGATGCACTTTGTGTTGAACAAAGATCAAATGCTTTCACTTAAAATTATTTTTATAAGATCAAAACCAAAAATAATTTGGGAATTAAATTATGCCACCATCTAGCAAACATTAATAGCTCATCATAATAGAGGGCGTGAGAATGCGGAAAGAAGAAATGCTCTTATTATAAAAGAATATGCAGAATATATTTTTTAAATAATATATTCACAAACTATACTTACAATTAAAATAAACCTCTACAAAAATTCCTTTTAATTTATAGGGTTTTTTTTAATTACATAGATATTTAAATAATATTTCAATTGTTCTTACTTAACCATCATCAACTTTTTTTTATGTCAAGGCTGCAAAATTCAGTTTTTGAAATGACTCTTTGAATTTAATATGCTTGGGAAAGAAAATGATATGAAATAATATATATATTGTACTGGTCACTTCGATCTTCTTTTGATCAGCGAGGGCACAACTAGGTCACTAACTACTCAGAAAATTTAATTTACGGTGATCCAAAAGTTGATAATGATAAATGCTACCAGCTTGACCCAGGGAAAGAAGATCTTTAACATTGTTCAGACAATTGAGAAAAGGATACAGAGACAAACATTAGCCAAAATAATTATGAACAATTCATATCTATTGTAATTTTCTAAAGTTAGTTTGTAGTTATATATTTATTTATGCTCATATAGAATTCATATCTATCATAATTTTCTAAAGTTAGTTTGTGTTAGTTTGTAGTTATATATTTATTTATGCTCATATAGAATTCATATCTATCGTAATTTTCTAAAGTTAGTTTTCTAAAGTTAGTTTGTGTTAGTTTGTAGTGATATATTTATTTATGCTCATATAGAATTCACATCTTTTTTTTTTTCTTTATAGAATTCATATCTATCGTAGTTTTCTAAAGTTATACCTACACTAATTCACTTACTTTTATAACAATAATGATTTTCAAAAAGTGTAGTAATTTATTATTATTATAATTATGTTTATCTAATATGTTTGTGTTTACAACTAATGAGTTATAAAACTAATAATCAAATGTATACAAAGATCGCATAGGGAACCATATAATCAAATTCTGATTCTTATTTATGTTTTTGTTTATTCTTGTTCATGCTTTGGAGTCACTCTGATTTTGCTACGTTTCACAACATTATTTTCACGTCTAAAGCTAACAAATGGACTATATGCAAATAAATTATATCTATGTGATACAATAAATATAACAAGATAGCATCACTGGTGTGCATAAAGAATATAAACATCACTGATGTACCCAAAAAAATATAAAATGAAGAGATGAAACTCATTTTATCAGTGATGTAGACAGTAGCCTACAATTTCTAGTTTTAGATGGATAAGAAGCCAATTGCTATGATGATTTCTTTTGTATCTTTTATTAGGATGAATCTTTTTCTTTATAAACGCCTTTGACATTTAGAACATTTGGGGTACAAGATAAAAATAAAGAAGTCATATCCGACTTCTTTTGGAGATTGTGAAGCTGTGGATTATCTCAGGTAAGACATATTATACATGTTTAGAAAGATAATTTTGTGAGGAATAGAAAGAAATTATCACTGAAGATGCATTTGCATTTTAGTTAATGTTAATTTCCAAATTATGAACAAACAATAAAATAATAATTATTTCGGATGTGAAATTTTCTTTTTCCTTATTTTTTATATAATTATCACTATTTATTTTATGCTTATTGTTTGCCTTAACTGTTAACACATAAAAAAAATAACATACAAAACTTTTAAATACAGTTTTCTTTTAAAAACTTTATAAATATAAATGTTAGTTTTAATTTCGCGATGGTTGCCTTTAAAGCGGGTAAAGCATCCAGTTCAATATAGTACACGCAAAACTATTATGCATACTAATAATACAAACCTACCTATATTATTTGTAAATAATAATTAAATTCATCTCTCAAAATGACTTTTTTAAAATCCATTTTTTAAATGTAAGTCTTTTTGAATTTTATTTTAATTTTAAAAGCACCATTAAAGCAGATATTACCGAACTTCAATTATGAAAATATGGAGTAAATCAATGAACACTAGATGGCAATAGAGACTACAATGATATATGTATTTTAACTTTGAAAGTAGATGATGGATTTCATCCGTTTTATACATACTACTTACTCTTTACTAATACAAACAAAATCTTACTTTTGGCTCATTTTCAAATCACAAACAGAACAAGCGAAATGACTGACACACCAGGCTTTATTCAAGGCTGTGAAAACTGAAAATAATAATAATAAGCCAGTGTTAATTAGTAGTTGTAAAATGGCAATTTAACACAACAAATGTAGTAAATTAAAACCTTACCGTCTCCTCCGATCACACTATTGCACACAAAACAGAGATTGCCAAACAACTACAATAAAAGAAATAGTTTGATTAATAAATAGAATATCTGTAAATTTTACAGATATAAAGCAAAAGATATAATTTATAATTAAAAGAAGTTCAACTAGTGATAAAAAGTAAAACTTTTGACATATTTACTATATATATTTATGTTTTCTACATTAATTTAAGTTGAGTAATTAGACAATATGCCATGATCAAGCAATAGCCACTGAAACATTCTCAATGGGAATTTGCTATTGCTTGCCACTCCCTTAAAAACATTATTATCTCTCATTTTTAGAACTATGACCAAAATATTAATGAAAACTTTGTTATTAAGATACATAGTTAAACTTTCAATTAATGCTTTTCATTTTACAATTATACAATGTATATGTATATATAAATATTAACAAATACAACAATAACAAATTAAACATAAGACAATAAAAGTGATTTGTTTTTTCACATGCTGTTAATATAGTCAACTATTTATTCCTGCACTCCCAGATCTAATAGGGCTAGTTTTTTTCTGAAAAGATAAAGAGATGGTATGTTTATACTGGCAACATATGGAAAAGAAAATTAGTTATATATGATGTATTAATCCATAAATTCAAAACTTCATCTTTATTTCAGGGGATGGGGGACTCACACTCATTTCAGCTAATCAATACTTTTGTAATGTAATCCAAAATTTTGTAAACAAGATTTACAATTAGTAAAAGCCAGAAATTAACTGCTATATAAAGTTTGCAAAAGAAAGTCTTATGTTTATATTTCGCTGTTTCTCTTTTTATTTCTTCAGTCCTGAAGTGCTGAAAAGTATTTAAATTATAAATATCTTAGAACATTTATAACTGACTTTATAAATATAATCAATAATAAACAAAAACTTACTTGATGGTAGTGGATTTCACAATAAGCAAGACCCTTCTTCTCATAATGACGTGTGCCGAGGAAAGGTTTCTCACATTTGGCACATACAAAATGCTTAAATAAAAAAAAAAAAAATTAAATAATAGTGATATATCTTATTAAATAAATCATAATATTAGATGATAGTAAAATCAGATTTCTGCCTGTTTAATTTCCTACTGATAGAAGTCAATTGTTTTCAGTATACGCAGCCTGTGATTTTATATTTTATTCCTATTAATCAAGTTAATATGTTTTAAACTTATGTATATCTTAAGATTTTATTTTTTAACTCTCTAACTATAATGATTTTAATCATTAGGTTAGCTTCATTTAAAAATCTAATCAATTTATAAGCTTAAAATTAAATATAATCAGGTGCTTGACAAACAATAAAATAATTTTTAATATAAATTTATTTACATTACATACAACACAAATTATAAGTACTGAATAGTGACATGAATTTTATTGGGGAAAAACTTTACAAAGGCAAATTCTACACAATAACTGAAATGATAATTTTAAAAACAAAATAAGTATGTCAGCTAATAATTATAAAGAATTCAAGAGTTTTATTGAAATAATGATTATAAGTAAGGTATTTTTGATAAAAAAGAAGAAAATTAGAATAACTGGATCACATCTTATTCCACTTACGACATAATCACACTAAATTACATTGGCTACAAAAATATTATTTAATATTTCATGTCAACTTTCTGTCAAAACTTGTAATTCCAAGTATTCCTCTGACTAAAATCCAATCTGCATCATCATACTTTTAACGAATATTAGTGTTTTTTAAGTTAAAAATAAAATGCATATACGAATATGAAAGAATGTTGGCAAGTGTGCATAAATATCTGTGAATATACAAGTGCAAAATTTAGTTTATGGATGCAAAATAAATAAATAATTTTATACTTATTTTATAAGTGCTTTTCAGTCCAAAAAATACAATGAAATATTTTTTAAAAAGAAAATAAATTAGAAAGGATTTGAACTCAGATTTTCAAACCCCTATAAATATCCATTCTATTTTATATAACCGACAACATATGACTACATACATGTGAAAAAATGTAAATGATCTCCAATAAGTGCTGGTTCAGCATAAAATACATATATTGGAGAACATCTATTTTTCTCACATGTATGTGGTCACTTATATCAGTTATATACGATGGAGTGGATAGCTATAGGCAGCAAAGAATGTTTGAATTCAAATCTCTTTTAATTACATTAAGTTCAGTATAGGTAATATACTTGTATTTAAATATTAAAGAAGATAAAAAAACAAAAACAAAGCATGATTATAACAAAAACAAATTAATAGCAGAAATGAAACTTTTTGAGCCAAACCATAATCAAATATTTTCATTTAAGACAATTATTATTGCAAAATACATATATTAAATAGCATAAAGGCTGGGAAAAAAGTAAAATAAATCACAATAAAAAACCTTTTTAATTCAATACTATTTTTTTATCTGTATGATATTTCAATTGTTATTAGCAAATTGACTCCAGAGCCTTATTTTAAAATACTGCAATTTATTTGAAGAGAAAAAAATCATTTCATAGTCTTAAGTCAATGTTATTTACAATTTAGAAAAATCTTGAAATCTTTTTAAGCTAAGTTCTCAAGAAAGTTTGTATAATCACATTTAAATCTCAGTTCTTTTTGCTAATATTTTAATACATTTATCGATTCATTAAAAGAAAGATTAATTACGAGGTTATGGGACATTCAAGCAAGTTAGTGACAGATTGAAAATAACAGTTTTATTTCATTGATCAAACTGAGTTTCTTTTTATTTTATTCAGCTGAGAATCCATCTAAAAACTTTTAGTTCTTGAATTAGCCACTTTATTATTGCACTAAATAGCATAGATCAATAGAGTTATTGTCATTTAAGACAAGGAGGACCTCTATCAGCTACATAAACGAATAAGATTTGCTTCAAAATATATAGCAGGAGAACAGAAAATCCCAGAATGTTTTCAAAATATTTGAATGCAGTATGGATAATATTATAAATTAAATGGTTTTCAGCCATATTCAGTTTTCCAATTAAAAATCATATTCAAGCATCACTTTATTCATGAAAATATTCGACTAACAATAGATATTTACTGCACGTACATAAATTATCTTTATATTTGACCTCAGAACAAAAATCAATTTGTAAGTTTATAAATATAGGATAAATAGTATTTTAAAGAAAAAGTCAATTTTTTCTGAGCACTTAAATGAATGGAATTATGGTTTGGTATATCATTACAATAAGTAACACTGTCTTTTTCTTCAGTTATAATAAATTTGTAAGAGAAAGCTCATGTTGAGCCATTTAATTAACAACAACAAAAGAAAATCCAATAACTTTAAAATGGAATACCATCATCAAGAATAATAATATTGTATTGTATAGGTTCAATAAAAGAATTGGTCAATATAATGAAACATTGAGTATCAGATTTTTCTTTTTAGGATTCATGCAAATCTACACAAACTGCACCGCATGAGTTGCGACTGTCTTATGTAAAAAAAGCTAATGTCTAGCATAAACATTTTAAGTACATGTTTTGTTTAGAACGTTACTTTAAAATTCAATACTCAAGAATCTAAGAGTCCAGGTTCGAATTCCATGCTAGTACTGTCACTGGTCAGGCCAGAAACACCTGAAGAAGAGGGGAGAATAATATCTCTTGAAACGTTGTGTATATACGAACCTGTTTGATGTGCTATTACTAACAGTTGAATGTATTTGGAATATTTAAATAAAGTTAAATTTTTCTAAAGACATTCAATACTCATATTAGATTATGGAAATAGTCCAATATAAAAATACAACTTTACATACATCTTCACAACTTGCAATTCTTATAAAAATCATGAGATGTGACTGCTAATAGTATCCACATAGAATATCTGTTTAATTTCTAACTAAATGATAAAACATATATCAATGTGCTCACATCTTTAAATCTTTAAATTTATTATTCTAATTAAAAACACAAACATAACTTGTGTAAATTCAATATTTATAACATATATAATTAATAGAGAATTAATATAAATGAAATCATCAATTGAAATAAGAGTTAATAATTCATAAAGAATGTACTAAAGTAATTTATTTAAAATGAAATTACAAAAAAAATAAAATCCTCTTGGAATACTTTGAAATAGAGAATGTTTTATGATTCTGAAAGTGGTGAAATAACTCTATCTTCAATCAATTATCTATTTCTGAGGAGATAAAATATGTTACTTTTGCCACCATATTTATGCCAGAAGTTTTCTAATAGTTTCAATTAAATCCTAAACTTTATCAGAGAGGGCAGGAAAAATGTTATTTACATTTAACTACATTCATATATACCCACATCTTAAACACCATAGCATTGCTCTCATACTTATTTTTTAAGTTTTAATCTATTTCATATATATATACACATACACACTTATATGTATATAATATACATTTAAAATTCTATTTTAATTATCAAATTTATTATCGGTAGATTATTA
The DNA here is from genome assembly GCA_028023455.1 of Epiperipatus broadwayi. Taxonomy (NCBI): domain Eukaryota; kingdom Metazoa; phylum Onychophora; class Udeonychophora; order Euonychophora; family Peripatidae; genus Epiperipatus; species Epiperipatus broadwayi. The sequence goes on along the minus strand of JAQFVV010000025.1, from coordinate 3,437,834 downwards.
TAAACTTTAAAAATATCTATTTATATATAAAAAAAATAATAATCGAATGGTTTATAGTTAGGAGATTCATAAGAAGTTCAAACATCATGACAGAGTTGGGCTGCAATCCATGCGCCTTGAGCTTCAATGTGCCTGACTTCACTACAACAGCAAAACAATGTGGGATTTTTAATTTATTATTTTGGTTTTATATTAAAATTCCTATTAATACCTATCTTAAATATTACTTAAACTTTATTACTGGTTTAATATCCCTTTTTAATTATTTACTTTATTATGTGCAATCTACTACTTCTTTATCATCTAAAATTATACATTCATAACGGTATCTTTAAAAATGAAAATAGTGACATCCAATATGCTGTTACTTCATATAAATTACAAATTCAAAAAAAACCACATATAAAACAACTAATATAAATATATATTAATCATACATAAAAGGCCTTTTTCGGTAAATGATTTACTGCTCTTTTCAAATGTTAATAATCTATTATAACATTAACAAATGATTACATGTAAAACACCATTTAGTATTCCATAATGGAAATGAAACCTTTATTCTATTTTACTAATGTTTTAACTATTGTTATTATTGTTGTTTTATTTCTATTGTGGAACACTAGATAGTGTTGTATATGTAATAATTCATTAACATTATTAACATTTGAAAAGGGCACTAAACCATGTGCCGAAAAAGGTTTTTTATGTGTGATTAATATATATTTATATTAGCTGTTTTACATGATTTTTTTGTTATTGTTCTAATTCATAATAGTTTAATTCTGTTTAAAATATTATTAAATTATATGAATATATAATAGAAAATAATAAATAAATGATAATAGTTTATAATAAAATAAATAATTCGTAATAATATCAAACAATTAATAATAAAATTTAAATGTTTACGATACATAATAAGAGAAATTTTAATATGAAACCAGCATTATAGATATTCCGAGAATCAAAAATCTATAGATAATATTTGATAATTAAATAGAAAGTTTTTCTATGTATTTCATACATATTGAATTAAATTAAATTTTATAAAATAATAATATTGTTATGCCTAAAGTACAACTACATGTAAATATAAATAGACTATATTAGTGTATTATTTGCTTGAAAGTTTGTGATAATAGTATATTAGATGTGATAATATGTTGGACTATTTCCATCATCTATCATGAAATGCTGAATGTAAAGAAAATTTTAAACTTTATTTAAACTTTTCAAACACAAACAATTTGTTAGTAATAACACACAAATAAATAGCACAACACAAACAACTTGTTGTCTATTTGTGTGTTATTACAAAGCTGTTTGTGTGAGAAAAGTTTAAATAAAGTTTAAAATTTTTTTTTTTTTCAGCATTTAATGACAGATGATGGAAATAGTCCAACATATTATCACCTATTACTGTTGAATATGTAATGTAATTAATACAATTAGTATATGTAGAGATAATTTCTAGAAAAATTATTACAATTATAAGAAATAACATAAATGTCAAGAAAATATTATAGATATATAATTATGAAGAGTGAAAAAGAGGATCGATAAGTTGGTTTAAGAAAAAAAAAAGTTAAAAATGAATATAAACAAAAAATTAGTTTAGATATAGAATAAAAATTTATAATATGAAAAGATGCACGATAAAGATGCTCTGGATATCAAAGGAAAAAGGCAAAATGGAATAAAAATTTGAACAATAGATGCGGTTTTATGGAAGTATAAAATATTGTAAGACATTCAGAGACAATTGTATGGAAAACAAAAAGAAACAAATAAGAATTTTTATTTTTATGACAAAAACAGAAAATATTAAAACAGGACATAAAATTAATGAAATAGTTTTTATTAAAATGGAATAGGAGAAGAAGAAAAAAGTTTGTATCAGTGCTGATAAAATGATTTGGTAATTGTGGATTGAAAAGAAGTAAAAATCATGGTTTTTTTTTTTTGGTAATGTTTAATTTAGCTTATATTCACAATGCATATCTGATCAAACATATCACATAATTAACACCATTAATATATAATTGTTATGTATTATATATATTTATATAATAAATTATTCATAATCTAATTATATTTTAATTACTCAATATATATATATAATTTTTTAACAACTTCATAAATGTTAACTCCATTGATTTTTATCTAAATCTTAATATATACAATACTGTATATATTTTATAAATTACATTTATATAACTTAACTATTTATTTAAAACTTAATTACCCTACACAGTTTGATGCAGTTGGTAGAGCCTCCAACTTGGGATCATTCAACTTTTTTATTATAAATTTATTCATGTATTATCTAATTACATATAATTTCACATACAATTTTATTTTTTTAATTTAATTTTATTTTCAGTCAAAATTGTAAAGAAATATTCTCAAGGAATAAATAAAATTTATTGTATTGTAAGAAGTGAATAAAGAAAAGTGTATTAATTAATGCTGTTATAAGAATATATACAGTCAATGCATAAAGGATTAAAAAATGAAGAAAAATTACAATATAAACCATACACTAACTGAGCAAATCCCTAAACTGAAAATATTAGCACGCAACCAATACATCGCTTTATAAAACAAATAATGTGAGAGAAATGAAGAAATATTGACAAAATTGAAAAGATTTCATAAAAACTGAGACAATCTTATAAAAATCAATAATAGTCTAGTATTAAAACAATCATAAATGTAAGAAATTAGTCTAAAAGTTCATTAAAGTTAAATTGACTAATACCTATGAAATGACAAATATTAATTAATTCACCAAAAATAACATTTTATTCTTAAATTATAATATCTACTGTTAATTATAATGACACTTTTTCACTTCAAATACCACACATTTTTTATACATGTACTGTTGTAGTTGTGCTATATAATGCTTAAAAACATCATTTAAATATTGAAGCCTTTATATAAGGCAGATCAATAGCCCTAATCTAGTCTAGAGAAATGTTTAAAACTATAATTTATAATCTCTTGATTACTCTCATCTACATGAATGATAGCTAATAAGAATATCAAAGAAATAATCAGAAGATTCCATAACTGCTCAATATTTAAGTTTTTTTTTAAAACTATTTTCACTTAACAACTAGAGCAATGAGTATTCAAAGTAGTGCAGGGGTCAGTAACTGTGGTTTGCAAGCCAAATGTGACTTTTTGATCTCAATCTTATGGCCTCTTTTTATCACGAAAAACATAAATATATTTTTTATTTCCTTTTGTAATTTGTAAATAAATATTTTGATGACTCTAGGAGAGAAAAAAATATGCATTACAACATTTTTTCTTAAATTCAGGTCTGTTATAGAATAGCAATTATTGTATATGATGAATATTTGGTTGTTTTCTCATTCCTGGTGTTTGCCGCGGGATGGTGTTGATGCTAATCAAAAACATATACATATAACGATTCCGGGACCGGACCTGTGTGATCGATTTGATATAAAAAGATCTGATTTATTAGATTTCTAATAAAATATTCTAGTAACTAATACTATTATATGATGTTAGTCTTTCATTTTTGTAAATGTTTATTAATCTTATATTGTTTTTTAGCTTGTGTGTGTGTCTTTAAAGTTACGATGTTTTTTTCTAATTTTTTTTTTTACTTTATGTGTGTCTTTTTTTAAAGTTACGATATTTTTTTCAAGAGTAAATCAATCATTTTCAAGAGTAAATCAATCATTTTATTAAAAAGCAATAAGTAATAAGTAAATGTTGATTAATCTTATATTGTTTTTTGAGTTTGTGTGTGTGTCTTTAAAGTTACGGTATTTTTTGTCAAGAGTCAATCAATCATTTTATTAAAAAGCAATACGTAATTCTAAATCTATAAAAAGTAATGTAATTTAGATAACATTTACTATTATGATTTTGTAAGTGTTTTAATGATACACATACATCACTACAAATGGAAAAGAATTCACGGCAACAACTCAAAAGGAAAATAAATCCTCCCAAATATTTAATTAAAGGATTCTATGTTAAGTTCAAAGACTAACAAATAATCTTCGAACTTGGGGGAAGTATTGTTATGTAGGTGTATAATTAAAATACACAGAAAATAATAATAGTAAATGTTGTAAATGGGGATTTAATATTGAATCGTATGTACGTGTATCAATTGTCGCATATACATACGCAAGTTATATATATATATATACGTGAAGATAAAAAAAAAAAAACTTCGTTAATTTAAAATCATCTTAGACTTTAATAGCTGTGTTATTTTGTAAAACAGCAAAAAAAAAAAAAAAAAGCAAATCCTTTGAGATAGGAAGGTTAATTAACCAAGGAACTTTGCAGATCAACAAGATGAATAATTAATTAAAAAAGTAATCGGGCTGCAAAAAGGGTAATCAATCAAAGTAAAAGGTAAGTCTAAATCTGCTTCTGCAAGTAAACTGGGAGGGATTGATCCGACCAGGACGGACAAGATTTGACCAATCAAATCCAGAAATATTCAGAACTGGCGAAATGAGTGCAAGTGTAAAGCATCAGCAAAGTGGGAGTTCTACCCACCACAGATGAACTGTGAAAGGCGCTGAACATCGCTTATTTAGCACGGTAGCGGACTGCTGGCCTCCAAATGTCCAAGAGTCAGGATAATAGGGACTATAAAGTAGGTCGCATAGATCTTTATTCTTCTTATTTTGATATACCTTCAGGTTTTGTTGATCTAAATGTATAATGATTGTTTTAATGTATTCGTGTAAATATGTAGATATTAGTGTATTGTAATTAAATCTTCTGCTTTCTTATTCTACCAGCATTAGTCTGGGATTAAGATTCTTGTATGCATATATAGTCACGGCAAGGTTGGCTTACTGCATAGATTGTTCGCCAGCGAGTGTTATATAGAACTGGAGGACATAACAGATCTTTATTAGCATGAATTTGCATTTCCTCACCACAAAGACACATTTTCTGTTTCAACAGGATATTTTTATTTTTGCAAATATGCCACAGCGCTGGCTTCAGTTGGTGGCAATTGCCACGGCGGCGGCCATCTTATTTGTTATTGAACGAATTCTCGCAAGAACATTATTTGTCGCGTGATTGTCAAATATAATGCTGGGTGTACCCTTTCAAATAACTTTTTGAGGGTTACACATTCCTCATGGAAGCTTCACGTCATTATTAATAAACTTACAATACTAAAGTAAGTTAGATCACATTAAAAAAAAAATGTCCAATCAAATTTTAAAAAACTATGACTGGCTCAAATACACACACTCTCACACCAAACTACAGAGATAATAGATATTTGAAGATTACGAGAAAATGAATAACAAAATCAATTACGGCAGCCAATAAAGGCATTTCTCTTTGCTTTTAGCATAGGAAAAAAAAAGCCATAACCGTCAGCCGTCGTCGGGAACTCTTTCTGTGTTTTATCATAGAAAGAAGTCTTTTTGTGTTGGCTTCTGTCGCCGCCCAACATAACGTAAGAACTCTTTTTCTGCGTTTATTGCATAGAAAATTTCCTCGTTTGTTGGGTGAATGCCGGGTGAAACGGTATATTTCTAGGAATTTACCTAGAAATAGCGACATCTCGAGGCGAACACCAGGGATGAGAAAACAACTGAATATTTAAATAATAAAAATATGTGAATAAATCAAACTGTCAAAGCAATTTTTTGTTTTTATTTATTTATTTTTAGGAGCATTTTTATTTTCGTTAGGGTATATACAGATTCTATTATGTTCTATTATTAAAATGAATGTTCAAATAAATCCACAACAAAAATTTGTAATTGATGGTGGTGGTGGATTGGACGGGGGGAGGGGGAGGCTTAAACAAAATGGCTCTTTGTTTTAATGCTGATACCTAATCTAGTGAAAATGATAGATGTTAACCAAGCAATAAAAAACAGATATCATTTACTGCTAATCAAACTATAATAACTATTTCAATGACATAGTTGTTTAATTTCACATCTATGCCACTTACTGTAAACTTTAGTAATTGACATATGCAGATAATATTGCTTAATAAATTCATCCACTATCCCCAGACTAGTTTCAAAATTATGCTGTTGAAACAATACTAAGCTAAAGTATGTCATTAGGTCACGTTATTTTATAAGTTTTCAATGAGTCCCATAATGTAAAAAGTAAAATTTAAAGCTTGCTAAAATTGGAATAATAATATGTCAATAAACATCACATGACCGCCACCTCTTATGCTTGGGTATAACTGTTGTTAAAACAGGCAAAATTCACTATATATATTGCCACACACAGCAAGCTAGAGTAATCACTGGATGCCAGAAGGCTTGTGCATAAAATCCCCATCTAGTGCCTACTCGTCCAATATCCCCAAACTAGTTTCTGGCTTATGCCCTTCGTCAGTGAGGAGCCTTGGATCTAAGAGCACTGCACCTAGATCTTAGGATCTAATGCAACCCTCCCACAACCACCTTTTATCTCCACTTAACTACAAAACTACAAGTCTTAAACTGAAAACACCTTAATGTTTTCAATCCAAGCCCATTAGCTTATATAGTCATATGGGTCTGAACCCGTTCAGTACCCATACATTTTGGTGTCATTGGTTCTTTAATAACTATAGCCACCACTATCCTATTAGGCAGGCTCCTCATTGACGAAAGCCATAAGCCAGAAAGTAGTCTGGGGATATTGGATGAGTAGGCACTAGATGGGGATTTTATGCACAAGCCTTCTGGCATCCATTGATTACTCTAGCTTGCTGTGTGTGGCAATATATATAGCGAGTTTTGCCTGTTTTAATAATAATATGTGTCATGAAATCATTTTCACTGACTGTTTATGACATTAATACACTATGATGTACTGTAATGAAGTTAGAACTGTTATTTGACATTGCTTGCAATATATATATTGAGATCAAAAGAATTGAAAAATGTCCTAATTTAAAATAAAAATTTTTTTAAAGAAACTATTTTATTCATTTGCACTAAAAAGAATCAAAAATACATTTTCTACAGCTTTCAAAATATTCTTAATATTATAACAACCCAAAATAAAAGCAAGGGACATTCATGTTTAGAAACACTCTTAGTTACATTTTACATAAATAGAAATTAGATATATTGTTTTCATATGCAGAGTAGCAAAATGACAAAAAATATTAAGTTAACTAAAGCTCTTTCTAAACATGAGTATTCCACACTTTTATTTTTTACCATTTAACACATTTATATGAATAAAAGCATTTCATATTCTTAAAAGTAAATTTTGCATTAGTGTTATAGATTATAGTATTGTTTAAATATTTATTTTAAATTAAGAACTCCTCATAACGGTTCCTAAGGTTTATAAACCATAAAAAAAAGATTAAAAAATAATATTAATAGCTGAATAAAATGCTATTAATTTGGTTCTCTAACCCTTGGCAATTTATGCAATCAGACATAATTATGAGAGGGCCCATTGAATAGTCTTTACATTAAAAGAATTTCATTTTACTTAAGTAATATTTATCCCAAATACACATACATTAAAAATAAAAAAATAGAGACAGTTCCATAAAAAAAAAAACACTCCTACTCCTTTCATCAGTTTTTTTACTAACTAAAAAAAACACACATTTTATCGTTTTACAGAATGTAACAAAATAAGAACTTTTTTAAAGACATAGAAGGAGTTGAAAGTAAAAAAAAAACAAATTTACCAAATCAATTTATATTTATGAAATTATACAATAGTCAAATATGTTTAAAAATACATATATACAAGCAACAAATATTACAAATTATAAAATTATCATAGAAAAGCCTTTTTCGGCAAATTATGTTTTTTGCCCTTTTCAATATGTCTCCACGATTTAAAGCACATACAGCGACATCTATATCAATATATGTGAGAAGACAGATAAACAAATGGATATCTGACATGATCTATTATGTGATTTTTTTCCCCCTCAATTCTACTACACAATTACTCTGTTATATATATTGAATGGATCTATATCCACATATATTAATTAATTAACTATCCATTCTTTATCCATTAACCACTTATTATTTAACTTAATGGATGTTTTGTATATATTCATACAGTTATTTTTATTATACATGATATAGTTTGTTTCATATATTTTATGTCTGTTAACATTTACGTCTATTAACATTTACATCTATTAACATTTTTTAAAAATAGATTTTAGTTATTGAAATGTCCATGCATATAAAACTGTATATGTAAATAAAGGATTATTTATTTTTATAAATATGAACAGATTTCTTCACTTTAATAACATTCCTTTTATTGGAAAAATTTACTCTAAAAATTTGCTGGACAGATCATCCCAAAATTATAGATTAAATTAGAATAGAATTTGTATGCAAATAAAACTAGTTGCATACAAATTAGATCAGATATATATTTATTCTCCAGTAAATGAATAAGAGGGAGGAAGCAGCTAAAATGGTTAGACTGGATTAAAGTTTTTGTTGATTTGAAGTGATAACAGCAATGATAGACTAGTAGATCAACTAGCAGTGATTAAAGACTAAAATGGAATAGTGGCGAGCAAGAAATAGCTACTTGTTTGTGTATTGGAAAGGTTATTACCAGCAAAGAGTAATTAACTGAAGCTTAACTAAACCACAAGAGACTTGGGGAATAGAGATCGTTAATATATAATGTATAAATTGTGTGTTCTGATGTAAGCACTAATATTGTGAACTTTAATAGATTTATTTTATATGTGAAATTATATATGCTTATTTGTGTTTCAAGAGACATTTCATTTAAAAGTACAAATATTACAATTGGATTACTCCTGGTGTGGAAGAAGCCTATTTTCACCTGAGGAAAATAAACAGCATATGAATAATAATGGATTATTATCCTTTTATGTTGTTTTTACCACACTATTATTTGTTATTAAATCAATCTTATTATATATATATTTTGAAGTATATTGCTTATTTATTTAGCTGCCTGACTGGTCTTTAGAGAGTCTCAGGACACAGCACTTGGTGCAGTAATGACAGGGCTTGACAGAATTGCTACAAGAATTGACAGTATAACTTCTACTGTGAATAATAAATGCGGCATTAAATTCTGCAATCCATGAATTCGATATAACTAATATGGACTCATAGAAGTTATGTAGAACATGTGGAATATTATAGGCTTATAAATAAAGTAGAAGATGAGTGTCTTAAAGTGTAAACCCTTTTCTATTTTGCAGGTCAAGATTTTATATAGTGTGCAAATAGATTTAATGATCCCAAATGTCTGGAGGAACTTCCAGATAATGAAGTTGTAGAAATTTTGAATGGATATTTCGCTCCGAAAGTATTGAAATGAGTAGCGCAACTGAGATTGATAAACCAAAAACAACTATCACATGAAAAATGTGGACAACCATTTAGCTCTAAGGAAATTGGTTAAGCACTGTGATTTCGGTTCGGAAATAAATGATGTATTATTGGAACAACTCCTACACAGCATGGATGATGAAAATTTCTGAAAGGTATTTGCTCAGTGACCCTGACCTCAGTTATAAAAGAGTTGTGGACAAATGTGTCACACAAGAAACTTTACAAAATATCCCATAGGAGTTTATAGAGCCACAACATTGGAGGAAAATTTTTGCTAATAAATCAAAAAGTAGTGAAACTTATTATAGAGCCTTGTAATGATAGAAAAGAGCAAAAGTGCTATTGTTGGGGTGAACCCGTCCATTTTAAATATAAATGTAAACACAGTAATAAAAATTATAGAAACAGTGATAAAAAAGGTCATTTAGCAACAGTCTATCATTTTAGGAAAGGTAGAGCTACTAATTTTGTAAAACCGGACTATAAATCTGAAGGCAGATTAAATTATGAGAATGTTAATATAAAGAGGCTAAATGACAGAGAAATGGACCAAATATTTTTAGATGCAGTTATTTGCAGTCAAACAGTAAAAATGGAAGTGGACAGCGGAGTCATCAATCAGTCAGTATTTCGTATGAGAATGGACTGAAATTAGTAGAAAATGTAAAAGGAAGATAACACTTCAAAATACAGATATCATGACTATAGATTTAAATGGCAATAAAATTGGTAGTGGGAAAAGTTTATGCCTGTAAAATTAATTTCTAGTATGAAATGGCTGAAACTTTACATAATAAATTTCAATCCATTGTTAGGAAGAAATTGATTCTGACCACTGGGTATTCATGTAAATGTAAATAATAACTTGTTAAACTCCAGAACTTTAAATACTGATAGTGCGGCTTTAGCAAATTGGTTGGGGAAAAAATCTAGGACTCTTTGGATTCAATTAACAAAGCTAGAACCACCTAATTTTAAAAATAACAAAGTTCAAAATTGGGACAAGTTCCTAGTAGGAGAAAAATGTGGATACGCAACTTATTTAATTGTAAATGAACACTTTGCAAATTAGTAAAAGTAATATCGAAAGATATAGCAATAGTAAAATTACAAAAGAGATGGGAGTTGAAAGACATGTTAAACACCTTCACTGGCATAATGAGGATACTTTGCCAGATATTCATCTAAATAAATCCTTAGAGAAAGAATTAAAAAAAAAAAGATTTTTTATTAGAGGATTTAATCCCTGATTCAGACCAAACCAGGTAAAACTCTATACGTATTGCCATCAGTGCACGCCAGAGTAATTAATGGATGCCACAAGGCTTATGCATAAAATCCCTATCTAGCACCTACTCATCCAATATCCCCAGATTAGTTTCTGGCTTGTGGCCTTCATCAAGCACTGCACCTAGATCTTAGGATCTCACTGAGTGGCAATACATATAAAGAGTTTTTGCCTGTTTTAATAACAGTTAAAAGCAAGCATAAGAAATAATGATCATGTGATGTTTAATGATTCAGACCAAGTTAAAGTAATTGATGATAAACCCGTGTTTTAACAAGAGAAAAAGAAAGTTATTCCCAAAACTCTGCATAAACGTAAAAATAAACTACCTGACAAGTTTAAAAACAGTAATAAATTAAATCTGTATTTCTAAAGTAGGGGGAGGAGTGAAATGTCCGCACCTATAAAACAGTATATGTAAATAAAAAATTATTTATTTTTGTAAATATACACGGATTTCTTCACTTGAATACCACTCTCTTTATTGAAGAAATTTACTCTAGAAATTAGAGATACCATCCCAAAATTATAGATTAAATTAGAATAGAATTGGTATGCAAATAAAGCTAGTTCTATATAAATTAGATTGGATATATATATTTATTTCCCAATAAATGAAGAAAAGGGAGGAAACAGCTAAAATGGTCAGACTGGATTAAAGTTGGTGTTGATTTGAAATGATAATAGATCAGCAGTAAAAAGTGGTTCAATGATAGACTAGTATAGTGATGACAAACCTATGGCACGTATGCCAGAGATGGCACATTAGAATTTTTTATTCGCACGCGAACTATTTATATATCATACTTTTGTTCAATATTTTTTTGGTTGCTAAAATCTGTACTAATAAAAATTTACTGTAAACTAAAGGTAAAATAAATAAATATAATATTATATTAGAATTCAATTTACAATTGAACTTTAATTAGAAGCAATAAATTACAAAATTTGAAGAAAAAAAAATGATATAAAGGTAGATGGGAATGATATTTTAAGTTAAATAAAGTAATACCAGTTTACTGTGGAATCATATTCTATAAACCTGTCAAATGATTCCAATAAAACTAGAAAGTAAACTTAGTAAAATATTTTATAATTTTTTGAAGTAAAAGTAATAAAATGGTTTTCTGTCCTAATCTTTTTTGATCTAAACATGTTAACACCATTCATTTTTTTAATGTAATCAAAATCGCGAACAAAGGAACAAAATGTGTAAATCAACATTGTAAACCGATATTTTTATAATATATTTTAATATATAATCTTTGATTTATAAAATTATTAAAGCTTATTTAAATTTACTTTTAAATAAATTTTTTATCATTATATTAATATGATCAGCGAAAATAAAAAACAAAAATTGTCAACGAGTAGAGAATTTCAAAATTGATGGACTGATGAGTATGGAATGATTAACAAAGACACTAAGGCAGAATGTGTTTTATGTTCTGGAACAGTTGTATTGAGAACATGATCAGTAAAACGGCATTATGAGACCAATCATAAATTGATCTGTGAAAAAAGTAAAGATGAATAAAAAGAATATATTGCTCAAACATTTAAAAATATAAATATTCAATCAACATCTATAATGAAATTTATTGAACATCCTTCAAATATAAATGCTGCTAGTTTTTTTATTTCAAATATAATTGCCAAACATGGGAAACCTTTAATGATGGAGAATATATGAAAAAAACTTGGATTAAATGTGCACCAGTTCTTGTTTGAAGATTTTGAAAACAAAGCAAAAATTATTCAGAGAATAAAAGATTTACCATTGGCTAGAAATACAGTTTAAAAAAAAATCCTGCAAATGGCTAACAACATAACTTACCAACAAAAGAGATTTAAAATCTTCTAGTTTAATTTCTCTCTGCCTTAATGAAAATACAGATATAAATGGATCAGCTCATTTACTATTTTTATTTGCAATTGTGTTGGAAATAATATCAAAGAAGAATTGATCAGTTTAATCTCATTAGTAACAATAACAAAAGGAATAGATATCTGCAACAAAGTTTCAAATGTACTTGCTGAAAAAGAAATAGATGTTGCCAAAATTGTATCAGTAACTGCAGATGGTGCTTGAAGTATGACTGGAAAAGAAAATGATTTTCTCAATTTATTTACCAACCATACTGGACATTCAATTTTGGATTTTCATTACATTATACCTCAGCAAGTTTTATGCAGGAAAGCCAGCATTAAGGTACTGGATGATGTTATGAACATTGTGACTAAGATAGTCAATTTTATATCTACACACGCTCTAAATAAATGAAATTTTTAAAATTTATTGAGTGAGGTGAACTCAGTATACAATAGTTTACTTAAATACAACTATGTTCAATGTTTAGGTCAAGGAAAAATTCTTCAAAAATTCGTTGAATGTAATCATTAAAAATATAATGAATTAATGGATGTTGAATGGTTTTTGAAATTAATGTTTTTTTACTGAAAGGTGTTCACATCTAAATGAATTAAATGTGAAACTGCAGGGTTATAATAAAACAATTGTTGTCATATTTGATGTAATCAAAGCAGTTGAAGTTAAATTATAAAATTTTAACCGTGACATTATTTCTTACACCTTCAAATTTTTTCCAAAATTTAAAAAAGTTCTTGACTGATTTAAAATTTCATGAGAAGCCAGATCAAGTAAAATTAACACAAGGATTTTGTGCTGTTATTCAATCAATAATTGATTAATTTTCTTTAAGATTTACACAGTTCAAACAATTCTCGGAAACATCAAAATTTATTTTACACCCAGACATAATATCAATGAAATTTTTAAGTGGCTTAATTTGAAAAATATGGAAATGCAATCAGTCGATTTTCAGTCCAATTTTATATGGAAACAGAAATTTGTTGATTTGAGGAATGAGTTAGAAACAATAAAAAATGATCAATTATTGGGCATAAGTAAAAAAAATACTGAAGAGGAACTATTGCTGGAATGCGATTCCTGAAACATTTAATTGTTTAAAAAAATTACTTATTGCTATATTATCAATTTTCTCCTCTACATATGCATGTAAACCATTGTTTCAGAAATGAATGTAATTAAAGACAATTCAAGAAATAAAATGACAGATGAATCTAGTTCAGCATGTACATTATTAAAAGTGACAAAATATGAACCAGATATAAAATATTTAGCATCCAATGTATAACAGCCAAAATGTCATTAAATAATAACTGTTTATATTGATTTTATATGTTTATTTCCAAAATTTTGTTTTAATTACTTTTATTTTTTTACTAACTGCAATAATCAAGTTGTTTATATTTTGAATTAATAACTGTATGGGCATGCCAATCATTCAATAAATATTTTTTGGAAATTTTTGGCATGCCCACGTAAAAAGATTCACCATCACTGGACTAGTAGATAGACTAGCAGTGATTAAAGACTAAAATAGAATAGTGGCAAGCAAGAAGCAGTTACTTGTTTGTGTATTGAAAAAGTTATTATCAGCGAAGAGTAATTAACTGAAGCTTAAATAAATTGCAAGAGACAAGTTGGAAACAGATGGTTAATACATAACTTACAAATTATGTGTGCTGATGTAAGCACTAATATCGCAAACTTTGATAGATTTATTCTATATGTAAAATTACATGTGCTTTTTTATTTTTCAAGAGACATTTGATTTAAAAGCACTAATATAACCTACTGGATTATTTCTGGTGTGGAAGAAGTCTATTTTCATCCGAGAAAAATAAACAGCATATTGAAGCAGTCGGATCTAAGTTCGATCCTAGCTTCATGATCTTTCACATGTAGCCAACTTCAAACCCTTGTACTAACCTTGAATTTCCGATGCAAATAAATGTGTGTTAAAATTAACTCGTTTGAGATTTAAACTAATCATTTCTATTAATTCATGATAGAATTATTCATGAATTTATATATATTATAACTGCGTGGATTGTGCGTATATATTTATAAATACTTAAATGTGCATATTCGTTCTAAAGTTTCATTGCGTCGGGAATGTTTTGTTTTACTTTAAATAGTTTGTTCAAATTTTTAGTGATTAAAAGCTACATTCTTTCGATAAGCTTTCAGATTGTCCCTTTCCAAAAACAATGGGTAAAGTTTTTATTAATTAGAAAAAGATAAGTATTTAAAATATAAGGATGGTCCTAATTAAAATCATTTTCTGATTTTAAAAAATTCATTTTCTAATTAGAAAATGAATTCAAGTTAATGAGTTTGAAAGCCTTATCAAAGGAATGTATCTAAAAACAACTAGTAAATTTTTTTTCTCCGCATAGGGTATTACTCTTTTATGTTGCTTTCACCACATTATTATTTGTTATTAAATATATCTTATTATATATACCTTTCGAAGTATATTGTTTATTTATTTAGCTCTCTGACTGGACTTTAGAGACTCTCAGGACACAGCAGTTATAATAATACATTTTAATTATATAAAAATATACAATATATATATATATATGTTTTATATATAAATTGCTTTTAATAAACTTCAAGTATAGTTTATAATAAAAGGAAAATAAAAATAAGGACTGAGAAACCAAGGATATCAGATTATAAGCCAATAAACATCACATGACCACCACATCTTATGCTTGTGCATAGTTGTTGTTAAAACAGGCAAAACTCACTATATATATTTTGCCACACCCAACAAGCTAGAGTAATCACTGGTTGCCAGAAGGCTTGTGCATAAAATCCCTATCTAGTGCCTACTCATCCAATATCCCCAGACTAGTTTCTGGCTTATGGCAGTGCTCTCAGATCCAAGACTCCTCACTGACGAAAGCCATAAGCCAGAAACTAGTCTGGGGATATTGGATGAGTAGGCACTAGATAGGGATTTTATGCACAAGCCTTCTGGCAACCATTGATTACTCTAGCTTGTTGTGTGTGGCAAAATATATATAGTGAGTTTTGCCTGTTTTGATATCAGATTATGTATAATAGTGGCTCATTAACATTATAAAATATTAAACATTCAAACTTACATGTGACAAGATATTTATGTTTTTATGTGCAGTTAATAAAATTACATTATTAATCTATTATATATGTTATATGAATTAAATATATATACACCTATATATTAAATAAAAACTATTAATGGAAAAATTAAGATAATAGCATCTTCAGTTCCAAATGCAATTTATCCACTCTACTTTGAATAATTTTTAGTAATAAGCTTTTTATTGTACATATATATACAATCTTACATTTCAACTGTCCTGAAGTCTTCTTCAGAGTCATTTTTATTTTAATTTCAAAAATGGCTCTGGGGAACTGCAGGACAGTCGAAATGTAAGATTGTGTGTACATATATGTACAATAAAAAGGTTTTTGCTAAAAAAGTGTTCAAAGTAGAGCAGATAAATTGCATTTATATAAGATATTACAGCAAAATAAAGGAAGTGGTGAATTTGGTAATCTTCAATTCTATTTAGGGGCATTATTTAAAAATTTTGAATATATAATCACTTTTCAATGTGAGAACTCCATAATATCCTAATATCGATATTTATTGATAATTAACCTATCTACTATATTCATAAAACCAATCTAAATCAATTAAAAGGAATATAAGCTGGTAATAATTAATTCAGAACTTACTTCAACATGCCAATGTTTGCCTAAAGCTGTGACCACTCTCTCCTCAATGGGGCGGCGACATGCTCCACAAATAGGGATGCCCATCTTGTCATGGCAGCGCAGGCAGTACAAGTCACCTTTCACCTCACGAGCATCCACGTTCAATTCTATTCTAAAAAATACAATTTCATCATTTACAGTCATCACTGTTTCTAACTAATGACTACAACTCCAATCTACTTACCCACATGCTGTACAATTGAAGTGGTAGGGGTGGTAAGCTTCGCCCTTGTACTTGATGTGCTGACCTTCATCAATTATAGCACTAGATTAAAATATACACAGTATATAAATATTAGCAATAATAAATTTGCAAAGTTTATCAGCAAAAAACAAAATCTACTTTAATTTATTGTAATTTGAATTAGCAATAACCCATCAAAAAATTAAAGACTAACTATCTTTCAATATTGTTTTAATTAAATATACATATACGTAAAGAGCAGCACTGTATCTATAAACTCAAAGTTTAAAATTCAGAATGAAACTTACTAAATTATAGAAAAACTTCCAGGTAAGCACAGGAATTTAAGCAGTTTTGGTTCAAAGATAAAGTAAAAAATTTTGAAGGACCTAGTAAACTTATTGTGCCCAAGCTAGAAGATAAATCTGAATGAAGTTTGAAAATGTCTTCAACTAGTTGATGATTTCCACAATTTTTTTTGGTTAGCTGACTTACAGCCAAATCAGTTTTTAAGTAAATGACTTCCTAGCTATTATCAGAGAGTGGAGTTTCTCTAGATAATCTAAGTTGATTAGATGAGTAAAGATGCAGCGTCTAGGATAGATGTGATTGGTTTTAGGAGAGTCAAAGAGAATTTTTTAAGTGAGGTCATGCTTGTATACCTGGATTTCCACAAACCACTCATCATACAGGCAGATGGTAGTGGATATGGGCTGGGAGCTACCTTGATGCAAGAACAAGATGGTAGATATGCAGTATTTAAAACCATATAATCTAAGACAGTGGTTCAAGAATGGGGGATGGAGATGATAATTAACCAACATAAGTGTACTATAAACATTAACTAGAATAAACTAGCAGAAACACCTACTATTATTCTCATCATTAACTGTGGGAGGTATTGCAACTGTGCAAAGTGTGTTGACAGTTGAATTTAAAGATTTTGCTGAAATGAATATAAAAAAAAAAAAGGAAAATAAAATAAAAGTATGTTTGATATAGATACAAATTAATATAGAGAATAAATATTTTATCAGATTAAAATTAGAAAATTTCTTTTCCTTGAGGAAATACACATTGTGTGATTTTTTCTTTTCATTCATTTAAAAAAGAGCAAGTTAACTGCTTAGGTCTAGGATGCCATATTGAATTTTTTTAAAAACTAGCCTGAGACACAATTTTCACAATAACTTCAGTTTTAATTATGTTAGAGCAAAAAAAATTATATTAATAGAAACTAGAAAAACTAAGGAAAACAATAAGTCTAAGACAAATAGTGACAACTATAATGTTACCTACCATTATTATTTATAAGTTAAGCAATCAAGCATGTGAAGGGTAAAACGTTTTGTCTAATATAGAAGGATTTTAGTTAGAAAACTTTCTTAGAGTATAATTTATAGCTATGCATTATTTTTTGTGCTAAAGTTATTAATAAACCTATTTTTTGTTACCAAATCTGTTGGAGAGTTTTATTAAGTTAATGCATACATGTCAAATTGGCGCAGTTGGACAGGATCTCCAAAAAACAGTTTTTGGAACGAAAAAATGGCCGCCATGACACAACTAAGAATAGGAGAATTCAATGTTGAAAATCCCAGTAATTGGCCGTTATATATAAAACTGGTTGAAAAACACTATTTGATAAACAGTGGTAAGCAAAACGACATTAAAATTGACACACTTCTAGGTTTCGCAGGAATCAAGGTTTTAGAAGTAGCTAACCGGTTATGTGAACCTGTTGAACCAGAAACTTTACAATATGATGATATGGTTAAAAGATTAACTTCAGAGTTCTGCCCGCTACCATCGAAGCACATCGCTAGACTACACTTTCGTTTACGACATCAGGCAAAAAAATGAAACCTTCAAGGAATATGATTCAGCCCTGCATGAATTATCCAAAAATTGTGTTTATGGTAAATATTTAGAAGAAGCACTCCTTGAACAGTTGCTACTCGGATTATACGACATAAAAGTTCGTGAACAATTACTTGCGGACTCGAATATTACATATAAAGAAGCCATTAAAAAGGGAATAGCTCACGAACTCATAATAGAGCAGGCAAAAGATTTTATGAATAATGCGTCACCTCGTATCTTTTATCGTCCGATAAAGAAAAATGCTGAACAAGATGAGGATTGTAGCTATAACCGCGTATGTTTCCGCTGCAAAAAAACCGGACATGTTGTATGCAATTGTAAACAACTGAATGAAACACGAGGAACCCTAGCGAGAGATTCTGGAAAAAACAACTCAAAAGATCGATATGAGATCAAAACACTGAAAAATTCAGAATCAGATTTTAATCAAACTGTGTGCATCGAAGGAAAACGTTGTAAAATGGAAATTGATAGCAGCTCTGATGTTTCTCTCATGTCTCTAAAACAGTGGTCTTCAACCTTTTCACATCTGCGGACCGGTAAAAATAAGGATAAGGTTCCGCGGACCAGCAAAAATAAAGATAAGATTTTGCAGACCAGCAGAAGTCTATAGATAAATTTTCTTAAAGATAAGCATAATTGTTATAACTGATCAAAACAACAATATTAAATATATAAGATAAAGCTTTATATATATATATATGGAGTTTATATAATAAAAAACTTTTTTTAAAATTTTTTTTAGAAAAGTAATAAAAAATTTAATTCTACCCCTTCCCCCCATAAACATCTGTGATAACTAGAAAAACAAATTAATTTATGAATGATTGATTAGATTTTGTTTTCGTTCTGTTTTGTTTTTTTTTTAATTGGGTAAAAATGAGATGAAAAAATAAATAAAAATTGGCTATATTAATTAAAAGTTTAAACTCTTATTATTTATTATTACAAACTTTTTACTGCCCGTCTAGCACGCAGACCTGCAGAAAAGTTCCGCGGCCCGGTGCCGGGCCGCGGACCAAGGGTTGAAGAACACTGCTCTAAAGGATTGGAAATCTATTTTTAAAAATAAGTCTAAAAAAAAAATAGTGAATACCGAGTTCGCACAACAGACGTTAATGGAAATAAAGTCGAAATTATCGGAAAGGTTATGGTCAATGTCAGATTGAACTCAAACAAAGAAGTTCTACCATTATATATATATTACATAAAAAGATAAAACCCTTAATGGGCAGAAACTGGTTCCATTCTTTGGGAATTAGGATTAATATAATAAAAAAAATTAATATCGGAAACAAAATGCAGATTAAATTCCCATACACTTTTCACTAAAAATTTAGGACAAATGAAAACAAAGCCAGTACAACTAGAGTTAAAAGAAAACACAATACCAGTAATTTGCAAGACTAGAAAAATACCATTTGCACAACATTCTATTCCAACTGATGCTAGCGGAAAGACTCCTGCCGAACTTTTTCTGAAAAGAAAGTTATAGAGCAACTTAACTTTACTACTACCAGAACCGACAAGAGAAACTGTTGATAAAAAGTCAGAGAAGTTTCTTGTAGGTGAGAAGGTGTTGATTAGAGATTGCCTACGACAAATTTGGATAAAGGGCGAAGTAATTGGCATAACTTCCAAGAATATAGCTACAGTACAAACGGAAGATGTTAGATACAAAAGACATTTTAATCATATCCGCAATCGCATCAATCCAAACTGGCAATATACATATACAGTCAAATCAATGGGAATAAACCTTCTGAAAAGAGACCTGATAACTCAGAGCCAAGTCCAGACTACCAGATACCAAAACCTCGGGAAAAGATTTCAGTAGATAATGCAGAATAGAAACACCCAAAGCGTGATAGGAAGCCACCCGCTTATCTAAGTGACTATGTAAGATAGCCATTTTCCCTGCTATGGGTGGAGGAGTGTAATGTCACCTGCCATTATTATTTATAAGTTAAACAATCAAGAACGTGAAGGGTGGAACGTTTTGACTAATATAGAAGGGTTTTAGTTAGAAAACTTTCTTAGAGTATAATTTATAGTTACACATTATGTTTTGTGTTAAAGTTGTTAATAAACCTATTTTTTGTTACCAAATCTGTTGGAGAGTTTTATTAAGTTGATGCATACACGTCAACAACTATTTAAAAAATAAGGAAAAAAAAAGAAATTTCAACATCCAAAATAATTATTACTTTATTGTTTGTTCATAATTTCTAAATCATCATGAACTAGTTATAATTTCTTTGTATTCCTCACAAAATTATCTTTCAAATTATATATAATATGTCTTAACTGAGATAATCCATAGCTTCAGAATCTCCAAAAGTATTCGCATAAGAATTCTTCAATTTTATCTTGTATCCCACAAGTTACCAAATATCAAAGGCGTCTATAAGAAAAAGATTCATCCTAATAAAAGATACATAACAAATCATTTCCAGAAGATAGATATGCATTTGCCATCATAGCAATTGGCTTCTTGTCTATCTAAAACTAGAAATTGTAGGCTACTGTCTGTATCACTGATAAAATGAGTTTCATCTCTTCATTTTATATTTTTTTGTGTACATCAGTGATGTTTATATTATTTATGCACACCAGTGATGCCATCTTGTTATATTTATTGTATCACATAGATATAATTTATTTGCATAAAGTCCATTTGTTAGCTATAGACTTGAAAATAATATGATAAAACATATAGCAAAACCAGAGTAACTCCAAAGCATGAGTATCAAGAAATAGGCAAGAATCAGAATTTGATTATTTGCCTGCATATGCAATCTTTCTGTACATTTGATTATTAGTTTTGTAAATCATTATTTGTAAACACAAACACACCATATAAACATAATAGTAAATAATAAATTATTAAACTTTTTGAGAATCATTATTTTTATAAAATAAGTGGATTAGAACTTAGAAAATTATCGAAGATATGAATTCTATATGAGCATAAATAAATATATAATTTATATAGACACACACCAACTACAAACTAAAATTAATAAAAATTAAATAATTTTTTCACATAATTAAAAAAAAAAAATTAAAATATTATTGAAAAAATTAAAATTTTATACTTATGAGCCTGATGTTCTGATTACATTTAGGCTTCATTGAAGGCATTGTTTGTGAATCAGAGTACTTTTATTCCGATAAAAGTGTATTTGAAGGCCGATATGTATTTTTTGTCTTTATGGCTTTGTGAAAATTACAAAATTGCTAAAAAAAAAAATTAAATGCGCTTCTTAATAAAAAAAATTCATAAAAAATCCAAATTTCATGGGATTTTTTTGTGAAAGGCATCTTTAAAAATGTCAGAGATCTATCAAATGCCATATTTTGTTTGACGTCATGCTTATAGTTTTTACGTCAGAAAAAGAAAGAAAACAACATTTCGACTGATCAAATAAGATGCACAGGTCACCCGCTTAATGATCCAAATAATAAAAGCGAATACTGATTGTAATATTGATAGAAGTTATACAAAGGAGAGATTGGTAATTAAATATGGGCACAGTAACTGCAAAGATAAAAAAAGAGAACTGTGAAAACAAAAATATAGAGAAAGGTAAAAGTTTTGAAGAAGGAATGTCAGTTGTATTCAATGTACACATGCGTAATGATTTTAACAGACATAAAGAAGTATCTTTTGTTCTTCGGATTTTTGATAAGATGTTCAACTATTTTGTGACAGCAGCTGACATTCAGATGGGTGGCTAGAATGCCTGTATATTGACGATCGTTCCGCTCTCTCGAACCTACTTACAATGATTTAGAAGAGTGAAGTCACCATCTGCCAAAAATAGACGCCTCACGTCAAAACTGGAACCTAATGGATCTACCATGAAGAAAATCTGAGGATGTTATGCATTCTCAAGAAATAATTCCATGAAACAATCTTACCAGTAAGAAATCATATTTTTGAATTTATATGCTTATTAAAATAACTTTATAGAGTACTTATGTCTTACAGAAACTAGGAAAAAAGAAAAACATATTTTAATGGACCATAAAGAACTATTTATATGGTTAATGAATCCAAGAAATAATTTTGCTATAAAAACATAAATTTTCTTTTGTTATTTCACTTTTATTCAATATGCTCATAAAAAAAAAAGTAATAAAAAAAAGATTTACAATGTGTCATTTACTTAAGCTTTGTAATTGTCTTTGTTCAGCGATCTTCTGGGTAAATTCAACTGTTGATGCCAACACAATATTATTATACTTTTAGATTTATTATTTGTGAGGTCACGATATAGTTATATAATATTTTTGCTTATTTTGTGTAAATATTTTAGGGGTATGTTAATATCTGAGTTATTAGTTCATTCATGTTATAGAGAGGATTTTGGTGTAGTGTGAGAGGGGACGACGACTTATCTTCATTGTCAATTTAATAGGGATATCTAAAATAGAATTCTGGCACCTAATAAAAAAAATATATTTAAACTATTAAAGGCGACAATATAGGGACAGTTATAGTTATGACCGTATTATCTGGAAAATACACTACGCTTACGCTAAAATTAAAAATGGTTGACTATCATAACCTGGATTAGGTGTGGGAGGTAATGGGTATATCTTTAACAAATATATATAAACTAATCTTATGGCTGTTCATGTCTAATAAATATCGTTAGACATATATAAAATGGTATAATATAAATACAAATAGGTACATGAGTGCTCTCAATTCCAAACAGAAGATAAAGTCTTTTTGAAAAGATAGAATGAATCCATCTATCTTTTTTATCCAAACATTTAAGTATGGGCAAATCTTAAGCATTTGGAAATGAGAGCATGAGAGATGAAAAAAAATGATTTTAAATTGTACAAAACCAATGTATAATATTTCTGTTATTAAACTAATCTGTATTCTCACTATACTAAAGTTAAAACTAATTAGTCAGATTGTATTAACTTTAAGCGTCCAATAATTTTGATCATTGTGACTTCTGAAAAAGAGATATCACTAGTATATGATAAATAAATTCATTGTAACTTACTGGCACTTGTGGCAGACATAACGTCCGGTTCCTGATGCTTTGACTTTGGCATTGCACTCCCGGCAAAGAGCTCTTCCTTGATTGCGAATGAAACCAGTGTCTGCTAAAGGTCCACTGCACATCTCACAAAGGAAACAATCTGGATGCCAGTTATTATTCATTGCCTTGATGACCCGACCAATCACAAATTCTCCTAATATAATAAAAGAAAAATGGAAATTTATAACAATTTTTAAAAAGATAATCTTTTATTAAATATATATATATATATATGAGACTAATAGATAATACACTAATATTTAAATGCTCATCCCTCTATATTCAAAATGTCAAGAGAAATGCAATTTTAAAAGGGTAGCAGGTATCGCAGCCTGAACACTGTCTAAGTAAAGAAGCAAAAAAGTATCCGCAATTTATTTGTGATTTTTGTCTCACTTAGATAAACGCTCTTTTTGTTTGCGCTCTCTGTTGGATAGGTAAAAGATATTGCAGTCCAAAAATTCATTCATCCCTATTTTCTCAATATAGATAAAGAAGGTATTCATAATCTGCTTATGGGGATTTTCCTCATGTATATATGCATGCTATTTTGGCTTGCTTTCGAACGCCAGTACGAACAAAAGTTACTGCAGTCCTACACTTACGAATTCTCACAGCCTGCACTGGTTACATCACAATAGATCATATTTAAGAATTATAATTAACATGAATTGTCACTTCATATTGAATTTGTGAGTTTTTTAAAAAGAACATGAGATTCTGTAAGTATTTCAACTGTAATTAAAGCTTTGAAACATTATGCTACAACCCCAATATATTGTTAAATTCTAATGAATATTAATATTTCACAGTAATTTTATTTTTATGAATTAAAATAGATGCAAAATAATAATAATAATAATAAAAACAAATGAAAATTACACAAGACATCTAGAAATTATAGATGATATGACAGTTTTTGCAAATAATATTTCAGTAGATAAGTATTAAAAAGAATAAAGTTATGTTCAATGGCTTTTCAAAAAAAAAAAAAACACTACAGAGAGATTGACATGAATTAGACAAAAATTGCAAGTATAAAAATCTTGTTCAGATGAAATTAATCAGAATAAAACATAGATAGACTGCCTGCCTTTACATATAAGAAATAATTTAATATTAAAAGCTTTTAATAAATGTGTTCTATCAGTAACCGCTTAAAAACACTTAGTAGGCCAATAATACTGAGATTGGTGATTTTACAACAAATAATTGTGAGAACAAACATTGATATTATTGAATTCAGAAATTGAAATAGCACTGGAAGTACTAAACTAGATCTTAAAAGTTTGTAATAAACTTAGAAAAAAGATTGTATGTGAAATAGATGGATGAAATAAACAAATATCCTCAAGTGATGTAAAGTTATGGATTAGAGAAATTGATTGAACTTAAAGAAAATAATGATGATATTAAAAGAAAGAATTTTTGTTAATTTATCATGACAATAAATAAAATAAAAAAATAAATTTCAATAACAATTTTTTTTAAAATTCATAATAAATGATAATCTTGTTGATTATATAATTAAAAAAAAAAGACTTACGACACTTTCCACAACAAGGAGCGAATAATACATGGAAGTCATGTTCACAATATTTTCGCCCTTCAAACTATAAAATAAATTGAAAATAAATCACACATCTAATTCCAAATAATAATATTAATGTCAATTATTAAAAAAAAACACACACATCAAATGATTATATAAAAACTACCAACCTCATAAAAAATGCCATCTGGAAATGGCCGGAAACATTGAGCACAGCTAAATGAAAAAAAAAATCAAAATTACTGGTTTATAACTGCTAAGTATATTATTTATTTTAAGTCCATTATGTCTTTTTTTTTTCTTTTTGTGAATATATATATACAAAATACAAATTTATTAAAAAATATATATGCATAATTATTTAAAAAATACCTTAAAAAAGTGTAACTGATTACTATTAGATAAAAAAATCTAAAATACCCATGTAATAAATTTATGCATACTTAATTAGTTTTCTATTAAAATCAATGATATAATATAAATATAAAATATCTTTATATAATAGCAATAATATATCTAATAATAATCATACACAAAAAAGCTCTTTTTGGTAAATATTAATTTTTGCCCTTTTCAATGTGCTTCACTTAAAATCACAATTGGCTATAACTTATTAAAACCATATAATATGTTTAAGATATATAATAAAAAAAATCCTGTGTAAATGTATATTACATAACCTTCCATTCATTTATCATTAGCCAATTATTTTTGTTATAATTAATGTAATTGTTTTCATATATTTTTCTTCTATTAGTTTCTTTAATATAATTTAAAGGACTTATATTTTTAACACAATCTATTTTTATTTCCGTATTTCAAATAATGAATATATAAGGCAGATCTATCATCTCTTCTATTAATAAGTTTTCTGTTTGAAGACAGGTGATGCGATTAGACAATGATACTATGACCAAAATAATAATGACATTTGACCCATGACTGTCATCATTCAATATAATTTATTCTATTTTGAATTATAAATGAATGCATTCAAGCAATGACAATCCCTTTCTTCTATAACAAATTCTACATGTGCACTAAATGCTCAAACCTGCGCTTATTAACAGAAATCCAATTAATAAAAAAAAAGGCTGTGATGATTTGGTTTTACTACCATTTAGTATCCATTAGGTACCTGAGATTTGTACAGAACTTATTTTTCAGCAGGTATACAGAATCGTCATATATCTATGGTATTTCCATGGTTCTTTTTTGAATACAATACATAAATTAAAATCTTACATGAACTGTTACAAGTTTATCTTTTTTGAAGTATATAAAAATCAGTCTCATATAAGCCATTAATAATAGATAGCACATGTCTGAGTATTATAGATACTACATTATTGCATTTAAATTTTTTAATTTCATAAATGAAAGATAAATTATTGGATTGATAAATTTTGTAAATATTTCAAGTATAATGAAAATTTTCCAAATTTTATTTCTTCTTTGGATCTACGTCTTTATTAAATTAATAATGAAATCTAGATATCAGTTAATTTTTGTATTAAAGAATTCAATAATGCTGATTTTTTGGTTAATCCCTCTCCCTCCTAGTTAGGATAAACTCATCCATTCTATAGATGGTGCCACCTTCAGTTTAAAGATGAAAATAAAAACTGAATCCAGAATGTTAATCCTACATCTAAATATCATAATAACTGTTGGTATTGAATTATAATGAGCTGATACCATATGTTAAATAAATAATAAATAAGTAGATCTATAATTATTCTCTAACATTGTTTTATAAAGAAAAAAAAATCTCTTAAAATTTACTTTATTACTTCTTTTTTTTTTTTTCATTTCGATAATATATTAGAAAAGATTTTTATCTTTAATTAAATTGACAATATACTCTTTCCTGATATTAATAACGACTTAGCAGACTATTTTGCAGTTTGTTTCTAGCACAAGATTCTTCACTATAATCATCTCTATTTCCCTCTCGTACAATCTTTTTCCATACTTCTACTTCCCTTTTTTTAAAATCCTTCCTGATATTATCTATCAATCTTTCTATCTTTGCAATTTAAGTATCTCCTAAGGCTTTTTATTTACTTTATTTTTCCACCACCTGTATCTGCTAGATTCAATATTTCTGCCAATTAGAAGAGCCTCATATAGACTACATCAAAGGTTTTCATGGCATTTACTTTTAAAAACTTTATATTGCGAGTCATCCTGAATAGTTGTGTTCTATAATTGTGATTCATGAAATATGACATTGTACAGTAAATTTAAATTAGTTCTATTTAAAGCCATTCTGATTTCGCAGGATCTGGTAGATATTAATCATTGTAAAACAAAATATGATTATTATTGGCTTAAATTCAAGCTTGTACTTATTCTAATCATCATTTTAAATATTAAAAATAGCAACTAAATACTTAAGTCATATTTTTAAACCCATATCATCTACTTGGAAACCTTCCAAATATTTAAAAAAAAATCTTAATTAAAGAATGTACTCAACATTTTTCTGATTAAAAACGAGACCATCATCTTTGCCATACGTTTTATTTCTTTTATAAATACCTTTAACTCATTCACTCAGTAAACAATAAATCATAGATTTATAACTTTTTTTCACAAGTTGTTATCTCCAAACACTTGGGGAACAGATGCCTGTTAAATCTCTGAAAGAAAGCTACTTCATTTCCTTCTTAATACATATAAATATACAAATTCACATCAGCCTTCTAGGAGATGTGCTCTTTATAATTATTTTACCATTAGATTTTAAAATTCATTATGCAGATTATACAAAAACCAGAAAAGTAAAAAAAAAAAAAAACATAACTAAAAAGTTGAAACAAATAAAACATGTAAATTAAATAAAAACAAAAAACAAGATAATTAAAATTTTTTGTAAATTAAACATGTCAATTTCCCATGACACTCTCCACTTTTATTTTATTTTTCATTAAACATAACTCCAGTGTTTAAATATCATAATAGTTACTTTTCTGCCTTCAAACAGCAAATAAGGTCATATCTATACTTCAGTTTTCCCCGATTGTTGTTATGTCAAAAAAACACCCACCACATCATCTTAGAAAAAATATTTTTAAAAAAATTGCTTATGGGCAATTTATTGTAATTTTATTATATAATTCTTTTCCTTCTGAGTTTATCTATTGTGATTTTCACAAATTAACAACAAAAAAATAAGATATATCAACATATAATTTTTGAGCACTGGAATAACAAATAGAATTGCAGGCTGTATATTTTTAACTCTTGAATCAGCTGTTCCACTACTGTACTAAATCTCATAGGGCAAAAGAGATAATGTCTTAGATATGAAGAATGTTTAACATTATTTAGCGGCAGCAAATAGCTTAAAAGTGAAATCATAAAAATATATTATTTCTGACCAGCTTCAATTATATAGCTATACAAGCTGGCAGGCTAGGGTTCAAAACCTTAGAGTTTTAAATTTTCAAATTATTAATAAACACAAATATTTTGAAAAGATAATTTTTTTAATCTTATATATGTTGCAAGTTGAGATTTAAAGAACTTATTAATAAAAAACAAACAAACTGATAGAACCATATGAGGCTCCTCTAAGAACAGAAATATTAAATTCAACAGAAAGCATTCATGGTTGGCAGAACAGTGGTTGCCAATAGATTCAAACTCTGCAGAAATATAAAATATATAATCAATTGTTAATCTTATTTTAAGATAAAAAAAAAAAGAAGAAAACTAAATAGTGATTAAAACAGGCAAAATTATTGGCTTAAAACTAAATAGTGACAGTAGTCCCATTGGATTTAAACAAAATTTAGTCTTAAATAGAAAATTTTACTCACACAAAGCATTGCTGGTGCCAAATTTCTCCACTGGCATTCAAGATCTTCTCATTGACTTCAAACCCTTCTCCACATCTTGAGCACACTGCATTGCTGAGCGACATTCCAACACTAGAAAACGAAAAAAAAATTAGGATCAACAATGTTATGAAGGCAAGTTAAAGCAACTAGATAAAAGGATAATATAGTCAAATGAAAAAACTTGATCACCATCATCAGTTGTCCTGCATTTGCTTGGTATTCCCCTAATAAAATTTATTCTAGTATCTCAATTATATAGAGATATATCATACACTTTAGCAAGTTGTTATATCATTAAAATGCTTACAACCTAATGATTCTTTAAATGAAAACAAAAAAGTTATGTGATATGAATAAAATTTAACAATTTAAAAATGAAAAAAAAAAAAAATGTTATGGAGGCATGATTAAAAAAAATTGTTTGAAGTTATTATTCTTTTTCTTATTTTGTTTATAATGTTGTAACTACATTGACATCCTGTTAAATGTTCAATTGTTTTAGCAGCAAACATGAATTAACACTAGTGACAACTTTCCTCCAAATCCAGAAACTGCAGTATAATTAATTAGTAAAATCAATGGACATTAAGCAATCGTAAAAGACACTAATCATTAAAATTTTGAACCCAAGTCACTATACAGGTTTGACGTTAGATCAACATCTCTATGATTCAATAACAACTTAAATTACTGAAAGTAATCTTTGTTTTTTGGCAAAAGGTGGTTTTAAAAATAAATAATTTTATTACTTACCATTAATACGTAATTTAAAAATGTGATTATTAATATATATATACCTGCTATTGATCTAGAATCAGATGTATATAAATATATAGCCTGGTTGGCAGCTGTTTGAAACATTAGAATTTTACATTTTCAATCTATTGATTTGAATAGCAAGACAAAAGTAAAAAAAAAAACTGAAATAGTTTGTTCTTTGGAAGTTTATGAGAAAATTCATATGAAGTTTAAGAACCGAAAGTAATAACTGAATCCCAGTCCAAGAATTTTGAGTTTTAGAATCCATCACTCTATTAATGCACTAAACGACACAGGGCAAGATAAGAGGAAAAGGTAACCAATAAATTCAAAAACCCTATTAAAATGTCACTTAAAAAAAATCTAGGCATCGGGCTACACTATTGTGTGGTGTTCATTGACTTTACCACTAGATTACATTACAGTTCTGGAATTAGAAGAGATGGCACTAACATTTAAATATCACTCCACAGACATCACTTTTTATTGTTGATGGTAAAAGATTGGTCTTTAAAATCTGGATAATAGTTTGAGATGTATTGCTTAAGATATATAATATAGTTTTCTTCATTTTGCATCACAAAAGCATGATTATTAAAGAAATTTAATCAGGTTCATAGTTGTATGATCTTAAACTTCACTAGTTGCCATTCCACATCTTTCAACTGTTAATAATTATGCTATCTCTTGTGATTAGAGCCTAAAAATTATTACTTTTAAAAATAGACGTCTTTCTTTATTAAAATTCCTTTTGAGGATTTTCTTTCCCATTAAGATTTATGTTTTACATGTATATATATATATAAACAAACAA
This sequence comes from Epiperipatus broadwayi, assembly GCA_028023455.1. Lineage (NCBI taxonomy): Eukaryota > Metazoa > Onychophora > Udeonychophora > Euonychophora > Peripatidae > Epiperipatus > Epiperipatus broadwayi. The sequence continues at coordinate 3,407,421 of JAQFVV010000025.1, read as the reverse complement.
ACAAACAAACAAAAAAAAACAAATTACCTTCAGAAAAATTAAATTATCTTGGTACCATTTAGCACCTTATTTCCAAGTGAGAATTTTATAAAGTTTGGGTGACTAAACTCAAGTTTCAACTATAGGATATACTACACACATAATGTTATAAGCTTCATGAGAATTTTATATTTTTACAGGATAAAAATTATTTGAGAAAAAAAATCAAGTCAAACAGAAACTACTGAAAATTATTTACTGTAAAGTTTAAGAAAACAAAATCCAGAATAATAAACCAGCAACGAACTTCTGACCAACCAACAACTGGAATTTTATGAATATATAAGGATAGTGACAAAGCATTATTAACATGGATGTGATGGAATGATTAAAACATCTGTACCAATATATCTCCTAAACTCTGGAAATCATTACATTATTTAGGCTTATGATGATGCAAAGCTGCTCTTGATTACATTAAAATCCCTAAGTATTAAAAAGAATGGTAGTTAGAATTAGTAAGTTGTAAATAGAAGCTTGTTTTCTTATTTAAAATTTTTACTTTACTATATTATAGACTTAATGACAATTGAGTATTAATTTTTTTTTTTTAAAGAAATAATTTGACATTTCTAAATAACATCATAAGAACTTTATAGATAGACAGTTTCCAGATTTCTTGTTTAATTGAATTCCTAAGGAAGCAAATTTCCATTCAGATGCTGTTAGCAATTAAACATGACATTAAATGTGATTTTTTTTTTTTTAAACAAATAAAAAGGAACATTACAATACATCATAAGAGATATCTACGCATTATGAAACAAACATAACTAAAGGTGAATATTTGTACACCAAATTTTTGGAATTTGTATATATCAGGAAATGCTTATATAAGAAGGGTTTATTTAAGCAGAGAACTGTCTCCGTATTTTATTTATGGATAGAAAAAGGCATTCTAATTATGTAAAGAGATGTCATATAGACATAAACTTTATGAATAATGGCAACTTTTTAGGGATTGGTGGAACTGTTATTTTATTTTTTTCCATTATCAAAAAAATTTAAATTTTAAGTTTTTAATTAATAAATAAATAAATAATCAAATGATTCATTGTTCCAGAGTTCATAAAAAGTTCAAGCACAGAAAAAAAGGGGTGAGGCGTATCTCATGAATTTTGAATTTCAAATTCGCCACCAAATCACACAGGATAATAATCAATCAATTAATCAATTGTGCTGTCTTATGGACAAGTCCAGAAACAGTCATACACCCAATTCATCAATTTCTCCATTTTGTTCTGTTCATTGCCCAACTATTCAATTCCACATATCTCTATTCCAACTCTTATATCATCCAGCAAGCTCCATTCTTTCTTTTTGTTTCCATTCACCATTTCCCAAAATATCTTTCATTAAATTAATCTTTCTTTTTATTTTATGTCCAATTCAGTTTCTCTTTTTAATTTCCTCAATCAATCTTTTATTTTCATTTATTTTATTCAAAACCTTCTCATTTTATTTATCCAACTAATTTTTCCATTCTTCTTGATTGTTGTCATCTCAAAGGCCTTCGATCTGTTCCAAGTTCTTTTATCACTATTCTTCACATTCAAGCTAAAAACAAGATTAAATATTCACTTTTTTAAATTTATTTTGTCATGCAGAGTGATCAAATTCAAAATATCTATCATCTAGTACACTAATATAAATTCATACAGTTAAAAGTAAAAAAAAAAAAGTGTGTTGGTGAAGCATGGCTGAAGATTCTAAGATTTGTGCCCATTTATGTATATCAAGAGCAACAATAAATCCCACTTTTTTCTTTCTTTAGTAATCAAATTCTTTTTAATTCTAAAAATATTAATTATTTTCAAGATTGTATTTGAAGATGTTTAAGTTTATATGTTCTATTTGTTCCAGATGGAATTGTGATTTTTTTCCCCTACTAGAAAAATTAATTATGATTATAATTTTAATGATAAATTATAGTCACATGCTGACTATAAATCAATTAAGAATAGATTCACATCTGCTTAAGTCATTTTTAAACTATTAAACTAATCAATTTGAGTGACAATTTTTAATAATGCTGTAATATTTCTTAATAATCAACTGAGACTTCTTCTGTAATATTTAACAAAACTTATAAATAGCAATTGAAGGGGTTGTTTTCAGCAATACATAAGATGTTACAGCACTGAGATTGATAAAGGCAAACAGTGATTAATATCACCAATCTACCACTACACTAAATCAAATAGGATGCAGTAATATGGAGAGGGAGATGATGCAAATCCTCTAATAATAGTAGTGAATAGTCACATTCTATGAAGAACAAAAAAAAATACTACAAGCCTCTAAACAGGCTACCATCTGGATAATAATATAGAGACAGATCTAAAATAATTTCAAAAAGGTCTGTTAATGAACTAAGCTAGAAATGTACTAAAATTTATTTGGATCCTATATTTCCATATGAAAGATTTAAAAATAATAATGCATTATGCATTTTCAGTGCTTTTTATAGAATTTTCTGACAATTTTGATTGCCTAATAATCTTCTTCAGAATTGTAAAATATCATTCTATTACATTATTTCTTTTTTTATTTACCCATCATAATTTTTTTTTATAAAAACATAAATTTTTTTATTATTTGTTATACTTACCTAATTATTTAAAAACAAAACAAAACTGAAACACTATTGAATAACTTGGAATAATTAAATTGTTTAACATACAAAATTGACTACAAGTTGCCTTGAACTGTGGAATCAATAGTAGGATTAGTTGAGTTATCACCAAAGGCTTCCAAGATTAATCATTTTCTAATTCTAGTTATGTGATTATTTGCAGAGTAGAATGACTGTACTTTGAAGAGTATATAGTTTAAATATTACAATATTATTTTAATTTTATTAAAAATATTACTTTGTTGGTTGATGCAAATTTTTATACTCACATATCCAAGTGTCTAAAGTTGTCTGCTAGAAAATCTGGTAAACCTTTAGTAAAGGTGCTGGAATCAAGCATGATAAATAGAAATTCTTTTCTAATTGATCTTGACACAGTTTTCAAATAATATATAAATATACAAATATAATATGTATCAATTTCAATCTCTGTGGTCAAGTTGCAATCGTTAATGTCTACATAAATATATTGAACTATAAATAAAGGTCGTATTCTATCTTTATTGTTAAAAGTAGGTTGCCTTGACAACAGTTTGAGATTATTACTGATATTGGGATAGGCTAAGTGTTGAGTGGTTTTAATGATACTTATAAACCCACTTAGCCTTGAGCATTATTACATTTATTATTTAAATAATACTTTGGGCACAATTTGTAATGATATAATTGACTATTAGTCTGCATCCAGAGCAGGTTATATTTACCTGTTTAAGGAGGTTTATTTAAATTTCTTTGTATCAATAATATCAATCTCTGTGGTCAAGTTATAATCTTTAGTGTCTGTATAAATATATTGACCATAAATAAGCATGGAATTCCACTTTTATTGTTAAAAGGATATTGCTTTGACAACAGTTTGAGATTGTTATTATGATTGTCTAAGTGTTGACTGGTTTTAATGAATATAAATTTGTATGCATTTTAATGTTTCTCTTTCAAGATAATTTTATTTGACCTATAAGTGAGTTACAAAAAAAAAAATAACAAGAAATATCTAGTCGAGGTTACAGGGTGGTATATACAGAGAAGAAATGATTCAAAAGTCAGTAGAATATAACCTGTGGATGCAAGGTGAATATTAATCATCTAGTCTATAACGAAATACCTTTGTTAGTAAACCCTGTTTTGGCAAGTTATGGTTGGAGGGTTTTATTAAATCATAATAAGATATTAAGTCATAATAAATATTTTCATATAAATTATTTAGGGGTTGGTTGGAGAGGTGCTGTTTAGACCAGTTGTGAATTCCCATGTTAATATGGCCAGGTATGGATCGGCCTCTCTCTTGTCTGTTTCTTGGATATTTTTAATTATGCTGAGAAAGCAGTTATTGATTTCGTTAAGCGGTAATTTTTGAAAAATCACCTTGCATCTGGTCAACCAGATGGCAAAGTTTATGTAGGTGGCGAGCCTGATTTCAGCGAAAATGCCTCTATTTAAAACCCCTTCAAGAGATGTTAGATCTGGACCATTATTATCAATGTGTTTCTGGAAGTTTTGTCTTAGTCCCTGCCAGACCGGACAAAGGCGAAGGATATGGTCCATATCTTCTGGGCTGGAAAGACAGAGACAACATATGGGATCTATGCGGAAGCCTCTTCTATTAAGAAATATAGCAGTGGAGAGGCTACCAAGGTTAATTTTGAGAAGAAAGTCTGTGTGTTTAGGTGCTAGTTTCAATCTACGGGCTAGTTTGCGCAGTTTGTTTATGTTGATGGGGAGGTAAGTGTGTGCCTTCTGGGTATTTGAGTTGGATAGGTTGAAGGCTTCCCAATAGGTTATTTTTGAATTGAACATGGTCGCGGAAGGTACTATGTGCGTAAAAATGTATGATATCTGCATTTGTAGCCAGATGGGAGTGAACCTCTGAGGGGGCGGTCTATCAGTGGGAAGCACTTGCTCTTTGGGAAGCGGACATTGGAAGGTCCTGCAATCAGAATAAAGTTTATGGATCATATTGTAAGTTCTCTGTATTGCGAATACCTTTATTGAATGCAGTCCCAGTCCATTCATGTCTCTTGGCTTTTGAAGGGTGCGCAGACTGATAAATGATTTGCGCCCACCTCTACAGAGTCGCAGACAATGGGATTCTACTTTTTTAATGAAAGCTTCTGTTGGTTTAAAACCCGCAAGATAATATATAATCTTGGGGAGTATGAGGGAGTTTAAGAGTGAAACCTTTCCAAATGTAGATATATATATTCTTGAGAGGCATGTTATGATGATGTCTATTTTGTTTAGTAGTCTTCGTTGTGTTTCCATCCTCATTGCTGTAGGGGATAGTGACATATTGAATCCCAAGAAAGGCTGAGGCATAGCTTGTAATGAACCTGTTATCCTGTTAGCTGTTTTGATATTCCAAATTGCTGATTTGTTCCTGTTAACGGTAAGCCCATGCGTCTGAGCATAGTGCTGTAATAGGCTTTCAAGAATGTTTATTTCTTCATGTGATTTAAGAAACACCACCACATCATCCATGTAGGAGATGTGGGAGATGTTTTCATTAAGAAGAGGGATGGAGATCCCAGGCAGTGCATCCTCAATGCTCAAAAGCAAGGGATTTATATAGATCATGAAGAGGAGAGCACTTAATGGGGAGCCCTGGGGAATGGAGATGCAGGGTTTGAACCCAGGGGCAATTCTCCCATTTAGAGAAAAAAAATCTCTCGATTTGCTAGGAGATTCTCTATGATCTGAATGTATGCCAAAGGAACATGAAGAGCCTCTAGTTCACCAAGTAGTACATCTATTCGGACAGAGTCAAAAGCCCCGGCAAAGTCTAGTTGGACTGCGACTGGCCGGGATTGTTTTGTTCTACGGATATGATCAACAAGGAGTCGAAATCGGCTTACAGCATCGCCAGTCGATGAACCCCTCTTAGCATATTGATGCCTGGAAAGTTTTGATATGATTTTCTCTTGAATTTTATCTTTTATAATGCTTTCGATAATTTTGATTAGGAGAGGAACCATGGATATTGGCCTAATGTTATTTAAGTCCACAGGTAAATCTTTCTTTTTTATAAAAGGGACCACTGATATAGGATATATCCCTGGAAGATGTAGGCTATCAGTGGCTAAGAGATCAATGATTCCCCTTGTAACATGTATGGTAAATTTTTCCAAGTGTAACAGAAGAAATCTAGGAATTCCATGCATGCCGGGATGAGTGTGTTCAGGCAGGCTTTTAATTTTGGAGATGATATCAGCTTCAGTAATGCTGTGAGAGTTATTTGAGTCTTTCACAAATTTGTGTCGTCTGGCAACAGTTCCAATGGGCTGCAGTTTGGTGGAATAATAATCCCTAATTTTGTTAAGCATACTGATGCCAGAGTAAGTAAAACCGTCAAGGCACAAAGAGGAGGGTGTGTGATTTCTTTTTCCTGACCCGAGGGCCCATCTGATATAAGCTGGAGTCCAACAATCTTGTTGTTCCAGATAATTGCGTGCTCGCTTAATACGAATATATTCCACAAGAGTCATTCTGGTTTGTTTATATGTATGTTTTAGGAGTAGAATTTGTGGGATGTTGTGTTCTGTAACTTGGATGCTTTTCAGTTCAGATGTAGTCCGATCAAGTTCTGAGAGTAATCTTAATGGCCCTGCATTTTAATGTTTGAACTGAATTCATAAAAACTTAATGACTTAATTCTAAATACTGAGATGCTATCATAATCATGATGATAAAAGGATGGCTATGATCAATTGTAACTACTTTCAACTATAATCAGTGGTAAGCATATCTTTTCTTAGACAATAATCTTTTCAATTCTATTATTAATTAATTCTGACTCTAATTGCTCTTTTTATCTATCTGAAATATCTCTTTGATTATGCACAAGAGAACAGATTAAAAAACAAAAACAAAAAAAACCTAATTACATCCTTAACAATGAAAAAAAAAAAAAAAACTACATCCTATTGACATTTTTTGAATTCCAGTCTCCAAAGAATTAAGAGAATATAATCTTTAAAATAAATAAAAATATACCAAAGCAAAAATGGAAGAGAATATAGAATTTAACTATTATAAGCTTATACTCTCAGATACCAATTAATAAGTACCGCACCCTTTGCATAGGCACAGCCATGATGAATAATTAATAATAAAAAGACAATACATGAATATAAAATTACATTAACATAGGTGGTGTGTGTATAGCATATATATATATAAGGACTGTAAAAAGAGTGCAAAGAAATGAGATCATATTTCTAAAGACCACATCGTACATTCTTGTTACTGCATCTGCTATTACTGTAATTATTTATATGGTGAATAAATGTGGATGGGCTGTTCATTAACACACCAGTCAATGCGGGGAATTTAAGACTAAGAAAAACCATGATCTTTCTTCTGAATATCTAATCGTATTTAACAGAGATATCAACTGAAATGTTTTTTAAGGCAGAATGAAATGAGTGTGATCACGCTTCATTCTCTTTCACACAATATTTACATTAAGAATAAACAAAAAATAATTGTGGTCTTACATCCCAGAACCAGTAAAGTTATTAGCCAAAGGAACAGTTAGTAACTTAAGATAGAAGATGCTGAGAATGACTGAGTTACAGATATAGACTGCCATTTAATGGTGATCTTATTTTTAACTGCCTACAACTGGAGATCCTTTTCAAGTAAAAAAGGATTATAAATAGCATTGTGCTTTGTAAAGTTAAAAGAATAATTCAATACTCAATTAATTTGAAAAATAGAAATATACCTAACTACAAAGATATAAAAGTTAGAAACGCAGTGGAGTGGAATTCATTATAAATAAAAATGGAAGAATAACATTGTGAAGATTGTTGCTATATCAGATAGAATAGAAAAAAATAGTTATTCAATATAATGGAAGCTTAGCCAGAACAAAAAAGTTGTTTTTGCAAAGAATGCTTTAGAGCTGCAGGAAATGTTGCAGAGGTTATCTGATGAAAGTAGGACTAAAGATAAATGTTAAAAAGACTAAAGTAATGTTTAATGGATTTTCTCAAAATTGAAAATAAAGATTGCTTATGATGAGTTAGAAGTTATCAGCTACAAATATCTTGGTCAGATTATTAATACAGATGGAAACATAATGGATGAAATTAATCACAGAATTAAACTTGGTTGGAGTGCTTTTGGTAGAAATAACTTGACACTAAAAGGAAATATGTCTATGTGTTTGAAAAGGAAGATTTTTAATAAATATGATTTACCAGTTCTTACTTATGGAGCTGAGACTTGGACCCTTAATAGAAGAGCAATATAGAGACTTCAGACCACTCAAAGAAGTATGGAGCGATGCATGTTGGGAGTAACAAGAAGAGATCGAAAACGCAATATATGGGTAAGAGAACAAACAGGTGTTACTGTTCTCATTGAAACAATTAAAAAACTAAAATGGAGTTGGGCTGGACATATTACTAGAAGAGATGATAATAGATAGACAATTGAAATCTTAAACTGGATTCCAAGAGATAATTTTTATTAAGATGTATAAAATGGTTTTGATCACCAAAACATTTTACATTTGTCATAAGAAATTTTATTGCTAAAATTAAAAGGTGAAAATGCTGAGGATAAATTTGGATATGAATACATAAATTAAAAAAAATATAATTTGTGGAATTTTTTCCCCGTATGAACAAATTTGACAAAATCCAAAATAGAAATAGATATGGAAGCATTTAAATGAAATAACAGACTTGGATCATATTTTGACTAAAATAATTATTAAATTCTTCTAAATGTGCCAAACCAACATCCCCTGTATTCACAACTGTAACACCATCCTTTCAAGATAAATGCATTAATGAATAATACTAATTATTTAATTGGCTAGAAATTGTATTATTTTTACCCTAGATATACATTTTAAAGTTTAATTAAAGATTATTGATAAATAGTAAGCAAGAATAATAAAGCCAAGCGTAAAAGTTATGATCTGGGCCAACTGAAAAGCATTGATTTAGCACAAAAGCCATCTTTGGTATCATTTACCTTTTTCAGATATTTTATCTCATGTTATTAATGTATATAGCTGAAACACAGGCTTATTATATACCTGTGTCTATATATGTAATATATAGGGTATATGAGCACAGACTTTCACACGACCCACCACTCTCCACTCTATCTCATAACACTGATACACTTGAACACATATATGTCGAAAAGATAAATAATCACCAATACACGTATTTCATGCTAATCCAGCAATCATCAGTTGGTCCAGATTACCATAAAGATTGGCTATCTTAATATATATCTGAGCACTTATAGCATATATGTGTAGAGATAGTAATCTGGACCAACTGATGATTGCTGGTTTAGCATGAAATATGTATATTGGTGATTATTTATCTTTTCAACATATGTGTTCAAGTGTATCATAATTATGAGATAGAGTGGAGAGTGGTGGGTCGTGAAAGTCTGTGTTCATATACCCTACATGTTATTAATGTATGTATATATTGTGAAATGAAAAATTATAAATATATTGGGCACACTATTACAAAGCTTGAAAATCAAAAACTATTAAGAAAGATACCCTAAATCTTTAGAAATATTTGAAATTCTTTTAAAATATTAATACATTTCAATGATGATTCAGATTTGAAGTAATTCGATAAGAAGATAATAGACACTCTATTCAGAACTATACAGACAGTAAATAAAATAATTTCAATAGAAAAAGGGCAATTTATATATATAAAAAAAAGAATACACAAAATATTTAAAAATGATCCATTTAGAATGATAAAGTATCTGAAATTCTATAAAATGTTACAGAAAAAAATTAATGTTTAAAGATAGAGTAACACAATGGTGAATTGTCAATGAAACCTATAGAAATTTATTTCAGTCACAAGAAAATACTACTACTACTAAAAGAATGACATCACAAAATTCTACAAAAGAATAAATAATTACAAAGAACAAAAAAACAAAAAAAACAAATTAGTCTCTTACAAATATACCAACATCTTTCAAAATGCCAAGTATTTTAAATGAAGAGGTGAGTCATGCAATTAAATCTATAAAAAATAGAAAAAGGCAAAAAATGTCAGAATTATCATCAATGAATAATTAGCAAAGCTCTATATCAATGTCTAAAGATAGATATACCAGATGAGTGGAAAAATATGGTAATAATATTGATATTTAAGAAGGATGACAAAGAAAGATATTAGAAATTAGTTCTGTGCAAGACCTTTGCTAAGATTATTACAATTCATAGAGAAAACTTTAGACTCAAAGCAATCAATTGAATTTGAAAAATGGTTTTTATTTACCATGTTTTTTTTTTTTTTACACAACTAATAATTATTAATAAACCTTATAAAGGAAACTAAAGATTTCAACCAGGAAATAAGATTCATTCATGGTTTTATTAATTCGTTTAATACTGTCTCCATAAAAATAGATAAACAGTGATTAACTATGTGTTTAATGATTAATTTGGCCAGGCAGAGACTGTCAATTCTTTCCTGCCAAATTCTGTTTTATCTCAATAAGGTACTACCATTTAACTTTATCGGAGACAAGATCGTACATCATTTGAACAATCTAATGCTGGTATTTTTATTGTAATTTTGCAGTAAATATGATCAATAAAGGATATTTTAGTTTTCATGTTTATTAATAAATGGTAGGATTATAGAGGAATTTTTGTTAATGTTCATATTTTGGTTTTTCAAATGAATAGATTAGACAGTGATTAACTATGTGTTTAATGGTTAATTTGGCCAGGCAGAGATTGTTAATTCTTTCTGGCCAAATTCTGTTTTATCTCAATAAGGTACTTCCACTTTATCGAAGACAAGATCATACAGCATTTGAACAGTCTACATGCTGATATTTTTATTGCAATTTTGCAGTAAATATGATCAGAAAAGGATATTTTAGGTTACATAATGGCAAAACTCTCCATACAGTAGCGTCATGCAGTGCAAGCCAGAGTAATGGATGCAGGAAGGTTTTTGCATAAAATCCCTATCTAGTACCTATTCATCCAATAGATATTAATAGATGGCAGGATTATAGAGGTTTTGGTTTTTTTTTATATGTTCAAATTGTTTTTCGAATGAATAGATCAGACAGTGATTAACTAGGTATTTAATGGTTAATTTAGCTAGGCACAGACTGTTAATTCTTTCCTGCCAAATTCTGTTTTCTCTTAATAATGTACTTCCACTTTATCTGAGAAGATCGTACATCATTTGAACAGTCTAATGCTGGTATTTTTATTGCAATTTTGAGAAATATGATCAGTAAAGGATATTTTAGTTTACATGTTTAATAATAGATGACAGGATTATAAAGGATTTTTTTTTTTTATGTTCATATTGTTTTCCCGATCATTGGAAAGATGTTTTTAATAAATATAAAATATATTTTGTTAATTATAATATTTTTATAAGAATTTAAACTTACATCAGTGAGGAAAAAAGAAAAAAAAAAGTTATTTTCATACATAAGTACTTTTTTTATTTCTTTAAATAAATTTATGGCTTTGACAATTTTTTCATTATTATAGTTATGTTAAAAATTAATTTTACTAATGAATTTGTTAAAAATAGTTGTATTTGCACAACAATACTTTTCAAACTAAAGGGCAAATATATGAAAAATAAATTTTACAAAATTAGTTTTGTTTTAATTAAAGAATATAGTTATGTGACAGTAAAATTCCATTTCTTACATAAAAAGCCAAGGAAGGAAAGTTTAGAGATTCCAGTAATGTTTAGGAAAATCAGATCTAGTTTTTTTGAGTCCTGACAAAAACTTCATTTCTAACACCATAATTCTCTAACTATTTGAAGGGAATCTTGATTGAATATACAAAAAGTGAATCTTGATTTGAAGAAGTCCGAACTATCTATTGCAAGAATATGAAAAAAAAACACCCGTAAGCCACTGCAATGATGTGAACACGAATGTGCCAATAATATTTAATTAAATATTCAGAGATTTACTGAACACTTTTTTTCTGTAAACAAAAATTCAGTATTAATCATCTAATTTTTAAAGAAATGTGTTAGAGAATTACAAGTAATACCAGCCAGCATTTCAAAATTTGTTTTGAAAAATTATTTGAGATCTAATTTTTGATAGAGAAATGAGTTAGATTATAATCCAGGGTTAAAATCTTAAATAATGGTGTACAAATATGCTTCTGTTTATTGTTGAAGGGTTGCATTTAGTTTACAGGATATTTATGAAACATTGAATATGCTGTCTTTGTGGGAATAAAAATACCTAGCATTTAAAAAGAAAAATTCAACCTTTTTATATCCTTATTAAGAGATATTTGTACTTGTGGAAAGGATCTCGTTTGTGAAGTCATAATAATATCATCATCACAAATAAATTTCCTACATTGAGCTTCCAGAATATCATTGTAAATATATTAGATGGGGGAACTGAACTTTGTGAATGATCATTGTGTAAAATTCTGCATCTGTTATTATTAACACTTACAGTCATTTTAATTTTTCTACAGGATGATATCTTTTCAAATAAATTTTTGGTACCTATGTATTTAAAGATTTTACATTTTTAGGACATTTTCTCAACCAGAATCAAACTGAAATTCAATCAGTAAAGAAAACATCAGAAGTTAGTTTAGTTTGAAGCTTTTTCCAACATAAATTGTGAAAGATAAAACTTGGTTCATAAAAGATTTTTACTGGTTTAAATCCTACCTGTTCCAGAGATTAATGATTCTCAATTGTTAGCATTATTCTAATAAAGGATATTCTTTTAGTTTTGGGTGATATTTTTTTGGATCTTTGTTAGATTAAGTTGGTTAAGATTATTTAGATTGATTTATATCTTATTTTTCGAATACTTTTGCCATTATATACTGACTACATTTCAAGAAAATTTTGAAACTATGCTATCTTCTCCTTGGGCTGTCATAAACTAAGACAATCAGTCTTGGATTTAGAAGTTTGATATACAAGATTAGTAATCTCACTAGCAGTGACAGTTCTTGTATAAATGCTTCTACATTTAATAAGATTATGTACAAATGAAGAAGCCATTCAACAAGGTGTAATGAAGTTTGTTTTCTGTGGATATCATTACATTTCGTTCCTAATGCCAATAAAATATTTTATACCTTTATCAGTGATTTCTACATCTTTGATACACAAATATTAATTATAAAGATCATTGCTGGGTTTAACCTGCTTTTGATATCTTTGACAGCTGGATTATTTGCCAACTTTAATGATGAGTTTGTTAAACCTACCATAGCAAAAGAGATGGGTAGATTTCTATAAATATTCCTTTAATGATATCTGGTATATTAATTTTGATTAAGTTTTCTTATACTTCATCTAGGATTGAGTGACTTTCAAATAATAATAAAATTTGTTTGGGTTGGCTATGATAAAATACATTAGTAGATCAATAATGATGAAGCATGTTTTGCTAAAACAAACAAGGATTGGAGGTTGTTTCTGTGTCTAATCTGCATGAATATAGTGTTTCTTATTATTTGGAATACAATTGTTTGAAGCCATCCATTCTGAAGTTTGAAAATCTGTTTTATTTTCAGTTGCATATCATCAAAATTTATTATAAGAAGTGAAATCTTATATATATATTGTAAGGATATATGAAACCAACAACACACACATCAATCTTAAAGATCATTACCACTAACAATAGTCAAAAACATATTGTTAATGATAGATAATAAACTTTGTGTAAATTTGTCCTTCAAAATTATATTTTTAACTATTTTTGACAATACTGACTTATAGATAGTTAAACTTAAAAAAAAAAAAAGCAAGCAATTCTAAAATTATCAAAGGAAAAACACAATAATTAAACTTACATTAAACATTCAGATATTCAAGTGATATCACAATAAATAAAAAAAAATGTGAACTCAAATTGACATGAAAAACAATATATAAAAAAGAACTTGATGGAATGGCTAGCAGAAAGATAAAATGAAAAACTTCTTTTCTTTAAATTAAAAAGATTTGAACATAACAGTGCATAGTTAATACACAACTGAACAAAATCTAAATTCGAAACCACTATTTAAAACTATATAACAACAACCATTAAATTACCATATCTCCAAAGAGGGGAATATTATTGTGAAATAGAGAGAAAACTGTCTGTATGAATGAATATGAATGGACTAATTATCAGTATTCAAAATAATATTGAATTTTAGCGTTAAAAGTAAGAGATCACCTCAAGCTTATTTCAAGGATTTGCAAAATTATAAATTCACTATTGATTCTGAACAAAACCAGGAGCGTCAAGTAAATCTATCAACATTGTCAGATAGCTATGTCTGGCTAAAGAAAAATCAACACCGTAGAGATAAAGTGTTCGGCATACAACCATGATGTTAGATTTGAGTTTTAATGGAAATCAGATTCTACCTATTCATGCTGAATATAATGCCAGAATATGTTACAAAAAAACCAAGGGAAATTCTTAGATCGAAAGAAATCCTGTAGGGGAAATAATGGAATTGCCATTGGAATATTCAAATGGCATACAAACGGGAAAGTGGATTTTAAATAAAAGCTTAGAAATATATTTGATCCCGTTACATATGATGTCCTTCGAGTGGGCTATTTTATTGTTCATTGCAAATTTTCAATCGAGCACAATTGCTTGACCCATTACAATATATACATAAAAATTGTCAACACTTAAATAATACTAATATCAATAACAATCTCAATCTGTTGTCAAGGCAACTTGCTTTTAACAATAAAGCTGGAAATCCATCTTTATCTTATCTATAGTTTAATAAGTTTATATATATAAATATATAGAAAAATTTGGAAAAGCAAAGTAGAATCAGTTTATATCAGAAATAGAGTATATTATAAATTATTTTCTATAGAAATCGTTTTTCCAGATGACTTGTAAAAAAATAATCAAATATTTGGTATGCATTTAGACAAAAACCAATATGAAACCAAGAATTTTAAGAACATGTGCACTACAAGAATGACACATTTTCTGAAGTGAATTACATCCACGTTATATTGAACAATTAATTTGTAAAGAAATTTCTATTTTTAATGCTAATATATTGTTGAAGTTCTAATTGGAAGTAATTTTAGCATCCTTCCTATTTTGTGATAAAGTATCTATCTACTAATTCATTTTCTTCATTGACGAAGCAATACTTAGAAGATGTTGACAATACCAAGTTCATTTAAAATCATCAGTACCTTTGTTATCATTTTTTTCTGAACTTTATTTTTAAAGACAGTCCTCTGTATTCTTGGTTTTTCATTGCAATATTAGTTTGTGATGAATCTTTTGATTACTGGATCCCTTGTTGTTGATTGTCAACTTCTAGCCTTCATTATCAAATTTGAAGTTAGCTGTTGATCCTGACATCATAATCATTGTCTTCTTCATACTTAAACTTAATACCTGTTTACTTAGTTCTTTCTTAATGCTAGCTTTATGGTCAATTGGTGTCATCTGTGCATCCAATATTGTTGATACTTCTTCTACCAAACTTGAATACACTTTTTTTCATTTAACTTGGTTTCCATCGTTATATATTTGGTATACCAATTAAAAAGTAAGAATGATAACATGATAATAAACTAACATCAAAAAATCTTAATTTCACAACTTCACATCGAATATTTCATTCTGAATTGATTACAAAATTCTTTTAAATCGGTGGAACAAAAAAAAAATGTCCATAACACTATCCAAATAAGGGGCCAAATGATCCATGTCCAAACACAGCTGCGATTCAAATATCATTCACATGTATCTATATTTACATAAATTTATATTTTAAATAAATGATTTTTAAATATCTTGAATATTTATAATGTTAATATTGTTGCATGAATGTAATAAAAGTACATCTATAATAGTTTAGCCACATTATATTTTAACTTAATATATTAAAAAATAAAATTTCCTAAGATATTAGATAAATCAAAGTGACGGCACCTTCAAATTCACTAGAATTACCATTATTCAGACAGAATGCACATTTAATTCGTTGGTTTGGATGTTTATGAAATGAATATTCGAAATTAACTTAATTACAGTGAAATATACACAATATGTATATTATTGCACAATGGAAAAATATTTATTTCAATGTTATTTTTTGCATATAAATGCATAATTAAAATAGCTATTTAACATAAAGAGCTTCTTTCAGCAATTTTCATTAACTTTCTCAGTGAAATATATGTGAGTGTGATAACATGTTGGAGTATTTCCATCATTCATCATAAAATGTTGAGTGTACAGAAAATTTTAAACTTTATTTCAACTTTATAAGTATAAACAACTTGTTTGTAATAACATACCAATAGACAACACAGGTTAGTAATTACACAACATTTCAAGTAATATTATTCTCTACTCTTCTTCAGATGTCGCTGGCCTGACAAGTGACGATATTAGCATAGGAGTCAAACTTCTATCTTTAAATTTTTGAATTTTAAGGCAATGCTCTAACCAACTAAGCTATTCTGTCAAGAATCTAAAGGTGTACTATGTTAATATTGTCTCAGATCAGGCTAGCAATATCCGAAGAAGAGTGGAAAATACTACTACTCAAAATATTGTATAATTACTAACCTGAGTTGCCTATCGGTGTGTTATTATTAACAAGTTGTTTGTATTTGAAAAGTTTAAATAAAGTTTAAAATTTTCAACATTTAATGATGGAAATCCAACATATTATCACATCTAATATAACATCATCTCAAACCTCTAGACAAATATTAATATATATATTATGAAAATTAACAGAACATTGCCAAAAGCTTTTTTGGGTGTTAAAGAATACAATGTTAAATAATCTTTTTTGGTGATATTAACTTATTTGTGCAATCTACACTTATGTTAATATATCATTTTTAAAAAGATAAATCATGAGTTCAAGATAGCATAAAACACTCCCTCCACCTGATTATCATATTACACTGGAGTTTTTTTTTTTTACAATCTGTGACCCACTAAAATGATCAATGACTTTATTCTTCAGCAAGAAGAACTAGATAAGCATTTACTAATGAATAAATGATAAATGCCTAGCAAAGCTGGCTAATCTGAATGTGGTTTGGAAAATTATCAGCTCCAAATTTAAACCCAGATAAACTTTGGGTAGCTGAGAATCTGTAAGATTTTCCCTCATACAATACTAAGAATTATCTTCTCACGTAAAAAGTTGTAATGAGTGTGCAGCCATACCCATGATTATTTTCAAGCTAACTGGTCATTTTCTAAGACAATGGAAATGGAAGAGCACAGTTCTCACTGTTTAAGGAGTGGCTTCTGAGGTAGGAAGATATTAAGAAAATGGAAGATACTGACTTATCTTTACATCTCAAAAAATAACTTTTTTATAATTAAATTTTCTTTAGAGCAACACCCCTACAATATAAGAAATAGTTCTAAAATAAAATTTATTCACAAATTATTAACTAACATAAACAAAAAAAAAACATCACATGACCACCACCTCTTATGCTTGTGTATAACTGTTGTTAAAACAGCAAAAAAAGTAGGACCAAAGTTAAATAAACTAAATTAATGTTTAATGGCTTTTCCGAGAAAATAAAAATTGACAATAATTAATTTAAGAAAGTTAATAAACATTGTGATTGAATTATTAATACAAATGGAAATCATTAAGAAAATTTCAAAAAAAGGCTCTTTTAAATATTAACAGCATGTATCTTAATATTTTTATTACCAGTCTTTAATTTAATGATCTACAATCAAAGGATCCATGCTTCAAGAAAGATCTATATACTTGAAAAGGTTTTAAATAAACATGTTTTATGGAGATTTTAAAGCCTAATAGAAGAGCAATAGATATCAAACCATATGGAGAGAAGTACATTGAGTGAAACAAAAGACATCAGAAATTAAATACATGAGTCAAAGATCAAACACGCATCACGACCATCATTGAAAGAATTAAGAAATTGAAATGAAACTTGACTCTATGTGTTGCTAGGTTATGTTGTCCTTTTAATTGCATCTGCAACAAACTTTTGTTTTTAAATGACTAATATTACACATCATTGTAGCTCTCTGTTGTATTTTATTTTCATCATAACCTTTTAGCAAAAGCAATCTATACACTGCATTTCTTTTATAACTTTGAGATATTCCTGCCATCATTTGAAAATCATACTTAAATTCATTATAAATACTTTTTAGAAATCATTTACTTTACATGACCAACCTAACCAAGATGGAGATTCAATATCATAAATTCTTGTGATCTTTAACTTGTTAATATTTAGATTTATATCATTAATTTTCATTAAGATACAAAATACAAAATTTGTTTACACTTCATTTAAAACTATCTTCAATTTACATGAACTGAATACATTTTTCATCATAAAAGTTAAATTACAATTAATTAAAAAAGAAAAAAAGTATAACATACCAGTCTAAAATGGGTGACTTCCTAATAAGCAGACACACACACACACTATTCCTTTATATTACATGACATCATAAGATAGTCAACATCCTTGGTCAATTTCCTCATAATTAGAGTATAATTTTATAAAAGTTACAAGCGACTGCTAATTTAAAAAAAATATTCATATTTAATAGTTTTTTAATTAATGGAAATTCTGCCATTTTTGAATCTGTCAATTTCTAGGCCACTTCACAATAGGTTTAAAATCACAGAAATGGAAAAAAATGTAATTATTCCATATTAAATTATTTAAAAATTAATAAAAACTAACAGATATAAAGCAATATCCCCAACTATTGGATTAAAATAGAAATATTTTTAAAATAGTAAAAAAAAAAAGGGAGAGGGGAGAATCGTCTATTTTTTCATTTTGTTAAAAATGTACAGATTTGGCAACTTTTCATAATTTCAAACAGTTAAAAGATTCTTGTCAAATTAATAAGGAATATGAAAATTATTATTTGATTCATCATTGAAATTTATATTTAAATAAAGAAACTTAATCAAAAGACATGAATTTGAAAAAAAATCCTAACCCATTTTGTATATCAAGCAAATTAAATTAGAGTAGAAAATAAAGTCAACCGTTTATAAACAATTATTTCTCTCTCACACACACATGGATATACAAATCTTAGAATAATATTTATCAGGAGCGGTAGCAATCATTTACAAATAAACATAGCCATTTCAACTCCAAATAAATACATGGAAGATTTATAATAATGAGACTAGAGATGAGTTTAGTTATGCCTGCTTCTATATTTTATATTGAAATATAATTTGACATTTTACTCTGTGCAGTCAATGGAGGCTAGATATGCCATGTAGATGCATTAATTATAGCATAAAAAATAATAATATTTAAACACTTCTATATATACTTAATGCAATACAATTTATTATATGATTTAATCAAATTGACATTTTCGACTGTTTAAGTCTTTCTCAGATTTTCGACTGTTTAAGTCTTTCTCAGAGCTGTAAATATACAAAAAAAAAATATATATATCCATTTAATCTGCTTGCATACATAATGGTTCTAGAGTGAAAAGGTGTGAATTATTATCAAATGTACATAAAATATAAGGAGAAAAATCCTATTAGTCTCATTATACATAAATATTGATCATCCTATGTAAAGATCTGTTTTTAGGTCTATTTTGGTTTGCTTTTCATGATTAGAATTTTCACATATCTTATTAACTAAATAGTATCC
This sequence comes from Epiperipatus broadwayi, assembly GCA_028023455.1. Lineage (NCBI taxonomy): Eukaryota > Metazoa > Onychophora > Udeonychophora > Euonychophora > Peripatidae > Epiperipatus > Epiperipatus broadwayi. The sequence continues at coordinate 3,388,065 of JAQFVV010000025.1, read as the reverse complement.
AGTGAAATTATAATGATAATAAAAAATGCTGGACTTATGACAAATTATAATTTTTTCAAATCCAAATATCTATACCACTTCATTATAACAAACATTATTTCCTCTATTAATCCATCTATGAAAATTGATTATAGATATATATTGAACTGGATGGGAGAAAGTCGCTCTGATTATATATTTAAAATCTCGATTTTTATTCCGACTGCTCTCTCACTATTGCAGCACACCAGCCCTTCAAGAAGAGAAGTAAAATACCACAAGTCAATGAAACACCAATGATAACTATAACCAGACTGAGGCTATACAAGGTATAACCTACAGTCATATTTCCAGGTTATACCACTTCTTGGCTGCTAAATTCAACCTCCTGTTATCCAAAGCACTTTATATTTGTTTTGAGGCTTAACCTCATGCACTAGCTAACCACAGGTTATATAGTCAGCATGCCCGGACGATAGGTATACAATCTAGCGCTTGATATATCCCCAAGCTAGTTCCTTTTCTCAATTGTGAGGAGAATCTTTCCCATACTTGACCAATACTTATAATTAACTATAACTTAATCTATAGTGACGCAGTTATAAGAGAGAAAATCGATCCGGCAACAATTACACAAATATTTTATTCACTCACACTCATAATTAAAACACATTATAATAAATTTTACATATATGCATATAATTATAATATAATAAGAATTTATGGATGCAATATTAAAGATTACTTTGGCTGTAATTATTAAAGTTCATTAAAGTCTTTCATTCAAATAAAACTTCAAGTTTTATAATAGGATAATGAGGATTATATTTAACTAGGATATTTCAGATATCCTATCACTATTTCATGGATACCGTCCCTTGCTCATTTCCTGATTTGTAAATTACCAACTGGTTGGCCTTACTTTCCATTGATGGTTAGGCTTCTTGATTTTCCAGTTTACAATAAAGACGAGAGATTTTCAATAGTTCACAGAACATGAGGCAGGCACGAGTTCCAGGTGGAAAACATCTGAAGGTATTAAGGACTGGAATCGAAGGTTAGCTGCACACTTCGGTTATTGTTTAGCCCTTCATGCTGCTAGATTGCTCATCAGTGAATATAGTTAGAAGCACCCACATGCTAGAAACTTTGATGGTCTTTTGCCATCTTCTCTTTGCTAAAAGTTTTTATAAGACAGCAATATTGAATATTTTTGTTGCGTCTCAAATAATTTAACTGGCAATGATAATAATTTCTTAATAATAATCTATGAATAAATCGCTCATTCCTTTTATATGCTTCTTTCTCATTGTTCTATTTATCATCCTTCGATCTAGTTTAATTAATTTTATATTTCCTTAATTAATTTTGTATTATTTTAATCTAATTTCTTGCTTAGATTAATTCTAATGTTTTGATAAGATAATGTCTGTAATCCTTTCCTTTGTTTCTTTAATTAATACAAATGGGAATTATTAGTTTTTTTTCTTTTCTTTATCAACCAAGTAATCTTTAATGAATTGCAAATTTCAAGTTTTCTTGTTATAGATTACATTTTTAGTTTAATTTCATTTTTACATTCATTCTTTATTATTTCTTTTTTTTTAATTTATAAAAAGGAAGAGCTAGTTTCAACTTTTTACTTAGTATTAATCCTCCCCCCCCTACTTACTCACATTTTAATATTAAAACTTTCTTTATTTTTAACAGAAAAAACTGACACAATACTTCCATGTATGCAAACTAATACTTCATTTTTGCAAGTTTGCATTAAAAAAAAAAAAATTCTTTAAAAACGTATTTACAATTTAAATTTCATTATTATCACTTTTCTTTCCTTTTAAAATTAATTTGATCATTCATTAATAAATGATTTCATGTGTAATGCGGAATGTGTTTTTAACTATATATTTATTGGCAGTACAATATATATAAAAGATTACATTTCTTCATACAAATGCACAATGAATTCTTAGACATTAAACAAGGCAGTCCTTAGGTGCAGATTTCTTTATATTCTGATTACTGCATTAAAATATAAAGATTTCTAGTTTTAGATCTATTTAACTTGTCATGAGCACAACACGGATTCAAAAGTATTGCCTAAGCATATTTAGGTTGTTTGTTTAGTTGCTATCTTTATTTGAATAGTATTTTATTAAAGAAGATTAGATAGTGAGAAACTGATAAGATTTTGGTTTTCTTTAATCATACTAACCAATTCCTTAAATAGAATTATGATCAGACATAAAGGTGAGTATTTTTAAAAATTTACTACATAAATAAATATAGTAATTACCTGTTATGTTTCTAAATTATTCTTCGCTAAGTTTAGAAACAATTACAATCTTAAATTTTCTTTAACTTTATTTATTTATTTAAAATATACATTTTTTTTTTTTTAGGTAGCTAAACTATTAACAAAATATCATAAAAAAAATCTAAGCTACCAAACTGGAGGTAGAATATATTAGTGACTTTGCTAAGTTTTTCAATTCTACAACTATGACATAGATTTAACAATCATTAACTATGTGATTCATAATTTGTGTTTCTTCACATCTAAATAAGTCAGTAGTTGTTAAATTCCATTTATGAAAATGCATGACTGCAACAATAATGGATTGATCTGAATCTGCTGGTGAGACTTCAGTAACATATAGAAAGATCAAATTCATCTGGCTTTGCTGTTGGAACTTAATAGGAAATCCATTTTTAATGCCATATTTCTTTACTTATAAATTCTATCTTATATAAAACTTATTGGCATATTTTCCCAATAAAATTTACCACAAATAATTTAATTACAAATATTATACTTTTCATTTTATCTATAAAAATAAAATCAGAATTATAATAAATGAATTATATAACAATAAAAGCATAATATATATTTAATGCTAAATTTTTCATATTTAAATAATTCCATTTCCCTTTGTCTAGAGTAAGACCAAATATAATGACTGTTTCTTGTATTTGTTGATTATAAATATTTTAATGCAATACTATTAAAACAAAATAGGATCAATTTTGAGAAATATTTAATCTGAGTTTAATAAACATACATATATTTGCTGATCAGTGTTAACTAAAAGTTAATAAAATTTCGAGAAGTACATTGCCATGCGCTTTTCAATTACAAAGTTGTTAGATTTGAATGCAGGTTGTGAAAATGAGTTGAAATGACACATTTATTATCAGATATACTTTTAATAATATGTTTCAATTCCAGAATAGAGAGAGGTTTTTTTTTTTTTAAAAAAAGATATTTTCAATCTATTTACTGAGATAAGAATCATTAGTTTATCATCTCCTTTAAAAGCTACAAATGTATTTTTTTAAAGCAGATAATTAATGTTAGTTATCTACCTTTAAAAACATTTGTAGGATTGTAAACTCGAAAATCTAATTTTTTAATCTATATAATCATGTGATTACTGCTAGATACCTACTGTTAAATGTTATAATTTTTCTAGATGCTAAAAATGTCAAGTGATTGACTTGAAATTTCTGATTTAGCATATGGCCCACTTAAGAAGCAAACCTTGTTCATTTTAACAAATAGGAATTAATTTTTAGAGATGTGCTCCAAATAAATAACTATCTAAATTAGACATATTTACTGGATTCAAATACTATTAATTGTAAAAACACTTTTTGTAAAAAAAAAAAAAATTAAAAGTACTATCACTTTTTCACAAATCAAAAAAAAAAATACATATAACTAATTTTTTTTTTTTTTAAGTATACAGGAAATAGGCTATTACATTCCATTCTTTTTCACACTTTTTCTTAATGAGGTTTAAAATTAAAACCTAAGTTTTGCCCATAATTTACAAGAGATACATAAATAATTATTCATAATGACTTTTAGAAAAAAGGATTCAAACCATAATCACAGTTATATAATTTCTAATCCATATAAAGCTCTGATTGGCCATATTATTTATTCCAAAGAATATAATTTGAATTTAAGACAATTGTCAAATAACATTAATTTATATAATGCAAAAATAAAATAATTTTTGCCATAAATAGTTGTCCATACTTTCACAGTGCCTAACTAGAACATATGACAAAAAAAAACAACTTCATTGCAGATTACTGTATATTTCAGTACGAAATAAAAAAATCACAAAACATATAATCATATTTACATTACTAACAATATGCTCATTTCATAATATAAACAAAAGCAAACAATAATTATTTGTATACATATATTATCTATCAAAACAAAATCACAAATTGAAATCACTTATTACTAACATACCAAAATAATAGAAGCCATTTCCATTTTGGGGGAAATTACTAATTAACCAATCAAAATATTAATTTAAAATAAAAAATGAAAATTAAATATAAAGTTAAAATTAAAACTTAAAAAAATAAAAATGAGCGGTTAACAAAACCAGGACAATTAACTGCCCCCCAAAAAATATATCGGGATACCGGGACAATCAACATGTATGGATAAAGGATGCCCTGGACATAAATTTAAAACAATACAATGAGCAAAAAAGCTAAGAAATAATATATTATTTAGCTATTAAAAAAAATTATTATTTGGTTTACATATTTTAAATTTTTAGATTTTGTATTTAGTAGAATTTTCATTATATTTCTTATAAAATTATGATTAAGAACATAAACTGTAGCATTGAAAATAAAATAAATATTAAAGTAAACAATTTTTGCTCCCAAATATTTGAAAAATTATCATTTGAAAGTGAATATATATCACCTGCTTTATATGTGCAAATACACATAAAAATATATAAAAAGGTTCAGTTGCTTTTATTTCTGAAAAATAATGTTTTCTAATGATCATTGCTAATGCATTAACAAATAAAAATTTCCCAAAACCTTATACACCTGTGTCTCTTTTTATGCAATTTTTTTAATGTGATTTTGAAGTTATGTGAAATCACAGCCATAAAAACTACTCCATGTTTCTTCTCAATATCTTACTATGTGGTTTTCTTTTATGCTATAAAGATATTTCACTTAAAATCGGGATTTCACTGTTTTATATACACGCATTAAATTTTACATACTTTAAATACCTATGGGAAAAAGTTTAGCAATAAATTTAGATACCGTAGAAGATTTAGAAAAAGATAATGAAACAGAAGTGGAACCTGTTCGTTTCACAGTGAAAATGATTCGAGAAAGTCTTCAACTTTCTAATCAATTGGAAAATCATTTTCTTGTTAATGAGACAAATTATGAATGAGCTCTTAAATTCCAATGAGCTAAATAGTTTTATATCTGGATATCACAAGCTTCATAAACAATTAGTAAAAACATCGTCTCAAAGTTTAATCACTGATTACATTGTTACCAGAAAACCATTAACACAGCACAAGACTGAAGTTGGCACTAATTCTGCTGTTTGTTTTCTCTTGTGACGAATGTGATTTCTTACCAGTTCACAAACAAACCTGCATATTGTCAAATAGCGATAATGATTAAAATATGTATGAAAAAATGTAAACTAAATTACACATAAAAACATATTGTTTTGAATAAAATTAAATAGTTAATAAAAAAGTAAAAAAAAATTTGTCTTGTATCAATTTTTTTCAAATATTTGAAATTTTTTATTAGTCATACTTTATTGCCTTATTTTTTTTTTATGTGAATTTTAAAGTAATTTTACCTTGTTGCTTTGATTTTATGCGATTTTTGAAAATTACGGAATGTATCCCAATTTTTTCAAGGTAAGTTGTCTATTTTTGTGCAATTTTTTTTATGCGGGTTTTCTGTGGAACATATCTTCCGCATAAAAAGAGACCCAGGTGTATATCAAGATTGGGAAGGAGGGGAAGCTATTGCTTTTTGAGGAATTGGAAAAAAAATTTAAAAAAAGTTTTTCAAGCAAGGAAAATAATGGCATCAAAAGCTTATTTGTGGCCAATAAAATAATGTTAGTAGCAGATGGATATTATGTAGGTTTTTTGCATTTTTGAACAAAAAACACACACACTCACACAAATAAAATGTTTACTATAATGTAGGATTTGCAATCGCTAATGTTAATTAAGATGTCTACTTGGTGACTAGAACTAAACATTGAAAAGAGTTAGAGAAACAATATACTTAATTATGAGAGAGCAATAAATTTAAATTTTCTTTAATTAATACAGTATTGTACAGTAATATCATTTACACTTCTAGTCAATTTTTATTTACTATCTGGAAAATATTAATCCAGAAAGATATTAATCTACTTTTTTTTAAAAAAAAAAAAATAAATTCTTCAGTCTAGAAAGATTAATTTATTCATAAAAATAATGTCCTTTTCTCAGCTTTTCGAATGAACCTATTTCCTTGTCCATATCCATAAGTACTTGATTGTTATTGGTAGAAAAATATATATAAAAAAAATGACAAGAATCTTTTAACATTTATAGAATGCTGACTACACTATTCATAACAATGTTTAAAATTTCTATAATGAGGTCATAATTTTCATTAGAAATGATTTACATACAAAATCAGAATTAACTAAACTGATAATAGATAACTAAAAATAGATTTTCAGAAAAAGATTGAATAGCAATCCTCTATCATTCAATGTAATAGTTATAACTTACCATTCTTTCCAGCAAACAAATTATTTTAAAATTTATATGTAAATCATTCTTTAAATATATATTTATACTCCACTCCTCCTCTATATTGCCAGTAATTTTTCTTTTTTTAAAAAAAGGAGAGAAGAGTGGGTTCACTAAAACAAAATTCCTGATTGGTTTTCTCACAATGATTGCATTATTTAGTAACTTTTATTAAAAGTAAAAAATAGCATCTCCTGTTTGGCAGATTAACAAAATAACCATGGAGTTTTGTAGTAATTGTAAAATACAGTTTCAATGATTAAGAAGAATATTTGAAAACAATTGATGGATTAAAACTGCGAAAGAGTTATGGTAGTTTATAAATTACAATTTATTATTTTTGCTGATGCACTAAATATGGACCTGAAAAATAATCCTATTAAATCGATTACTGACATTCTTTCATATGATGATGATATTTGAAAAAGATGAAACGTTTTAGTCATCTTTTGAATAGTTATACAAGATTTAGATAATGGTTTTTAATGATATATCAATTTGGTCAACTTATTTAGATTTAGACAAATATCCAATTTGATGAAGGAAATAACAGCTTTTTATAATCACATGATCACCATTTCATATGCTTACTAAAAACAGATAAAACTTTCTATACATATTGCCACTCAGGGCAAGCCAGAGTAATCAATAAATGGATGCCAGAAGGCTTGTGCATAAAATCCCCATCTAGTGCCCACTCATCCAATATCCCCAGACTAGTTTCTGGTTTGTGACCTTCGTCAGTGAGGAGCCTTGGATCTGAGAGCACTGCGCCTAGATCTTAGAACCTAATGCAACCCCTCCAGCAGCCACCTTTTACCTCTAGTTAACTACAAAACTATGAGTCTTAAATTGAAAACACCATATTTTCAACCCAAGCTCATTAGTTTACATAGTCATATAGGTCTGAACTCAGTTCAGGACCTATACATTTTGGTCTCTTTAATAACCATAGCCACCACTGTCTTATTAGGCAGGATTGGTTTTAAGCCAATAAACATCACATGATCACCATTTCTTATGCTTGCTCATAACTGTTATTAAAACAGGGAAAACTCTGCACATATTGCCACTCAGTGCAAGCTATAGTAATCAATGGATGCCAGAAAACTTGTGCATAAAATCCCCATCTAGTGGCTACTCATCCAATATCCCCAGACTAGTTTCAAGCTTGTGTCCTTCGTCAGCGAGGAGCCTTGGATCTGAGAGCACTGTAACTAGATCCTAGGATCTAATGCAACCCTCCAGCAGACCTCATTCATCTCTACTTAACTACAAAACTATGAGTCAAACTGAAAACACCATAATATTTTCAATCCAAGCTCATTAGCTTATATAGTCATATAGGTCTGAACTCAGTTCAGTCACTATACATATTGGTGATGAAGACCACAAGCCAGAAACAAGGTTGGGGATATTGTATGAGTAGGCACTAGATGGGGATTTTATGCACAAGCCTTCTGGCACCCATTGATTACTCTGACTTGCACTGAGTGGAAATACATATAGAGTTTTGTCTGTAATGAGTAAGCATAAGAAATGATGATCATGTGATTATTGGATTAAAACTAATCCTGCCTAATAGAATAGTTGTGGTTATGGTTATTAAAAAAACCAAAGACATTACAATGTATAGGTACTGAACTGAGTTCAGACCTATATGACTATATAAGCTAATAAGCTTGGATTGAAAATATTATAGTGTTTTCAATTTAAGACTCATAGTTTTGTAGTTAAGTAAAGATAAAAGGTGGCTGCTGGAGGATTGCCTTATGTCCTAAGATCTAGGTGCAGTGCTCTCAGATCCAAGGCTCCTCACCGACGAAGGCCACAAGCCAGAAACTAGTCTGGGGATATTGGATGAGTAGGCACTAGGTAGGGATTTTATGCACAAGCCTTCTGGCATCCATTGATTACTCAGGTTTGCACTAAGTGGCAATACATATAGAGTTTTGCCTGTTTTAATACCAGTTATGAGCAAGCATATGAAATGGTGATAATGAGATGTTTATTGGCTTCATATTCTTACATATGCTGTTAATAAAAATACCAACTCTCCTTACAATAGTGCCACCAAATGCAAACCTTTATAATCAATGGATGCAGGAAGGTTTGTGCATAAAATCTCCATCTAGCGCCGACTCACCCAACCTCCGCAGACAAGTTTCTAGCTTGTGGCTTTGATCAGTGAAGATCCTTGGATTTGAGATTAGTATCATAAGATCTGTGTCCAGTGCTCTTAAATCCAAGGCTCCTCATTGACGAAAACCACAAGCAAGACACTAGTCTAGAGATGTTGGGTGAGTAGGCACTAGCTAGGGATTTTATGCACAAATTCTTCCTGCATGCATTGATTATGATGGCTTGCTCTTGGTGGCACTATTGTAAGAGTTTTGTAATGAAATTATTGGAGAATATCAATAAAAGTGGAAGAGATGGGAGTAAAAAATTTTTGGAAATAAAATTAGGAGGGAGAGAAATAGCATTACTAAATGATGAGAAAAAAAAGTGTAGCTCTAGAGAAGTAGAGACAATCTTAAATAAATACATAATAGATAAAGAAAAGATGTTAGACGTGAAGGATAGAGTAATAACAAACATAAAAACATATAGTAATGGAAATATTAATTTTACAGAAAATAAATTGAATAAGGCAGTGAAAAATTGAAAAGCGGATGGCAAGACATTTAGATAGATAAGTAGCAGAGATGGTGATGAATTTCTAAAATAGAGGAAAATTAAATCTATTATCATGTTTTAATCGTATGCCATGGAAGACAGAATTTCAAGATAGGTGGAATAATACACAAGTAAGGTTATTGTTTAAAGGAAAGGGTAAGGACCATAGAAAGTTAAACAATTGTTGACTGATAATGGTTTTTACATATATAATGGCTAGATAAGTGGCAAAATGGATGGAAGAATATGGTGGGAGAAGTATAAGGAGGTTATAGATCGGATAGGCATATAGAAGATAGTTTATTTATAGTCACACAATTTATAGATATGAGTAGGAATACAGGTAGACAGTTATATACAGTCTTTATAGATATAGAGAAGGCATATGATAGAGTAAATAGAAATAGGTAAGTTTAATAAATGGGAATAGAGTTTTAGTCAATCTTATTAAGAGATTGTATGAAAATAATTACTATACATATCAATTTGGATATATAGAATCAATTAAAGTTAAAAAATGGGGTGAGACTAAGGCAAGGATGCCCTAGGTCACCTATTTTGTTTTTGTTACATTACAGAGAAATGGAGAGAGCAATAGAAAATCTAGGAAGAAGAGGAGGGGTAGAGATACCATTAATAAATGGCAAGTTTTGTTTTTGTTACATTAGAGAGAAATGGAGAGAGCAATAGAAAATCTAGGAAGAAGAGGAGGGGTAGAGATACCATTAATAAATGGCAAGGGACTATATACATTATCAGGTCTTTTATTTGCTGATGATATCATCTTGTGCACAGAAAGTATGAAAGATATGAAAATTATGCTGAAGACATGCAATAGCGGATAAAGAACTGGGGATTAAATTCAGTGAAGAAAAATCACAAGTAATGATGATAAATGCTGGGAAAAAAAAAGAAAATATTTTTATTGGGGGGGGATAAAGTTAAAAGTGGTAAATAGGTATAACTATTTGGGAATCGTCTTAGGTAATCAGAGAAATTGCTTGGATAAATGGGAGAAAAACTTGATAAATGAAGCAAAGAAAACATCCATTCAACAGCCAAAAGCCTTATTAATAAACTATCATGTGACTTTGAAGTCACTTTCTATTCACCTCCTAATACCAATAGACTTATGAATAACACCAAAGAAAGGATCAAAACCAAACTCACCCCTCAAGTTGTATACAAATCACCTGCCCTCAAAGAAATTGCATGGCAACATATTATGGAGAAACTAAAATCAACATTGCAACAAGAGTAGCTCAACATAGATACCTCTATAACAGGACTAAAACTAAGCTTGAAGGCAATTCAGTTTTCCTTGAGCATGAGAGAGCCACTGGCCATGCCTTTCTACCCACCACAGCCTGTGTTATCTGCTCTGAAAGAAATGTTATTAACTGCAAAATCAGGGAAGCTTACTACATAGTAAGTGACCCAGCAGCAATCAATAGAAGAGAGGCCTGCTTTTTTCTGTCTCGAAAATGGTTTATGTAGCATCTTCATAGGTATTTGCATTAATATTATAGTTACTTAACTAAATTCCAGTAGCCATGAATATGGGACTATAAACTGTCCTGAAAGTGCAAGGCGGTAACTTTTGGATAATATTATTTATGTTTAACAGCTTCATTATCTGGGCACAAAGCACATATATATATATAAATTTATAATAAGTATGATGTAGCTTAATATTATAGTTACTTAACTAAATTCCAGTAGCCATGAATATGGGACTATAAACTGTCCTGAAAGTGCAAGGCGGTAACTTTTGGATAATATTATTTATGTTTAACAGCTTCATTATCTGGGCACAAAGCACATATATATATATTTATAATAAGTATGATGTAGCAAGAATTGTATGAGTGGCAGTAGCAGTGCATTATTTGTTAGTAAAGGGATGTTAGAATACTTAAAAAAAAAAAAGTATAAAGAGAAGAAGGAAGATACGCATTAAATGCAGATATGTGAATGGCAAAGGAAGCACTTATAGGAAAAAGGGGATGGTCAAGTTTTATACAAGAGACACGAAAATTCAAAATAAAAATGTTTGATAATTACAATTTATGGATAATAAGAGAATAGCCAATTAGTATTTAATTGGGTTACAAGTAAAGGACAGGCAACAAGATGGGTGAGATAGGTAGTATGATATTGCAGAAGATTTGGATAGACTTTATGTCAGTATACTTATACAAAAGATAGGACGATTGTGTTAAGAGAATTGTTGAGAGTTATAATGGCCAAAATGGGATAGAATAGATGCATTAATAAAAAATAGGGAGTTGGAAAATAATAGTTGGAGAGTAAAAATAGTTTAAATATATATGGAAGTAAACAGAATAGTGGGTGCGAGTTAATTTATGATAATAACAAGGAAAGTAGTTTACTGTTTAAGGCTCAAACAGGATCGTTAGTAACAAGGGAATACATATGGAGAAATGTGGGTGATTTATCCTGAAAGTTATGAAAGGAAGGCATAGAAAATATTAGGCATCTGTTAATTGAATATAAATGCTTAATGCTTAGGATAATTGAATATAAATGCTTAATGCTTAGGATACAAATTATAAAGTTGTGGGATAATAAATAAAAAACAAGTGATTACACATAAAGTGGGTTTGTGCTTTTTTATACTGGGTTTAGAAAAAGATAAGGGGGATCTAGATATAAAGCCCATAAAGAGAACAAAGATGATGATGTGGAAATACGATAAAGCATGATAAAGAATATGAAAAAAACTTGGGAGTGGAGCATGGAAAGGGAAGGTAAAGTGGCTAACAGGTTTCTCTAGGCATAGTGACTGAGAGATTCCCAACTCAAATAAAGAAGAAACCATAGTGCATCACATACTCTTATTATAACAACAGTCTTTACTTTAATTTTATTCAAATATGTATTATACAAAAAAAAAAATATTTTAAATTTATTTAATTGGGAAAAATTTAGTATATTCCTTTTTTTATTTTCTCAAAAAAATTTTTTGAGAATTTATAATATGGAGTTATAATTTAAAATATATTTTTTATTATTTTTATTAAATATTTAAAAAAAAAAATAAAAAAATTATATATAATATATAAAAAAATAATGTTTATTAAAAATAAATATCTCTCCCCAATTATTTGTTTGATAGATTATGAAAAGATATTGATTCTATAAACATTTCTTCAGTGATTAAAGCATTGGATCATCAAGGTATAGATCCAGGATATTGTCATATTTTAAAGAATATTTATAAAAATGCAACAGCAACAATTAGATTACATAATGATACTAGGAAAGTCAACATTGAGAAAGGTGTAAGACAGGGTGACTCCATATCTCCAAAACTTTTTACAGCAGTGCTGCAAGAAGTATTTTGTGGATTAAAATGGGAAGCTAAAGGAGTGAAAGTAAATGGAGATTATTTAAGTCATTTAGATTTTGCAGATGATGTAGTTGTTTTTGCAAATAATGCTTTAGAGGTGCAGGAAATGTTGCAGGAGCTATCAGATGAAAGTAGGACTAAAGATAAATAATGTTAAAAAGACTAAAGTAATGTTTAATGAATTTTTCTCAAAATATGAAAATAAAGATTGATTATGATGAGTTAGAAGAAGTTAATGGCTACAAAAACCTTGGTCGGATTATTAATACAGATGGAAATATAATGGATGATTAATCATAGAATTAAACTTGGTTGGAGTGCTTTTGGTAGAAATAACTTGATACTAAAAGGAAATATGCTATGGGTTTGAAAAGGAAGGTTTTTAATAAATGTGTTTTACCAATTCTTACTTATGGATCTGAGACTTGGACACTTAAAAGAGCAAAACAGAGACTTCAGACCACTCAAAGAAGTATGGAGAGATGCATGTTGGGAGTAACAAGAAGAGATCGAAAACACAATATATGAGTAAGAGAACAAAGAGGTGTTACTGACCTCATTGAAAAAATTATAAGACTGGAGTTGGGCTGGATATATTGCTAGAGGAGATGGTAATAGATGGACAATTGAAATCTTAAACTGGATTCCAACAGATTGTAAAAGACCCAGAAAAAGACCACATGTGAGATGGATGGATGAAATAAGAAAGTGTCCAGGGGTGATGTGGAGAAGAGAAACTAAAAATTGCAGATTGATTGAGCTTCGAGAGACTTTTATCATGCAGTGGGTTGATAATGGTTGATGACGATGAATTATTTTTCCCAATATGAAACATACACTTTTTACTCATGTGGGTATTAAAAGTGCCATTATTGTTAAAAAAAAAAAAAAATTCTAGATCCTTTTGATCAATAGGTTCCAGTATACATTAACCTAATATTTACAAGCAAAATACATTCTCTATTATATGCAATCATTTTATGTTTATTCAAATTGACTATTGTTCTATTATTAAAGAAATATTTCAAAAAGTTGATCATTTTATTTTTTCAATTAATAGCTGAAGATAGATGAAACAATAAACCATATAATAAATCATCGTTTTGCCCTGCAGACTATTTGGAACAGAATATATAGTACCCCATTAAGGATTAACCCCACTATTGCTTGCTAATATTTTCAGGATTTCTTTCCAGTTATTAGTCTTACAATTTTTTTTTTTTTGCCATCTGATGCACTAAATATACATTTACATACAATCAATATACTGACAGATATCGAAACACAATTTATTAATAAACTTACATCAATAAGAAATCATGCCCAAAAATTGGTCTCCATCAATTACATAAAGATTTAGAGCATGAAAAGACTACAAGTGGATCTCTCCAATATTTTCCTATTTTATTATTGTATCTTTATTGTATTCATTAAATATATGTAAAGATTAACCTATCACATTTTCCTACTATTTACTAAAAAAGTTCAATAAAGTTACTGATGAAATATATAGGACTTATTATCCAGAGTATTTTCACTCATACATACATAACAAAATTTTGATTGCTGATCTATCTGGATACAAATTCAAGCTGCATTGTTCCAATTAAGTATTCAAATTTGTACATATAATTATCAAAAACTTTAGACAATATTGATAACAATACTATTGGTCTATAATTCTGTGGATCTTTTGTTGATCCCCATTAAATATCTACTTAGTATACATTTTTTTAGACAGCATAAATTTTAAACAAAACATCATAAAAGAATCTCTGAAAATACTCCTACCAGGAAATTGATTCATTATTGGTTTAATTAAATCCTTCAATTCTGATCTTGTATTCATAAATTTGGCAATCATCAACTATGTTGTTCATGGTTTCTTTTGACTACATCTACATATAACAATGAATGATAAATTCAATTTCGAAAGCAGGAAGTGCAGTAATGACAGACTGTTCTGAATAGGTTGATTAAACTCCAATATATTGGTTCTGGAAAAAGAAATGTTTGGAATTCCATAAAAAGTTTTTTTATGCTTACTTGATTTGAAACAAGGACATGAAATTATATTTTGAGTTACTTTTGATCCATTTAATAGCTTTCTGTGTATTTTTTCTGATAGCTCATCTTCAAAATGTGAACGAATATTGAAAGAACATGAAGTAGCTGCCAGGGAACGTATACTATTAATATTTCCCATATTAATATCTAATCAAGTAGCCAAAAGTATGATGTGAGCACCTTTTCCCCCAAACAGGGGCATATCATTCACTAACAGAATATGCTCAATCAAGCTAATCAAAAGTACTGGTAGGAAAACTTTCCCCCCAAACTGAGGTATAACATTCACTAATAGAATATGTTCAAACAAGTAATCAAAAATACGGTAGGGACAGTATTAACTAACAAAAATATGCTTCTCGTTTAAAGATTGGAATAATTCTAATCGTAGAATCAATTATTCATTTAAGGCATTATAATTATACCAATGTTATAGTAAAATCAAACATTAAATTATTTACAAATATACGAAATTAAAAAAAAAAAAAAATACTATTTCATTCACGATTTTTTTAAAAATATCCCAATATACAAAAGTTGAGTGAATATTACTTTAAATAAATAAAAAAATAATTATTTACAAAGTATGACTGTTTAAAAGTGAGATTTAAAAGTGATTAAAAGTAGGTTAAAAAAAAGAAAAGGCAAGAATAAACTGCGACTTTTTTATTATTTGAACGGAAATATGAAACCGCACAGGATGAGCTGTAAATTCTTAGATATATATTTTTTTCTTCAAAAAAATGTCTTGAAAAGGAAAAACTGAACATATGACTTTTAACTGATTGGGGGTTGAGGTTAATAATTAAAAGACAAATTGGAAAATAATAGTAAATTAGCTTGTAACAACTTTTCTTCTCTCTTCATTATGTTTTTCTGTATCTTTTTTTTCTTTGTAAAACTACTATTATTTTTTCCCCCGTAGTATGCTAATTAAAACAAATTACAAAAAATTTCAAACAAATTCTGCAGATGGCAAAACTTTGGGTTTTTTTTCCATTCTTCTTAGAAATAAAGTATTTTGAGGACAACATTATTCATTTTATAAATAATCAATTTTAACAATTTAAATCATTCTTTATGTAAACAGAGCAATAAGCATATTTACCCCCCAACTAATAGTAAGACTTCCCCATATTTGGAATTCCCTACTGATGTTATCAGTCATCATTTCCAGTGCTTTTCACTTAATCTCTCCGGGAAATTTATTATCACAAATATTTACAATATATTTTAATATGATACTAGCAGCTGGAGAAAACAACAACTATACACCCATTTTGAAAAAATAGTTATAAAACGGATGTGCATGTAAATACATACACGTGTGTGTGAGAGTGCAACTAGAATAAAATAAATAAACTACCACAAAAAAAAAAAAAATTGGGGTGCTATAACGTTCGTATACAATTATGGTTGAGAGCATAAATAATTTTAGAAGAAAAAAGGCTGCTTCAGATAGGGAAGATAATTCTGGGAAGAATGACTGTTTAATGACGATGCTCTAATTTCTTAACGATTCTAAACTTGTAATATACAGCGATTATTTTCATAAAGTGATTTAGCAAAATCAAACCACAACATATAACTAGAATGCCAATATGATAAACATTATGCTATGTTGTCTCAATGTTTAATTAATGACACTTAATAAAAGTAAACTTGCTTACAAATTTCTCTTGCTGCAAGATTTTTGTGAGAATGTTTTTTTTTATATCTAACTCCAGAGATGGTTTTAATTGTACATTAACTCATAGTATATTAAAATATTGTTTTTATATATATATTAAAATGTTGTATACACAATAAATAATAGTTAATGAATTTTGATCGTTATCAAAAATCATAAGAGCCTTTAATAATAAAACCTGTTTTAAAACAGGCCATTTAATATATACAAAGAATATCTAAACTTGTAGAATATTCTCCAGTGATGTAATGTGTTGAGTTTAAAGGCTTAAATATCCCTTTGAGCCCTGAACAAGTTCATCTGGTATTAAAATAGTTGCTGTAAACCTAAAGATTTTTTTGGATTGATCCTCAAATGAGAAAAAAAGTTTCTATCTGTCCAGGTTAAAGAAAATGCAATGTTCAGTCGGCCACTTTTGAAGATTTATGACTTCACAATTTCATTGTGCCTCACATAATCTATTGCACTACCAGATTCTCCCAAGCTTTATAATTGCTAAAAATAATTAGCTAGCTTTCTAAATATGATGCCATCTATATATGACATAAGATTTGGAGCCATAACATAAAGTTTTTTATTAGACATTCTAGTACAGTGAGAGTTTTAAATATGTCTTATAAATATGTACATGTTGGTGCATAGCAGCATCTTAGATGCACAGATAAAACTGCTCAAGGTCTACCAAAAGTACTGTCTACAGAATGATTTTCTCTTCATGTAGAAAATACAATAAAATTACTTCAACTTAATATTGAGAATATATTAAAATAAAAAAAATGGACATTCTCTGCAAATCTATTGATCAGCCCAACCCTTGATATTTCGGAAGATTTATCATTCTTTTAATAATGCGTATCTCTTTAAAATTTTTGATTTACATTGATTATGACTAGAATACACCCTAAATATGATATTACTATTTTTATTTCAAAGCATCTTGAAAAATAAACAATACTACCATCACCATATAAATAAATTTTTAGAGATGTTTACATACCTTCCAATAATCTTCAAGCCAAATATCCAAAATCCATCTATTTGAGTCTGTGATTTTTATAATTAAATGAAGAGATTTGATCTTCTGATGAAGATGGCTTGTCCTCTTATAGCATCCTCTGGCAGTTCAAAGATCAGAAAATCTTGTTTCATCTATTTGGATTGGGTTTTAATCAGTACTTATTATTTGCCTTTCATTTTGACTGACATTATACATAAATAATCCATTGCTGTATTAAAATTTGCCAGTACACTTTATAAATGTTACTATAAATAAAATGTTGCAGATTCAATCTATACCTCTGCCATTCATGTTAGAATAGAGAAAGAAGGCAGTATCACTTCTGAGTAGTTAAGTGAATTAAATCTTAACGTGGACAGAGCAAAGGGAACCCATTCAACTCTGACATTATTTTTTTGTTATTATTGCATAAGCAATCTGCATTTGGCACAAAATGATTCATGATCTATTTCGTGCAGATTGTACTGCCACAAAAATGCTAATACAGTGTTTTCACTGGCAATTAATAAGCTATAGAATTCATTAAGAAGCATGGTAAAATGCAAATATATGAAAAAATAAGAGAGAGAAATGTATTCTAAGTCTGAAAATTTATTTGACAAGCACATGCTAACAGCTACCAATAGAAAATATATGGTTGCTTGACATCATCATATCTTTTTATCAGTAAACGATTGTGAAAACATGATATCATCTTGTTCAAATATCAGTTATACCTGTTCTTTTTGAACTGTAGATTTTAATTCATCAAATTTGTTCAAAAATGGCATCTGCATATTAGTCATAAGTGCTAAAAAATAAATTGTTTCGAAAATAATGGTAAAATTGTTTGACTGAATTTTTTTTATTTAGACTAGCATCAACAGTAAGACTTTGTTGCTTCCATCTAATATGTAAAACTTGAATCTGTTATGCAGCATGTCTATCAGTACTTATAATATGTATAAATTTCATTATGTACTTACTTCACAATGCCACCCAAGAAGGAATATTTGATTCAGGAAAATGGGCCAGAGACAACACCTGATTACCATTTTGTTTTGACAAAAAATAGTTCACCATTCCCTACAGACCTACTGATATTCAATCATTTATTTCATATCCAACGTAAATCAAATTTTATCACTCTTGGAAATCACATTTCTATAGTTTAAAGTTCTAATCCAAGATGGAATTAAAACAGGAGTCAATATACAGTACTTGATATTTTGAATGAAATATTAAAAGAATCCCTACAATTCTCTCTTAACTATGATACAATTATTATTTAATAAAAACCTTCATTGATACTAAATCTGCATAAATTTAGTTACATACGACTACAATCTTTAGCTCCATTTACCATCCTGCACTATAGAGTTCAATTTAAAAAATTTATTTAGATCAGTAGCTTTAAGTAATTATGGAATAGTTGGTTCTAATTTTATAATCTTTAGTTACTCTTTGTTTAATTTATGAGTGCAGTTTTTGTATGTAATTTTAACCAGAAGGGAATTATACCCTACACACACACACTCTAATAGTTTTAATATCTCAAAAAAAAAAAAAAAAGTACTTACTTAAAATAATTTTTTCTAATTGTGATTGTAATGTGACGAAAGAGCTGTATTTATTGAATTATATGGACTCTTATTTGACAGTAAAGTATTACCTATTATCATCATGTGGTTAATTTAATTATATAAAAATGTAATTTGAATATTTATTATACAACCATATATACATATTTCCATGGAAATTGTATCATTAATAACATATAATCACCATATTATCACACATCACAGAGACTTAACACATAATAAAAAAAATTAAATGTCCATTAATGATTTATTATTATAAAAAATATAACAAATATAAATAAATATTTGATATAATAATATGAATTATTATGTATTAGAATCAGTTTTCTGTTGCATGCTGTGCTCAGGTTACTGATAGGTTTCACAAGTTATAGATAGTGGAATAATCTTTGGATGCAGTTAACTGTGAATGACAAATAACAGTACCTGACCAGAACTATCTCTTACTGCCTTGGAAGATAGGATGTCAATACATTAAATACTAGATATTGTTTCTGATATAAAGTCTTTTTGGTCTCTTTCTTTTCCTCTTTCTTCAATCACTTAAGTTAGTGGAAAGTCAGGTCATAATTAACCTTTCGGTCATTTATCAATTCCCTACACTAATTGTGATAATAGGATTATATATTTGTGCAACCACATACCCATCTACAAGCACAGCATTTCTGACCCCAATTTCCATTTTCATTTTTTCTTTAGCTCAAGCCATCATCGAGAATTAAGAAATGAATGACTGGTCAGATTTGATTGTGATCTTTGCTCAAGGCAGTCCAATTACTAATGAGTCTGTTTGAAACTGGATTTGGGATAGGAATTCTTCCAGATGGTATGCATATTGAGGCAGCCCTATTTAGGATTCTCTTACTTGCCTCAAAGGTGGAAATCACACCCATGAGTATTTTAGATTTTTTTTATTTTTTTTCCAATTATTATTAGGAAAAAAAACCCTATATGATAAAATCCTTTCTGAACTTCCAAATATAAATGTTAGATGGCTACATTTTATAGAAATTATGATATAGAATACATTTTTTTCATGCATTATTATATTTACATTTAATGACAGTAAAAAAAAAATGCCAAAAAAACAATATGATAAACTTTATAAAATTCACATTTATAAACTACTGGAATTTGAATTTCATAGCTACATATCAAATACAAAGAGACAAAATGTGATGTAAATTTTAAAGCTTTATATCAAATTCAAGCTATTATCAAATCAACAGATCAGAGCAGCATGAAAATATATGATCTCTCAAAATCAGTAAAACGAGGGTTCAAACAATCTGTGCAGATAGCCATAATGGACAAGTGTACTAAATCAAGTTGTATACAGATAAAAGAACTTCAGAATATGCTCTCAATAATATTGCCATACCTTGCAAAATAATGTCATTAATTTTGGGGATAGATTTTCTAACTAATATACAATTAATGTAATTGATTAAGAGATTTACTAATGCAGTCTCAAACTATAATTTAAATAAAAGATAATCAACCCTTTACACATGTTATGTACTGTTATATTAAATCATTGTTTTTATTTAATGTGCTTTAGATTGAGAATTTTTTTTATATTAAACAAAAATAATATAACAGTATCATGCATATGTAAAGGATTTGTTACTTACTGTCTGTTTAAATTAATATATGATTAGAAAGAGCTATCTGTAAACTTTACATTGCTATGAAACATTCAAAATTGTTAAGAATAATACTCCAGAAAACATTACTAAAACACATATAATCTATAACACCATGAAAAAAGGAGACTCCAATCCTATAATTGATAATAAAGAAAGCGGTTTACAATTTTTGTTAGAAAAAACATATTCTCAGAGATACTCACATAGCTTATAATCTAATAGGACTGCTATAAAAATGAAAGATGTTAATGCTTTGGAATAAAGAGTTATCTGAAATAATCAAATTATATATATAATTTTACTTAGAATTTCATGGTGAATGTAACGAACTTGTCTGTAAAAATGCAAGTTTAAAATTTATCAAAATTTAGAATGTATCAATTTACATAAAAGTAAGAATTTTTAAGTGTTAAAATCATGCCTTTTCTTATTTTTTAAAACTGATACTAATTATAATAGCTCAGCTTAATTATATTTTTTGATATTGTGAAAACTCTATTTTAAACAAATTCTCTAAACATTCAATATAGGAGATTGCAATTCTAGAAATCAAATACATTTCAATATTTTAAATAAAATAATCATATATCAAGAAAAAAAAAAGTTAATGCATAATTTTTTGTTGCAGATATTTACTTCAAATATGTATTTACTGAAAACATTAACTCACAATAAAAATTTAATTAAAGTGTATCAAGAAAAAAAAATTTATAACAAAAAATTAATCATATCATATAGAAAATGTAATATTTAATAAAAGGAGCAGTGGATGTGAGATATTTTCTCATTATATCATTTTACAGATTATCTATAATTAGAAGGATTTAAATTCAGACTTTCAAGTTCTCTATAGCTATCCATTCCATCTTATACAACCGATGCACATGACCACATACATATGAAAAAGATAAATTATCTCCAATATATGTATTTCATACTGGATTAGCACTCATCAGTTGAATCAGATCATCATCTCTCACACATATATAATCAGTGCTCAGTTTATATTAAGATAGCAAATCTTCAAACTTTAATGGACTGGCTTCAACCGTCTTCACCCTCCAACTCATCATCCATCCATATCATTAAAAATCTGATGATGAAACACTCAAAGCCCTTGATGCTGCCAATATTACTGTCATATCCATGTTAACTTTAAATCACTCTGACCCCTCACATATAAGACCTTTAATATATCCATTTAAATACACAGAAGAGGGATGGGCAGAATATAGGCTGAATATGTAATATGTTAAATACAAGTATATTGTCTATACTACACTTAATGTAATTAGAAGGGATTTGAACTCAAACTTTCAAGCTCTTGAAAATCTGAGTTCAAATTTCTTCTAATTACATTTAGTATAGACAATATACTTGTATTAAAAATAGATTATCTATATGTTTAAGAATGCAAAAAAAAAAAAAGTCACAATATATATTTAATTATCCTTAAGTTAATCTATGTATAAATATAGAAAGATGTGAAGTGAAAAATAGTACATTTAAATAAATACTTAATAATACAGATGTTAAAAAAAAAATATATAATAATATTTATATATGATTGTTCCTTTTCTTTAGACAACTAAATCAACCAAATATTACAATAAAATTAAGCATAAAATTAAAAACAAAGAATAGAATGTTATTCTTTAATTACATAACAGGATATAATATATTTTTATTTATTTAATTAAAATATTTTACTAAAAAAACAATCTGATAAGAGTATAAAAACTAAAAAATATAATCCATATGCATTATGATAATCTTCAGACAAATTTCTATCTTTGGTATCTCCTAGTGGATATGCTGTAACTAATTAATAAATTCTGCAAACTTCTTATCATCCCCCCAAATTTAAGGCTAAACAATTGAGACAAAAAATTTGATCACAAACATTTCTATATATAACCATTTTTAACTTGTAAGAGAGACAAAATGGATTATGGCTATACATTGCATAAATTTTAAATAAACAAAAATTAATTATACATTTCCCAATAATTTTTAATTTTAACAAATCTCATTTCATATAACAGGATTTTTTTTAAAAAAAATATAAAAATAAATTTACTTTTTAATCTTTATTTAAAATATCTAATGTAATTGTATGAAGATTATGATGATGTAGTCCTATCTCCCCATGTTATTCCCTATCCTCCATATCATCACTCTAATGATTAATGTTTTTATAAAGAGTAAAAAAGAAAGAGAAGGGTAAAAAAAAATCTTAAATGTAGCCATTTAAGTTTTTGAACATTATCTGATCTGCACAGCAATTTCATACACAAAAAATAAATAAATTGATAATCAAAAAAAGATATAAAATTCACTTTTTCTTTTTCTCATAAAGTTTTTATTTGCTAAGAAGAAGTAAATTAATTTTTAAAATGCTTTTCAATAATACTAATAACCAATTAAAAAGCTGCTATCTGAAAATAAACTACTTTCAGTTTTAAAATTATTACAAGTTTATCATTTATTTGATTATATATATAAAAGAAATTTATAAATATTCAAAAATTCAATATTTATCATTTCAAAAACCATAACATTTGGGCAATGAGATCAATCCATACACTAATAGCAGTGATATTTAAATTTCATTGTAAAACTATACTTGAGTTGGATTATCTAGTTTCCTATAATTCAGTAACTTTTATTATCCAGACAAAATTATGAAGGCAACCTTTCATGATCGTAGACTTTATTATCTTAAAAAGTCATAATTTACTTAAGTAACATTTTTCACCTGATTCTGAATACAGTTATGTTAAAAAAATTAAAAAGATAATAACAATAAACATATATGCATAATTTAAAATAAAATTGAGATAAAACACAATTAAATATTTGTCAATTAATATGTAAAATTCCCTGTTTTTCCTTTAACTATCACAAGTGTCATGTTTCTATTATTTGATTCAGTTCAATTTTTTCTAGATTAAAAAAACTTTTTTTTGTCTTTTTTTAGAATTTAATAAAACAAAAATTTAAAAATACCACAATATGATAGAAGACCTATTTCTAAATTTGCTTGCCATAAGTAAAAAAAAAAAAAGTTTTATTATTCTACAAATGTAACAAATTTGAGAATTTAAAAGTTGAGGGGGAAGTAAAAGACATTATCTCTAAATCAGTGGTCTTCAAAACTTTTCACACCTGCAGACTGGTAAAAATAAGGATAAGGTTCCGTGGACCAGCAAAAATAAGGATAAGATTTCACAGACAGGCAGAAGTCTATAGATAAATTTTCTTAAAGATAAGCATAATTGTTATAACTGATCAAAACAATGTTAAATATATAAGATAAAGTTTTATATATATATGGAGTTTATATAATAAAAAACTTTTTTTAAATTTTTTTTAGAAAAGTAACAAAAAATTTAATTCTATCCCCCCCCCCCCCCAATAAACATCTGTGATAACTAGAAAAACAAATTAATTTATGAATGATTGATTAGATTTTGTTTTCGTTCTGTTTTCTTTTTTTTTTTAATTGGGTAAAAATGAGATGAAAAAATAAATAAAAATTGGCTATATTAATTAAAAGTTTAAACTCTTATTTATTATTACAAACTTTTTACTGCCCGCATGCGGACCAAGGGTTGAAGAACACTGCCCTAAATCATTAAAAATAGCATAGAATTATAAGCTGAAAAAGGCTTTTCTGTATAATTATAGATATATATTTTGTAATTGCTGTTATATATTGATATTAATATTATTTTGTTATAAAAATGTGAAAAACAAATTAATAAATGTTTATTTTTTGATTAAATAAAAATATATAGAATGTATATAAATACAATATGTATTAAAATTAATATATATATTATTTTTAAAATTTTAATTTTTAACAATATACAGATGCTTTCAAGACAGAAAATTTATAAAGAAGGAAAAGTAATGAGTGTTGAATTATTCTTACTCTGCAAAAAAAAAATTAATTTGGAAAGGTTCAGGAACCAATATTTCTATCAAATATTATACCCATATTACAGATAACAGAATACAACAGTTTACAATCTTATTAAATAATATGTATGCTAACAAGTGATAAATGCGTCTGTAATGATACTTGTTATAAACAGTTGAAATTTTGATTTCAATCTTACAAACAGATAGATTTACTGACTGAGAGTTTATCTGGAATAGTATACAAAATAATACCAACAATTCATATCAAAGCAGTACAAATAAGGAAATAACTATTTATACAAATTTAATCAGTTATTTTATTTATGCTCTCTTTAGAATTTTTTTCGGATATTTCAAAAATCAATGTTTGATGAAAAATAATTTCTTGCTAGCCATGTTTCTGACAAAGCATACTTTTTCATCTTCTCTATGCTACTTACTGTAAGCTTTTTAATAAGTAATGAGTGCTTAATAAATCCTTATCTTCTACTGTCCTATTCAAAAATCCCAGGGTAGTTTCAAGCTTACAGGTTTCATCAATAAGGTGCTTTAGATCTTGGACATCCAAAATTCCTCACTGATAAAAGCCATAATCTTGAAACTAGTCTGGGGATTTTGGATAGGAAAACACAGGGAGATTTATTAAGCACTGTTATCTGGCATCTATCATTGGTTACTAAAACTTAAATGAAATAACGAAAGTGAAAAAATATGCTGCTATAGCAACTGTAAGCTGAGTAATGGATGAGTATGTAGAATTGATTAGGAATTTGAGAGAGATTAAAGGAGGAGTAGGAGTAGTGGAACTATTACCAAGATTTGATAAGAGGCATTTGTTAGATAGGGCATGTTCTATAAATGAAAGAGTGAAAAAATTGTGTGAGAGAAATAATGTTGTGTTTGTGGATGTATGGGATTGGTTTATTGGAAAGAGGGAGTTGTATAGTAAAGATGGTTTGCACTTAGGAAAACAAGGAAGTGAAGTTTTAGGGAGTCTGATATTTAAAGAATATAATTCGGGAAACCTTTAAAAAGGGGTGGACTTTTAAATTGTAATATTATCAAAAAGAAGAAGAATGGAGGGGATATAAGAAATAAGCAAAAGATGGTTGATTTAGATATAAGTGTAGATGTGGAAAGGGAATGGTTTTGTAAGATTAGTGGTAAGAAAGTTTGTTATAAACGTAATGTAGAAGAAGGAAGCAAAAGAATTTATAAAAGAGTAGTTAGGAAAGAAGAAATTGTTAAAATTGGGTTTTTGAATATGCAAGGTAGTAGGAGACCAGAAAAATGGCTGGAATTAAATAAAGCAATTGAAAATGAAGGGCTTGCGGTATTAGCAGTAGTGGAAACTCATCTATGAGAAGAAGAAGAACCTATTTTGAAAGAGGTAGTATGGCAGGATATAAACAGATAAGAAAAAAGGGATGGTGGTATAGGTGTTATATCGAAAAAAAATTTAAATACTGTTAAATGTCAAGAACATTTGTGGTTTGAAATAAGGTTGAGTAGACAAGAATGGATTGTGGCTGTAGTGTATATCGCCACTGAAGATAGTCAAACTGTAATGGAGTGGAACAATAGTATATATGAATGCCTAGTTAAGGATATACAGAGTTTTAAAGAAAAGGGAAAGAGAATAATGGTTATAGGGGATATGTATGGGCATATTGAAGAAATTGATGATGTAGATAATAAGAATGGTCAGTTTTTGAAGGAATTTTGTCAAAGAGTAAATTTGAGCATTGGGAATTTATCAAATGTATATGATGGACAATACACATGGTCTAGGAATAATGTATTTCACACAATAGATTATGTATTGGTAGAGAAAGAGGGAATGAATAAAATAGGAAAAATTAAGGTGTTTGATAATGAAGAGAGAGAAAGAGGGAATGAATAAAAAAAGAAAAATTAAGGGGTTTTATAATGAAGAGAGAGTGTGTAATAGTGATCATAACTTTATTGTAATAGAAATGGTTAGTAATGTGATGGAGGATGGAAATAAAGGTAGAAATAATAGTGAAAGATGTGGATAGAGAGTGAATGATAAGAATAAGTTGGAAGAGTATAAAATAAAAGTTGAAGAAACCATGGAGCAGTTGGTTGGGGATGAGTATAAGGACTGGTGTGGTGAAGTAGAAAAACTGGCAAATAGGGTTTTAGTCGAGAATATGAAGAAGAATAAAAGTAATAAAAAAATGAGAGTTAGTAAAAGTGTAAAAAAGAGGAAAAAAACATGCAGACAATATAAGTGTGCTATTAAGAATAAAGAAAGTGAAAATGATATTAATGCTAAATGGGGAAAGTACTTAGAAAAGAAGAAGCTAGCTAAAATGGATAATTATAGAGAGAGGATGAAGTTAAATAATAAATTGTTGGAGGATATTAATAAAAGTGGAAGAGATGGGAGTAAAAAATTTTGGAATTACATTAAAAGGAGAAATGTAGGGGAAAGAGAGATAGTATTAATAGATGATGAGGGAATAGAATGTAGCTCTAGAGGCGAGCTAGAGAAAATCTTAAATAGATATGTAATGGATATAGAAAAGATGTTAGATGTGAAGGAATTAGTGATAGAAAACATGAAAGCAGTTAGTAGTGGGAATATTAGGTTCACAAAAAATGAATTGAATGAGGCAGGAAAGAGATTGAAAAGTGGAAAGGCGAGAGGTTTAGATGGATGGGCAGCAGAGATGGTAATGAATTTAAGGCATAGAGCAAAAGCAAAGTTATTAGCATGTTTTAATAAGATGGCACAGAAGACAGTTTTTCCGGGTAGTTGGAGTAATACAAGAATAAGATTATTATTTAAAGGAAAGGGTAAGGATCATAGAAAGTTAAATAATTATAAACCGATAGCGGTAACATCAGTTTTACATAAAGTTTTCGCATATATGGTAGCTGGAAGAATTGTAAAATGGATGGAAGAGAATAATGTAGTGGGGGAAATGCAAGGAGGTTTTAGGTCAGATAGGCGTATAGGAGATAGTTTATTTGTAGTTACACAACTTATGGAGATGAGTAGGAATTCAGGTAGATCATTATATATGAGTTTTATAGATATAGAGAAAGCATATGATAGAGTAAATAAAAATAGATTATGGGTAAGATTAGCCAATTTGGGAATGGATGAAGCTTTAGTAAATATTATTAAGAAATTATATGAAAATAATTATTATACTTACCAATTAGAGGATATATAGAATCAGTTAAAGTTAAAAATGGAGTGGGATTAAGGCAAGGATGCCCTATGTCACCGATTTTGTTTTCGAGTGAAATGGAAAAAGCAATAGAAAGACTAGGAAGAGGGGTAGAGATACCCTTAATAGGTGGCAAAGGAGTATATACTTTATTGGGTCTTTTTTTTTGCAGATGATATCTTTTTATGTGCAGAAAGATATGGATATTATGTTAAGGACATGTGCAAGGGTGGGTAAAGAGATGGGGATTAAATTTAGTGAAGAAAAATCAAATATAATGATGGTTAATACTGGGGAAAGAGAGGATGTAGTTTTTTTATTGGGGGATATAAAGTTAAGTGTGGTGGATATATATAGGTATTTGGGAATCATCTTATGTAATCAGGAAAATTGCTTGGTTGAATGGGAGAAAAAATTCGTAAATGAAGCAAAGAAAAGAAAGGGTTTGGTAAAGAAACTAACAGTATTTTCATATAATAAATATGATGTAGCTAGAATTGTATGGAAGGGAGTTGCAGTAGCAGGGTTAACATATGGTAATGATGCATTATGTGTTAGTAAAAGGATTTTAGATTATTTAGAAAAAGTACAAAGGGAAGTAGGAAGACATGCATTAGATGCAGAGATGTGGACAGCAAAGGAGGCAATTCAAGGAGAAATGGGATGGTCAAGTTTCTATATGAGAGATGCAAAAAGTAAAATGAAAATGTTTGGTAGGTTGCAGTTTATGGATAGTAAAAGAATAGCCAGAATAGTGTTTAATTGGGTTATGAGTAAAGGGCAGGTAACAAGATGGGTGAGAAAGGTAATGTGGTATGCAAAAGATTTGGATAAAGAATTTATATCGGTATACTTGTATAAAAGGTGGGATGATTGTGTTAGGAGGATTGTTGAGTGTTATAGTGGTAAGGAATGGGATAAAAGAATAAAAGCATTAATAAAAAATAGGGAGTTGGAGAGATGGAGAAGTAGTATGGAGGGTAAGAAGAGTTTAAATATATATAGAAGTAAACGGAATATTGGAAGCGAGTTAATTTATGATAATAGTAAGGAAAGTAGTTTATTGTTTAAGGCTCGAACGGGATCTTTAGCAACAAGAGCATATACATGTAAATGGAAAACTATGGGTGATTTAGCGTGCAAATTGTGTAAGGAAGGTATAGAAAATATTAGGCATCTGTTGATTGAATGTAAATGCTTGAAAGCAGAAAGGGTACAGATAATGAAGTTATGGGAGAATTGGTATGAACAAAGTGACTATACAGAAAGTGAGTTAATAGTTTTTATGCTGGGTTTGCGAAAAGATAAGGGGGATTTAGATTTAAAGGCCATAGAGTTGACAAAGATTATGTTGTGGAAATGGGATGGGGCAAAATATGGGAAGACTTAGAGTGGGGAATGGAAAATAAAGTGGCTAACAGATTTATCTGGGCATAGTTGCTGAGATATTCTTGACTTCGTTTAAAGAGAAGCCAAATACATCACATCACATGAAGTCACGTTATAGTTTATTGATTAAAATTGAAACACCACCAAACATAGCAACACAATTTCTATTTAAGTATGCTCACAATCAATATGCTTTTTAAAGCTTGAATGAAAGTCTAACAATAATTTAAATAAAGCTTCCTTTGTATCAGCTTAGTTTTATTAAAGTAGACAGAGCAAACACAAGTTTTGGATAATTTACCTTAATTAAACAATACATAAATATATAGTAATGTCAATGTTATTTTATTTACACTTTTTAAAAAAATGTTTATTGTAATATTAAAGAATCCATTATTAGGTATACTTATTCTTATATATTAGCATCTATTCCTTTCTATAATAAACAAGCATTCACTGTATATTTAAAATTCTGAAACAGTAACAAGAATAACAGATTATGGCATAGTGATAAGATTGAATTAATGCATTTATATTTCATCGATATAAACAAACAACAGTGAACATATGTTTTTTAAAGGCTTCATATTTCATCATAGTGGAATTCTACTCAGTTAATCAAAATAAAGTTTATTAAAATTTGATTTACAATTGTCAAATTTTCCGAACTCACAACTTTAACATTAACCATTCAATTTAATACATTTACTGATTATTAATACTCATTTATTAGGCTAAATATTATTTCTATCCCAGATGTAAACTTTAAATCCAGTTAAGATATTATATTATTTCTATCCCAGATATAACCTTTAAATCTAATTAATATCTGATCTTTAATTAAATATAAACAAAATAATTCAAATTTATTTCTCTCTCTCTCTCTCTTTTTACCATATATAATATCTCTTTTACATATATTTAAAACTTCCACTTGGGTTAACCATACATTTTTGAAATATATGAATAGAACCATCTGAAAGAAAATAAATAATTCCCCAAGATGCATTTCATGCTGAATAAGTATTCTTCAGACAATCCACATCAAATCAATGTATTAATAATCGTATCAGATTATGAAGATTAATGTGTAAGAACCTCTTGTTATTGTGTAATTTCTTCAAAATCATCCTTAAATTAATGATAACAAAATAAAGATTATTTTTGTATTTCTGAGTACAAGTTAGATGTTAATGAGTACAATCTATTTAAACATTCTAAATAAAATATAATTTATAAATGTACTTTAATTCAAATTTGCATACATTTGTTTGTCTTCGTAATGAACTGAACAAATTTGATATGGTGAACTTCACCAAGAATGCACTTAGCTTTAGGTTATTAAAAAAAGAAACCACTTCATAACACAAATGAACAAATATATGCAAATTTGATAAGATGAACTTCATTGAAAATGCAGTTAAATTAGATTATAAAGAATAAAGCAACCACTTTATAATACAGACGATCTAATGTATGCAAAATTGAATTACAAATACAAACGAAGGAAAAAATCAATATTACATGTATCTTAAGTAATCATCAGTAATAATAAATTATTACTTGCCATTCCCTTGAACTAGTACTTCAATATTTAGAGCTACCCAATAAACTACTGACCAGTTTTTTTTTTATATTATTAAGATCTGTCACCTTCAAAACTCACATGAAAATGGCAGACTATTGAATGGTTTCATTTAAATCATTAACATAACAAAACTACAGGAACATTGCAGAATCTAATATAACTAATTAGTTATGAATGTCATTTACAACATCATCTCCAATTTGAATTTTCACAATTTAATGACCACTGAACACAAAGAAATCTCATTTATAGTAATTTCATTTAAATTCTCTATTAGAATGAAATGGCACCTTCAGCAAAAAAGCAAGCAATGTTCAATTAAAAATTATTAGAAATTTTTTAATTAAAAATTTTATTATTGAAAAATAAAGCTAGATTACTTATTAATGATTTAATAATTTTTGATTCATGCAATTAAATCAAAATTAATAAATGATTCAATTCATAGAAATTTATTACAGAATTAATATAACCATAAATAATCAATAAATATCAGATGGTAGAACCAAACGGATTCTCGAACTATAATGAATCACAGCAATTCAGCAGCCACCTTTCACTCTTACAAGCTACTCAAGTTATAATATAATAAATTAAAAGATGGCTGCCAACTCCAGAAACAAATCGAAGGAACTAATTGAATTTGACAACTGAATCCCATCCATCATTCACCCTTACTCTTTAAGGTGCTTAAAATGTCCAAATTATTAGCTTTATAAAGTAACAGAAATAAAAAATGACTGCTATAATATAAAAATGTTTTTTGTTGGAAAGGTAAATAGTCAAATATTAGTCTGAGGATCTGTTATCATTCCCATCTAATACCTATTAACTGCAATAGTCTTCATATTTAGTACTAAGAGAGATAAACATTATTAATAATAATAAAAAAATCTTATCTTTCTGAAGAAAAATAAACATCAAAAAATTGTTATTTAAAATCTTGAAAAATATTAAACATAGCAATCGAAATCACTAAATCATTGAGTTTCTGATTTGAAACATCATAATAATTATTCTCAGCCATTGTGGCTATTAATTTACTTTTGATATCATAAATGTAACCACATGTTTATCAAAATATAAAGCACTGCAGACCTTAACAAATTATTTATTCATTTAAAATGCAATTTCTTTTGGACAGTTTGATTATTAGCAAATTGTCAGAAAAAAAATCTGTAGAGATTTTGATCATGAGATAATAGTTTCACAAAGAGTTTTATTAACTCTTTCAATTAATTCTGTCACTGTAACCATAGATTTAACGGTTCGTAATTGTGATTCATGATTTGTGAAACGTCCATATCTATATGATGCAGATGAGTAAATGATCATGGGTTGTGAATCTGTTGATGAGATTCCGGTAATGTCTAGGAAGATAAATTCCAGCTGGCTTTACTGATAGTTCTAAAAAAGAAAGGCTGAATGTCCAATAAAGGGATCTTGTTTTGAGATGCAATTTTCATACATTTTCTTTCAGGCAACTTCTTTTCTGATCTCTGGAGGAGGAATATGTGAAAAAATAGTAAGCCATTGCAAAGGAATAGATCTGAGTATAACAATAATACTTCATGTGATAATATTTAATAGAAAATATGGCTGGATATAAGTTTTTTTGAAAGACAATTCAATTATTAAAAGGAGAATGCATGGGGTTGGATTTCTATAAGGTACAATTTAGTATCTTCTACTGTTATAATTCATCATATCAATGAAAAGCGAATGGTATTCTAAGAAGGAAAATTTAAGTCCTTGTCGGATGGCATTATTACAACACTACCATTGAAGCATGTGTTGCTATAAAATGGTAGACTTTCGTCAAAAGTTACCGGGAATAATGATAGTGACTTTATGCACAACACATGGACTGATTATCATACAATAGGCAAAAAAACTGCTATATAAGAATATGGATGCATCCAAGTTCAAAATAATAGCATTTATATCTTACCTTATAATTAGAATATAGAAGTTGACATTGTGCGAGCACTTATAAGAGCAAATTACTGGACAGACGATAGATTAGTATTTTTCAAGATTAAATTGATAGTTGCATTAAAAAATAGATATTTAAATCATATTCACAAAAAAAATTGATATTTGTTCTTTAGAATATATAATTTCAACAACTATTAAACACTAAAATTGCTTACTTGGATTTTCAGAACTATTATATTACTGAAGCATGTAATTCTCTTAAGAAGTATGTTATGGATACAAGTAAATCTATTCTTGGATTCAATAAAAAAAAAAACTGACTGGTTTTTTGGCAATGATATTATTAGTGATTTAACTAAAAGAAAACATGGCATTTTCTGCTTGGAAAAATAATAGATTATATCTTGAACTTCATAATAAATATAGACATCTGAAGACAAAAAAGTTCAATAACTGATAAGAAGGTTTAAAAATGATTGGTGGAATAAAACTGCAAAAAAGATAGTAACATTTGTTGATCAAGGTCATTCTTGATCTTATTTTGAATGTATTAAAAGCAACTGGACCTGAGTATCTCAATCCTATTACATCAAGCAATGGTACTATCTTATATGATGACAATGATATTTTGAACAGATGAAAGAAGTATTTTGGTCATCTTCTGAATAATGGTTCAAGAATTGAGATAACAACTTTTAATGATACATTCATTTTACTTATTTAGATCTGGATAAAAATATCCAGCTTAATGAAATCAAAACAGCTCTTTGTAATCTTAAAAATGGAAAGGCTGCAAGTCCTAATGAAATATTTTGAGAAGTTTTAAAATATGGTGATACGACTGCTTAAAATTTTTTTATAACTTTTTAGGAATATATGAACCATCTTAAGTATGTTTTATTGTTTCAATTTTTAAAAACAAAGGCAACAGATAGTATTACAGTAATGATGGTGGAATATCATTATTATCCACTAAGCAAAGTTATTTTCAAGAACATTGTTGAATAGATTGCTTCCAGTTATAAATGAATGGTTACCAGAGATTGAATGTTGTTTTAGGGAATAATAAGCAATATAGTCATAATTTTTGTTGCCAGGAAGTTAGAAAAATAACGTTGGACATAAAGAAGCAATTTATATATTGTTTTTATTGATTTGATCAAGGCAGTTGATTCAGTAATTGGGACAAGTCTATGGCATTGTTTGAAATTGATTATTCATGAAACTTCATTCATGTTGTACAACTTCTAAAAGATGATATGACAGGAAGTGTTGTTTGGAACATTTGAAATGAAAATTGGTGTTAAATAAATAAATATATTTATTTCAATATTGTTTTCAATTTTTATGATAATGGACTTTGAAATTGTTCATAGGGAGTTCAATTAAAAAAGAATCAAGATGTAGTACAGATTTAATAGTGAAATTTTTAATTTGAATCAATTGAAAACAAAAACTTTTTTCTTCTTGAATTCTGGATTTACAATATGTTGATGATTGTGCTGTTTTTACTAGTTCAAAAAATGATCTTAATACAGTATTTTGAATGCAATATATAGACTTTGTTTTATTAATTAATATTCATTAAAGTCAATTTCTTTATTAGCCAGTGACAGAATAAAAATTCTTAGCAACTTTTAATTTGGATGGTTATTAACTTGAGACTTTAAACCAGTTGAAATATCTTGGTAGTTTTAAATGTAAAAACATGGATTGAGATGTTGAGGTATAACACTGTGCTGTTAACTAAGTTAGCTACAATATACAGCTGCTATTTTATCTAATTTATGATATGGAAAGGCATTAGAAAATTTTCAAAAATGCAATAGCAAAATCATAAAATCAATCAATATGTTCTTCAACTAATATGATACTATAAAATCCACTCTTGTAAAATCATACATTGGAATGGACATATAAAATGAATGAACAACATAAGACATACCGAAAGGATGTTTCATAGTGAAATTGAACATGGTTATCTTGGAAGAGGAGACTCCATCTATGCTAAAAGGATTATCTTGGAGACATTTTAAAGAAATGCAATATCAATTGTTTTTATTGGGAAGATATGGCAGAGAACAGAATACATTGGAGAACTAGAATTAGACATAGTGCTGAAGTACTTCAGAAATAAGTTTTCTACTGAAGAAATTAAAAGACTTATAAAATATCAACAACACAGAAAAATAAACCAGCATGTTCTACATGTGGATGTATTTGTAGTTCACAGATTGGTTTGTATAATCATTACAAAACTCATTTCTTAAGTAGTTTTTTCGCTCTTCTTTTCTTTTTTTGGAGTTGGAATGGTCATTCTTGTTAATATTGAATTGTTATTCCTTTAAGTGGGTATCAAAAGTTCAGTGTGGCATATTTTCATTCACCAAATGTATGTGATTCACAGTTAATCACAGAATATATTTAACTACTAAAACATCACATAATGACCATTTCCTACGCTTACACAGCTGTTAAAATAGTAGCCATTAGACCTACACAGGAGTGCCATCCATTGCAAGCTATAGTAATCAATGGATGTTATATCCAAAGATCTAGGCGCAGTATTCTCGGATCTAAGGCTCCTCACCGATGATGGCAACAGGCTAGAAACTAATCTAGGGATATTGGATGAATAGACCTAAATAGAGATTTTGATGTATAAACCTTCTAGCATCCATTTACAGCTTGCTCTGACTGGTACTACTGTATGGAGATAGTAGCTACTGTTTTTTAAAAATATATTTGGTTTTTCAAATAAAAGATACAAAAATGGCAAACAAAAAAATGATTATTAACATTTGATATAGACAATAAGTCATCATTAATAGTATTGTCTCGGATAAATTTTATGTTCATTCTGGATTATTATCTTTATTTATTGTGATGCATTGCTGCATTTTTAAACCTTCTTTACCAAAGACAAGTTCAATTGCACTTCTAGTTTCCTGAAAATTTTAATTTTTTGTTTTATTCTCAGGATTCCTATTTAAAAAAACTGCTGTGGATGAATACACTTTTCTTCTCAACTGTCTTCTATATTAAAAACTTGTTAGGCATAGTCACTGATACTATATTTGGTCTAATAATTCATGATATGCACTAATATTTATCATTTCAGTGCTATGTAATATCTTGAAATTGTTTTAATGTCTTATTTTTTTCATTATTTCCTTATATAAAATTCATTATGCATTCATCTAATTTAAACAAAAAATTTGTCATTTGAAAAATGTCAAGTTTAGTAATTAACATGGACAACTTGTATGTTCTATATATAATGTATTAATCATTTTACAATATATTCAATGCAATAGTTTTTAGGCCATAATACTTGAAAAGTAGTTTCAAATCTGAAATCAAAAGATTAATAACTACATTAACTGCAACTTCCTTTAATAGACTAATAGCAACTAAACTCTTCAGCATTTTTAGAAATAAACAGATTATCATGTAACTTAGATCCATCATTACTATTGCAAATTTTTCATTTTAAAATTCACATTGGATGTAATGCTTTCCCTACTTCATGATAACTCGCAAAAGCAAATGTAAAACTAATCAGGTAATGGGGGGAGTATAGAAACCCAGGTTCAGTCACAATGGACTACTTAAATCTTTAGAATTAAAAAAAAAATTGTAAAAATAAGTAGAAAGAATTTTATGATTATGAATAAACTAAAGAAGACAATAAACTTATGCGAGGTGAAAAGAACTAGGTATCATAGAACTATTTGAGACAAGATGACTGGGTTAAACCATTAAGCATCATATGATCACATTTCCTATACTAGCACATTAATTGTTGATAAACAGAGCAAAACTCTCCATACAGTATTGCCACCTGTGCTAAACAGAGTAATCAATGGATGCCAGAAGGCTTGTGCATAAAATCCCTATCTAATGCCTACTCATCCAATATCCCCAGACTAGTTTCTGGCTTGTGGCCTTCATCAATGAGGAGCTTTGGATCTGAGAGCACTGCATCTAGATCGTAGGATCTAATGCAACCCTCTAGCAACCACCTTTTATCTCTACTTAACTTCTGGCATCCATTGATTACTCTGTTTAGCACAGGTGGCAATACTGTATGGAGAGTTTTGCTATGTTTATGACTGGGTTGTGAAGAAAAGAATGATCAATGTGTAAAATTTTGTATTTCTGAAAGCAAAAATCTGTAAACAGAAATACATTTTGTAATTAGTACTCCTATAAATGAAACCATATCCAAAAGTTAATATATATATATACTAGTCAAGAATCATAATGATAAATAAAAAAAAAATGCATGAAAAAAAAAAATCATTAAAAGAAAATTTAAAAAACGTAACAGTTGAATCAGAATGGCAGATATTAATAAGAAAAGAAGAAACAATAAATTGTAAAAATTTAAATACATGAGATAATGAAAGACTAAAATAGTTGCTCTTTTAGTTAAATAGCTATTTTTCTACAATATTCTATCAAATGGACAGATTCAGAGAAGAGCCACATCATCAATTCATCCATTTCATTCTCTTCATTGCCCAGCTACACTCCACACATAGCATTTAATTAATATATAAACAACAAACCACACCCAAACTTCTTTATAAATCTTGATTTATTACATGAATTATTATAATTGACAAAAATATACTTCAACAAGTCTTTATCAAGGAACAACAAAAAAATACATAAAAACCAATAAGTACAAATATTCCATTAATACATAAAACAAATATAAACACCTCTTACTTTAAAACTCTTCTAACAAACAATCTTAACTTTTCATTACATTCATTTCTTAAATACCTTTCTTAAAATAATCCCCTATAATTATTTAATTAAATCAACTTATTATCCTCCTTTTTTTCCACTTAATATCCTATTCATTACAGGTTTCATTTCATTAATGAAAATTCCTTCTTTTATAATTTTTTCATAATATGATCTAATACATTCTAAAGGATCTATTTTAAAATCTTTATATGTATAAATTTATTCATATGACCATAAACTGCTGAATTTTTATCATTTAAATGTTTTAAAACATAGACTAAACTCTCCATACAGTAGCACCACCAGTGCAAGCCAGAGTAATCAATGGATGCAAGAAGGTTTATGCATAAAATCCTTATCTAGTGCCTACTCATCCGATATCCCCAACTAATTTCTAGCTTGTGGTGCTACTGTATGGAGAGTTTAATAAGCCACAATACATCACATCACATCAATTTATAAAAGAGTAGTTAGGAAAGAAGAAATTGTTAAAATTTGGGGAAACACATCTAAGAGAAGAAGAACCTATTCTGAAACATTTGATATGGCAGGGTATAAATAGGAAAAAAAAAAGGGGGTGGTGGTATAGGTGTTGTATCAAAAAAATATTGTTAAATGTCAAGAACATTTGTGGTTTGAAATAAGGTTGGCTAGGTAAGAATGGATGGTGGCTATAGTTTATATAGCCACTGGAGATAATCAAACTATAATGAAGTGGAATAGTAGCATATATGTATGTCTAGTTAAGAATATACAGAGTTTTAAAGAAAAGGGGAAGAGAATAATGGTTGTAGGGAATATGAATGGACATATTGAAGAAATTGATGATGTAGATAATAAGAATGGACAGCTTTTGAAGAAATTTTGTCAGAATGAATTTGAGCATTGGAAATTTATCAAATATTTATGAGGTACAATACACATGGTCTAGAAATAATATATTTCACACAATAGATTATGTATTGGTAGAGAAAGAGGGAATGAATAAAGTACAGAAAATTAAAGTGTTTGATAAAGAAGAGAATATGTAATAGTGATCATAACTTCATTGTAATAGTTTATTGCTCAGGAATTCATAAAAAGTTTGAGTACCAGAAATGATAATTGGATTCTAATCTATAATTTTGAACTCCAGAATCTGCCATTGTAATACTGCACCAAATCGAACGGCTTTGAATATCATTCAAGAAATCTTATTGATCTACTTTTCCCAAAATTCCCATTTATTTTATCCTCTAAAAGCAGTTTATACTATTTTAAATACCTAATGAAATAATATCATCACAGTTATTTCAATTTTCTTTTCTCAGCACTTAGTCCTACTTCAATCTCAGCACAGCATTATTCAACATTATCTATATGGGTTTTTCATTAACCTGTACAAGCACCACAATTCAAAGACAAATCTTTTTCTTTCAACTTTTTTTGGAGTTCATATTATTAAGTGTACATGTGCTCACTCTATATAAAGTTCTAAATGAACTATTTTATTTTCATTAAACTTTTCTAAGACAAATATTATTATTTTTTTGTTTTATGAAACACCTTTGCTTTCCATGTTCTAAAGAAGTCATTTCTATCACCTTTTTGTCTGATTTACTTTAAATATTTCATTAGAAATTTAAGTAACTATGAAATAAATACATTTATATTTATTCTTTACTGTATTCATGTTGCCAAAATCCTGAATATGCCAT
The DNA here is from genome assembly GCA_028023455.1 of Epiperipatus broadwayi. Taxonomy (NCBI): domain Eukaryota; kingdom Metazoa; phylum Onychophora; class Udeonychophora; order Euonychophora; family Peripatidae; genus Epiperipatus; species Epiperipatus broadwayi. The sequence continues at coordinate 3,348,907 of JAQFVV010000025.1, read as the reverse complement.
TTTATCTTACAATATATAAACCATTAAGCTATCATTTTGCCACTGTGAGTGAAATAGGCAGCTAAGATTTAAATGTAGGTATTTTTGTGTGTATTATTATTAAAACAGAAATAGTGCAAAGATTAAATAAACTTTGCTCTAGTCTCTCCTTTTTAAAATTATAATTTAGCTGCACATCAACAACAGATAAACATGACTCATACGTTTTAAAATAATTTTATGAGAACAGACATTTTCAATTGTTTTAATTTTGTAATAATTAACTTTACCATTACTTAAAAAAAAAACCAAATCAAATACATTCTTTTAAAATAAATATCATACATTAAACAAATATGAAATTTGAAGCAGTATATTCGTAAAGGAAAACTTTCTGTAGACGGCGCAACGAAACCAAAAACAAAAAATAAGTTATCAAGATAGAAGGAAAGGGGTAAACAACTTGGTGCCATCTATCTTTAAAACATTTCATTATGTTAAACATTCTACTGCAAGGGAATGATAATTATCATCTACTGTTAATAGAAAGGCCATTACCACATTACAAATTAAATTACAACAATTTTGGATATAAAAATGTTTCATTTGCATACATATATTGTTTGAAACTTTTAAATTATTAAATGAGCGATAACAACATCCTCCCAAAAATTTGATTTTATATTAGATAAAACCATGTCCATCTTAGTTGTAGGTTTTAGGCCTTTTATTAATATAATAATATTTCGATCAAAGACATCTATATAATTCCATACAACTAGTTTATTATTTCCTCATTTCAAGTCTTTAGAGATATTTTAAAACATATGGCTGTAAAGAAGTTACATTTAAATAGAACATTCAAGAATAATCATCAAATATTTCAAAATAGTATTTGAGATTGTAAATAAACCGACACAAAATGTGATGACAGTGATTTATAAACACGCCAAAACTTACAAACTGTTGTATAGTAATAGAATCATCGTGAATTCTTAACTCCTAGTTTGACAGACCGCACCTAAATAGATAATTAAAAGTCTAGTTGGGGAAGATTAAAATCAGCTAATCATAAAATGTTTTATGCGATTCTATACAAAAACAGCCCAATGAACTACAAGCATGTGCGAATATGAAATGAAATTCCTGGAATAAATTTCATTTAATTAATAAATCACTCTCTAAAAAGCTTTGTTATTTTGCGATATAAGTATTTAAATCATAAACTTTTCAAATGCAATATATTTTATTTTCACATTTATGCGAGACTTTAAAGTGATAAATCGATTTTAAATTCAATAAATTATCTGTAATAATTAATCAATTTACCTTAACCTCTCTTCCGGTCGTATTTTCAAACTCCAATTGAAGTCCTTCAACTAAAATTTCAACAAAATTTGCTCATCTTCCGATTATGAACGCTTCACAAGGATGGGCTAGAGTAAGGCTGAACTGAAAATACTTTTCAGTAATTTGCTTCTAGGCAGAAGATTGGCCAGACATCGGAGAACTACATAAAAGGAAATGAAATTTTTAGCCGCTAAACGGCAAAATGGCAGACATATGTACAAATATGAAAGGTTGCTATAGATCAAAAATATGTTTACATAATTTTTGCCAAATTAGTTAATGAACTAAATTAATAAAAAATACTTTTTCTCTTAAGACGATTTTATGATTTAAAATGATTTTTTTTTGTTGATCAAAAATATTTTATTAGTTTATTAGTTACAGCCAATCACTATTGAAAGATTATTCTAGCTCAAACGTGTAATTTCAAGATGGCTATCAAGTTGAGAAGTTGCGTTGTATTACTTTGGATATCTTTCGCAACCGCAACTGAAGAAAAACTAATGGAAAAGGGAGATGAGCCAGTAGTAAAAGCAGACGAAAAGGCGCTTTTAAGTCATAAAATTGATAGCATAAATATTTTATTGTATATATTTTTATTAACTATAACTGTAATCGTAATATGGCTGTTCAAACATCGGCGCTTTCGGTTTATTCACGAAACAGGACTTGCGATTATTTTTGGTAAGCATTATAAACATTTATATGTACAGTAATTTATAAGCTATATTGGCCGATTTTATTTAACATTAAGAATATTTTGTAAAACATGATAAATTTTTAATTATTTTTCTTTTGAATATGCTAATAGGAGTACTACCAGTGGGAGGATTAAATAAGCAGACGAGCTTAAACTGGTAGTACTAGATCCGACGTTGCATCTAATTTGTTTATATTGTGCTAGTTCAGTTATAAAATTTCTAGGGAATCCCAATTAATCACATTATAAAAAATTAGAAGTAATATTTAAAATTACGATTTCTAATTGTGAAATAATATTACATAGCGAGAAAAGCAATTCCATAAATCTAATCGGATGATTTTATTTCATTATTAAATAATTAGTTTTAATTGAATGTTTTCATTCTCAATGCATTATCGTATTATTAATAAATTAAAAATATATTTATTTGAAATTATCTTTTTTTATTTTTTATAAATATTATTTTAAGAGCTTTAACCTGAAATAATCTCACCTGGTAAAATAATGTAATAATTTTTTTAGATAAAAAGCAACATCTTAGTCATATTACAAACTTCTTATCAGTGTCTTATTTTTTGGATTTATATTTGTTTCTTTAGTGGATCAACAGATTGCATTTTTTTAACGCTTGAAATCTCGTTTTTCTTGTACTTTTCTATATTTTTTCCACAGTCCGTTTTTTTTTTTTTTCCATGACAATGAAATATTTTAAAATTAAAATTTTATTTTAAAAAAGGAAAATGTTTTTTTCAGTATTTGTTACTGTTTTGTCTAGATTATAGTTCAGTCATTTTGCCCTCGAGGTCCTTTTATACTTATAAAATTTTTATCCTCAAAGTATTAATTAAAACAGGCAAAACTCACTATACGTATTGCCACACACAGCAAGCTAGAGTAATCAATGGATGCCAGAAGGCTTGTGCATAAAATCCTCATCTAGTGCCTATTCATCCAATATCCCCAGACTAGTTTCTGGCTTGTGGCCTTTGTCAGTGAGGAGCCTTGGATCTGAAATGGCTCCTGTGAATGCCTAGTATTTTCTTTATTTATGATTTAGAATAGCTAAATAACCACTTAATGACTCTTGTTGACTATGGGCTGGCTACCTTAATTAATTCTAATCATGCTTAAATAAATATTTATTTATGTTTTTAATGAATTCTTGACAGATCCTCCTTAGCTTAGTGAAGAATCCTAAGAGAATAAACTATCCACCAAATCAATAGAGGCTTTTATTTACCAGTTTATTTTCAAATAATATATTAATTAGAGTGGCACAGAGACAGCTATCTTTGACCATATACTTATATTATAATGCTGCACTTTTTATTATAAGTTTTTATCTAATTTACTTTGTCTAAATCAAATGTTGTAACTCAATTTTCAGCTACTTCCCAATTTCAAATCTAACAAACTATCATACATATATATTCTTGGTGATAGTATATGTTTTTAGTTTGTAAATAATTTAGCAAAAAAATTAATGAAAAATTTTAATTTTATTTGCAATATTAATCCTAGCAATAGTTTTCAACCATCCTCATAATTTAAAACTGAATGATTCATTGAAAACGATTTCAGTATTTGTGTATTACATATATAAAAAAACTAAAAAGTAGAAACTAAAAAAATTAAAATAATTTTAATGCATTAACAGGTAAGAAATAAATGTCTTCAATATAAAAAAAAATACATATATATAAAAATATATATAAACTTTCATGAATAAAAATGTAGGGCAGAACAACAATGAAATCTGAAAATGTTTTAGTATTGATACAAGAAGGTGGACATTATTTACAAATTTACTTAAATAATTCTTTGGGAATCTGACTTATGAATTAGTTATTTCTTCCCATGCTTTTATTTGTGAAAACTGAAGAAAATTTAGTTTATACTGTTAGTGCATTTATGTGAATAAAAGTTGTTTTTTTTAATTTTCTTTTATACTTTAAGCATTAAGATACTAAGTTGCACATGTATGTACTTATATATATATATACAATCACATTCTTAGCAATATGCATATTTTATCGTGGCTTTTATGAGCTAGTAGCTAGAGAAAATAAAGAACAGTATAGTTATACAATTGATCCGAGATAGAAAAGGGCATGGGAATTGAAATACCAAAATCATGCAATAGTTAAAAATAAATAAAAGATTGTGAATGTGTGTACACATTAAAAGTTATTGCTAACTTTGTAACAGTAGTCCAATTTTTATGAAATATAACATATATGGTATTTAGACATCTGAGTGCATATATGAGAATTTATATATGTGAATGTATTAACAAATGTCTTGCTACTTAAATAATTAATTGTGAAGTTTTTAATTTTATAGAAAGGTTTGAAAATTTAAATCAAATTTGCTTCAATAAATAAGCTGAGTGAGAAGTAATGAAACCAGTTACAGTAACAATTAAATATATTTATTGCGGATATAATGAAAGGAATTGAAGTCACAAGACATTTTCATTGATGACCATGCCATTAGGACAAAATAAATTTTAATTATTTTTGTAATTTTAATAATTTTTTGCAGTTAAATATTGAAATTAATGTGTAGAGGGAAAGTTGGATATCATGAAATGAATTTTTTTTTTGTTTGTAAAAAATTTATTTTTCTTTATTTGAATAGTTATTTTATGTAAAGATAGTTTTTAAGATTTAACTGTTAATTGTATAAACTCATATGATATTTAAATTAGAATGTCATAAGGACAGAAAAAAAAAATTATACATTATTTAGTTGTGTATAGGATGCAGTGATATACAAGATGCACTCCTTTTTTTCCACACATTTTTAAGGAAAAAAATAATTTTCTACATTTTTTCATGAATTTCCATAATGATTTACTGTATTAATTTTATAGTTATTATTTATGTCTACAAAAAATGTAACTAGGGAACACTAGTTAGATACCTTTTAATCTTCATCCTCACTATTCAGAAATTCATCTTCAGAACCTAATATTTTGAAGATTGTCTCTTTTCTTAACAGTATGTTATTTACCATGTAAATAGATTAATATTTTTCAGAGAACTTTTTTTAATATACTTTAACCATTTAATTTTATAATATTTTTTTAAAAATTATGAGAATATTAAGTTATTTTGAGTGTTTTTCTCTGACATTGATAGTATATATATATATTAGTATGAGTGTGTTATGTATAGCTATATATAACTTACTTGCACACTTAGGTACATGTATTTGTAAATATTTTTTTGTATTGCAAAAGGACAGAATGTAATAGAATACTTATATATGTATATTAATATAAACCAGAAGTTTTAGATTGACTGAAATTTCAACTCATAATCTTGATTATCAGAATATAAGACACACACCATATTTTAGGTATTTTTTGAGGGGGGAAAGTGCATTTATACACTGGTAAATATGGTAATTGCAATTAAATTGCTTATCTTTATGTTTAATTTATTAATTAAGTGAATCAATCATTAACAAAGTCTGATTAAAAATCTAGATACTACACCTAAACAAAACTTATTTGAAAAAACATGCTAGATTGTTTTTGGTTTGATAAACATAAATTGTTATATGGAAAGATTGTTGGTATATCAAGAGATTTTTAAAAAGGTGTCATTTAGTTGCAAATGCAGTTTAGTCGATTGAAAATTAAAGTCCAATCACTAGTTGCAAGTGAAATCAGCTTACTTAGAGACGTAGCTCAGTGTTTGAAAGCATTGAATATATAATTTTCATAAAGAACTAGCAGAAATAACTGAAGGAAAATAAATTAGTCAATGAAACAAATCTAATAGTGCATTGAAAACTAAGTTTTCATTTTGCTGACTATATATTATGAAGCTATGTTGTAGTTGCAAATTATAATTGAGTCAGCATTTACTAACTGAAAATGTAATTGTTTGCAGAACATTGAATATAGAATCTAAAAACATTTTATAATTTGTCCCTGAAATGCTAGCCCATCTACCAATAGAAGATCTGTGAAAAAATTAAAATTCAGCAAAAGTATTACTATAAAATTGTCATTGTGAAAATTAAACTCTTAAAAGTTAGAATTAAGCAAAATTATTAATATAGAAGTACATTTGTTGGGAAAACCAATACTTAAAACAGGCAAAACTCACTATATATATTACCACACACAGCAAGCTAGAGTAATCAATGGACGCCAGAAGGCTTGTGCATAAAATCCCCATCTAGTGTCTACTCATCCAATATCCCCAGACTAGTTTCTGGTTTATGGCCTTCGTCACTGAGGAGCCTTGAATCTGAGAACACTGCATCTAGATCTTATATTTATAAGCCAGAAACTAGTCTGGGGATATTGGATGAGTAGGCACTAGATGGGGATTTTTATGCACAAGCCTTCTGGCATCCATTGATTACTCTAGCTTGCTGTGTGTGGCAATATATATAGTGAGTTTTGCCTGTTTTAACAACAGTTATGCACAAGCATAAGAGGAGGTAATCATGTGATGTTATTGGCTTAAAACCAATACTTAAAAGAAAAAAATATCCAAATTAGAAAGATTGATCTTGCAAAGTATATTATTTTATTTAAACACTGCTAAAAATGTATTTCTCAAAATTAGATCATGCACTCTGAAAATTTTTAAAAAGATGAAAATTCTAAAGGTAATACAAAGGATAATATTAAGCAGTAATGTACTAGTAAGAGCTCAATTTAAATTATATTTTAAAATCTTCAATAATTATAATTAAGTAAAATATTTCAATACTCTAACAGTCAATTGATAATAAAATCAATTTATAAACTCTTTATAATCTTTTTTTCTTTTTAAAATTCTATAATCATTTTTTCATATGATATATTAAATAAAATAAAAGAATCTAATTTATAAAATTACTGCAAATAATTAAGTAATTTTTATGCACTATATGTGTACATCTTTGAATTGCTTTAATTTATCAAAAAATGATCCTTTTCTGAAATAGAAAAGTCTCTCTATAAGGATATGAAAAAATTGGAAATACTGTACAATGAAAATAGTGTATTCAGTTTTTCATCTAAACATCAGGGAATTTTCTTAACGTTAGACCAAAATTAATTTCCTTGGAGAGCTAGCTGACTTTACTTGGAATTGTGATGCAAATACTTTACATATAGTTTCCTTAGCACTAGAATATTCTGCTGGTGAATACTCTGCTACTATTTGAAGGAAACGTTTCCACACTAAACTTCTGAATACTCAATTAGTACCGTAAAAAATATTCTATCACTTTCAAATCTATTCCTTTGCAATGGCTTCTTTCACATATTCTTGCCTCACGATCATGAAATAAAAGTTATCAGATCAGTCTTATTAATTAATCAAGATATAATTTCACCATCTAAGACTAGACTCAGATCCGCTTTTTTGGATATTCACCCTAGAATCTTTAATTGAAAAATTATGGTGTAAGAAATGGAATTGTTATGAGATTCCAAATAAATTCTCAGATCAACAATAGATTCACATGGATTTGGTCTTTCTAAATACAGCTGCAATCTCATCAGCAGTTTCAGGATAAAGAATGGTCAGTGTGATCATCTGTTTCATAATTAGAATTTAACAGCTGTAATATGAATCATAGAGTTGATTCAAATTTATGGTTTATGTTGACAGAATTGGAGGACTTAGTAAAGCCATTAATGAATTTCTTTCTTGGTTGGAATTTACAAATTCCTTGATGATATTTTGTTAATTGAATTATCCAAAAAAATCATATATTAAATAAATAATTAAAATGTTATTTTAAAATTTAAGAGCAATATTTATATCTATTTTTCATTTATATAGCATACATTTTACTTATATGTGATAGTGACATAACCTATATAATGTGATGTGATGCACTGTGACTTCTTAAACGGAGTCAGGAATCTCTCAGCAACTATGCCCAGAGAAACCTGTTAGCGACTTTACCTTCCCTTTCCATTCCCCACCCTAAGTTTTCCCATAATCTGCTCCATCCCATTTCCACAACATAATCTTTGTCAACTCCATGGCCTTCATATCTAAATTCCCCTTATCTTTCCCCAAACCAAGCATAAAAACAAGAACCCATTTTCTGTATAATCACTTTGTTCATATTTATTCTTCCATTATTTATATCCTTTCTGCTTTCAAGCATTTACATTCAATTAACAAATGCCTAATATTTTCTATGCCTTCCTTACACAATTTGCAGACTAAATCACCA